>CM053572.1:110518568-110937742 GCA_028646485.1 Cryptoprocta ferox
ATTCCATTGTATAGAGAAACCACATCTTCTTGATCCATTCATCAGTTGATGGACATTTAGGCTCTTTCCATGATTTGGCTATTGTTGAAAGTGCTGCTATGAACATTGGGGTACATGTGCCCCATATGCATCAGCATTTCTGTATCCCTTGGGTAAATCCCCAGCAGTGCTATTGCTGGGTCATAGGGGAGTTCTAGTGATAGTTTTTTGAGGAACCTCCACACTGTTTTTCAGAGCGGCTGTACCAGTTTACATTCCCACCAACGGCAGTACATTTTTCTTAGGTATTTCTATAAAGGCCCAAATAGATAGAGACAGCAATCTTCTACTTTCTGTACTTTAATCTTGAACTTATAAAAGTGGCTCGTTATTTTTCATACATGCAGTTATCATTGATACTTCCCCCCCAGGTACTTTATTTAATTCTAGTCTTTTATTTAGCCCACACTCAACATGAGTTGTGTGGTAACCTTGTGACCTCAATACTTAAAAAAAAAGAATCTCATTTACCTCTACTCATCTCAAACCTTCATATCACTGCAGAATGTCTTCCCTTTTTACTGTGCTTCATGCTATTTGAACAGCTTGTCTTCCTGACAGTGGGCCTCGGGGAGCCCATTCCTGATCTTAAGGAGACCAATCTGAAGTTATTAGGGGGAGTTTACATTAGCATCACTGATATCCTTTACATATTAGACTGTACCTACCACGTACGAAGTGACATTCAGTTAGGACAAAATCACTGTCAGCAAAACACACTCCTCTGTGGTCTCTAGACATTCTCATTTGACAAATTAAACATACTCTTTCAAAGTTTGATGCTATTTTTAATCAATACTTACCAAGCATATGCAACATTGGGATAGGGATTGCTTGACAGGAGGTAGATTTCATTCTTTTTAATTTTATTATGTCAAACACTGCAAAGCGGTATGAGTTAATTATCTAGGTAATTCAAGCTGAGCATACTTTTGCTCTTGCTGCCTATCGGGAAAGGCAGTCTTATGCTTGTGATATTTTAATCTCCCCTCAGCCACATAAGGATGGGCCTTTGACCTGGACACCTCCTTACCATGAGACAAAGGGCCCTCATAGCCCATGTTGGAATTAGCATCTCCCATAGGCATATCTTTCCCTGTATGTGCCCCTTTGTTCGGATTAACCATGTGCTCATATAGCACCTCGTCAACCTCATTGCCATATCTGTCCCCTGTGGGGAGGTGCTGAGGACCTTCCAGTGCAGCACAGGAAGGATGTGTACAGGCCACTTGCCTGGTGTCTGCTGCCAGGAGGAACCAGCTGATCATGGGGAACTGACGCCCACAACTCAAGCTGACCTTCCTCTGTTTCTTCTCTATGTGAGAAGAGCACTGCTTCATTCAAATGCTCAACTGTCTTGTCTTCCTTGGAGTCTCCAATACCAATGTTCAGCCAGCAGTCGACTCCAGGTGACAGGCAAGAGGTGTCATTAGCTCGACACTGACCAAAAGGTAATAGGTAAAATTTGCATCATTTTGCATTTTGCATTTTTAATTTAAATGATCAAAATAAAGAATGATTCTGATATATCTCTATATAGCTCATCCCATATATATAGAAAGAGAGAGAGGAAATAGAATTAGGGATGACTCTATATATAATTTATTAAAAGAAAAAATTATGGACTTTTAGAAAAGCTTGGCCCACTTGTCCACCACCCCCATCTGCTTGTCTTTCTTGGTGGCTGTTTGATGGAGCCCACCATTCCTGCTCAGCCACATCCATCCTCTTCTCTTCCCTTATCTCCTGATGCTACTGACTGTCTCAGCCTCCCAGGAATGAGGGTGGGGCTTTAAAATGGCCTTTGTTGCTGCCACTGGGGAGCACATAAATGTTGTCTTCCAAATCCAAACCAACCTGACCTACAGAGGCTCTGATTTTCCATTGGCTGCCTGGTAATGCCAGGTAATACAACCAGAGACTGTAGGAGAGTTGATGCCCCATAGAATGAACTTTGACCAATGAGAGGAGACTAGAAAGAGCCATCTGGTAAATTTCTTGCTCTTTATCTTCTAATGGATCATTCTTAGATCTAGAGGTTCCATTTGGACTTTCAAGGGAGTTCCCACAAGACCTATGAATAGCTATATTTTCTTATATTCCTTGACCAGCTTGCTAAGACTAAGTAAAAGTCTACAGTGCCAATTCAAGAAGAAGATTCAGAACAGAGATTTGCAGAGATATTTTCTTTAGTTTCCCATAGCCACCGGATTTATTTTCCTTTAATGAGGAGAACTTGAAAGTTAATACCAGAATATTCTGTGTATTGTGTACAGTCCCTTTTATATGTAACAGGAATACATGAATAAAAAGTGCATTTAGAATTCCCTCCTTCTCAGCTTTCACAGAGGCACAGGTCCTGAAGGACTCTGCTTTTTTGCTTTTTGGAACAGTGATAGATGGGATTGCAAATGACCAAAGCAGTTAGATATGCAGGAGAAAGAGAGTGAAGAAAGGAGGAAATGAAAAAGAGAATAACTACCTCAAACAGCAGTAAAGGCAAGTGGAACTTTATGAGGTACAGAAATACCCAGAATATTTTAGGAAGCTTAAAGTGCTTCTATAAATTCTTCTGTAAACTCTACCCTCAGTATCTGAAACAGACCTTCATGGAAGATCTTTATTACTATTTAAGGTTTGGTCTTTCATTTTAATATGACACAATGCTAAGGGGATCCTGGAAGCAAGAGCAAGATGGCCCAATTTTTTTTCAGATTACGTACAGGAAGGAACATTCCATCCTGGTTAACTGTTCCATAATCTTTGCATTGTTCATTACATAGTGTGAGTAAGCATTATTCTCTGCCATTGGGTGTCTAGATCTAAAGTCCTTAGTTAAAAGAACCATTTCCGGGTTTACTGGGATCTCCAAAGGCAAAAATCTAAGTCCCACCTCAATTCTGCAGTGGCATTCATCTCTAAACATTAAAACCTAGTTACCTGGCTTGCAAAGCTCAAGTAACCGAGATGTTCTATATTGTGTAAAATCGGGTGAGTTGACATTGCCCCCTTTGTACCCCATCCCTGAGTCACTGCAGGTATGCTCTTGGCAACTCACCTCCAGTCTGTGCTGACTGTTATGTCATGATTTTCTGAAGCTCTTGTTCTGCACGTCTGACTCACATCTGCTCAGATACCCACAGAGAGCTGTGCGATCTTAGGCCCCTGCCTCTGATCTCTCTCCCTGGGAAGCAGAACTCTGCTGAGCATAACTTTAAGGTCAATAGACTGGTGGCTCAGCACGACCTCATTATAAGGGGCATTTACTTTGTCTTTTGATGTTAATGCATCCAGAAACTGGATGTGAGAACTCTGGCAAGTTCCATTGTCATACTTATCCGTATGCATTAAGTTCAGGATGTACAAAAAGCACAGACAATGTAGGACTCGGTTTTGTGAAGCAACATATCTTTGACAGCATTGGGCCTCAGCCCAGGCAGGTGGCTGACAAAGTCAAACATTAGAGAACCATTGATAGTCTGTCTTTTATTCATCTATTTCCTCTCACATCTACTCCCCACGCTTATGTACTTCAGTCTGTATCATAAAATACACTTCCCAGGCTTCATTGTCCTCTAGTTCTTAGCTAAGTTTGGCCAATGGAAGCACTGGCAAAAGACTGAGGATGGGAAAAAGGGATAAGGTGGACTCTTTCTCTCCCTATCTGTTTTGGAAGCACTCTCTGGAAGCTCCCAAGCCTCCCGTGTGGTTGCAGCTCCTGCCTTACAGATGTGCAGTGGCTCCAACTTTTACCAGGCAGGTCAGCTCCCAAGCTGCCCCGTCTGACCCTCCAGCCCCAAGGCCATCAGCACTTCCGGAATGTTGCTAATATCTGAGTTGCCTTGCCATTCTCTCTTTCATCTTTCAGCTTTTTCATCACAGGTAAAGATTTACCTGTGCCAAATATACTTGGTTTAAGTATATACTGAACCATATAAGATTGCTGATATTAACCTGAATCTGATCAGTGAAAATGGTAATTGCCTTTGGTTTTACCAAATGTCCAGTAATTTGTTTTTGGTCTAGATCCTAACTGTGACACACCCCAAACTTAAGACAGTGAAAACCTCTGTCATAAGGGGAGTGGGTTGAGACTTGAAAAGAGTCAAAAAGGAAATATTATTTAAAATGGCATTTTAAAGTGTTTTTTTAAATATATTTTTTAAGTTTGTTTATTTTTGAGAGACAGAGAGAGAACACAAGTGGGGAAGGGGTAGAGAGACAGAAGGAGACACAGAATCCGAAGCAGGCTCCAGGTTCCAAGCTGTCAGCACAGACCCCTATGGGGGGCTTGAACTCACAAACCAGGAATGAGGGTGGGGCTTTAAAATGGCCTTTGTGATATCATGACCTGAGCCAAAGTCCAGTGCTCAACTGAGCCACCCAGGCACCCCTAAACTGGCATTTTAAAGATAAGTATAGTGTGCCAGATAAAGAGAAAATGGATTTGAGGAAGGACAAACTCTGACAGGTTAAGAAGGAACAGCATCTTTGGGCAAGGAAAGGCTTGCCGAGGTTCTAATTCCTGACTGAAATCTAATGGCAGCATGGACATCAGAAAACTAGTGTATTGGTTTTCTAGGGCTGCCATAACAGAATGCTTTAACAAGGTGGTTTGAACAACAGAAATTTATTATGCCACAGTTCTGAAAGTTAGAAGTCTAAGGTCAAGGTGTCATCAGGGCTGGTTCCTTCTGAGTGCTGTGAGGAAAACCATTCCCCGCCTGTCCCTTATCTCCTAGTGTTCTGCTGGCAATCTTTGGTGTTCTTTGGCTTGTAGAGACATCACCCCAATCTCTGCCTTCATTTTCCCATTGATAAATACACACACCTCTGTGTTACATCTGTGTCCAAATTTCTCCTTTTTATAAGAACACTGATCCTACTGGATCAAGGCCCACCTCATATTGTAATTTTACCTGGAATACCTCTGTAAAGGAACCATAGCCCAATAAGCTCACATTCTGAGTCACTAGGGATGAAGACTTCAACACAGAACTTTGACGAGGAAGTAATTCAGCCTAAAACCACCAGGTATAACACGTTGCTGTAATTCAAGCAAGCAATAAAGGGAACCAAAACTAATTACAGGGGATACTGAGAAAAAGAATAAATGATGTTGAAACTGTAAGTTAACGAGAGTGACAAACTGAATATGAAAACAGGATGAGCAGAAGGAAGCATTGAAGTTGACATCACTATTCTTTTCAAGGAGACTTAGAATATGGCAAGGACTTTAACTGAAAGAAGAAACATAAGAGAGAGCAAGTTCACTGGATTTAAAAAAGAAATTATGGTTTGATGGAGGGGGATTAAAGGTATGTGATGTCTGTGTTTTGATGTGGTGAATGTAAAGTGCATGCAGAACACTTAACTGGAGACATGGAATGCACTATGCAAATCTGGGGTCTGGAGCTCTGGAGTTAGAATTCCTATGCTCAACTTTCCTTTTTTCTTCCATGGTGTCTTTGGACAAAGTACTTACCCTACCTAAACTGCAGTTTCCTTTTTTAAAATTTATTTATTTATTTTGAAGTGGGGGTAGAACAGGAGAGGGAGGGAATCCCAAACAGGCTCTGCACTATTAGCATAGAGCCTTAAGTGGGGCTCCAACCCACAAACTGTGGGATCATGCCCTGAACTGAAGTCAAGAGTTGGACGCTTGACCAACTGAGCCACTCATGCGCCCCAACTGCAGTTTCCTTATATGTAAGATGTGGATTTTAGCAATGTTTCAGTGGTTTTTTGGAGGGTTATAGTATAAGTAGAACAGGTTTAGTGCATGGCACTACAAAAGTGTTTAATATTTGGTAGTTGTTATGATTGCTATCACCACCCTGAACAATATTGGTATTAGGAGTAGAATTTGCATATCAGTAAATGGAGAGTGACATGGAAAAGTGATCTTATGTCCCTGCATAACACAATAGAAGGGACATCAAAGGTTTAAAAGAAATCTCAGAAACAAGATATATCCCTTCTACTTTTGATAGAGGATAGTAAGAGAGCCCAAAGGAAAGAGTCTTACCATCCTTTGTTTGGTGTATTTATTTGATCACTGTGCCCAAAATTACACACAGTGTATTATTATCCAGGTAAATAGTACAATAAGTCTTTAAGAATTACTAATTTCTCCAAAAAGCATTTAAGCATCCTATAAATATACAACTAATAAACTCTGTTTCTTTCCATACTGATAAAAATCCTGTTCTGTATTTAAATGCTGCTACCAAGACCCACTCATCACTGTGAGGGAAAATTTGTAGTAAGAATTGAAAAGGACCTTGATATAAGAGCTCCATTGTATTAAGAGCAGTAGTATTTCCTCTTCAATTAAACACCCATCACTTTTCAAAATCTTCCCTAGGAAAAGAGATAGAAATTTTAACCTGTTAAGTACGTACACTCATATGCACATTTTGTGAAATTTTCCAAACCTTCCTCTCTTTTGAGATTCACAAAGAAAAGCAAGCTGAGGAAGACTGAAAAGGTAAATGAAATGCTCTAAGAGCTGTAGTTCACTGCACACATTTACAAAGAGTGGGCGGGAATGCACAAGTGTTAGGTTGAACATTTGTCCATTAAATAACAACGAAATTGAGAGTCAGCCTGCAGGAATTCAACATAGATGCTTCTCTTCCTCAATGTTTCAGGGCATAATTTAAAGTTTTTGTAGCATTAAAGTCTTAGAATCTTAGCCTTGCAGAAGATTTTAAAGCTAATTTGCTCAACATCATTCAAAGCTTGCCTGAATGGGAACTTGTAGTTAGAGCTTTTCAGAGGGAGGCAGGGAGAGTTGAGGGGAAGCAATTATTCACTTGACAAAACTGTGTTTTACTGACAAATAAATTACACGCTGAGGGTGGTAGAAGCAGTTTGGAACAATCTGAGATGGAGTGATACAAGTTTAGAGCTGAGACAGTCCCGCAGGGAACACCCTGTCTTACCCCCATATTTTATTTATGAAGGAACCAAACTCACAGAACTGAGGTGACATTTTTATGAAGTCATAATGACTACATGGCAGACTGGAACTGTACCTTCTGATTCTGAGACTAGGCTTCATTCCATTATACCATGCTGACCCAAGTAAAGAATGACATGGAATTAAAAACAAGGTCATGATATAGTGAAAATATCTTGTTTCTATGTTCTTAATCCAGTGGGGGAGGGGAAGATAAAGATCACAGTTTTCTTCTCCATCCACCACACAAACTAGGCACAGTATCATTGAAAGGCCCGGCATAATCTTAAATATAAAATGGTCCAGCTTCCTGAAAAGGAGTCATAGTGAAGGGGAGAGTGGCTTGGCCCACTAAACAAAGCAAAAAGATGTCATTTTTCCAGGCTGGTGCAGCTGTCATGATCCCTGGGGGAAGGAAGTGGAATGAGAAGGGAGAAGGTGGTAGGCCAGGAATGGAGGGAGAAGGAATTGCAATCTAGCTAAATTAGATGTAGCTTTACTTCACGCTTTCCAAACTTTAATTAAGATTACAGGCTGATTTCCAAACCAAGTCATGTGGGCCTGAAAAATGCTTCAGTTTCCTAGGCTCTCTGAAGGAAAAACAAAAACAAATATCAAATGAAACAAAATACACAGGGAACAACCACAGCCTAAGTAATATAGAACAATGTATACTGTCACACAACTTGATAAACTCAGTAAATATTGTTTTAAAAGTGAACACCTGAGTATACCTGGCTGGCTCAGTCAGAAGAACATGCAACTCTTGATCTTGGGGTCATGAGTTCGAGCCTCACGTTGTGTATAGAGATTACTTAAAAATAAAATCTTAAAAAAAAAGCTGAAGCTTAACCCATTTTTGCTCCATTGCATTTTTCAGATCTTTCTAGCATTCCCAGGCGTCTTCCCATCTAACTCTGATTTTATTCTCTAACCTTGATTGATAGTGAACATATTTTTATGGTACTGAAATTATTGAGTTTGAGAGAAAACAACTGCCATTTGATTTTTACCATAATCCATGTTCTGCTCTGTTTTCAATGGCAGAGAGGAGAATCAGCCGATTCTGAGCACCCTCTATGATAAGCAATGTCATGGTCCTTCATATGTCCTGTTCCAGCTGAGCTGTTTTTTTAATTTTAATTTTTAATTTTTTAACGTTTATTTGTTTTTGAGAGAGAGAGATAGAGAGAGAGAGAGAGAGAGCGAGCAGGGGAGGGGCAGAGAGAGAGGGAGACACAGAATCTGAAGCAAGACGCCAGGCTCTTAGCTGTTAGCACAGAGCCTGACGCGGGGCTTGAACTCACAAGCCATGAGATCATGACCCGAGCCGAAGTCAGACTTTAACTGAGCCACCCAGGTGCCCTCCATTTGAGCTTCTTAACCCTATCATACTGATGAGAAAACTGAGGCAGAGTGAGTTTAGGTGACTTTTTTAAATGACTATGAAGAAAAAGTTTTCAAACAGTCTGTCAACTACAAAACCTAGTCTTTCCTTCCCCCAAGATATGTCAATACCTCTGCTATGAGTGATTTACTGGAATGATCAGAACTTATGAATATATCTACTTGGATCCATATACATAGGCACATTTTTTATGTTACTCTTTTATAATTAGAAATTCTGGGATTTGCTATTTTTCATCCTGAAAGATAGGCAAATTGATGCTAAACCAATAAGACAATTTCTTAATATGAGTTCTAGTATCATGATTATATTGATTGTTATCACATCAATTTTCATCACTTCTGTAATAATTTTATTGTAATTAAAGCATCGCTTTATAAACAGCTCATCAGAATAATTTCATAAACTTGTAGCTTAGAAAAATTTACATTTTACTTGTATCATGTCTCCTGGGGTTGAGTTCAGAATAATGAGTTGTTTTACTTTTACTCTTTTTGAAAAATCAAGATCACTTAAACTTGGACACATGATATATCCATATTCTCTGAATCTGTGAGAATGTGGATCATTTCCTATATGCATGGTGTGGGTTTCTGTCATGCTAATATTTCATGCCTTCATGCCTAAGAATTGAATTTAGGTGCAACGTAGTATTTTGTTTTTTACGTACAAAAACAGTTTTGACTCTTGCATAGGATTCTCAGACCAATGCTAATCAAAGTTGTATATACTCAGGTAAGATGTCAGATAAGCTAAAGTTCTGTAGAAGGGAGGGGGTCTTCTTATTTGCCATTATTTGGATTGTTCTTGCATTTAGCTCATATTTCCGCATGTCATCCAGCATTGCTGAACCAGAGGACTGTGTTAAGTGCCAAGGCCATCGATTGGGGCATCTCTTTGTGTATCCTTGTGCCCAATTCAGATGGTGCACAAGTGTAACAAATTTGGCCTGAGGAGAGCATGGAGACCAGGGGCTCAGACCCCTTCAAGATGTGAACCTATGTCATGCTATCAGCTAAACTGCCAAGACCAGCAGAGGCGCTTGCTAATGACCTTGAGGGGATAGTGGTAGAAGAAGCTGATCAATTTGGCCCTGCAACCAGCCGCAGAGGCGGGGGAGTGAAATGTAGTTCATCCCAATAACCTTCTTCTTGCACTCTTCCCCAGGAAGAAAGAGCCAGTGGAATCTGGAGGGACTGCTCTCATAACATGTATGAAAAAGCTGATGTGAGAGGCAGAATGAGTGGTCTGTGGTGGACAAGGAGGCGTGCTACCTAAAGTCCCCAGCCACGGAGATGCTGTTAGCCACCATCCCCTTCTGAGATTGCCTCTGCCGCTGCTGGAGGACACACACCACCCCCCACGCGCCACATCCATTGGCTGGTGAACCCAGGTCCTGTATCGTGTGTACAGCAATTTCTCTGATTAGAGTCCAATCACATCACTTATAGGCTAAACCTAAAATAAAACTGATCTCATTTTCTTCTTTTTGCACACTTTGAGGTCCAGAGGAACATCTTATTTCAATCTCATCCCATTTCTTTCTGACTTCTGCATCTGTGTTAGTCACTGCACCATCTGTAACTCCTTCCCTAACCACCCCCCACCTGCAGTTTAAGTCTGGTTAATTTAAATATACTTTTCTTTGCGCAATTTTATCTGATCCTCTGCATTGCAAGTGATGTTTTCGTCCATTTTCCTCCCTCGAGTACATTTTTTGTGTGTCTCTTTTGATGCCTATAATCAGATACTGCCTTAAACTAGTTATTAAAATACTCATTATTTACCTTCTGTTAATTTTAAATTGTTTAAAAGACTACAAAGGCACTCTTTATCTTTTGGGTTCTTGCTGAGTACTTTGAATGTTAATAATTCAAAATGTTTGTGTAATATAATATTAAATAATCTTAGAAATAATAAGAAATAAGTGAAGAGTGACCAAGAATGGGCTAAAAATAAGATTGTAAAAAAAAAGAAGTAAAGTGACCACAAATCCTGGAAGTCTGTTTTCCTGTGGTTTATATGATCCAGCCATTTGATTTAAGAAAAGCCAAGAAGAATCAGAGGGGCATTTTAATTTTCCTTTGAGGAAAGTCCCGCTCTTTCTCATGTTGTATGATGTGTAAGGTGGGCTTCTTTATTTTTTTTTCCTTAAATATACTCCTTGTACAGACTTAAAGAAGACTCTCAGCAGCAGGATTTTCACAAAAACATAATTAAACTTTAAAATAAAAAAAAATCTAAATAGACAGTGTTCTGTGTGGAAAGAACTTGATGAGGCAGAGATGAAAACTACCTTAAATTGTCAATTATCTCTGTTGCTATGCATTCAAATGATACCTGAAGTAAATTGCTTCTACTCCTTCAAAATCGTTGCCTATTCCCGAAAAAATCCTAGTCAAATGACTAATTCCTTAGTCAGATCTGTGTGACCTTTAACTTTTAATGCTATGCTATTTCAGCCTAAATACTAATTCTCGAATGAATATTTGGGGTACAATGAAAAATACCAAGACATTTGTGGAATTTGTTGTCTTTTGTTGGTTACTTCATGGAAGGATTATTGCATTAATTCTAGTTACTATGTTAATTTAGATTATAGCATTATAATCTAACATATAATCTAATATATAGATGTTATATTAATCTTTAGGCATTATTTATACATTTTTCTTGTCCAAAAATATTTACTATTTATAATAATGTACTCTGCCTGAAAATGTGTATATGTGCAATACATAAGCATTTGGCACAGTAAAGTCCAAACCTCATATTTCTGTAATTCCTCTCCTCAAAAAGCTTAATGTCATGCTGTATCCTGTCTTCTTGATTCAAAACATATCATCTAATTAACTCTTATAGAGATACTGGCTGTCAGGAACAAAGACAAAAATAGTGCATATATCACTGCTTTCCCATTTAGCCCACAGAAACATATTCTTTCCACTACCAACAATATTTTACTTCCCAACACAAATCTAACAATTGGGTACCCTGCTTCTCTGATAGTTGTAATCATCACAGGGGAAAAACCCTGAAAATAAAGCTGCCAGAATTTTCTGGAAGAGTTCAGACTTAAAGCAATATATTCACTACCCTTCTTACAATAGTGCTTTGTAAATGATTATCTCCATATTGGTTATTACAGCTGCATAGATGTTTGTAGGCAGAACTGATTCTTATGGGTGTTGACAAATTTACTGTTGGGTTGTGGGTACAGAAATAAAATTCTGTTGTTATAGTATCCAAAAGAAGATGTATAAGGAAGTTACATACAGTTCAAAGGATTGAGACATAATGCTACAGTGAAGAATACAGGGTTTCTTTCAGAGGGAGGGAAGGTAGGCTCTGACCATTTTCAGCAGTCTTGTCCTTGGTCTATTCACTCAGACTTCGGAGTTGTCTGTTGTTCCATCTGTGCCATGGGGAGGGAGAGTTTATATGAAATACTTTACACAATGACTGATGAGTAGGGAGCACTCAACAAATTTTAGTTTCCTTCTCTTGAGTATTTAATATACTTAAAAAAGTATTTTGACTGTGTGGGTCAGTCAGTTAAGTGTCCAACTCTTGATTTTGGCTCAGGTCATGATCTTGTATTTTGTGGGTTCGAGCCCACATCAGGCTCTGCCCTGGCAGCATGGAGCCTGCTTGGGATTCTCTCTCTCTCCCTCTCTGTCCATCCCTCCCTCTTTTTTTCTCTCCCTTTCTCAAAAAATATTCAACTTTTTTTTAAAAAAAAGCTTTTACTTCTTTTGAGTAGGTGTTAAAAATATCATATGATCAAATGAATTTAAAATTTTCTAGAGCATATTGGAAATTGTTTTACCATTCAGTGACCCACTCTCAGCAATCCTCTCCTGACTGCAGCATTCTGCAAGAAGTTGGTTTTGACATGACATCATTTTCAAGAATTTCTCCTCATCCCCTATGCCCAACTTTGAACAGTGTAATAGTCTCCACCTGCACCCCAGGAACCTCCGGTTGGGGAACATCCCTAGAGTAGTGGATGGAAGGTACTCCACACCAGAAAAGACCCACAGATACAAGTAGACTGACTTTAAAGCCACACTGCTGTCCACTCTGACAAATACAAAATTAAACCATTCATACTGGGTTTTCCCAGCATGAGATTTTCATTTTAGCTTCTTCTCACATGCTGTTTAATAGGCATTTGTTCACATTTCATTGTCTTTGATTTAGAAGGGTTTTAGGGGGTACCTGGGGGGCTCAGTTGGTTGAGCATCCGATTTCTGCTCAGGTCATGATCTCACAGTTCATGAGCTCCAGCCCTGTGTCTGGCTCTGAGCTGTTAGCACAGATGGCTGGAGCCTGCTTCAGATTCTGTATCTCCCTCTCCTTCCACCCCTCTCCCACTCGCGTTGTGTCTCTCTCTCTCAAAAATAAATAAACATTTAAAAAAACTTGAAAAAAGAAGGGTTTTAGGAATTCGACTTACTAGAGAGTCATTTTAATTCTTTATTTCACATGGCCAGTGACAGGCCAAAGCAAGCAGGGCTTGTCCCCATGATGCCATGTCCCCAGCTTCTCCAGAGACATTCGGGGCTATTGCTCTCTTTCTGTCCCTGCATAAAATGGCTAGAAGAGGGAAAGGAGATGAACATTTACTGACTGGAACTATGTGCCAGGTACTGAACTGTGTGCTTTACGTGTTATTGACTAGTACACTTTATTCTTGGCCTATACTCAGATTAGCTTGGTCTGGTTTGTGTTTTTAGAGATGAGAACACTATTCCAATTTGTCTCATTACATATTCTTCTGAGGACCAAAATGGAATCGGGTAAGTTAAGTTGAACTTTGGAATAATGGATGTGATTAGGTCATTTTTAAATCCATTAAGAACTTGAACACATGAAATTTGATTAACTGGCTCTACCAAGTATTATGAAAATTATTTTTTCTGATTCTAATGTAAATGTATGTTAACAAATATTGAGACAACACAGAAAGGCAAAAGGGAATTTTAAAATGTACTACTAGAGATGGCTACTATTAATATTTTGTTATATAACTCTCCATAGGTTCTTATTTTACATATATATCATATATCATACATATAATGCCAGAGTATAGAGATACAAATATAAACTTTTATATTTCATATTTTTATTGAGTTTTTATATAAAAGCAATGCATTCTTTTCATAATATATTTCAAATTCTTCATAGTCTTCATCCCTGGAAGCAAATACTTTTCTATCTCCCAGATGAATTTGCTATGTATATCCCAAGTTTCCCACGTGAACATGACATATTTTTTTTTCTTTTAACATAAATGGCAGCATGCATTACACATGAGTCTGTGCCTCATGTTTTAAATGTCAGGTCTGTTCATATCAGTGTCTATGGTATTTCCACTGATTGGTTTTGTATTGACAAACCCATGGATAGATATTTACATGTTACGGTGACATTGTAATTATAATCATTATAATTTTCAAAGCTACACATCCAAAAAACATCCATGTTTCAAATACATGTGAATCTATGATTTTAGCCAATAAATGATGTTAATTCCATTTTTTCTTTTTGTAGCTTCTGGATATTACAGATTGATTTCTGGATATTTTACCTATTTGTTAATCATAAGTCCAATACTTTATTTTCTAATATTTTCAGATTATTTTTATTGAGTTTATCATCTTATTGAATAATACTTTCTAATATTTTTCAGTCAATTTTCTTTGGCGTTCTAAGTATCATCCTCAGCTGAAAATAGAGACAATTTTTGCTTCCTCTTTTCTAGTCTCTATAACTTCTTATGCATTTCTCTTAACAAATTGTATTGAAAATTTCCAGGAAAATATTATATAAAATGCTAGTAGCATTCATCTTTGTTTTGTTTCTGACTTCAAAAGAAACTATTATTTTTTAAAAGAAATTCTAATTGCCATCAATTAGGAGATAAAAGCACATTGAACTTGGGGCACATACTACTCTTTTTTATATGATTATCTTATTTTTGTCTGATGGAATCTTTTCATATTAGATTAATGCTTTCCAGTCCAAACAATTGGTTATTCTATCTTACTTCCTGAGACAGAAACTCCATTGGAAGTATCTTTTTGTTCAATGTTATAATTTGATAAAATTTCAACTTAGTAATAATTAGAGAATTTGGTGTCCAACTTAAAATAAAATTTCTTTGGAATAAAAGGCATCACTGCCTGGATCTTATACCAACATTCAATTGTCCTCTACAACACTAAAGTCTGTATCAAAATAACTCGTACGTGTTTCTTTAGGTCAGTCAGAAATAACCTCACAAAGGGCATGAGCACACAAAATCATGATGCTCACACTGCCACAAATGATCCTACTAAGCAGAAGATTAGAGTTCAGATGTACTTTGCATCCTAAACATTGCAAATTTACCCTAATTATGCACATTTTGCAAACATTTAAAAAAAAACATGTTGAATTATTGAGCTTAATTCCCTACCTCCTACAACAAACTAGTGAAGGATGTCTTATCTTTCCGTATACAGAAGCTGTCAAATGAAAAAAAGAATCAGGCCTCTCCCCTGGGAACCAGTTTAGGTACACAGTGACTGGGGCCCCCTGCTGACCATGCATCTCTCTAAGCATGACATAAATCGACTGCACACAACAGCAACTGTTTACTTAAGCTGTGCAGCCTCACAGGTAATTTGCGATAGAAGAGAAGAAAGCACATGTTCCCCCCCGCCGACTCTTCAATATACACTGTTCCTGCTGCCAAGTCGGAAGAAGAAAATCTGGACATTATTATGTGCTACGACTATGAAATTTTATTATCTCTTGGCTATTACTACATATTTATAAAGTTCCTTTTTGAGAGAATATGAACTATTCATTTAAAGTAGGACATCAAATGCTATTGATCAAAGTGTTTGATTAAACCATGTTTTCAATGGTTATATGTAAGGATTAAAAAACAGTAGTTAAGCCCTCTTACCTGACAGGATAAAGATATATGATGAATTAAGGCCAAGCTTTCTAAAATGAATAGTCTCTACACTGAAAATTATCAGAGGAGAGAAAAATGCTTCTTACCAAAGTCTTGGACAGGAACACATGGGTCATTTTATCTAGACTTTCTGTTAAAGGACTTATTACTTTTTGTGTAAAATATCATTATTAAATCATGATGTGCTCACAAGTTCAAGTCATAGATATACAATGCTGAAATACTATCCTATTAAGACTTACAAACTTCTGATTTGATAATTGTACCATTGTTATGTCAAATTTTACAATTGGGGAGAGCTGAGGAATGGGTTCGTAGGAAATCTTTGTACTATTTTTGCAAGTTCCATGTTGAGTGTAAAGTTATTTCAACAAACAAATATAATGAAAAAGAAAAAAAAGACTTACAGAGAAAAGAATATTCACCAATCACACAGTTTGTAACCTAACAGATTATACTAACATTGCCCTATTTCCTCCTATTTTCTTGTTATTGTTATCTCTGGATACTTCAAATTGTCCTATAATATTTTCTGAATCTCTGATATTAAGCAATCCCACGTTAAAAGTTTGAATCCAATTATTCACAACATTTATGTTTTATATGTAATGCCTAAAACAAATAAATATTCACAAAGGAGAGCTATTTGCATACACATGAAAAACGTCCTTTTATGATGTGCTAATACAAACTGTAATTTATTGAGATATAAAAGAAGTTAATAGCCCCAAAACAATAATTATCTGAAAATACTAAAACACTCAAAAAACCACTCGATATGCACTTGAACATTTAGCCCATTTTCTGCTATTGCTAGTTACTAGTGACTTTGAGGGTAAAAAGAATCAAGACTTTTGAATAAACAAATATTATATTTAGCCATTGGAAGTGTAAACAGTGACGCATAGTGTGATCTAAATAACCCTTGAAAACAATAATTCTGTTTTGATGTTATCCTAGATCCCTGAACAGAGAGAATGAGTTTTGAGTCAGCCACCTGACAATGGGTGAGGCACTTAACACATACAGCCTTGTTTTCACAGCTGTAATATCAGTGTGTGTGTGTGTGTGTGTGTGTGTGTGTGTGTATCTGATGGAGCGACATTACTAAACAATGTCCTGATCTCTTTCTAGTTCTAACCTTTCATGCCTCTGGGGCTATTATGCCTTTTTTTTCTAGCTCTACATTTATCAAACTTGATCCGTTTTAGACTCTTGCTTGTTCTACACACTCTAATCCGGCAACTGTATTCACTCCCACGATCCCAATTTTACCACCTAATTCTAAACTCATGATTCATATTCCTAACTGCCCCTGAACATTCCAATCAGTATGCTCATTCAGCCATTCCTTTATTTATTCAACACATTGTTTCTTTTTCTTTATTATATTTTTATTTTCTCTTATTTTGTATTTACTATATACCAAGTCACAGGGATTAAGTGGAAAGGAAGATTTGAAAAGGTGCCACTTTACGGGCTTTCAGTTAGAGAATGAATAAGTCACAGGGGCCATAGGTCAAGCACAGGGAATATAGTTAATAGTATGATAGCATTGTGTGGTGACAGACGGTAGCCACATGGGTAGTTAGCATAGTATAATGTCCAGATTTGTTGAATCACTATGTTGTATGCCTGCAACTAACGTAACATTGTGTGTCACCTGTGCTTCAATAAAAATTTTAAAAATGGATATATCAGGAGGTGAAAAAAAGGTGTCTACTTTAATAAAATCTACAATTTTTTAAGCATTTTATTGTTCCAAAACAAACTTCTTTTTGAAATCTGTACTTCATCTTCTCTTCCCATCACTTAATGAATGTCACCAAACCACGTCTCAATTTATGACACTCCCTGAGACATGGGACCATGAAGCCTTTGGCCACTCCCTTTACATTCAGCCTCCAAGCCTTAGGATTTCTATCTTAAAAATAATTCTCTTGTATCACCGCCATTGCCTTGAGGACACTCAAAATCTTTTATTCAACAAACCTACATTAAGCATCTAATTTGTCAATATTACTCTGCCTGAAGATTCACAAAGCCATTATGAAATTTCACTTCCACACATGTATCATTTCACATTTTAAACACATTGAACCCTCAAGTCTCTCTCACCTTACAGAATGAATCATACTCTTAGTACTTCAGATGCTTATTTTGCAACATTAAAGATTCTAGGATTAGCCCAAGACACTCTTATACCTACCCAACCCAACCCATTTTAATAAAAATTAGCTTTATGTTTAGAACATGCAAACTATAGTGCAAACCATAAGCCACAAAGAACAGAAACTATAAAAATGGATGGGCAAAATCTATGCAGTGTGGAGTATAAAAAGGGTAAAATTTGCTGAAATGGGCTGTTTATCAACTCCTATTACTCATATATACGTATTTGTTGCTCATGATATTGTATCTCAAATCCTACTGTCAAAGACCATTTTCAAATATAAGGAAAGATATATTAAGGTATGTATCCATGTAAATGCATGGAAATTGGCTATTACATATTTTAAGTAGCTGACAGTCAATGATAACTTTGATGGGAGTCAAATGTGAAAAGGAAAATTAAACCAGTTCTGCCTCATCAGTACTCTAAATGTCATTTTACTTGAAAAGTTCAAATAAGCAGTGCTCTTTTTATTTATTTCTCCATATCTCTTAATGTTTTTTGAAGTTTTACATTCTTCTTTAAAATATCTGAAGTTTGAAAAACTTGAGGTTTGAAATTTTCTTTGAAAACTTCAGTACACTAAGGAGTAACATTTTTTGGCCTAGAGAGGAACTGAATTTAATGATTTGTTTTCCAGTTTCTGAAACTTTTCCTCATCCTTTCTCCTCTATCTCTCGTGTGGCACAATGGTGGTCACGTTTCTCAAAGAACTAAATAAAGAAGCAGCTGATGGAGAAGGGACAGAAAGTAAGGAGGGAGGCAAGGCTGAGTAGCCGATTCTGAAGATAAATCCTCAAAAGTGGAAAATGAGCATTGTTTCCTGCCTCTGGTCAGTGTGACCCTCATGGCGAAACTAGATGCATAAAATATGAGTACTTTGTTCTTTTCAGAGTATAAAGAATGGGGTAGACTCATCATTGTACATCACAATATCTGTTTACCTGTGATATCATTGGTAAAATTTCATGAACTTTAGATTTTTCCTAAGTTTTGTCTCTAGTTTTTATCATCGGAATTCATTAACATCAGTTATGCAGGAAACACTTCACACTTGTAATCGAATATCACTATGTCAAACCAAGAATATTTGCCTGAACATTTTATAAGAATTTACAATGTGCCAGGCATTGTTCTAAACACAGTAAATGGATTAACTGATTTACTCTTCAAATCAACATTATCAGTAGACTTTGTTTTGTTTAGTTTTTAAATCTAATATGTATACAAAAACACACTGACGTGCCCCGAGATTAAGCAATTTGCCCAAGGTCATGGAGCAAGGAACTATTGCAGGCAGGATCTGTGCCAGCAATCTGGCTCCAGAAGAAATGCTTAAAAGCTACTGAGTGACTTGTTGGCTTATAGAATTCACCTTACAGATCTGGACTGGAAGTAGAAAATCAATCATACTGAGGAACTTTCACCTTATAGGGCCTTTTCATAAATAATCATAGTAAGTTCGCAGATGGAGGAGAAGAAATGATTGGTCAGGAGCGTTCAGAGAGGCCACTGAAATCTAACTCATTATGGGGACTGCACTAAAGAGATCCAAGGACAGGATGAATTTCATATTGGTAGCACTTTTCCTGGCACTTCTCCTATTCTCTGTAGCTAATGAGCTACAGACTCTGATCTTCTAGGATCTGATGAGATTTGCCTCTCCTGACCTCTTACTGGTTTAGTGGTTTTACAGGTGGTTTTGCAGGAGTAAAGTTGGTAGGCTCAAATCCAAGCTCAAATCAATTTCTTTCTTTGTAAAATAGTAACAGTACTGGTATCTACAACAGTGTTGCTGGGGAATCAGTGCAATATTCCAAGTAATGTTTAAAATTTTAAAAAATACTGTTTATTTATCTTTAAGGGAGAGAGAGACAGAGTAGAAGTGGGGGAGGGGCAGAGAGGAGACGGGGACACAGAATCTGAAGCAGGCTCCAGGCTCTGAGCTGTCAGCACAGAGCCTGACGTGGGGCTTGAACTCACGAACCATGAGATTATGACTTGAGCCAAAGTCTGACGCTTAAGCGACTGAGCCACCCAGGCACCCCTCCAAGAAGTCATGTTTAGCATAGAGCCTGGCACAGAGTAAATAATGTCAGCTAATTAGTATTGCTCTTAATAGTCTTATTTCTTTTTTCTTTCACAACTTTTTGCCTTGTTGCTTGCTCTCTCTCTTCATGCTAGCTGCTGGATCACCTTCATAACATTTAAACTAATTTGTAATTGATGATTATCAGTAGCCGAAGTTAACTACATTGAGGTATGTTCCTTGTTTATGTGACAGTAATCTGATATCTCAGGAGCAAATCTTTTGGGAAATAGCAGAATGTGTCTTTGGACTGTTAGGCTAGGTCAGCCTTCATGTTGGGAAGTACTTCATGAGTCAATGCCCTTGGACAAACAAAAGGACATATTTTATTTTGAACCATGAAATTATCTCATTTAGGTTTGGGATGAAACAGAGGAGAAAAGAGAGATAATAGCTTAGTAGTGCCTATTCTGTATTTGGGGCTGGATAAACATGCTCAGTCTCATTTCATATTTCCAATGATGGGTAAATGCATTACCCCCCTCATGCTACAGATGAGGAAAATGATTTTGGAAATGATAAGTCATTTCCCCAAGTAGCACACTTCTGTATTTGACTAAAGTTATGATCTTTCTATAGCTCTGAGCAGGCATCATTAAGACAATTCAGAAGAGTTTGGTGACTCAGAATAGAGAATTCAATGAAAGAAAAGGCACGGAAACCATCATTCAAATAACAATAAGCCCTTTGCAAGCAGTAAAACTGGTTTTGCAGAGTGCCCTGAGCTTAAAATAAATAAAAAGAATTTGTAACCATCAAAATTTTGCATTCTAAATATATGTAATATGTTCTTCAGTGCTGAACTTATAGAATTATTGTAATTCTTTCATCTATTTGTGGGAAAATGATGGTGTGGATAACCAGAATCCAGAGGTTCCTTCAAAACTACAAACGTCATCGGCATTTTCTCCTTTAAATTCACATTCTGGGGCACCTGGGTGGCTCATTCAGTTAAGCTTTCAACTTCATCTCACATCATGATCTCATGGTTTGTGAGTTTGAGCCCCACATCTGGCTTGCTGCTGTCAGCTCAGAGCCGGTTTCGGATCCTCTGTCCTCTGTCCTTCTCTCTTTGCCCCTCCTCTGCTCTCTCTCTCTCTCTCTCTCAAAAATAAACAAACATTAAAAAATTTTAAATTCACAGTCTGTGTTTTCTTTCCCCCTTCAAGGTCGTTCTTGTCATTAATTTTGTATTCCGTTTTTCTTCCCTTCTCCCACCCTTACCCCAGGATAAGCCCCCCAAAAACTTGTAAGGTCAATATTTAGAAATAAAAACAATATTCAGCCATGCTTTTCTACATTTTCCTAAGAAAGAATGCTTATTAGAGCTTTCCAAATGTACCAAAAACTGTCCCCTCCAGAGTCAGAATTAATGTTTGTTAATCCTATGAAAGAATACAGAAAACATTGCTCTCTTGTACCCAGTTTATTTAGTCTTGGGACCCAGCATTATTTTGCCTTTCCACCTTATCTTTTTTAGTTAGTATTGCTTATTCACTGCATATATTCTCCTATCAGATGATACTGGCATATAAAGCATTAAAGCTCCTCACTTCTTATGCACATGTTTTTCTGTCAAGAGCATAGATGTTTTTCAGGCACTGTCATGCACATAAAATTTGTTTTCTGTCTTGTGTTGCCTGACCATGCTTAGCTTAGCTGTGTTAATTTTTTTGTCTCTAACTGGTCAGTTAGTGGCTTCATTCATGCAACAAATATTTATTAACACCTCTATATACAAGGCACAGTAGAGACTGACTGGACTATGGGTCCCCCAGTAGTATCTGGCACAAAGCTGGACATGTAGTTGAGGTATGCGTAGTTACTTGGTTCATTGAAACTGACAATTAAAATATGAAACCCAAGCAAACAATAGCCTATCTTCATAGCCACAGAGAATGGCTTAGCAAAAATTATCAGTTTTGTCTATATCCTGGATATGAATAAAAGCCAGATTGTATCAGTGTTTTAAAACATTTAAAAGTTTTTTATAAGACAAGATGAATTTCTCTACCCTTTCATCACAATTACCAGTCATAGATACAGTTCTAGAAATCAAATTAATAGTTATAAACTATAGTTCATAAATATGTAAGCCAATAAACATGCATTTATTTATTCATTCAATGAGTATTTATAGCACTTATGAGCACCAAGCATGTGCTGTGGCACATATCAAGGAGAGGACAGAAAGGTGTATTCTTTGTTCTTGGATATCTTAGATTCTACGGGAAGATGGATATTCAAACAAAATTTTAGCGAACTGTCACAACTATCAGTATAGAGAAGTACAACAGACTATGAAGGAGCAGGAGAAAAGATAAAATTTTCTTCTTTATCGTCAAGTGGAAATCCAAGACACAAGAGAATACCCAGTGCTGAGCTGATGCTCAAACTGATGACTACAGGTATGGAGGAGAGGCAAGGTGTACAGTGGATGCGAGTGAGGTGGGAACATGGGAGAGACTCAGACGCAAGCGATATTACAGGTAGAGGCGACAGCCATTGTTTTCCAAGGTTGGAGTGTCTTGTAAGTGGAGAAAGTAGCCAGAAGTGAAGAGGAACAAGTGCAGGACGTGTAAAGTGGGCAGCCTTGAGAACCTGGGGTGGAGCCCGAACGTAATCTATGAATGGTGGAAAGGCACGGAAGAATTTCAAGTGACAATATGGTGTGACCTACTTTGAAAAGGCAGAGGAAGACTATGGAGGCGCCAACCCTGGAGGCTGGGAGGACCTGCTACGAATTGAATAGTACTAATAAATGTGGGTTCTCCTCTGAGCTGGGACAAAATCACAGCATCACTGTCTTTTGAGTGTTTCCATTCCTGCCTGTCCACCCCGCAAAACATGAAAAGGAAAACAAATAATTTATGTGTAAGTAGGTAGATAAAAGAGCCACAACCTAAAAACTTTTAAAAACTACCTCATTATCTCCAGCTGATGATTAACAGGTATTTAAGAAAAACAAATCCTTGGAGCTTTTTGCTTTTCTCTTAGACTTACACACACACACCACCACCACCACCACCACCACCAAGATTTCATTTGACATTTTTTGAAATGTTATCTCTGCTTCTTCAGTATAATAGTGTGTGTGTGTGTGTGTGTGTGTGTGTGTGTGTGTGTGTGTGTGTTTTAATTAACCATAGGTTTTCTGGGGGGAAAAAAGAGCCATGTGAAAATAAAGCTTGTTTTTTATTGTTGTTGTTTGTTTTTGGTGTTTTCTTCATAAGTCTTACTAATGAATTTGAAAAACTTGTGAGTAGGAAGTTGTACCTAGTTGTCTACATTTGGCTTATTCCATAAGTGGTGAATCAGTCAGTTTTCAACTAAGAAAAAAACAGAGAACACTTTAAATACACCAAATAGAATGGTATCTGATGTGGAGATTAGTTATTTACAAATCACAGCAAAGCCTATATGGTCAGAGGTCAGACAAACCCATTTCTGGTTTCCGGGAAATCCAACCAGTTGCAGGAGTTTCAAGAAACCACTACAGATGAGCTCACAGCTTGCAGCACTCAAGCAGGTGATTTACAGAATGCCTGGAATTTACTGACATATCATCTATCTGCTCTCACTTGAAGTAGCGTGAGCACCCACCACTGTCAAGGGAAGAGTGATGGCTGCTTGTCTTCACCTTTTAAGCTATGCATACCTTTCAGTGATGAAGCCTAAGCTAGAGATGGCAAGAGAGTCAATCAAATGTAGTTTCCAGGCTTCCCACCCTTGTTACACAAAGGATGTGTGTAGGAAAAATGAGAACCATGTTAAGATAACAGCAGACACGCTGGGTCACATGGGTGTGCCATGTTGGGGATCATATACATGGCATTTATTCACCCAAGTAACATTTTCTTACTTGTACAAAGAGAAGCTCAAGGCTCAGAAAGTGAGTAGATTCTAGTGAAGTTTGAACATTTAGTAAATATAAAAGTACAATAATCAACATTAATTATAGTAAAATGTAGTCACTCACTAATTTAAGAATTATTTCCGAATATTGCTATCCAGCTTGAATATCTATAAATTTCATTTTTATCTTTTAACTTGAATACTTAGAAACACAAGTTGAATTTCATCTGAAGGAAATTTCCACCAATCTTTCAGTCAAAAGAGGAATCGAGGGGTACCTGGGTGACTCAGTCAGTTAAGCATCTGACTCTTAATTTCAGCTCAAGTCATGACCTCATGGTTTGTGAGATCAAGTCCCCACACTGGGCTCTGCACTGACAGTGTGGAGTCTGCTTGGGATTCTCTCTGTCCCTCTCCTCTGCCCCTCCCCTGCTCGTGCTTGCTCTCTTTTTCTCAAAATCAAGAAATAAACTTAAAAAAATAAGGCATTGAACAAAATACAAATTATTTTGGAATTACATAAATATAATTTATAAAGAAACTATTGTATAATATAGGTACTGGATGCAAAAGACTATGTTTTTCAAAACTGATTTTGAGGTGTTTTGTTTCAAAATTTAGTTACTAAACATCATCCATTTAGTCCTGTTTTCTGATTCCTTTTTCTTTAAACCTGCATAGTTAAATTGAACCATAGAGACTTTATTAAAGATTAAATAGGTTCTCTAAAATTATTTTTTCCTATACAGATAATTAGAAAATATTAAGTTAGCTTTCTGTTTAAACTTAATTTGAAACAAATCATACATAAATGGGATATTAGTATTTTTTCTAGAAACAAGCTAATTATTTTTTCTTATATTAAAAATAGTAGACATTTTTATTTAGATTATAAAACCACTAAGTAGCAATATAATATAAACTGTGACTAATATCATAAAGATAACTTTTATAAATATGATTCTAATTATGTCCCTCAGCATAGAACACAAAAGTGAATTCCTTATTATAGAAAGAAATTATAATGTAAAAACTGTAATGTTCCAATTGCCATAATAATAATAATAATCAATGTTAATTGCGATGATGAAACTCAAATAATCTCTAAAATTTGTGTTCCATATAAATCCCACAATTAAAGTGCTTACTTTTCAGTATCATTTAAATAATAGTAATAAAATCTAAAAGAAATCAATTATATGTAAAATTCTAATCAAAATAATATAATTAAATAATTGTGTTACCTGTTCAAGGACTGTTATAACAATAAAATGAAGTAATCAATAATATTGTTATTAATCTTGTTACTAAAAAGGGATTATTTAATGCTGCTTGGAATGTAGAGAAAATTACAAAATGTGTACCACTGATGTAATGAGAAAGTAAGAATAAAGTTAGAAAACAAATATTGATATATTGTTTATAATACTAAATCTTCTAACAAAACAGGTCTATTAACATTTCTGACTTCCTTTTATGACACAGGTTTATTGTACCTTATAATCAGAATCTTACCTACTTTCCTCTTTGAATTAGTGGCTATACCAAAGCAGGAACTCTCCAAGAACTGGAAATACTTAGGAGGTGTTTTTCAGCAAAGGCTAAAAAAATTAATACGAATATGTTCCATTGGAGCTTACAGTTGAATGGTGGAGACAGGCATTGGTGAACTATTCAGACAAACAGCTCTGTCATAGTTAATTGTGGAAATGGCAAATGGAGATGTACAGCACTCTTTCAGAATAAATAATGTAGTGCTCTGACTCAGGCTTGAAGTCCAGAATGGCATCTAAAATAAAATCTGAAATATTTATTATTAGGAGTTATGCAGACCAAAAAAACAAAGATAGAAGGAAATAAAAGAGGATGTTGTTGGCAGTGACAAAGAAGCTGATTGGAGAAAAATTCTGGTGCATTGGTACAATGGAGAAATAATAATAATAATAATAATAATAATAATAATAAATGTTACCTGCTATTTTGGAACTCACATTAGTAAGGTGACTACCCTAGGAGATGATCAATTAGTGAACAAGAAACAAAAATAAACCTATACAATATTAAGGGTTGGATTCGTTTCACACACTGATGAAAACAAAACAAAACAAAACAAAAAACATGTATGAAAAACAATGAACAGAGAAGCTTATTAAAATGTATATTCCTGGACTTCTGGATGTCTTATTCACACATACTGGAAGACAATCTCTTAAGTGAAACTCATACAATTGCACTTTAATGTCCCCAATTGTATTTATGCATGCTAAATTTTTAAGAATCACAAATGTCGATGCAAGGGTGTGCCTTTTACTTTTCCCATGTCCCCGCCAACATCAATAAAGAAACAATTTCTGCTTTCTTTGCCACTTGAAGAAAGTTGGAATAAGCATTCTAGATTTCTCCGTGACCTTTACTTTCTCCCTTCTACTGAAGATCTGTCTGATTGGTGACATTAAGGTAAGTCTGATATTCATAGGGTCCATTGACAAAAGGCCAAATGACTGCATTAAAATAAAATAGACAGAAAAACGGCTCTCTCATTTTCCTTTCTCTTGAACTATCACTATCTTAAACAGAACAATTTCTCTCCTCTTCAGCTTTCATGTGATAAACTCACCGAATTAGGACCTCTTCCTCCATGGAAAAGTTTGCAGCCTCTGGTGAAAGGGTGGTTAAATTCCCTTTAACGACAGAAATAAGAGGCAATGCCACATCTAATCCAGGTTCATCAGAAACTTTTGTATTACAGGTAGTAAAGCTGTTACTTTTATTTGCCACCTTGCAACTTGGTCAGAGCCCAGGATATGACAGATGAAGACTGGTACCCTAAAACTTCCAACGCATTAAAAGTCCAGTAAAAATCTCTACAACTTCTAGGGACTTTGCTTTCAAAAAAGAAAAAGTATATGATGCTATAGTCAAGTCTATGACTATACTTAATCGAATTTATTTATTAGGTTAATACAAAGAATATAGGATCCCCGCTATTAACCCTTAGTACAATTAAAATATCAAGTACCTCAGGGCACCTGGGTGGCTCAGTTGGTTAAGCGTCTGACTTCAGCTCAGGTCATGATCTCACAGTTCGTGTGTTCGAGCCCTGCATTTGTCTCTGTGCTAACAGCTCAGAGCCTGAAGCCTACTTCGGATTCTGTGTATCTCCCTCTCTCTGTCCCTCCCCCGCTCATGCTCTGTCTCTCTCTGTCTCTCAAAATTGAATAAACGTTTAAGAATACCAAGTACCCCTAGGGTGCCTGGATGGCGCAGTCAGTTGAGTGTCCCACTTTCGCTCGAGCCATGATCTCACAGTTCATGAATTTAAGCCCCATGTCAGGCTTTGTGCTGACAGCACAGAGCCTGCTTCAGATTCTCTGTCTGCTTCTCTCTCTCTGTCCTTTCCCTGCTTGCATGCTCTCTCTCTCTCTCAAAAATAAACATAAAAAATTAAAAATTCATATATAAAGTGCCCCTCACACACATGTATTATGTTATGTTCCCTTTTAACCATATTGGAAATGGAAGGGAGGAAATCATTAGTGAAATAATTTCGCATCACTGAAAGCCATGGGTTTCCAGACTAAAAGGTGCACAGAGTAGCTAGATAAAAACATCTTGGCTTAAGGTCCATAATTTTAAGATTTTAGATCATTGAGGTAACGAGAGGATTATGTAAGCTTCCAGAAGACGGGGAAAAACAGCTCACATACAAAGGATGAAGAATCAGCGCTGTCTGACTTTACAATAACTCTAGGAGCTAAAAGGTAATGTAGTAATGCCTTTATAATATGGAAGATGGTTTGCAACCTAAAACTCTATGTGTAGCCAAACTATCAATCAAGTATGAGGGTAAATCGAACAAGGCAGGGTCTCCCATTTTCTTATCTCCCGTAAATCCTTTCTTGGTAAGCTACTGGAGAATGTTCTCCAGCAAATCAATGCGATAAATCCATAAGTAGCAAGACTCTGAGTACATAAAGCAGAAATACTAATGCAGGTATAGAGAGAGGATAATGGTAAAGGGAAATCACAGAAGTGTTAACAGTGGATGACATGCGCAAGGCAATTATCCTAGATAAAAGACTCCAAGATGGATGTCTCCAAGAAAAGGAAAATTGAACCAGTAAGTCACCTTATATGATTGGTTTGGGGAAAATGGTGCTGAAAGCTCTTGCTTTGTGTAGAAAGAATTAGAAACGGGTACCAGGAAATTAAGCAAAGAGGAAAACAAAGCAAATATTAAATCCTAAAAAAAAGCATAATCACAATACATTACACATAGTCACATAATCACAATATATTACAACCCTCATCTGTGAACATTTTCATGAGCATAAATTGTAACACCAGATATCAATATATTAAAATTTTCAGGGAATGGAAGAGCAGCACAAGATAGGAGTGTAGGGGAGTGGACTAAATCATCAAACTGTAATGAGAAAACACAAATATCTAAAATTGATAAATCAAAAATATTAATATATTAATATTTAAAAATACAGCGATATAGGGGGACCTGGGTGACTCAGTGGGTTAAGCATCTGACTAGATCTCAGCTCAGATCATGATCTCATGGTTTATGAGTTCGAGCCCTGCTTTGGGCTCTGCACTGGCAGCACAAAGCCTGCTTGGGATTCTGCCCCTCCTTCTCTCTTTCTCTCAATCTCTCTCTCTCTCTCTCTCAAAACAAATAGATAAACTTAAAAAAAAAAACCTTTAAAAATACAGTGGTGTATAAGTGCCAGAATATGGAGTTCAAGTTTGAAGGTGATTGTTCCTGGGATGGATGAAGGATGAAAGAGGGAAAGTTTCTGCAGGTAACTATGCTATAGGTGTTTTGGTAACATTTGCATTATTACACTATGTTCATGTACTCCTTTGGGAAAAAAAATTTTTCATAAAAACAATTTTAAGGGTTTAATTAATATGCAGTAATATAATTAAATATAAAATGCTTAAAATTGAGAATAGTCTCATAATAGATGAAGAAAAAAGAAAAATAAATCTCCCTCAACAGATTAACAAAGTTTAAAAAGAAGAGTGAATGAAGAGTGTCAAGATTTGATGAGGATATGGGCAAAGATTGGTGAGGATATGAAATGTTCTGGAAGACAATTTAACAAAGTATCTCAGGAATCCATGTCATGCACTTTTCTGAATTGCAGAAACTTTGCTTTTATCTCTTGACCTAGGAGAATAAGCGGACAGCTATGCAAAAGTCAAAGACAGTCATTGTTGTTTGTTTGTAACCACAGCCTAAGAATCCATTACAGAAGACTGGTCAAATCAAATCTTTGCTAAAATAATATTTTCTTCTTGAGGCTTTTTCATAGCAAACTAATTAAAATGGAAACTCTCATCCTCCTTAGCTAGCTAGTCTTTTAAAATTTTCTGCACAGCACTTATCTATACCTGACATACATGGTTTATCTGACATAGTTTACTCACTGCTTTACTTATGGTCACCTCTTCCCTCTAGAAGGTAAACTTCATGAGGATAGGGATATTTAAAAATTCATAATTAGGTATCAAGAACACCTAATGGTATTGTATCAATGTACTATATGCTTAATGAATATTTTTATTAGTAGAATAAAATTTAGATGTTATCTTATGATGTAGAATTAAGTTTATAGGTCTGGAGTTAAATTTATTACATATTAAGCAAGAAAAGAAGAGTACATAGCATGATATAGTATATAATTTGACTTCAATAAGATTGCAAATATTTGTGTGCATAGAAAAGGAAGAGAATCAGATACATTAATGTATTTTATGTATTTCCATTTTGCCTATTTTTATTTCCTGAACTTTTTTCTAAGGAACATGTATTTTATATGCAGTGGAAAAAAAACCCAACTCATGTTTATTTCATAAGATAACCATTATGAATCTAGGTATTTTTAGGAATGACAATGAAATACTTTACTCTCCTTCCACAATGCCTCTATAAAGCAGATTCCAAGATTTAGTGAGTGTAACACCTTGACTGTTCAAGCACCTCACCCTCCCAGAGACCGGAAGCAATTGCTCTCATAGGCAATGATATTGGCTGACAACAACTTCACAGTGACTACTAATTACCAGGGATAAGGTTTATAAAACATAAATGGAAGTCAATAGTCATATTCTGGGCAGGAGAAGAATAAGAGCAATTTTCTGACTAAAAGTTCCTCTACCATCTCATCACTGGCTTTGGCTACACTGTATTCAGCTATAATGGAATCTCCTGATCTCTGAATTCAAGCATCTAAGAACTGAAAACTCTTCTGAGAAAGACAGTTCGGAGTGTGATTTAAGAGTTAGGACTTAATTCCCTGGTTTTAAATTCCAGCTTTGCTGCTTACTTGCCGTGTGTTGACTTGGGGCAATGTGTATGAATTCACTGAGCCTCAGTCTTTCTCAACTGTGAGCCCAACTCTACGTTTTAGAGTTCTTGTAAGTTATTACATGACTTATGATATGTAAACTATTGCCAACAGTGCTTAGCAAAACTATTTATAATACTAATTATATTTACTCCTATATATGAACGTATGTTCATATTAGCATTTATTGATACATATTAATGTGTATTATATATGTAATTTTTAAAAATATAATTTATTGTCACGTTAGCTAATACACAATGTATACAGTGTGCTCTTGGCTTCAGGAGTAGAGTCCCATGATTCATCACTTACATACAACACCCAGTGCTCTTCCCAACAAGTGCCCTCCTCAAAGCCCATCGGCCATTCCCTCCCTCCACCTACCCTTTAACCTCAGTTTGTTCTCTGTATTTAAGAGTCTCTTAAGGGGGTGCCTGGGTGGCTCAGTTGGTTGAGCGTCCGGCTTCGGCTCAGGTCATGATCTCGCGGTTTGTGGGTTCGAGCCCCGCGTCAGGCTTTGTGCTGACAGCTAGCTCAGAGCCTGGAGCCTGTCTTCAGATTCTGTGTCTCCCTCTCTCTCTGACCCTCCCCTGCTCACGCTGTCTCTCTCTTTCTCAAAAATAAATAAAAAATTTAAAAAATTAAAAAAAAAAGTCTCTCATGGTTTGCCTCCTCCTCTGTTCGAAACTATTTTTTCTCCTTCCCTTCCCCCATGGTCTTCTGTTAAGTTTCTCAAGTTCCACATATGAGTGAAAACATGATATCTGTCTTTCTCTGATTGGCTTATTTCACTTTGCATAATACCCTCCAGTTCCATCCACATTGTTGCAAATGGCAAGATTTCATTCTTTCTCATTGCCAAGTAGTATTCCATTATATATATAAAACACATCTTCTTTATCCATTCATCAGTTGATGGATATTTAGGTTCTTTCCATAATTTGGCTACTGTTGAAAGTGCTGCTATAAACATTGGGGTACATGTGCCCCTAGGAATCAACACTCCTGTATCCTTTGGATAAATTCCTAGTAGTGCTATTGCTAGGTCCGTAGGGTAATTCTATTTTTAAATTTTGAGGAACCTCTATACTGTTTTCCAGAGTTGCTGCACCAGTTTGCATTCCCACCAATAGTGTAAAAGGGTTCCCATTTCTCCACATCCTCACCAACATCTGTTGCTTCCTGAGTTGTTAATTTTAGCCACTCTGACCTGTGTGAAGTTGTATTTCAGTGTGGTTTGATTTAAATTTCCCTGATGATGAGTGATGTTGAGCATCTTTTCCTGTGTCTGTTGGCCATCTGGATGTTTTTGGAAAAGTGTCTATTTGTGTCTTCTGCCGATTTCTTCACTGGATTATTTGTTTTTTGGGTGTTGAGTTTGGTAAGTTCTTTATAGATTTTGGATACTAACCCTTTATCCAATATGTCATTTGCAAATATCTTCTACCATTCCGTTGGTTGCCTTTTAGTTTTGTTGGTTGTTTCCTTCGCTGTGCAAAAGTTTTTTTTATCTTGATGAGGTCCCAATAGTTCATTTTTGTTTTTATTTTCCTTGCCTTAGGAGACCTGTTGAGTAAAAAGTTGCTGTGGCTGAGGTCAAAGAGGTTGTTGCCTGTTTTCATTCTTCTTCGTGTTGTGATCCAGTTCTCCAAGCATCTGCTAAAAAGACTGTCTTTATTCCATTGGATATTCTTTTCTGCATTGTCAAAGATTAGCTGACCATATATTTATGGGCCCAATTTTGGGTTCTCTATTCTATTCCATTGGTCTGTATGTCTGTTTTTGTGCCAATACTGTACTGTCTTGATGAGTACAGTTTTGTATTAGAGGCTAAAGTCTGGGATTGTGATGCCTTCAGCTTTGGTTTTCTTTTTCAACATCACTTTGGCTATTTGGGGTCTTTCGTGGTTCCATACAAATTTTAGGCTTGTTTGGTCTAGCTCTGAGAAGAATGCTGTTGCAATTTTGACTGAAATTGCATTGAATGTGTAGATTGGCTTGGTGAGTATTGACATTTTAACAATATTTGTTCTTCCAATCCATAAGCATGAAATGTTTTTCCATTTTGTGGTGTCTTCTTCAATTCTTTCATAAGTTTTCTATAGTTTTCAGCATACAGATCTTTTACCTCTTTTGTTAGGTTTATTCCTAGGTATTGTAAGGTTCTTGGTGCAGTTGTAAATGGGATTGATTTCTTGATCAATCTTCTGTTGCCTCATTATTTCTGTTTCTATGGCTTCATTATTGGTGTATAGAAAGGCAAGCAACTTCTATACATCCATTTTGTATCCTACAACTTTGCTGAATTCACACATCAGTTCTAGCACCTTTTTGGTGGAATATTTCAGGTTTTCCATGTAGAGTATCATGTCATCTGCCAGAAGTGAAAGTTTGACTTCTTCCTTGCCAATTAGGATGCCTTTATTTCATTTTGTTGTCTGATTGCTGAGGCTAAGTCTTCCAACACTGTGTTAAACAACAGTGGTAAGAGTGGACATCCCTGTTGTGTTCCTGATCTCAGAGGGAAAGCTCTCAGTTTTTCCCTATTGAGGATGATATTGGCTGTGGGCCTTTCCTATATGGCTTTTATGATGTGAAAGTATGTTCCTTCTATCCTGACTTTCTTGAGGGTTTTTATTAATAAAGGATGCTGTATTTTGTCAAATGTTTTTTCTGCATCTATTGACAGGATCATATAGTTCTTTTCTTTTCTTCTATTAATGTGCTGTATCAATGTGATGTTCATTGATTTGCAAATATTGAACAAGCCCTGCACCCCAGGAATGAGTCCCAGTTGATCATGGTGAATAATACTTTTAATATACTATTGAATTTGATTTGCTAGTATCTTGTTGAGAATTTTCACATCCATGTTCATCAAGGGTATTGGCCTGTAAACCTCCTTTTTAGTGTTTTAGGTTTTAGCCAAACCTGTCTGGTTTGGGAATCAAGGTAATGCTGGCTTCATAGAATGAGTCTGGAAGCTTTCCTTCCATTTCTAGTCTTGGAACAGCTTGAGAAAAGTAGGTATTAACTCTGCTTTAAATACCTGGTAAAAATTCCCCTGGAAAACCATCTGGCCCAGGACTCTTATTTGTTGGGAGACTTTTGATAATTGATTCAATTTCTTCACTGGTTATGGGTCTGTTTGAATTTTCTATTTCTTCCCGTTTGAGTTTTGGTAGTGTGTGGTTGTTTAGGAATCTGTTCATTTCTTCCAGATTGTTCAGTTCTTTGGCATATAATTTTTCATAGTATTCTCCAATAATTGTTTGTACTTATGTGGTGTTGGTTGTGATCTCCCCTTTCTTTGTTTTCAAAAAAAATTCAAATGTTCATTTATTTGACAGAGAGAGGGAAAGAGAGACAGAGACAGAGCAAGCAAAGGAGGGAGGGCAGAGAGAGAGAGGGAGACAGAGAATCCAAAGCAGGCTCCAGGCTCTACACTGTCAGCACAGAGCCTGAGCTCGTGAGATCATGACCTGAGCTGTAATCAGACACTTAACCAACTGATCCACTCAGGCACTCTGTGATCTCTCCTCTTACATTCATGATTTTATCTATTTGGGTTCTCTCTCTTTTCTATTTGAGAAGTCTGGTTTATCAATTTTGTTTATTCTTTCAAAAAACCAGCTCTTAGATTCATTGATCTGTTCTACTGTTTTTTGGATTCTACATTGTTTATTTCTGCTCTAATCTTTATTATTTCTCTTCTTCTGCTGGCTTTGGGGTTTCTTTGCTGTTCTGCTTCTAGTTCCTTTAGGTGTGAGGTTACGTTCTGTATTTGGGATTTTTCTTGTTTCTTGAGATAGGCCTGTATTACAATGTATTTTCCTCTTAGGACTGCCTTTGCTGCATCACAAAGTGTTGGACTATCGTTTTTTTATTTTCATTTGCATCCATATATTCTTTATTTTCTTCTTTAATTGCCTGGTTGACCCTTTCATTCTTTAGTAGGATTTTTTCTTTAACCTCCATGCATTTGGAAGCTTTCTAAAATTTTTCTTGTGGTTGATTTCAAGTTTCATAGCATTGTGATCTGAAAATATGCATGGTATGATCTCAATCTTTTTATATTTATTAAAGGCTATTTTTGACCCAGTATGTGATCTATTTTGGAGAATATTCCATTTACACTAGAGAAGAATGTGTATTCTGCTTTTGGATGAAAAGTGCTGAATATACCTGTCAAGTCCATCCGGTCCAGTATATCATTCAAGGCGACTGTTTCTTTATTAATTTTTTTTTGCCTAGATGATCTGTCCATTGTTGTAAGTGGAAGATTAAAGTCACCTACAATTATTGTATTATTATCAATAAGAATTGGTTATGTTTGTGATTAGTTGATTTATATATTTGGTTTCCATCAAGTTTGGGGCATAAACATTTATAATTGTTATCGCTTCTTTATCGATAGACCCCTTTCTCATGATACAATGCCTTTCTTCATCTCTTGTTACAGTCTTTAGTTTAAAAACTAGTTTGTCTGATATAAGTATGGCTATTCCACCTTTCTTTTGACTTCCAGTAGCATGATAGATGGTATTCCATTCCCTTGCTTTCAATCTGCAGGTATCCTCAGGTCTAAAATGAGTGTCTTATAGACAGCCTATAGATGGATCTTGTTTTTTTTATCCATTCTGATACCCTATGTCTTTTGATTGGGGCATTTAGTCCATTTACATTCAGAGTAATTACTGAAAGATATGGATTTAGTATCATTGTGTTATCTCTATGTTTCCTGCTTGTGATGATGTCTCTTGTCATTTGTAGTCTTTGTAGCATTCCACTGACGGAGTCTCCCTTGGGATTTCCTGCAGGGCTGGTTTAGTGGTCATGAACTCCTTCAGTTTTTGTTTGTCTGGGAAAGCCTTTATCTCTCCTATTCTGAATGACAGCCTTGCTGGATAAAGTATCCTTGGGTGCATATTTTTCCTATTCAGCATATTGAATATTTCCTGCCACTCCTTTCTATCTTCCATATTTCAGTGGACAGGTCTGCTACCATGCTTATGTATCTACCCCTGTAGGTTAAGGCCTGTGTTTTCCTAGCTGCATTCAGAATTCTCTCTTTATCTTTGTATTTTGTTTGCCATTTTCACTATGACCTATTCTTGTTGATTCTGAAAGGAGTTCTCTGTGCCTCCTGGACTTGGATGTCTGCTTCCTTCCCCAGAGTAGAGAAGGTTTCAGCTATAATTTGTTCAAATAAACCTTCTGCCCCTTTCTCTCTCTCTTCTTCTCTGGAACTCCTAGAATGCAGATATTATTATGTTTCACTGAATCACTTAGGTCTCTAATTCTACCCTCATGATCTAGTATTTTCCCATCTCTCCTTTTTTCAGCTTCATCATTTTCCATAATCTCAACTTCTATTTTACTTATTCTCCCCTCTGCTTCCTCCATCCTTACTGTCATTGCATCTAATTTGTTTTGCATCTCATTTACAGCATTTAATTCGTTGTGACTATTTCTTGGGTCCTTGATCTCTGCAGCAACAGACTCTCAGGTGTCTTCTATGCTTTTTTCAAGCCCAGCTATTAATCTTGTGACTATTATTCTAAATTCTTGATCATATATATTGCTTATACCTGTTTTGAGCAATTCTCTGGCTATCATTTCTTCATGGAATTTCTTTTGAGGAAAATTCATCCATTTCATCATTTTGTCTAGTTTTCTCTTTTAAGTGCTTTAATAGATTGTTATGTGTCCTGAACCTGCAAGTACTACTATATTAAAAAGGGGTCACACACTGTCCAGAGCCTGGCCCTTCAGGAGGTGTTTTTGGAATGCATTGCATGCTCTCTATTGTTGTGACTCTGGCTGCATTATCTCCTTACTTGTAGTGGTGGTTTGGACCTTCCACCAGGTGTGCTTTGATTTGTTCATTGAAGTAATTGTCTCTCCAGACAACCTATCCCTGTGGGCCTCTGGAGATGTTTCTTTCACTCTGTAGTCCGGATTCCTGGAATTCCAATTCTTTTGGCCTCAAAACTGTTGTGTTTGAAGGATGAGGGAACTTTGGGCCCCTCTACATTTCTACCATGTTGACTCCTCCCCCATATATATATGTAACTTTCATATAAATAGCATTTATTATTTCTAACCACATTAGATACCAATGGTTAGCCAATGGGTTCCCATTCATTTGGACAATGATCTAGGACAAATATTAATGTTTCATGAGGACAAGAGTACAAATATTAATGTGTAATAAAACCAAAAATATTTTTTTTGAAACAAGAGAAATTATTCACAAAGAAAATAAGAGTACCAAGAAGGTAGGGTAAGAAAGGGTAAGCAGGTATCAAGTATCAAAAAGGACAGATGAAGGATGTCTTGGAATTTGTGTTAAGAAGTTGAAAATGACAAAAAGAGAGAGTTTGAAGGAAGATGTTGACAGTGTGGAGATGGTAACAAAATTTTTAAGATATTTTGACTTTTATTTAATGAAAAACCAAAAATTGAAGAAATTTTTTTTCTGGGACTATTTCTCGGAATTGCCACCACACACAGGCTGAGTTACGTGGGTTACACAGACCTTTAGGCAGAGACATTTCTGGTAATGAAGTACCAAGCTGAGAATTTCTTCCTTCTGGGGGGTGTATCCTGCTTCTAACTCAACAAATCAATAGAAACAACCAAGCAGTAGGGACAGTATGTTTCTTCACAGTATGAGGTTCCATATGTTTGTATTTGAATCTGATTTCAGCCTTCCATGTTCTTCATGCTTTTGGATAGGTTGATATTTTTTTCCCCAGCCCCGTGGCCTCAGTCTCAAATCGTCATTGAAAGAAGGATTGGGAATGTCAACCAAAACAGTTGTGCTCACTATGCATTCCACATAGCAGGCTGACACTAAATTACCATTTTGTAATATGTACCCGGGCAAGCATAATGCCTGCAGCTTTCTAACTTGTGGATACTGGTTTTTACTTTGAAAGAATAACTTTTTTTCTGATCTCTCACCAGAAAGTAATTTGCTTTAGCTTCAATAGGAAACATTATGGCTTCTGCTCTGTTTTCTGGAGATTTATTGGAAGCTCTGACATTACCTATAACATTTCTTAATGTCTTCATACTATCTAAATTACATTTTCTGGGAAAGACTAAGGCCAGATATGATCAATATTCAATTCACTATTCTGAAAGCAAAGATGGGAATTCTTTGAGGAAACTTGCTACTGGAGAACTCTAAATGTTGCTGGGGGGTAGTGAAAGGAGCATAGTAATTAGAACCAAAATACTGAAGTTTATAGGAAAGTTGTTTAAACTTTATAAACCAATTGGTTTAAAGGTACAATTAGACTAAAGAGAAACTAATAGTTAACCTTCACAAAGGTTGTGAGGATGATTAAATGAAAAATGTATTTAATGGTGTCCATGATTGTGGCACACACAGTGTCACAGATACGTTTGGCACTCAACATATCTATGTATGCTGACTCAACAACTTTCAACTGCTAGCACCTACAATTCTGCCTGGATGATTCCTATGCCCACCAGCATCTTAGGAGAAGCTGTCAGTAATTAGGTAGAAAAGGTGATGCTACATAGCCTCTAGACTTGGCCATTCCAGTGCTTACACAAAGGATCCATGAATGGAATAGCCATGGTAGAAGGGATTAAGACTATGTGTGGGCCAACTGCATGGGCTACCTCTCACCAAGGCTGATTTAACTACTACTACTTTTAAACGTGTGACCCCCTCAGTGGCAGCAGAGACTGACACAGAGTCTTGGTAAGGTATTATTCCTTGAAGAGCCAAGGCAGCTTCTACATGACATATTGCTTTTCTTGAAATTCTCCACCTAACTGGGGAGGAAGGCACCAATTCATATTTAACAAGATTTAGAATCTTCCATATATGAGTTTGTCATCCTTATTCACAGTCTCTCAGCGAGCATTACTACGGAATGTAATAATGCATTTTTTTATTTACAGAGTGTTTAATTTATCATTATGGGATCCAATGTAACATTGCCTTGACTGAAGGACCTACATTATAGTGAAAGATGTGCAAAAATGTGCAACCACAGAATCTGTTGGTTCTCTAAGTATTCTATATCACCCAGAAGCAACTGGCATGATAGGAAATTGAATGGCTTCTTAAAGGTGTAACTATAAGTAACAGGTTGGAAAGAGTGACACTGTAGTCAGAACACTTTTTCAAGATATGATATATATTTTGAACTACTAACAATTATGCAGTGCCATGATCCTAATAGCTAATAGTTGCCAATGATCAAGGACTAGAAATACAATTAGCCTCTTTGAATTAATGGGGATTTCTCCAGATACTGAAATCAAGGCAAGGATCCCAGAGCAAGTAATTTATTGGAGAGGCAAAGGGCTCACTAGTCAGCATGTAAGGAAGTGTGATAGAAAAGGAAGGGAGCCAATAAGTGCTCTATTGTGGGGTTTTTACTATGAACGTTAGGCTTGCATCTCATAGAAAAACTATGAGCTCACTTAAATCTCAGGAAGCAAGAGGTATTGAATTTTCTTAGATAATTCCAGTCAGTAACTTATCAAGGACTTCTAGAGGCTTTAATTAATATCCTGGTATTCAAGCAAAAGAAACAAGCTGGAAGTCAGGCTAAGCATTGGAGTATTCAGGGTGACTATAGGTCAGGAATAAATTGCATCATCGTACCCTCTCATCCTTACTCCCAGTTGCCCATTTAGGGAACTTGTGATTCCTATTTGTTCAACTTTAGAATCTGCCAGATTAAAGATTCTGGTTTCTAGTCAGGGAAACTTCTTCTTCTTTTTTAAAAAATATTTTAATGGTTATTTCTTTTTGAAGGAGAGAGAGACAGAGCATGAGGAAGGGAGGGGCAGAGAGAGTGTGGGAGACACAGAATCTGAAGCAGGCTCCAGGCTCTGAGCTGTCAGCACAGAGACTGATGTGGAGCTTGAAGCCATGAACTGTAAGATCATAACCTGAGCCAAAGTCAGATGCTCAACCGACTGAGCCACCCCGGCACCCCTAGTCAGGGAAACTTCTATCAGATGATACAGTAAGGTTTCCACCTAACCTAATGTCATGGCCATTTAGTCATTCATGGTTCTTTTGGCCAGTAGATCTTGAATTAAAAAGGAAATTATAATACAGGCAGTGGTTAATTGATCCTGTTTTTCATAAGTAGAATAATAGCCTCTATATAATGGCGGTAAGGAAGAGGATGTCTAGAACTCAGGAAAGTCACTAGGGCAGCTCTTGGTGCTTTCATGCCTTATAATAGCCATGAATGGACAATGTTAGAAATTACTAATTGACAAGGACATGGTAATAAGGTGTTCAAACCCCTCAGTGATTTCCACATTAAGTAAGAAGCCTAGCCCACCAAAACTGATGCCTGAACTAGTAACAATTATGGAATCTAGAATGGCTGGCAGAGGAGGCAAGGAATATGATTATGGCCTTGGATCCAGCATAAAGAGTGAGGAGTGTCCTTGTTATATCTTGGTTTTTGTTGTTGCTCTTTTTGTTGTTGTATGGATAGATGAGAGAGAGAAATACAAGAAATTATAGTGCAAGTACTGAAATGTGTGGTATAGGTACATATTGATAGAGGCTACAAAATGGAAAATGTTAATGTAGTTGCAATAAGTTTTACATTATTAATACAGGAAATATTACCCAGATAAGGCTTTAAATAGCACCATTAACACATTAGCTGTTTTACCAACTAGGTAATATGAAACTTTTATGTATATTTATTTAACAAATATAATTATGTTTGATCTATCTGAAATGGCTGGAGAGATTTCCACTGGTATGAATAAGTAAGTTAGGAGATTGTCCTAAGCTACAGGAAAAAAAAACCCATAAAAATCATATTTTCTCTTCTCATATACTCTACCGCTACCTTACTGTTAATAATCTTCATGTGTTACAAAATATCTTAACTTCAAATTTTCTTCTCTGAAATTATTATAGGATTCCTAGTAATCAAGCATAATATATATTGAACTTTCCATTATAAATCTGTGTTTAAGACATATTCTTTTATGGAATGGGTCACTTTAAAAGATTTTGCAGCTCTAAAGACTCCCCTCTTATGAATTCTTCATACCTGATTTACTTGCTAATTTCCTCCCTCCATAGGGGAACCAATATTCATTTATACAGAACTTGACAGAGCCATCTGACAAAATAACTAAATCAAAAATCACCTCTGGAAATACTTTTGACAAGAATTATTTCCCAGAATGTTGTCATGTTATTCAATTGGCCCCCATACATTTGGTATATGGCACTGTGATACTAAATTCCAAAACACAGATAACACACTCTCTCTCACCTTCTAATATAAGATAAAGGATAGCTTAAAAAATTTACATTAAGGTTTAATGTCCAATTTTTAATTTCACATATTTAAGGATGATAAAGTAAAGGGAAACTAAATGAGATTCATAAAATTCAATTTGGTTCCTCTCACCTTGGGTTTGTGATATATATTTCCTTAGGTATATTACAAAGGTGCCTTGTAGCTTTTTAAAACAGATATACATATCTTAATATTTAATATGTACAAGATTTTATGATAGATTGATTTCAATACATTAGACATCACCTGGATACTATATGCTGAGGATTTATTGGGTATGGAATACCTTATTAGGGATGTAGATAGAAGATATTAATTCCTTCAAAAAACTAGGCATGCAAAAATAAGATAGACTACCTTTGCTTTCAAGGAGCACACAGTCTAGTAGGAATGGCAGATAACTAAACAATACACATAAGAAAAGCCATGAAAGGAAATATGTACAAAATGCCATGGTAACATTCAGTGCAGTTATGGCTCCATTTGAGGTCAAGGAAGAAGATTTGAGAGGAGATGAAGCCAGCAGTGAGTCTTTAAGGACTACAAATTGGTCAGGAAAAGATATGGAATGATACTCAATGTTGAAGACTTACAGGATAAAGACTTGGATTTGTAAGAAAGAAAACATATTTAGATCATGAGACATCCTTTTGGAGAACTGGAGTGTGGGTACCTGTTAGGAGATTCGTGGAAATGAGTTTGTGCAGGCAAGCAGCAGTGTGGTTTCCTTGGAAGATTCCTTCATTATCTTTAAAATGATATGTGATATTTTGATTCTTTTATCTAAAATTACCATTTTGTTTTAATATAAAAGTGATTTTCCATGCAAATAATTGATTCAAATAGGAGATCCCAGAAGACTTACCAATTTCCTTTTATTGTTTCAGGCATATCTGTCATAGTTCCATATGCTTCTGGGAGTCTGAGAAGCAGAAAAATATGGTAAGAGTTTCAAAATAAAGGAGAACACCTAAGAGTTCGAGTTACACAAATGAAGTATGCTATAATTATTGGTTAGTACTAGAAAATTTACTACTAAATCTTTCTAGCTATGTCTCTATACTTTGGAGAAGTTTTTAGCTGAATATCATGTAAACTAGGATTCCACTGTTGACTCTTAGGCATTGCTTCAGTAACTCTAAATAAGTCCCAGCAATGTACTTACATCATGGTTTTTATATTTTAAGAGATTTTTATATCCTAAGAAAAAAATATATATTATGCTAAAAGAATAAAATTTCTGAAATGATCCTAAGTCACAATAAAATCCAATTCCTATTCTTCCCATTGTCAAAATACTAAAGTATACTGGTAATAGAGAAAAGATAAAAGTACATCCCGTCCTCAGAGTAAAGTCAGGAGCTGAACAATTTTTGTTGTTATTATTGACCAATGAATAATAGGCTTTTGAGAACATTTATTTCACAAAAAAGTAAAGTTAGTTAAATCCATTTTTAATGAAAAATTAAAATGCTTGTGAAAATGCATGAGGCTAGGAAATCAGGTATCTGGCCATTTTCTTCAACAAGCTAGTATCATACCATTGGATTTCATGACTGAAATAATCACCTTTTTGTATTTTCTCAGCCAGTTCAAAGTGTTGACCTTATGGTACTTTATACCTCTTAAAACAATTAAAAAATTCTCAAAGCTAATTTTGAAGTAAAGATGAAAAAGCGTGATGCAACTGTGTTGAATTGATTACATATATAAAATATCTAGTTCTTGAGATGAAATATTTCTTCTCAATTAACTTAAATATATTTAAGTAATTCCCTCATCTTTTCTTATAGGAATATATTAGATGATAATTAAATTATTAAGATTTTTTTAAATGACACTGAAAAAGTTTTTGACATTTTGTATTATCAGAATAAAAATGCCTTGTTGTATTAAATTCCAGAAACTTTGGTGTCCAAAAGGCCTTTCTTGGGAGCATTAAAAATGAAAAATGACCCAGAAGATACTTCATTCAGTCGCTCTGATTCTTCTGAGGTCATTTTCAAATTCAGATACTTGACCAAACCCACTATTAAAATATGTTCAACCAATAGATGTCAGGACAATAATTATATGCCAGAACAAATTTTTCATAACAGTGCAACATTTAGAGTTCATGTCTTAAAATGTGAATTGGTATTATGTAAGACTACAATAATTAAATAGCTGTTTTCTTTTTCATACTGGCACTTATTAGTCTTTTGATTTTCAACATATTCAATTAAATTTATAGGCATATTATTCTAATGTACGTGTAGGAGAAATTCATGATTTAATAGACTCATGCATATTTCATACTATATGCAAAAAATGCAGTGTCTCATTGATCTTTATGGTTCAAGCTATAATGATCCATGTAGAATAAAATCATTCATGCAAATGCAGGGACTAGAATTTATACTCTTCAAGGAAAATCAGCTTGCTTTTATTTTCTTTACTGTGTGCTAAAAAAGTGGAGTTAGGTGAATTGAATCCAATTCTCCTTTTGTAACTAAACAAGTTAGCGTGAATCTTTATATAGTCCCTCATTTAGTCACAGCAAACTTCCTGATGGGCTTGCTGATGGCCAGGTTCTGTGCTAAGTTCAATACCAAATCAGAATAGACCAGGAGCTTACTCTGTAATCAGAGCTTACTTCAGTTTCTCAACCCACAGTTCCCAAATCTGTCACATGAGAGAGATATATTTTTTTACCTCTCCCTAGTAATAAGGTGGCTAGTAATCTTGGCTAAACTCGGTATCTTTACCTCATCACCCAAGGTCTTTCTTTTGTTGTTATTGTTGCTGTTGTCATTGTTTAAACTCACTTAATGATATAAACTGATGTAAATGACCCATATATGTATTTACAGAAACATTCCAACTTCTATGCATTCAATCCTTAAATATTAGACTCTTTAATTTATAATTCCTCCTTGCCTACACATTATCTTTCCTAATTTTGCTTAAACTATTTGCCTGAAATATAATTTAGATCATATATTACAACTAGACTCTACTATCTTGGAATAGTGGGTTAGGTTCTTTAGTATATCCACGTAAATAGTTAAAAATTGGTCAGTGCTATTTCAACAATTTAATCTTTTTACCTTCCTCAGAAACTTTTAGTGTTAAGGAAAAGGTCAAATCTTGATGCTTCATATTCTGTCCCAAAAGAAGGAAATAAAAGGAATTTAAAATTAACATTTTGGATCTATTTCCTTGATAACTGAGTACGAAATGACCCATCAGTAAAACTGTACATGATTTCATTAGAATAAGTAAAAAATGAATTGAAAGAGTAGGTATTAAAGGAAGATTTCCCCTTTACTCTCAAAAATCATTTTTTGTATATCTTTCTGGGGAAAATAAAACTCATTGTAAAGTTATCTCATAGGAATGGTTTGTTATTACTAGACTTTGGAGATATTGTCCCCAGATGAGTCACTGAATGAATATCTTCTGACTTCAATTTTGAATAGACTTCACATACTCAGCACTTTTATAAATGCTCTATTTATGAAAGATATATTTATAGGCAATGTAAGAGAATTCATCTTCTGTTTATTTTAATTAAGGAAGCCAAGTAGAGATTAATTAAATCTGATTTGCATGACATGTTACTTGCTACATCTTGAACAAGGCACATAAACAAAATGTGGTCTTGAAAAAAACTCAAATTGCCACTTCCCAAAATAAAAGAACAGATAAAGTGTGATAGTAGTCAAGCCCTTTAACACTTTAATGACAAAACTGATCTTGTCCTTTAAAGACAATTCATTAGAGGTTGGAACTGATGTCATGCTGAGCACTCTTCCATAAGAAAACATCTGCTACTGCCAACAGCCAGTTTCACATATTTCTTACCCATGTCTTTTTCCCAATATGACATTAGCCGCTTCAAAGACAGCTGTGCTGATCTTCAAAAGATAGCCTCTTCTTTCATTACCAGGTTAATAGTTGCCCAGTAACTACAGGGAGAGTTGCTCTAGAAATATCTGCTATGATGGATGGAAAAAGACCAGGATTCAAGGGCTAATGGAAAATCTAATATAAATCTTACCTCTCTGGAGGAATATAATATTATGGTAATACAATACAATGAAATAAGCTTGTTTTTTTTAAATATATCATATGTTATAGTGCCTGATCTGAGAATGGGTCCAAACTTACTGAGCAAAAGCCTTCTAGTGGCAAAATCTCTATTGTCAATCAGTGGTCTCAAGGGCATACTCCAAATCTTACAGAGGTACACTGAGGGAACAACCTTATGGAAGGAGAGCAGGACTCCTTGATAGATTGTTAGCCTCACACTTTGAGGACACTTTTTAGCACCATCTTGAACATTGACTTAATGGTTAAGTCTGGTGGGCTGAGCTAGCAGACAAGGAAGCAACAACAAATCTGAAAACTTTGGGGACACGGAAGACATTTCTTCCCCACGCCTCATGCTCATTAGTGTTTCATTCCTGAGTTAGCTCCAGTTCCACATTCTCTCTGCCTCAAGAGAGTGAAATTACCAACCTGACTGATAAGTGCAAGGAGAGCTCTGCCTAAAGAGCTCAGCCCTCTTGTGTTTTCTTCCCCTAGGAGTGAGCTGTCTTAAGGGGAACACACTCTCCTGCTCCTCCAGGGTAGATCAATCTGTCTAATTTAGGGGGATCACCATTGGGAAATTCACTTGCTCAAACATATAAGTAACATTCTCCTATTTGAGCTTTATCAGTAACAAAGAAAATATTTGGCCCCCATATATCTTATTTCTCAGTTGGTTCAGAACTATGGCAGGCAAGATAAATGCTATATTTTGGAGGTTCTCAAATTCAAGTTTCTTAACACCTTAAAATGTCTTGCTAGGACTAACAATAAAACATACGCTGGGATTTAAATGAGCTAACACACATAAAGTGCTTAGTACAGGCATACCTCATTTTATTGGGCTTCACAGACACTGCATATTTTACAAAATGAAGGTTTATGGCAACCTTGTATCAGAGAAAGTCTACTGATGCCATTCTACCAACAGCTGTTACTCACTTAGTATATCTGTATCCCATTTTAGTAATTCTCACAAGATTTCAAAGTTTCACATTAAATTATATTTGTTATGATGATCTATGGTCAGCGATTATGACTCACTGAAAGCTCAGATGGCATTTTTTATCAATAAAGTATTCTTCAATCAATGTATGTACATTATATTTCAGACATAATGCTATTGCACACTTAATAGACTATAGCATAGGGTAGACATAATCTTTATATGCACTGGGAAACCAAAAAATTCATTTGATTCACTTAATTGTGATATTTACTTTATTGCAATGGTCTCTGATATATGCCTGTACATTAGTGGAGTACCTGGTACATGGTCATACTCTTCTTCCTCCTTTAAATTCAGGTCCATGGGGTGGCTAGGTGGCTCAGTTGGTTAAACATCCAACTTTGGCTCAGGTCATGATCTCATGGCTTGTGGGTTCAAGTCCCACGCCGGGCTCTGTGCTGACAGCTCAGAGCCTGGAGCCTGCTTCAGATTCTCTGTCTCCTTCTCTCTCTCTGCCCCTCCCCTGCTCATGCTCTGTTTCTCTCTCTCTCTCACAAAAATAAATAAACATTAAAAAAAATCCAAGTCGTACTTTTGCTGCTGCTAGTAAAGCTATACTACTAGTATGGCTACTGCTGCTGCTGCTGCTGCTACTACTGCTACTTAGCTATGTAGGTGCTACTTACTATGATAGCTGCTTTTAGTGTTGCTGCTGCTTCTACTACTACTACTAAAGCTGTTGCTGCTACTGCTATTACTACTCCCATAGCTATGCTGTGGCTACTCCTACTATTGATGGCTATAGTGCTGCTACTACTACTATAGCTATGCTGTTGCTGCTGCTACTGCTAGAGCGACTGCTACTATTGCTATTACTACTACTACTACAACTACTACTACTGTTGATGTTGTTGCTGTTGCTGCTACTACCACCAGTATTACTGCATATCATTTGGCAAAATATGAAATGAGAAAACAATCTAAAAAATATATTATCAATAACTATCAATTATTTTCTTTCATGAGATTTTCACAGAGAGCCCACAGTTTTAAGCTGTTGTGGCTTCACAACATTTGTGAAGTTGTTATTGAACACTGAAAACTACTAATGATTCCAAAGATAGAATTATCTTCTTTTGCTATAAACTTGGTCTGCAACCTTTGGTAAATAATTTCACTGGGTCTATACAGAATAGAAGTGATCAACAGTTCCCCTTATGAATGATGATCCTACACTGGAATACTGGATTTGTAAACAGCTGATGGTGGTATCTTCTTAGGCTGAATATCCTAGTGTACTTTTTCAACACTTCCAAATACTTCTCATTTCTAGGCACGGGTACAACAAAACCCTCCTAAATGAGGCTATGAGATATCTCTCTGTGCCCTTCACTAGGATAATCCTCCCTTGTTGAGCTTAGTAGAAATCAGAGTTATAAAGTTATAACACTGCTCCAGAGAGAAACCACACAAGGACTATAAATTTGTTTTCCATGCTGAAAAAGTCTTTCTGGATGAGTCACAACATTTAAAGATCCTCCTGCTATGAAATACAATAAATCTTTCTGTGTTTGGAATTCAGAAGGTCACAAGCTTTCATGTTTCAAAATCTCCTTGAAGAAGAGGGTGATAAGCAACAAGCCTGGTTTATTTTTTTCACCATTTTCTGTAGGCACAGAAAGGAAGTAAGTTCCTATGGGTCCTCTTCTGACACAGCAGTGCTTTGGTGAACACAGAATTCTCAAAATACCTGCTTGTTCTAGCTCCATCTCTGTGCTCTGCCACCACATGCAGATGGTACACATAATTTTGGAATGGCTTTTTAGCTACATGTGTAACACTGAGAATCACCTCTGTAGCCCTGCTTCCCAAATAGACCCAGTTTTTAGCCATCCCTATTCATAAACTAGACTGCTTTTATTTCATTTTTAATATGTTTATTTATTTGTTTTTGAGAGAGAGAGAGAGAGAGAGAGAGAGCAACATAAGGGCAGAGAGAGAGAGAGGGAGAGAATCCCAAGCAGGCTCTGCACTGTCAGCACAGAGCCGGATGTGGGACTGGATCCCACAAACTGTGAGATCATGACCTCAGCCGAGATCAAGAGTTGGATGATTAACCAACTAAGCCATACCCCAATTTTATTTTTGTCTTAGAATGTAAAACATAGGAATATATCATGCCTTGTTCTTAAATCATTTGTTTGTTAGAAGAGCTCATTTGTCACAACTCAGAACTACAATGTAAATTGTGTCTAGATTTAAGAAAACTAATTAGTTGATCCAAAGCCCTAGATAATACAAAACGAGGGAGCATGAACTATTAATGTAGCAGGCCTTGACACAAAGAAAATGAGAGCTGATTCTATCTTTGGGAAAGAATCAATGCGGACCTTTGAATTAGCCCTAGAGGAAGGTATTAATGTTAAAACTGCCATGTTTTTATGAAAAATGCTGAGGACTAAGCCTTAATTGATTTACAGGATAAATTAGATAAAAGTTTTAAATTGGGCATTCTTATTTTATTTTACAGTGGGCCACTGTGTACCAAATGGGTGCCATTCTATAGAAATGCCCTTCAGTTGTCTTCACATTTGAAAGCTGGGCTCTGTCTAGCTGATATTTGTACTCTGTGTGGATCGCGGGTTCTCTGCTCAATCTTCTTTCTTGCCTCACGGCTTTTCTTACCTTCCACAGGTTTCTTATATTTCTAGTTGTTTTGAATACCCCATAACCCACCAATAAATTAACGGATTGTGTACTAGCACATTTTGAAATACAAGAAACTCTTAGAATGAAAAGTGTGTTTGTGGCAATGAAACTGGTACAGTTCCACCATGTAATTTTGTATGTCTGATCATCTTGACCTTCAACTACCTAAAGCCAATGAATGACAAGCATAGTGAACAGTTTTGCTGACTCCTCCAAGGTGATGCTGTAATTTTCCAAAAATGAAAAAAAAAGAAGACGAAGAAAGGTGTTATCGCCATAAATTTTTAGTACTGGAGCAGCATGCTCTCCAGAATTTTGCTAAAATCAAGTTCAAAAGCTATTAAAATTATGCTCTGATGATATCATTTCAGCATTCTGTCTTTCAAGAAACCAGGTTGGATGTTTTCCTTGATGTATAGAATGTGAATAAAGATGACACAGCACATACAGCATGAGTTATTTGTACAGGGAGAGGGTGGCACAAACCTGCTATTCAGCATTCATTAGGTGATAAGTTACTGAAGACCTACTTAATAAATTTAATATTCATATATACAGAGCTCTCCTTTCCATTTGTTTGCATTTTACATTGAATTCGCAGGCTAACTAAATAAGTGGTTTGGTTTAACATCCTAAAGAAAGCCTCTCAGTTCTGTTGGTTCAGGGAAGTACATTACTCATATTCTCTTAGGATCAAGTTTATTAATAAAGGGGTACAAGCTCATTAATTGGCTTATTCAACAGATTCTTAGTGAGCACTTCATATGGTCAGAGCTGTGGGATAGCTGCAGAATGCAAAGATACTTAAAACATCTTTTTCCATAATGTTAAAAACAATTATGATTTTAATACTAATTAATATGTTCTAACAAGTCTAATCTTGTGTTGCTAAAAGTGCACTTTATCTGAAAAGTGCAAACAGTGAAACATGGCCATTTTACAGCTGTGATATAAGCCATATTGGCATGTATAATATGGTGCCACAATAAGGCTTGAAGATACTCAGAGGAAAAATGAGTTATATTAAGGAAAACCTTTGTGTAGAGGATAGTGCTTATGGATCAGAAGAATTGCTATTTCTCATGAAGATTATAAAGGGTGAGGGTTTCAGGCAAAAATAAAGTATTTGCATGTGAAAAAAGATTAATTCATACAAATCATATTACTTCAAGTATTATAATAGACATTGCACTATTTGAAACTGATAAAAATGACTGAATTATTTGTGCCTAAAAGAATAGGTATTACCTTTTTAATGACCATACATATGGCTATTCAAATTTGCTTTTATAGATACCCAGCTGGCTTTATGCTACTGGAGCAAAAAACACTAAATGTGTTCAAGTTGGTTATTTTTAACATACAGTGTCAATTATACTACTTGGTTATACAGACAATTAGAACTCTTCCAAGCTTAAAAATAAATTTAGCTCAGTCATCCATGAATACTCAAACCCAATTTAACACATGATACTATTCATCAAGAATAATCCACTCAGAAAAGTTCTGGTCAGTAACTGCCAATTCTGCCTATAAATATGTAAATTATTGCACCCTGTATTTCTACTCTCTGATATTTTCAGCTCAGAAGAGTTTTTGATTGGGCTACAAATAAACCTTTTCAGTTTTGCAACCACTACCTCACATCATAAATTTTATTTATTTGAGTTTTTTAATTATTTTTTTAAATTTTAATTCCAGTAAACATACAGTGTTATATTAGTTTCAGGGGTACAATACAGTGATTCAACAATTCTATATATCATTACTTAGTGCTCATCATGACAAATTCCTCACCTATTTCACTCATCCCCCACCAACCTCCCCTCTGATATGCTTTATTTTAAATGAGTATTCTCAGTTAAAGTTATGTTTCTTTTCAACAAGAAAATTTTTTTACTTGAAGCATACTTCAGAATACATGGTTCTAAAAGACATATATAAAACATTCTGTCCCAGAAAAATAGAATATGCATTTTCTTCAAATACATACAGATAGATCTGGTTAAATCACATAAAAAGAAAAAAAAATCACATAAAAAGAGACATAACAAATATTACAAATATAAGAAGACTGAACTCATACCAAGTATATTTTCCAGCCACAATGGTACAAAATTAAATATCCACAATAAAACAAAGCTGGGAAATCTACAATGTAAATATTAAATATGTAAATATTAAACAACACATTACTGCACTAGCAATGGGCCAAATAAGAAATCAATGGCAAATCAAAATATGTCTCAAAACAAAAGAAAAAGAAAACACAATATTCCAAAACCTATGGATGCAGCAAAAGCAGATATTAGAGTAAAATTTATCTTATAAATGCTGTATTAAGAAAAAATTTCAAATAAACAACTTAACATTATACTACAAGGAACTAAAAAAGTAAGAAAGTTACCTGAAATTTAGTAGTAATCCACAATCATGAATCCTGAATCCAAGAAACAGGAAATCTGCTTACACCAAAAACAAGAATGAAAGTTGAATTAGAAACCAAACATCTCCCAGCACAGAGAAGCCCAAGACCTCATAGTTTCATTGGTGAATTCTGCCAAACATTAAAAAAAAGTAACTAATGACAATTTTTATCAAAACCTTACAAATAGAACAGAGGGAACACATTCAAAATCATTTCATGAGTCCAGTACTACTCTGATACTAAATCAGGATAAAAACAAGAACAAAAAAGTATAGTGTGTCCAATATAATTATGGCTACTCTGACATTCTTTGCCATTCATTTGTGTGATAAATGTTTCTCCACCCCCTCTCTTTCAATTACAGGTGTCTTTGGGTCTAAAATGAGTCTCTTGTAGGCAGCATATAGATGGGTCTTATTTTTTTATCCATTCTGATACCCTATGTCTTTTGATCGGAGCATATAGTTCATTTACCTTAAAAGTAATTATTGACAGATATACATTTATAGCTATTTTATTACTTGTTTTGTCATCATTTCTGGAGATTTTCTCTGATCCTTTCTTATCTCTATTTCAAGAAATAATGATAGAAAACTTCCCTAATCTGGGGAAGGAAACAGACATCCAGATCCAGGATGCATTGAGAACTCCTGTCACAATCAACAAAAGTAGGCCAATGCCAAGACACATTTTAATTAAATTTACAAAATACAGTGAAAAGAAAAAAATCTTAAAAACAGCAAGACAAAACTAGTCCTTAGTGTACAAGGGAAAACCCATAAGGCTACCTAGACATTTCTCAATAGAAACTTGGCAAATCAGAAGGGAGTGGCATGATATATTCAAAGTTCTGAAGGGAAAAGTCTTCAGCCAAGAATACTCAATCCAGCAAGGCTATCATTTGCAATGGAAGGAGAAATAAAGAGTTTCCCAAACAAAAACTAAAGGAGTTTGTGACCACTTAACCAGCCCTGCAAATAATATTAAAGGGGACTCCTCAAGTGCAAAGGAGAGACCAAAGTGACATCACAAATTTTTAAATACTACTTTCAGTTTTTGGTAGTTAAGGTCTTTTGAAAAAGATGAAAAGGAACTATTGAATTGGCCATGGATTGGTACCACTCCATTTCAAAATACATGCCCATTGTTGCTGGTATCACTCAGTTTCTCAGTTACCTTTCCAAGGCATCAAAATAAACTTCTCTGTGAAACTTTTAAGATTATATTCTTAGATTCTTTTATTCATCAGAGAAAAAGACTCAAATAGTATATGGTAAGTATTACCATTCATTGTTTCAACATTTTACAAATATTCATTGTCAGGAGTGGGAATAGGGAGGTGGGCAAACATCTGAGCCCAGAGGCTTACCCAAGATGAGGAATGCCTCAGACAGTAAGCTGTGACTCTGAGGATTGCACCCACAGGATAAGGTGGGTAGAACCAAGTTCACCACTTTTCCAGGTGAAATGCAGGGAGCATTTCCTTGGCATTGAGCTGAACAAAACAGACTAAGAGGTTGTGAAATATCAGCCAGGACTCTTAGGAATTTGTAGCATCACTGCACATGAAATTCAAGCCCATAAAATTTAAACCATGATTTAAAGTTTTCAGACTTGTGAGTGGAATGCCTTGTAAAAGCAACGTACAGAGGCAAAATAGGATTACCAGTTAACAACATGGGCTCTATCTAGGCAGACTCCTGTGATCAAGCCATGGCTCCCCCCATACCAGTAGTGAAGGTATTTCTTCTTTGGCAAAGTTGGGTTCATAATTGAAATACGTTTTTTATGAAACTCTTGTGATGATTAAGTGAAATTACATATGCAAAGTATTTAAAAGACCACATGGCACATATTACAAGCTAACTAAGTATTGATCAGTATTGCTATCCCCTTCTGAGAAAGACCCTTTTACTGTAGGTATCCATGAACATTCTTATTGCAGACACCTTTATTGTAGGACTTGGTGAAAAACTATCTTGACCATATTTAATACATACATAGATATGTATTATATCATAAAATGCTGACACGAAACAGAACACAAACTTAATTTTTTTAATGCTTATTTATTTTGGAGAGAGAGCAAGAGAGAGCGAGAGCATGAGTGGGGTGGAAGCAGAGAGAAGGAGACAAAGAATCTGGAGCAGGCTCCGGGCTCTGAGCTGTCAGCCCAGATCCCAACATAGGGCTTAAACTCACAAACTGCAAGATCACGATCTGAGCTGAAGTTGGATGCTTAACTAATTGAGCCACCCAGGTGCCCCTAGAACACAAACTTAATAGTGGATAAGCCCAGATTGTTCAATTAAATTTTTTTTTACTTTTCTCTTTACACCTTTTAGTATTTCACAAAGTATTTCAATTTAACATCAGGAAAGATGTTATTAAAATAGTCAACCAATCCAATGGGGGACACCTTTAACTTTACTATTTGCAGATATAACTGTCAAATAAAATTAACAATAAAAATAACAGCTGACATTTGTTAAATACTTAGTGTGTGCTCTGTTCTAAGAGGTTAACAGGTATTAAACTACTTAATACTGCTCATTACTTTATTAGGTGATGTAATTTTAAAGCTTTTTGTTTTGAAAATAATTTTAGATTCACAGAAAAGTTGTAAAGATAGTTTGGAGGGTTGCGCTATATCTTTTACACATTTCATGGTACATTGATCAAAGCTTAGAAATTAACATCAGCACAATACTGTTAAATAAAATACAGACTTTATGTAGATTTCACAGATTTCTTCCACTACTGCCCTTTTTCTACTGCAGAATCAAACCCAGGATATCAAGTCGCCTTTAGTTTCCTTAGTCTAACCCTCCATTCTGGGACAGTTTCTCAGTTTTTCTTTCTTTCTTTTTTTTTAATGTTTATTTATTTTTGAGAGACAGAGACAGAGTGCGAGCAGGGGAGGGGCAGAAAGAGATGGAGACACAGAATCCGAAGCAGACTCCAGGCTCTGAGCTGTCAGCACAGAGCCTGACGCAGGGCTTGAACTCACAAACTGTGAGATCGTGACCTGAGCCAAAGTCAGATGCTTAACCAACTGAGCCATCTAGGCACCCCTCAGGTTTTCTTTATTCTTCATGACTTTGACACATTTGAGAAGCACTCACCATGTGACTTCTAAGATGTCCCTCTGATATTTTCTCATGATTAGACTGCAGTTATGGATTTTCATGAAGTATCCTTCTCACTGAATTATATGAGAGGGTATTTGATATCAATATGACTTATTACCAGTAATGTTAACCTTGATCACTTGGTTAAGGTGGTATCTGCCAGATTTCTCCATTATAAAGTTACTATTTCTTCATTTTCTTAACTGTATTCATTAGAAGTGAGTCACTGGGTCCAGCCTACCACTCAAGGATGGGGAATTAAGCTCCACTTCCTGGAAGGAGGAGTATTAAAGAATACAACCTACTAGGCTAATTAATAAATATTTGTGAGGGGAGATAATAAATATTTGGAGAGTTATGCAAATATTCTCATTCTCCTTAACATTTTGCCTACTATTTTTAACATTCATCCATAGATTTTGCTAGCAGCAATTATTACTGTGATATTCTAAGGGTGAATTACTACTTCCCTCACTCCTTCTTCTACATTTATTATTTGGAATTCTTCTCAAGAGAACTTTTTGTCTTCTCCTCAACTTATTTATTCAATCATTTATATCTATGTTGACTTATTGATTTTTATTTTATACTTTGGGTTTTAATACAATGTTATCATGATTTATTTTATTGGTCAAATTTGTCCAGTTTTGGCCATTGGGAGTTTTTTACAGATTGTCTCCTGTGTCAGTTAGATGCACAACCAGCCTCATGGGATATTTTTATGCCCCAAGTCCTAGAATCAGCTATTTCTTCAGGGAGAAGAAGAAGTTCCTATTATTCCTATTATTGGTGAATGATATTTACAAAATAAGTACAGATATTAGGTTTGTCCATTGCTACTGATTCTAGGACTTCTTTGGAGAGAGCCAGTAAATATATGCATATACTATCCAATGTATACATACATACATATTAATTTCTATGTTTATAATCTGTATACCTGTATTAAATAAACATGAGTTCACATTATTTCTGACTCTAATCCATCACCACAGGGTTTGTTATAATCCTCACTTGTTTAATTATAACTTCTTTTTCTGACTGTGAGAAACTTGATTACCATTGTCTGCATTTTATTTACTTATTTATTTAACTTCAGTATACATGTAAAGTAGTTTTAGAACTGTTAACACATACCCCAGTGGGGAATGAATTTACCAAATAGTATACAGTGTTTAACTACAGTTCTTTTTGTCGTTAGTCTTATAGCAGTCACTCGAAGCAATGGCTTCTCAGGTTTCTTAGGTCAGCTCCTTTCTTCTGCCTTTTCAGTAAGGTAATGTCATCCACATGTGACACATTTCTCACAGTGGGCCATCCATCATGAGATTCTTAATATCATGGTTGATTTTTTAATTTTCTTACAGTAAGTACACTCTGTGGTTTTGACAAATGCAGGGTCACATTTCTCAATTAAAATACTATGCAACATAATCCCATCACTCTGAAATTTTCCATGTGTGACTCTTTTATAATCAACACTCTCCCCACACCAACCCCTGCAATCACTGATCTGTATTCTACCTTATAGCTCGCTATTTCTAGAATGTCATAAAATTGAGATTATGCTGTTTGTAGCTTTTTGGTGTGATTTCTTTCAATCTTAAAATGAATATAACAAAAATTTGATCTCTCAAAGATAATTTGTTTAAAACACAAGAATAAGCAAAAGAAAACATTTGCGATAGAGAGCTTATGTTTAAATATTTTAAATCATTTTTGTTTTTAATAATGAAAGTGAGACATTTCCAAATTGCTCAAATCTATTCTTAAAGGACCTAAAAGTGGAATTTTTAAGCTTTTTAAATGGGGAGTTTTGAAAGCTTCCTTTAGATATATAAAAAAATCATTAGCATTAAAATGAACCTGTAAGAAAAACTGAGAGAAGGAAAGTTGAAAAGTTAAAGTAATTATTTTTCAAAGTTATGGTATTTATAATTGAAAAAAATGGGTGTCCTGCTTTAATGAATTTTATCAATGGTTTACAATCTTTCAGATCTATGTATCTTTTAGATATGTTTTATAGATATGCTAGCTATTAAAATAAAGTGTGGAAATGCACAAAACTTAGAATTGCGATTCTCAATCCACCTTACCACAAAGTATTAAATCAAAATTTCAAAAACATAAAGCAATTATAATCATACTATTGTCACTGTGTATTTTATATCAATAATTACAATTAAGAATTCTTTAAAAATGTTACTTAATTTATATTTATATTTTTAATGTATATTATTGGGTGTGTTTTTAAAGAAAATATCGCATTAATAATATATAATAAATATATGTAGTTTATAAAAGGTAAATGAATATCTGGGAGTGATGTGTTCTAAAGTTTTTCCTTCCTTTTTTTTACTCTTAAATGAGCTAATAAAGTATAATCCACTACAACGGCACAGGCTTAATTATATGGTACACCCTATAGTCCTAAGAGCACAGTGGGTGGATACATAATATATTTATATGGTACCTGTGAAATCCTCAGTGTAAAGTGTGATTCCTGTACTCATCGACATATTTTCTCTGCATTAAAAACAAGCGTGACTCATTAGGCAGAAATCATTAAAATCAGACGGCTGAAGTCACAGCATCTGGGGAAAATGACAACAGCACCTGCCTATGAAGGTCTTCCGGCAGCAGGATACCCCAGAAGAGCTGCTGAGAGCAGGGAGGGTAGGTGCTATTTTGAAGCCTTCAGAGAAACAAACAGAAGCATTCAAATCTTTCCCCTTAAAACTGTCTTTAAATACCGGTAAGAACAAACATCCTGACAAAGTTTCCCCTACGAAATGTTCAAAGCTCAAAACAGAAGTTCATTTTAAGTCATTTAACAGCAGAATCTTTTCACATTTGACGATGAAGTTTTCATGACGATTTGTGACATCAAAATACTGTTAACATTTGTATATATCAGCTCTCTAATCACCTCCTGAGGACATATAGTTTCTTTCACTTGTTTGATGAATCATTCAATTTGGAAACAATTCATGTGAATAAATAGGCTCTGACATACACTGCCTGGGAAAGGTTAAGTATTCAGTGACTTGGGCGTGGTCGTTAACATCTTTTGGCTTCTGGGCACATTTGGTGGCAATGACTTGTAGTCAGTTTGCTTTCCACAGAAAATTATTCCGAGTCTTCCCCATGATATTAATGCTGAATCCTTGATTTGCTTTGTACAGGCAGATTTCAAATAAAAAGATAAAGAAAGCAAAATAATGATTACCAAGATTTAGGAACTAGAATCTTATATTCTTCCTCTGCCATTATTTTCTAAACCTCAGTGGGAAAATGAAATTGAACAAAATAATGAGCTGAATTTCTTTTCTTGTTTCCACACCGAGAGATGACAACAGTTTGCCACAGTCAAAGATAAAACATCGTTTTTGAGGTTGAATTGACCTTGCCTGGATGGAGGAGATTCAGTGGCATCAGGAAAGTACTACTTCTGAAAAACATACGGTTTGTTGGGCAAAATGTTTTTTCCCTTGAAAGAACAGAGCAAATTTAAAATAAGGAATCATTTTACTTTTTTTCTTGTGGCTTTTGCTTCCTAAAAATGACCTTATTTAACATGTCAGGAAATGTGTTATCATGTAATATTATTGAAATATTTAGTAATGTTTATCTCTGTATAGAATGCCATGAGATTTATTCTATAAGGTGTATCATTTTTATGAAGGACTTATTTTGCAAGAGTGTAAGTAATAAAATTTAAAAAGACACTATCAGAATCATCAGTGTTTAGAGTACTTACCAGTTTTGGAGAATTCATGTGCATTTGAGAGCTTTGAGAAAAAACATATTTATTTATATGTGTCTCCTGTTTTTCAAGGTATTTCCTCAAGGCTGTGTTTTCATGGGGTTGAGCCAAAGTGGGTAATAAAGTATAAGGCAGTATCATTAGACTATCTGGCTTTATCTCTCAGCATTTGGCAAATTTCTAAAGAAGCAATTACACAATTTATACCAAATTAGGGGAGGTGGGGAAGGTTGCTGGGCCACCCAAATATACTCAAAAGACAACAAAAATTATATAATCTGTCAATATCCCCCCCCCCATTATTTTTTATCTTGCTGCAGTGGAAAATCCATCATACCAATTGTGGCTGTACTTTCTTGATGCCACTAAACCAAATGTAATTTTTAGTTTTTATCAATAGAAAATGTGAGTAATGTTCTAAGTGGTACAAAGGGGAACAGTCACTTCTGTCAAGGGCCTAGATTAAGTTCAGTACTTAGAGTTTTGATAGACATGAGTCCAATGAAAATCTATAATGAAAAAAGCAAGGAAAGGGGTCTCTGGGGTCAAAAAGTAAAAAAAAAATTTTTTTAAATTGTACCTAAAGTATTCTGTTTTCTGAGATTCATAATGCAGATTAGCCTATTAAAGCCTAACACATTCCAAATCACAATAGGTGGTGATGACAGATGATAGCTAGATGATCAATAGATGATAGATAGATAGATAGATAGATAGATACATACATACATACATACATACATAGACAGAGTAATATTCTGTGGAATTGACTTTGGGAAATGGTGATCTTGTCGCACAGTAAGAAAGACTCCTCCGAATGATCCCTCATCTGGTCTCTGAGCAAACACTTGGAATAGAATTTTTTTTATTAGGGTTGAATATTTATACTACTCCATATTCCCAAATGAATGAGTTCCCTGTTTTCAAGTTGCAAGAGTAAATTGTAAAATATATTTATGTCTTTTCCTTATCCTGGAAAATGTAATGTTCTTTTAACCATTAAAACATAGAATACTGTACTTTAAATATATATTTGTAATATTATATAAAGGCAAACAATATCTACTTATATATTCTATATTATAATCTAAATTATTGTTACATCCTATAAAACTCATAACTCAAAAAAAAGATTCAGAAGAATTCAGAGATAATAAACTTTGATTTTTTGACAAGTTTTTTCAGATGATCTATATCCTATTATCACGTATAAATTGCTTCACTCTGAGAAATCACATAAAATAAATTCTATTTCATTCTAGCTAGGTGTTTTTATTCAGTTAAATGGGAGATTTGAAAATAATATTAATCAGAAGATCTCTATTTAGCATGAACACTCCCATGAAAAATGTTTGTGTTTTCAAAAAATGTGGATTCCCTTATGTGAAAATAATTTAACAAATAAGGAAATCCAAAATTCCTTATTACAATACTACAGACACTCTTTTTGCAGCTTTGGAAGATGAAGTTCTGTTCTAACAACAAACACCTTCTATAGACTTATCAGTTATTTAACTCTTAGGGCAATCTCACCCAACAAGCTGGGACACATATTGCTAAGGATGATATATAGCACGCCCAAATTTAAATGAATCCTTTCATTACGTCATTCTGTGTTTCATTCCTCTTGCTGGTCAGAATCATAAGATAATAGAACTGAGATAGAGTCTACTTTGGACATGTTCTCAATAACTGGGCTGAAACCTGGTCTTTGTTAGGTGAAGATGACTGAATCAACTTTCTGCAATGATATTTTACTAGACACGAACTTAAACATAATGTACACCCCAAACTACAAAAGATTTTCACTGTGTTCCAATATAAATGTTTATTTCCTCATTGCTAAAGCATCAATAAGAATCTTTAAACAAGTTGGCCAAGACAAATGTGTTTCTTGCCCATTCTTGTATTGTATTGTCCAAGTTCTGCTGATTGTCGGGATGTCCTATATCGTCTCCTCTGGGATGGACTCACTTGCTTGTGAGCCATTACTTGCAGATTAGTCTCAAATTTTGCTAATGGATTGCTCAGAGATCTTTTCAATTATACCAAGCCATTAGGAATTGATTCCCATAGAGATTCTGTCCTGCCAGTATCTCCACAGATTGCAAGGACCTGTCCACTTTGCCAACGCATGCCCTTTGTCACAAACAGTGCAGGCGTCTAGGGTATGGCCCTGAGGAGGGTTATATTCCACTTCTTCTCTTAGCTAACAGTACTGCCTAATTGGATTTCAAGCTAAAAATAGGCCTCTCATTAATGGAATTATGGATATGAGGGTAGTTCTTATGTGACCCCATTACCAGCTCCCAAGCTGCCAATGATCAGGATTTTCCTGCTTAATAATATCCAGTCTCATTTAACAATTTCGTGTGTAGGTTGTATTATCATTGAGAAGATAACTGAACCATGTTCTTCCATTTCCCAAATAGCTACTTCTTGTTGTAAGTAGGGCACTTTTAGAAGCTCAGAGAGTTCTATTGGGTTCACCACATGAGTGCAATACATGCTACATGAGTGAGGCATGGATTACTAATCCTCAATTCACAGAAGTAAATATTCAACACTTGACTTTCACAAACCCTTTTTCTGTACACTATTCTTAATAAGGCCTCTGGTATGTCAGATTAATAGTCGGTACCATTATTTGTCCACTGGTTCTTTTACTAATCTGTAAACCTCTCCATCAAGCTTAACTCACTTCGAAGTAAATCACACAGCCATCTTACTCTTTGAAATGCTAATACAAAGTCCAGTGTTTTTCTCTCAACTGATACTTAAAATGATACTTAAAACATGTGTTGAACCTTTGCCATGTTTCAATTTTCTCAGACTGTAACTATACACTGCTGACCTTTGTTTGACACTATTGACCTTTGACACTATTAGTCTTCGATGTTTTAATCCATCCCTGTAAAGTAAGAACCGAGGAAACATGCTAACAGACAACAACTAAACGTGTTCAGAAATAAAATAATGCTTTAAGAACATGGAAGAGTTTTCACTGATACAGAAGAAAGTCACTTTTCAGCCTAATTATTTGAAATGAACATTTCTATTGTCTATATAACCATCTGGTAGATTGAAACTTTATAGTCATATTTACAATAAAACTCTCTGACAATATCATCTTATCTATATCAGGAAAATACTGCCATAGGTAAGAATCAGCCCCCCCTGTTTCAATCAGTGATACACACTAAGTGCTTTGCAGAGTGACTTCTATAGGTTAATTTCAGTGATTTACAATTAGTCTTTTCAACTTCCGTAGCCATCAACACAGCTTTATCAATTTTAATACACATTATATGTTGGTAATCAGCACTATCCCTTCTTTTCTAAGCTTGCCCCTGTACTGCAGCGGCTGGAAGACTGGAAACTATGTTTTTCAGATTCGCTCAATAGAAGGATTCTGGTTTAGTTTCCCTGTGCAAGATTTGGAAGGAGGAAGAGAAATAGGACTATTATTTTTCCAGCGAGAGTTGGGGAGGCCTATGAACTTCGGCAGTTAAACAAGAAAGGGGTTTGCCAGGGCCTCTCTGCATCCACCTGCAAATCACTCCCTTCAGGGCTGCAGACAGCTGCAATCATCGGGGTATTTCCCTGCTGTGTAATGTATTATTTCTGTACATTGATTTTGTAACCTGCGACTTCACTAAATTCATGTCTCAGTTCTAGTAGTTTTTTGGCAGTGTCTTTAGAGTTTTTCTATTACAGTCTCATGTTATTTGCAAATAGTGAAAAGTTTACTTTTCCCTTACCAATTTGGTTGCCTTTTATTTGTTTTTGTTTTTTGATTGCTGTGGCAGTAATTTATTATTTTCCTAAACATCAATATTAGCTTTTCCGATCTAGCTCCCTCAAACTTCTGACAGTTGTATATGTTTCAAATTCCCTATTTTAAGTCCCTTCCTGCTTGAAATATGTTAGAGTGGTATCTGTTTTCCTAATCAAACTCTAAGCTACAGGACACCTAAAAAGAACCAGGATCCAGTCTCTATAATATCCAGCCCCCTACCTGCAACAAAACAAAAAAGATCTCACTGTTCACTTACTTAACCCACGTTTATTTTCTCCTTAACAAGCTTGGAGGTTGGCAAAAGACAGTAGGTAATGACAATATATTTTTAGGGGAAAAATTCTTCATGTTCTGAGTATTAGCCTTTGATTCTCTTGAGAATAACATCCTCCTGAACTCATTTTTTAAAAGCCTTCAATTTGCTATAAGTACATATAATAACTGAAAATTTCCATGGCAAATAATATGGAGAGGTAATTACAAACAAAACTTTTAAGATATATTTTAATAAGTTTGGAAGAATAAACACATAATAAATATAATGCATGTATATACTACATACACATACCAGAAGCTGGAGAAGAAAGAATGAGATAGAGAAAAGGTCTAAATTCAAAAGCCCAGCTGCCAGGGGTGGGCATTAATTAAGCAGAGAGTGAGTCTTACTACACAAGGCAGTGAGAAGACATCTGCCCGGCCCTTGCATGAAGGTTATGGGCATGGAGGGGCATATGCGGATTTCAGAGAGGATCAGGTTTCATGAGTTGAAGATGGAGAGGAAAATATTCTATTTTCAATTGTGAATTAATTGGACACTCTTTATACTCATAGGTTTATTAGTAGAGCTGAGTTACTTTATAATTCATGTGTGAAAAATGACCTTTTCTTTAGAAAACAATGCTGGCCTCGTATTTCTAATAAAAGATACTTTCATGTAAATGATCTTGTACCATGGGAGCAAATTATCTTTAGATCTTTGTTAGATATCTTTGCAAGAAGGAGTAAAGTATCATTTTTTTCCATAGATGAAAATGTTTACACATCACCCATAAAATTATTTAATTGTGAGAGCTTTAAAACACTAATGATTAATAATTATACTTTTTATTTTTAATTAGGTTTCTTTGAACTGAGAATAGATGTATTTAATATTTCATGCTAGTATCTGTGACTGTAAGAGTAAATGTAAGATAATAGTTCAACAAATAGCTAGTTTATACTCTTAAGACCCAGTAAAAATGTTGATCTTTTGGAATAATTTTATATACACACAGCAAAGTGAATACATACAAGGAAACTTAGAAGCTAAATTAATGCACTATTGAATAGCTGGCCAATGCTTAAGTTGTAGAAATGTTGTATAAAAATATACAAACTTATAAGAAATTTGGTACCAGGAAACATTTTATTTATAGTTTAGAAAGTTATGGCCAGTGTTTTTTTTTTAATTTTTAATGTTTTTTAAATTTATTTTTGAGAGACAGAGAGAGACAGCACGAGCAGGGGAGGGTCAGAGAGAGAGGGAGATACAGAATCCGAAGACAGGCTCCAGGCTCTGAGCTAGCTGTCAGCACAGAGCCCATCGCGGGGCTCAAACCCACGAACTGTGAGATCATGACCTGAGCTGAAGTCAGACGCTTAACCGACTGAGCCACCCAGGTGCCCCAGTATTTTTTTCTTTATATGCCACAGAGTTTACTTCACTGACCTTAAGAAGAAGAAAAAAAAAATCTCTGTATTTTTGGTCAGCCCAATGAATTCAGAGCAAGACAAAAATAGATATTATATAGATAGCTACTAAACATTTACACAAAGATATATCTGTACATTTAATCAATAATAGTAATTATAACCCTTTATGAAATATAAACTAGCTACCCTGTCACTAAGCAACAAAGATGCTAAAAACATGTGAGTTTATAGGTATCAATTTAAGCTCCATTGTTTATTCAAAAGAGAGAAGGTCTGAGATGACTTTTTGAATATAATATTATCAATTGAAAGAGAAAGTAAATCATAGTGGAAAAGTCAATAATAAACTATTTAAATTTACAAATAAAAGAAAATACATAAATAGTTTGATACTATGACATACAACCTGGATTCAGCAACACATCCCTGCGTATACACAATTTAAAGCTATTTTGATCTCTTTCTTCTCCTCCCAGCATGTTATTTATTTTATTTAACAACCATTGATATAGCAGTTCTGATGTGCCAGACACTTTTCAACGTACTTTACCAATATTCACCCATTTAATGATAGGAGTTCTATTCAACTTTTAGTTTAATTATTCTACATTTATCTGGTTTTCTTCCCTTCACAATTATAAAAGTAACAACAACCTACTCCAGATATAATCTTAAACCCAAGTATGAGTTCAACAAGGAAGGTACCGTATGTAATATTCCTTGCTATATTATGATCTGATTATATGTTAGTATCCATGAAATTTCTGCGTGGAGTTGACCTTACTTGGGCAGTCCCCAAGGACTTACTTAAGTAGAGTACCAAGTCTAGGGCTTGTACTTCTTCCAGTCCTTCCCTTCATTATATAGTTTTCCACTATTGCCTGTTGCCCAAACCCCTAAATTATATGTAATATATTCAATTAATGTGTCCAGACTGGCCTTTCCCTACGCTCTTCCTGCAGAACACACTAGACTTATGGGATTCTCTGATAAACAAAGAACAACCTAAAGATGGCATAGTATTAGCCATTATACAACTGTGTAAACTATTCTGTTAAAATATGCATGTTAGGGTCACCTAGGTGGCTCAGTCAGTTAAGCGTCCACCTTCGGCTCAGGTCATGATCTCATGGTTCATGGGTTCAAGCCCGACGTCGGGCTCTGTGCTGACAGCTAGCTCAGGACCTGGAGCCTCTGTCTTCAGATTCTGCATCTCCCTCTCTCTCTGACCCTCCCCTGCTCATGCTGTGTCTCTCTCTGTCTCTCAAAAATAAATAGAAAACATAAAAAAAATATGCATTTTAAATGCCATGAGAAATCTGACTATTCTAAACATATTTGACTAAAATCTCCCTTCCCCATCTTAATTTTGAAATTAACACCTGTACAAATTCTGAACAATTAGTGTTCTAGAGAAGACATGTTGAGCAACAATGGTCTATATCAGGATTCAACAAAAAAGTTTGACTTGTTGTTTACCTCTCTCTTTTTTTTTTTTTTTTTTTTTTTTTAAGCAGGGCAATGTGATGGCTTTATTTTTCAATATTCTATCATCAGGACTTCCTGCTATGTGAGAAGTCATATATTTTACCTGATAAAAAATGCAGTTGCAAAGCTCCAAATAAATCAGAAACTATTCTAAATACAGCCATTAATGCACGGCAGAGAATAGTCCAAGGTAAAATATAACTACTTAAGCATTTCATCCGGCTTGTGTTTTGTCCAGATCCACATATATCTCGACAAATGCAAACACAAAATAAAAGTTATTTATGACACTATAAGTTGAGCCTGTGTCTAGACAGTATGCAATATAGATGAATATGAAATCTCAGCTATATTACAATGTGATAATTGATCAGACAAATCAGTTGGCATATTGAATTACCTGCCATGACAATCATAACAATACCCTGTTTAATTTGCAATATCAGCTTAGGCACATTTTTTTCTTTACATTACTTGTAAAGAACTTTACAAGTTCTTTCTGTGAACTTGTATAACTTTGAAATATTTCTGTGTGATTAATATGTTAACATTTACTAACATTTATTATCTTATCTACCTAATTGTAATTGTAATCACACTTTTATGAAAAAAACTGTAGTCCCTTCTTCATATTAAATCAATTAAATCAATGCACATCTAATTATTTTGGGTTTTTGTAACATTTTTATTCTTGACAGAGTATTCTCTGGTTCTGCATATAACTGACATGATAATCAATAATAATTAAGCAAAATCAAGCTCAAGCAAGACATAAATATTCTCCTTGAGAGGCAATAAATCTCACTGAAAAAATTACCAGTCTCAGTGTCAAGAGGTATAATTTTATTCCTAATTCCACTTTTAACATATTAAGTGACCTTTCTTAAGTAACTTAATTTCTCTATAACTTTAGTTTTCTCACCAATACAAAGAAAAAATTCTTACTTTGAAGACCTTTTTACATCTTTAGATGTAATACTATACATCTTACATTTTACATCCTTAGATGTAATTCTATATTTCTTACATTTTAAAAGCACATATCTTACAACATAGCAAGAAGTTACGGGTTTAACTTAAGAGATATTGGCAAAATACAAATATTTTAATATTGTTATTAGTTTAATTAGGAAGTCATGTTTAGGAAGCTCAAATTTACCTTTATAACATTCTTTCTCCCTCTCTCTTTCTCTGTCTCCATCTCTCTTTTTTCATTTTCTCTCTCTTTCTCTGTCCTCCTAATAGAATAAGATTATACCAAAGACATTATTCTGCAACTTCACTTTTCCTCCCAGTTAACTATGTATGCATGGATATTCTTTCTGTTGAGTACATAAATATCTACTTCATTCTTTGTGATATAAGCATAATGATCCATAATACAGATTTACCATTGCCTTTTGATGGACATTCAGATTCAGATTTAGATTTTGTTTCCAATGTGTTGCAATTACAAGCATCCTGTGATTCCTATGTAACTCTAGAAGTAACAACACTGGCACTTTTACTTTAATAAAAGTGATCTTTAGAAATTGTATTGCTGAGACAAGGGATATGCATGCTTTATATTTTAAAGGATAATATTTAATCTTTCCTAAAACATAGCAGGAATTCACACCCTCATCGAAGTCTAATGTGTCTTTTTGAGGGCATTGAGGCTGGTAGAAGTTGAAGTTGGAGTGGTGACACGGTATATTTTTCATTTTTAAAAGATGATCATCAGCATCAAGGAGATAGACTAAAATTGAGACAGACTAAAGACAAAAAAGAACCATGAAGAAGTTATTCTGGGTCTGAAACATAAAATAAAGGTCCAAACTAGAACAGTGTTGAGTGATTGTAGAGAACAGCCATGGGGATAGCTCTCTAGACAAACATGCACTAATGTTGATTGCTAGCTCATAAAAAATGACCAACATTTTGAAGGTAAATTGAGATGAATTCAGTGTGTTTAGCTTTCATCTTTTTATTCATTCCCTCAACAAATACTTACTGAGGACTTACAATATACCAAACTTACTTGTTCTAAGCTCCAAGGTGACAACATTGAACAAAGTCCCTATCCTTAAGAAGTTTAATTTCTTCTGAAAAACAAAAGACCAAAAAAAAAAAAAAACCACACAAATAAGGTAATAATTGCATCAAAGAAAAATGAAGTAGGTTAAAAGAGAGAAATAGCCTTGGAGAATGGGGCATTTTATTTTAATATTTTTAATGTTTATTTATTTGGGGTGGGGAGGGAGAGAGAGAGAGAGAGAGAGAGAGAGAGAGAGAGAAAGAGAGAGAGAACACAAGTTAGAGAGGGGTAGAGAGAGAGGGAGACACAGAATCCGAAGCAGGCTGTCAGCACAGAGCCCAACATGGGGCTTGAACCCACTGACCATGAGATTATGAGCTGAGCCAAAGCCGGCTCAAATAAGCCACCCAGGCACCCCAAGACTGGGGCATTTTAAATGAGGTCATCAGGCAAAGTCTTTCATAGAGAGTAAGATTAGAGCATAGATCTAAAGAAAACAAAATTGAAAGGTGTGTGTGTGTGTGTGTGTGTGTGTGTATATACACACAAACTATGTTTGCAGTAAATGAAACAATAGTGATAGAAAACCTTATTGTATTTAAAGTTCTAATAATCATAAGATAAGAAAAGATGATTAATTGGGATTTTTTTGGCACAATACACAATGGGAGTGTTTGGGAAATTAAAACAATAATGGATAATTTCAGACTCTGTTACTTAAAAATGCATTCAGTTAAATTTGTTAGGCCTTTGTCATAAGGAAAGGTCTTTGGGCAAATTAATAAATGGCCCTATTAGAACTGAGCTTATGAATCTGCTTACAAAAGCAAATGCTTTTAAAAATTACAGCCAGCTCATTAAAATGACGATGGCCAATATAGAGTGCACTGGAGTTCCTGGTTGCTTTGCAGTGATTGTGTGTCCCTGCCCTTGTTGGAACGTCCTTTTCTTCCTCCTGGGTTATTTGGGCAGAGCTGCTTCTGTTCTAAATTCATATTGCATAACTGATTTCATAATGTTATTCTGTGCCCTCTGTGGTCCTTGTTGCATAGGTAATCAGGTTTTATTTAGAGGGAGTAATGCAACAGATAGGACATTCATTTTCGTGCTATGAAATCTTAGCTTCCAGAGCGTTGTTTGTTCAGAATTGTTTAGTCTTCCTTCGACTAAAAAGTAAGAGTTAACAATACATTTTGAAAATGAACATAAGTAAGCTGGTGAAGAAACATGATTATTTTAACTCTAACACCTATTTTCTTGTCTTCTTAGAAAATTTTAGATGAGACATCTAGCCTTTTGTCTTAGCCAACTGCCTACTATTGTTTCTTACCTTACAGGAGAGGTTCTTTATCTTTTCAGCTATGTGTATAATTGATAAATTTATTCATTTTGCTGATTAAAGTTTATTTGGAGAGCATATTTTGCGAGGTTTTGATTCTAATCAGCTTTTAAAGAATACCAGCTAGCCATGTGCCACACAAACAAATAAACCACAGGGAAAAGAGTAGTGGACTTTAAAAGATATATTCAATAACAACTGACTAAGGAATTTAGTTAGAAGTTGAAATTTATAACTAAATTCAAATCAGTTTCTAATTAAATTTTTGTAAGCCACAGATACATAAAAATTAGTTTCCTGCTATGTAGAGATAACATTCTAACCATACTTATTCATATTTATGTGACCACTCTTATATTTTGCTCTCTATAAAATATTTATTAATTAATTTATTAATAAAATATATTTGTTCTGAACCACTATCTGTACTCTATATTTGAACTGGATTTTTATCTTTCTTACATTGTTTTGGCAAATATTTTTTGGCTTAGATATCATTTATACAATTTCAAATTTCTTCCTCTGTAGCATTTTCAAATACCTCTCACTTTCCACCTTCTAAAAGTTACAAGTAATATAGAATCCAGAATGTGTGTTAAGGGTATTTAATAGTGTCAAGAATGACACATGATGTGCAAACCATCTTCAGTGTATAGCCATTGTAGAAATAATACTATATTTTATTTCATCTTGAAGTTATGTACAACACAAAATAACTGCCTCATAACATTTTGCCCTTATATACATTCAATAAAAATTCACATTGAAAACACCAAACCAATCTGATCTTAATATTTATTCCCATGAATATTCATAAAGAGGAATGTCTTTGAATATGATGCTCTCTCAATTTTGATGGACTGTGTATGGAGTCCCATGCATGGTTACTTTTTATAATGTTTTTTGCCTCAAGTGACAAAAGTTTCAGCTTTTTAAATAAGGAAAAAGTAGTGATAAATGCAATATGTATTTTATATTAAAATATGTGGAATTTCCAAATGCCAAAGGCAGAAAACTTTAATTAAAACACGTACTTTGAGTGAAGGGGAAAAAAAATCTACATTTTTTAAGGAGGAAAACAACAAAGAAATCATATCCTGAATTAGGTATGAAAAATTATTAGGGAAATATTGGTCTGCTTGTGATGGAAAATATTCAATAAATAGTTTTTGATTATGTTTTCGTGCTGGACTGTGAATCATAGGTTTTAATTAACTATATAGCAACTGTTCATCAGTAACTCTAAGACTGAAGATTGGCACAAGTGAGGGAAGACACTCTGCTAACTATCTGGAAACAAAGCATTTTATAACTGGATGAGAGGTATTTAGATCATATTTAGTCCAGCACTTATATTAAGTAACTTACTGTGTTGTGGCTCTGGTTCTCAAACTTAAACAAGATACTTAACTTCTTCAAGTCACAAAATTACTATTTAAGAAACTTTGAAAAGTAGTCCTTATGTCTAATTTGCCTAAATCTACTTGTAGTGCTATCAGTCAGCTAAGCATCTACCATTGTTCAGTCAATAATACAAATTTATAACAAAAGGGGACCAGAATAATAACTTAGAGATACAATATTTAGTAATTAAGACTATAAATACAATTTACTGAATATTTATATGAAAAAGACACTGCTAGTTAAAACTAAAATCTGTACAAAGTTTAGACTCATTAAAGTTTGGTTGCGCTGCCAGTTGGCCCTCTCATAGAGGGTGGCAATTGCCTATTTGACATCAATAGGTTTGTGTCTCTGTCTTCCATCCCGTTAGAATTGGGGTACATAGACATTGAGGAAGAACTACAAGCTGGAATCACACAGACGTAGGCTGGATTACAATTATGACACATATTACTTGGGTGTTCTTCATTAAGTGCCAAATCTTATGATTTTCAATTACTCATTGATAAAATAAAGATAATAATACCTACCCTGCTAGGGTAAATAAAGGTAATTAGTATCAAAAGCTCAGGAATGAGTTAGGCATCACTTCATAGCAGACTACTCAGATTCAAATCATTTTTTTTATAAAAATCACTGTTAACCTTTACTATCTTGAAAGAAAATGAACCCACAAACACACATCCACACACGCACAGCTAAAAACAACAACAAAAACAGAAACACCATTAAAAAATAAAACCGGGAGGGGGACAAAACATAAGAGACTCTTAAATATGGAGAACAAACAGAGGGTTACTGGAGGGCTTGTGCGAGGGGAGGATGGGCTAAATGGGTAAGGGGCATTAAGGAATCTACTCCTGAAATCACTGTTGCACTATATGCTAACTAACTTGGATGTAAATTAAAAAAATAAAAATAAATTAATGCGCCTAGGGGCACCTGGGTGGTTTAATTGGTTGAACTTCCAACTTCAGCTCAGGTGATGATCTCATGGTTCAGGAGTTCAAGTCCAGTGTGGGGCTCTGTCCTGACAGCTGAAGCCTGGAGCCTGCTTCAGATTCTGCGTCTGCCTCTCTCTCTGCCCTCCCCTACCTCACACTCTGTCTCTCTCTCTCCCAAATATAAATAAACATTTTTAAAAAATGATATCCCTAATTATAATGCAAAAGAAAAACAAAAGAACTATATTATAAATTATGTATTTTAATATTTAAATGCCTATCTATGACTACCTGCTATGGACTGCGTGGTGTCCTCCAAACCCCACCTTTCCAAACACAGATGTTGAAACCCAAATACCCAATGTGGCTATATTTGAAGATAGGCACTTAGGAGGTAATTGAGGTTAAATGAGGTCATATAGGTGGTGTCCTAATCTGATAGGTTTGGTGAATTTCTAGGAAGAGGAAGGAGATCTCTGTCTCCTTCCGTGAGAGAGGCGGCCATCTACAAGGCAGGAAGGGAGTTCTCACAAGAAACTGGCCATGCTGGCACCAAGATCAAGATCTTAAACTTCTAGCCTCCAGAATGGTGAGAAAATAAAATTCTCTGTTCTAGCCACCAAGTCTCTGGCATTTTGTTATGGTAGTTTAAGATACTACCCTAGTGGGGCACCTGGGTGGCTCAGTCAGTTGGGCACCCAACTTCAACTCGGGTCATGATCTCATGGTTCATGAGTTCGAGCCCCGCATCAGGCTCTGTGCTGACAGCTCAGAGCCTGGAGCCTGCTTCAAATTCTTTGTCTCCCTCTCTCTCTGCCCCTCCCCTGCTCATGCTCTGTCTCTCTCTCTCAAAAATAAAGAAACATTAAAAAAATTAAAAAAAAAGATACTACCCTAGAAAACATAGTAAAATAGTTATATGCTTGCAACTGGAATTATCAGGAGTGAGTCTGTAATTACAAACTACTAAGGGTGTGGTGTATTGGTGACTTCAATGGCACAGGACATCTGTGCTTTGATTTTCTGCTCTGAATATCAATAGTGCCCCTGTGATAAGAAAAACTGCTCCCCAAAACATTTGCAAAATACTATCGGAGGGGTGGTAGTGCCTTATGGAGAACCACTGACAAACATTCTGAACAACACAGGTTTTGGAATTTTGTAGAATATATATGATTTTCAAGTGCACGTGGAGCATTTTCCAGGATAAGTCATATGTTAGGCCATCTCAGAAGTTTCCAAAAAGTTTAAGAAGGTTGAAATAATATAAAATATGTTATCTCACCACAAAAAAATGAAATTATAAGTCAATATAAGGAGTAAATTTGGGAAATTCACATATATTTTATAGCTGCAAATGTCGGTCTTCTGTTATCAAAAAAGAAGAAAGATCTCAAGTCAACAATTTAAACTTTCACTTTAATAAACTAAAAAAAGAAAGCAAACAAAATAAAGCAAGAAGAAAGCAGAGGAAATTATGATTTATGTAGTAATAAATAAAATAGAACATTTAAAAAATAAAGAAATTCAACAAAACCAAAAGTTCTTTTTATTAAAGATATTTTTTAAAGTAACCAACTGTTGTCCAGACTAACAAAGTAAATAAAAGAGAAGAATCAAATTACTAAAATCAGGAATGAAAAAGGAGAAATCAATACCAATTTTACAGATACAAAAAGGATTTCGAGTGAATACGAAGAATAATCATTTTGTCAATAAGTTAGATAACCTACATGAAATGGACAAATTCCCAGAAACACAAACTATGGAAAGTCACTCAAAAAGAAATAAGAAAACTGAGTAGACCTACAACAAGAGACTGAATTGTTAACTGAAAAACTTCTCGTGTAGAAAAGCCTAGGCCCAGATAACTCCACCCTTGAATTCTATTAGACCTTTAAAGAAAAATAAACACCATGCTTTTACAAACTCAAAAAATAGATTGAGAGGAAAAACTACCACAATAATTCTATGGTTGTTTTACGGTGACATCAAAACCAGACAAAGGCATCACAAGAAAAGAAAATTATACAACAGCATTCCTTGTGAATATAGGTACAAAAATCCTTAACTAAATATGATCAAATCAAATTCATCATTATATAACAAGCACTACACATCCTGATCGAGTGGGATTTAACCTAGAAATTCAAGGATAATATAACATATGGAAATCAATTAATGTAATACAGTGTATTAATAGAGTAAAGGAAGGATAAAACAGAAACTTCTCAATAAATTCAGAAAAATCATGTGACAAAGCCTAGCATGCATCCATGATAAAAACACTCAATAATTCAAGAATTAAAGAGAACATCCTCAACCTGATATGATCATCAGTGACAAAGCCATAGCTAATATCTTAGTTAATGATAAAAGGTTGAGTGCTTTCACTTTGGGGTCAAGCACAAGATGAAGCATCCACTCTTGCCAGTTATATTAAACATTGTTTTAGAGTTCCTATCAGGAAAAATAGGGAGAGAAGGAATCCTGATGGGAAAGAAATAAGTAAAATCATCTCTCTTTAAAGATGTGATGATTTTGTATATAAAAATCTATTCATAAATTTTATTATAACTAATAAATGAATTTAATGTTTCAGGATATGAGGTAGTATAGAAAAATCCACTGTATTTCTACATACTTGCAATGACTCATCTGGAAGATTAAAGAAATAATTCCATTTATAATAGCATCAAAAAAATACTTAGGGTTAAATTTAACAAAAAGAAACACTTACTATACTAAAAACTACAAAACACCACTGAAAGAAATTAAGGTAGACCTAAATAAACGAAAAGACATTTCATGTGAATGGATTGGAAAACTTAATATTGTCAATATGGTAATGATCTTCAAATTGATCTATAAATTCAGCACAATCCCTGTCAACACCTAGCTGCTTTGCGGCAGAAATTAACAGCCAATTCAAAATTCATACAGAAATACAAGGGATTGAAATAGTAAAAAAAAAAAAATCTTGAAAAGGAATAATAAATTTGGAGTATTTACACTTCCAAATTTCAAAAATTACTACAAAGCTGCAGTAGTCTGGACAGAGTAGTACTGGCCTAAGGATAAACATATAGATCAATATAATAGAATTGACAGTCCAAAAATAAATGCTTACATTTACGGTAAATTGATTTGCCACAATGGTGCCAAGAAAATTAGTAGGGAAACAATAGTGTTTTCAACAAAAAGTGCTGGGACAACTGTATACCCATTTGCAATAGACCCTTACCTCACACCATATCCAAAGAGTAACTTAAAATTGATCACAGACTTAAATAAAAGAGCTAAAACTATCAAACTGTTAGAAGAATTATAGGCATAAATCCTCATGCCCTTGGGTTAAGCAGTGTTTTTTTTTTTTAGATATGACACCAAAAACATACGTGACCAAAAAAAAAGGTAGATCAGACTTTATCAAATTAAAAATTTGTGCATCAAAGGACATCATCAAGGATGTAAAAAGACAAGCCCCGAAATGGAAGAAAATAGTTGCAAGTCATGTATCTGAGAAAGTTCTAGTATACAGAATATGTAAAGGACTCTCAGAACTCAACAACATTAGAATTTTAGCAATGGGGCAGATGACTATTCTGAGATAGTCAAAGAAAGAATCACATAACAATGGTGCCTGGGTTAGGCTCTAAAAATGGAGAAAGGGAGAAATATAGAGGAAAGATATTTCAAGCAAAATAACTATGCTTTACTCAGTCCATTTGGTTAAACTTTATATATATATATATTACATGTATATTTCTAATTGTCTCTTGAGGACACTGGCATTGTACCTTATAGTATTTGATTTATCATAAGAAGTTATCATATTCAATGACTGATCAGGTAAGATATATAGAGATATAATTTTTATACAAAAAACCACTTTTCATTTACACTGGGGCTCTTGGAAGTAGCAGACAATTTTGTTCAAATGATATAATTATAAAATGTGTTACCTGCACATTGTTGAGTATTTTCTGGCTTTATAGTTAAAACAACAACAGCAGCAGCAGCAGCAGCAGCAGCAGCAGCAGCAGCAAAGGACAGCCATATTTTCTGAAACAAAAGTAGGACATTGGGTCTAACATGTGGAAGAGAAGGGGATATTTTAAATTGGAGCTGACTGTGGATATAAGCCATTGTTCAATGTATACAATGAAATTAAAGAAACTTGGGTTCCACAGAGACCTGGCTTCTGGACTTGTTCTCATCCTTATTAACAATTTATCTTTGAACAAATTACTTAATCTTCCAGTGCCTCATTTTCTTCACTTACAAAGTAGAAGAAATAACCAATTTAATATCATAGGCCTGTGGTAAAAAAGTAAAAAGAAAAACTCCTGCTAACATGCTTGTCACTGTACTGGATACAAAGAAAATGCTAAGTCAATTTTAGCTATCGTTATTACCGTGTAGTTGTAGAGTAAAATTATCTTTGTTAAGAGTACACTATTACAAGAAGTCACTTTTAGTCATAGGAATAACAGAGAATGGTAATTTAAACTTGCCTGATGGATTACATTGGTCATGTCTGAAAGTATCTTATTTAAGAGTCATGCCTTTTACTAAAAATGCCAGAGAAATAGTTGTCTCCATGTGTGGCAATCTTTTCTTGTAGTTCATTATACCCTGTACTGAAAATACAAACCGACACACTGTTTTCCCATTCAATTTTTGCCCTCTGAGAGACCAACTGACTAACCAAATATAGAGAAAGATACCATCTTCCAAAGATTATAAATAAGAAAGCAGGAATGATAACCAGGATACAGCCTGAGAAAGATGGGGCAGGAAGTTTGTAAGAGGCTCTTGGTGCCCCCTAGTGTTAAATCTCCTAGTGTTGTTTTTCTTTTCTTTTTTTTTTCTTTTAATAGCTGCTTTATCAAGGGATTCTAAAGTTTGAAGCAACTCAACTTTGTTCAAATGATCCTTAACATTAGGCTGCTTCAAGATGCACATACACACGCTTCCTCTAAGACAGAAAAACCTTAAACCCTAATGATGCACAATTTGGTTGTTTCATTAGAGTGAAGCCAAAATACAAGAGAGGAGACATACATCTAGCAAAGGGAATTAGAGGCTGTATTTAAATATGTTCATTAAATGAAACAGTCATATAATCAGAATATGTGTATTTGAGCCAAGTGTTTAAGCCTAAGTAACTGAGCAATGTAATGATTGAATCTATTTAAACTCCTTACCTAGGCTATTTTTTATAGAAATGCTGACATCCTTAATACAGAGATCTGAACACTTCTATTCTAATAGTATACATAGCCTGCAGACAAGTCTCACTAAAAAGTGCTGAGTTAACTTCTCAGGTTTGGGGCTTTTATTTCACAAGGCCAAGATGTTAAATTCATGACCTTCAAACATTCTAAATGATTGTAGATAACCACTGAATTAAACAACTAGTTTCACTTTATAGTTACCAGTAGCATAGAAGACATCTCAAAGTTATAGAAATTGTAAATTACTTTTGTAGTTTATCAAAAAATATTTGGTATTTTTGCTGATTAAATTTAATCTTTGAAAACCATTAGAAAAGCGGCAGATGAAAACTTTAATCTATCTCAGACTCTTCAGTTAAATAGAACTGAAATAGGTCATCACATAGAAATACTTAATTGTCTTGATTTCACAGTATGGTTTCTATCAATGCGATTATATTAGAAAGTACTTTTATGCTTCGAAAAGAAAACCACGTCTGATGTAAAGTTGGTGTTAACAAACGTTGAGTGTAAATTAAGATGTTTTATCTTTATTTTGATATAGCCCTACCAAAATTCCAGGAAAACATATTTCTATTGGTTTTTAAAGTCTGTTTTTGTATTCTAGTAAGTATTCTGATAAGGGTCATTCTCAAGTTTTCTTAATTTTAAATTTCACCTTTAGAATTGGAGGAAGAAAGTGGTAAGCTGTCATTCAGACAATTAGGCAATTAACTGCATTCATTATACACTCAAGCCATACTATATTTCTTCCCATTAATTCCCAGAACAGTTACTCATAGTGAACTGTACTTACTCTTTATGCTGACTCCTCCCCAAAACTCATTCTTAGGACACATCTAATGATTTTTTAATCTAGTCCTTCTATATCCCTTAATTCAAATGCCAAAGAGTTTAAACTAGTGATTATATTTGATGAGCTGTTCCTGGATGATGAGATTAGTAAAGAATGACAGTTTCTTCCAAGAACAGTGGGAACAAGTAATTGGTATAGCTGAAAACACCTTTGGTAAGAATGTTGGCATTTATGCTAGAAAGAGCTATCAAAAGCAGGTGCTTAGACCCTTAAGGGTAAAAGACCAATTACATTTTTTCAATTGCTCGTTTATATACTTAACGTTTTGTCTAAGGAATCAAACAGGTACCATGATCATCAGCTATGCATGTTACTGACATGATTTTATGTGATAACTTCTACAATAAGGTATCTTAAAACATTTTTTACAGTCAGTGGGATCCACTTGGGCTCATTTCTAGGGATATTTCAAAGCAAAAACAAAATGACTGTCAATGGAATAAAATGATAAGATGGAAACTTTTCAGTGGATCCAAGCCATGGAAAGCAGACAGCAGGAACAGTGCCTTTCGTCTTAACACAAAATAAGAACTAGAGGCTCCTGTAGAAGAGGAAGGAGTCCACAACTTAAAAACATGTACAAAATTCTACAACGTTTGTTCTGTTTTGCTTTTTTTTCCCCTAATGCCCTTTCTAGAGAGCACAGCAAGGCAAATAAAGAAGTAATCTTCACTCCCAAGACAACACACAAACACCCACTATTACACAAACTGAAGCACAAAGTCCTTAATCGGGACATTGGATTACAATCATACTTATGAAACTCCACAGCGGCAAGAAAATATGGAGTTTTTAAAAAGTCATAAAACCCCAAAACAAGTTATCTCTAGTTTAAGTTTGGAGACACTTTCACCATTATCTACTCATAAGGAATAAACACATTTGAAAACCTTGGAGGTTCACTGAGAAACATAAACACATAGTTTCTGCCCTTCATGTAGTTTTTGCCCAAGTCAGCCCCAGCCACACCATGAATAGGAAAAACAGGAAGAATTTCCCGTGCAGAGGTGGTTAGGTCAATTCAGTACTAGCCTCAATTGCTTGGTGATGAGCCTGAAGGCCCTGAAATAGGACTCAGTCTTCTGTAGCTGGAATATTTTTTTAATCAATTTATATATTTTGAGAGAGACAGAGAGCATGAGCAGGGGAAGAGCAGAGAGAGAGAGGGAGAGAAATAGAATCCCAAGCAGGGTCCGCACTGTCAGCACAGATTCCGATGTGGGGCTCAAACTCAAGAACCATGAGACCATGACCTGAAACAAAACTAAGGGTCAGACGCTCAACCAACTGAGCCACCCAGGTGCCCCTAACCAGAATCTTTAACTTGGACTTGACACTTTATTGTTACTTCATATTTTTCCCAGTCTGGGTCTTTGGACTCTGATCTTTCTACCTTTCTGGACCTCCGATTGCTAATTCCTATAGCTTGCCTGCCTTACCTCAATGATTGTTCTGAAAAACTCAGTCCAGAGTGTTAACCTTACTCTGAATTAACACAAACAGAGAAGATCTACATATCCCAAAGCAAAAAAAATGCATATATTATCTATTAATTCTCTATTTTTAATTTTCATGGTTCATGTAGAGGTCACAGCCAAAATGATAGAAAGCTACATAGTGTCAGGTCAGGTTGGAGATTCAGAAGAGTAGCCAGAGGAGTTCTGGGTCTATCACTGAAATACAAAACGTCAAGAAAGCACAACTTTCTTATCCATAGTAAAGTTTGTTTTGAGTACTGGGTGAAAACACAATGAGTTTTACTTAGTGTTTTACACAATTTTGGGAAAATAGTAAGGCCTCAGTAAATGAATACCAGACAACAGAGGAGAAGGGGAGGGAAAGAGAGAAAGAAATGAGGAACATAGAAAGGAAGAAAGAAGGTGTTTGTGAACTGACTTAAGCCAAATTGGATAAGCAGCAAGGACATGCTCTTTTGATAAGGGGGGGGGGTGCTCTCTGGCCATACACAACCCTTATCTACAAAGTGCCCACCAAGGGATATGAGGCATGCAAGCAGGAGTTAAACCAAATACTGTTGAATCACAGATATTTATTAGCAAGCATGCAAAATAAGATTAAATAAAACACAAATAGATACAATCTGCTTCAGTAAGGTCTGGAAAACTCCTCTTTGTCCTGAGATAAGCCTCTTGCTTCAGAAGTTTACTCTGAGGCAGATGCAAAAATCTTCTCTAGTAGGCATTTTTTCACCTGAGTCAGCCAAGAGTCGTCCACGAGCTCTAGAATGTACTTGACTTACAAGTCATGTATGTTATGCATGGGGTAGCATCTATACAATCTTGCTAGCCAACCACATGTCTTAAACACCACTCATTTTCATCAAAGAAATTTTTTTCTAACATTTCTAACACTAATTAATAAACCCCTTGATATAGATTTCAATACCTCTCTTTGAATGTTTCCAAACTATGGAATCTTGATTAGTGTGCTTCAAATACTTAATCACTGCCCTTAAACAGTAAGTTTATACTCTACCCCATGGTCCAAACACACACTTCTGCTACAATGTTTATAGAGAAATATTTCAAAGTAAATTATGATATAGAAAGTAACATAGGAAGAAGGGAAAGAAGGAAAAAAAAAAACCCTCCACCTCTTCCCTGATGTATTCAGTATTCCACCCGTGCTTGATTACTTGCCCAAAATAATTTTTTTTTTTTTTGGCATGACTTTGGACAGTCTTTCTGCAGGGAATTTTTTACCACCCACTTCCCAAAATCTTATACTAATTTAGCCGCATAAAATTCTTATTGCCTTTCACATAAATTGTCAGATGCTTTGAAATTTCAGGTCAAATCAATTACTTCCTTTACTCCTTTCCCACTCCCCACCAAATTCGTTTATCTATTTCTCAAAAGGCATGTATCTCTGTGTGTGCATATGTACACGCATGTGCATTTTTGATTAAGTTATTGCTCTATGTTATCTGGTATATTCAGAGTCAGAGAATACACTTAGTTCTTTGGAATTCCTGAATTCTAGTAAAGGGGTTGTAATGTGATTTTTTTTTCAGTAAATGTTTGATTAATTTTATTGACTTTTGTATTGAAAATGTCTTCTCTACTATGCTCCCCTACAATATCAATTTAAAATACAACCTCTCATTTAAGTATGAAGTAACCTGTTAGGTAAGAAGGAAATGCAGATGAATAGAAGGAGAATTTATGTTCCAAATGGATGCAGCAGAGAGTTTGAGAAACATTTCAAAATGATAAGAGAAAATGAAGCCAACCGTTTAAAGTGACAATTGATAAGAACAAACTGCCTTTTGGAATCCAAGTTGAAAAACCTTCTCCAAAATGTCTATTTCATTAAGTGGCAAGTTATTTTCTTGGAACATTTTCCAGCTTTTGAAATTTATGTGTAATAATTTAATTCATATTTTTCACTGAAGTATTTCTTTTTGATCCCCCAAATATTAGACATTTTAATGTTAAATATTTTCAAGTTCAAGGTGTGAACCTATCTGGATTCTATACTTAGAATTCCTGGTAGTTACCAACCATAGTGAAGAAATTTTTTTTAAATTTTATGTGTGATAGAACATTAGGGTCAAGGCCATGTTTTTGATCTGCTTAACATTTCTTGACACTTATTCACAGAATACTGTTATGATCCTTTGGGTTTAAGGCAAGTAAAAAAAAATATATATGCTTCCTCCAAAGCAAAATTGATGCTTGTCCCTGCAAATGTGATGCCAAATTACTATTTTACTAACCTGGATGTAATTTTGGAGAGTTTGATATCAGCAAGTTATAAATTGCAGACAACTTGAAAGGACTCATAACATACCCTTCCTGTCACTTTTACTGCAACAATTCACAGTCCCCACTGTGCCAAACATGCTCCTGGGAGCTTTTAAATTTTTGTTTTAAAATTAAAAAAAAATTATGTTTATTTATTTTTGAGAGAGAGAGAGAGGCAGAGTGTGAGTGGGGGAGGGGTAGAGAGAGAGAGGGAGACACAGAAACCGAAGCAGGTTCCAGGCTCTGAGCTGTCAGCACAGAGCCTGATGTAGGACTTGAAACCAAGAATGGTGAGATCATGACCTGAGCAGAAGTTGGATGCTTAACTGACTGAGCCATCCAGACACCCCTGCTGGGAGCTTTTAAAAAACAGAGATGCCCAGCCTCCTCCATCTCCATAAAATCTCACTGGATTTGTCCAAGGGAGGCCCAGAAGTTAGTATTCTCATAAAGCATCTTTTTTTCCCTAATATTGCCAAATTTGAGAACCACTATCTCTAAAATTTATGCCACAATTGCAATATTCCAGGACTATATTTGACCTCAATAGCCTTTAGGAGATTTTGCTAATATATTTATACCTTATCTTTTCAAGGAAGTAACAGCCTCCTAGATATCATACTACTAAAAAGAATTACATAGAAAATTACTACTTATAGTTAGTTATTCTTTATTCATATACTAAAAATGCTATTTTATTGAAAAGTATTAATACAATGAAATAATAGAAGGTAAAAAAGGTTATTATTTATCTTGCACTCACAGCTCTGTCTCTTACAATCTGATATTAATCAATTACCAATTAGTATAAAGTTTCAATTAATGAATTATCTGATCGTGACCATATTTAGAGTTAAATGTATGGCAGGAAAAATTATATTTAACAAACAAAAGAATACTGTGTCAATAAGATCTTAATTAACAAATTGAAAACAGAGAATTGATAGTCACTAGGAATCTTTGGGAAAAAAAGAACTTTTACCAAATATACAGGTGAGGAAAAAAAGCACTAATTTCAATTAACTAGGAATTAAGTGGCTAGAATTCTTAATAGAATACTGTTATTGTAATGTTTAGTTTCAGAACAAAGAAATTAATCAAGTCAGTACAAATATCTAACAGAATATCTCTGGTCATAGTAGGCTAGGTTTACCTTAAACAAAATGGGAAATAAGTGAGGTTTGTCCTTATGCCCAAATTTCGCCACTTTGAGACCTTCATGCGGTCCCTTGACTGACATGTACCCATCATCATAAGCCTAAAATCTTACCATTATCCATTCTAATATTAAAATGTTTGTTTTGTGTTCTGCTTATATATTTGCTCTTTATATTCAATGGAGACCAACTAATATGTGCTCAGGCTTCCACGACTAACAAAGAACAACCTTACCTTCTATCAAGTGGATTTTCACTTTTTAATATATTTTTAATGTTTATTTTTGTGAGTGAGAGACAGAGTGTGAGTGGGGGAGGGGCAGAGAAAGAAGGAGACACAGAATAAGAAGCAACTCCAGGCTCTGAGCTGCCAGCATCGAACCCTACATGGGCCTCAAATTCATGAACCAGGAGATCATGACTTGAGCCCCCTGTGCCAAAGTCAGAAGCTTAAGTGACCAAGGTACCCAGGTGTCCCTGGATTTGCATTTTAACAGGGGACTCTAAAGATGAACAGGTTCAGAATTCAGGTCACTGAGCCTTTATTCATTTAAGAGTGAGATGCAAGTGAAAAGGGAAACTGCCTACTTCAAGCATTCTACTTAGCCGGATGCCCACTTCATCAACTTTTAGCTATGGTTCTCTAAGTATTCGGTAAATGCTTAAAAATAAATAAAAGGGATGCTTTCTAAATTTAATCAATAAAAATGTCAAATATAGGTAGGTAAAAGTTAAGTAAAATACTTTATACTATAGAATGCAGAATGGATTGATAGCAATGGTCCTCAAGCATTTATACATTCACATTGTTTTGTAAAGAATAATATTTGCCCAAGGCCTCCATCCATTGTTAGATTTAAACAGTGCAAGTAGAGGAAGAAATTTGATATTGAATATGACTTATTTGTAGAAGCAACTTCATATTTATTTTTAAACAACTTCATATTTAAATATAAAATGTGAGAAAACTTCTGTGCTCAGCATTAGCCATTAAGAAGTTGTGTCTGAAATGTAGTTTTTCTTTTAAACTACTGATTAACTCAACACCTGTCATCAATTAGGAAAAGTTTAGCTATGGTTTCAAACAGATTTCTTTCTCTTTTACATTAGAATAATTTATCTCTAGTAAGGCTGGCAGACTCCATTTATATTAGATTTATTCAAGATAATTTGTGACTGAACGTCTTTGTTGAAAGTCAATTCTACTAAAAATTAATCAACAAATTAGTGAAATTAGTTACATGCACAAATGATTGTAAGCAAATAATATGCATCAATGCTATACTTGATCAATCCTAGATTTGAATAATTAATAGCTCTTCCTCAAGATATTCTGATTATATAAATGTACCACATTGGATCACATTCCTATGAATTGCTTTGTTCATAATAAAGTTCTCTATTTAGCTAGTAAAATTTAGAGTTCATTTTTATAAATAATATACCAAAATTTTATTAAAATAATTTATTTCTATTAAATTCTTAAAGAGTAAAAATGAATGAAATATACTGTAATTTGAAGATTCATAGGATTGATCAACAATACGTAAGTACCTGACTCAGTGGTTTAAGATCCATCAAGATGAAAATCAGAAATATTTTAAAATGGAAATGACCATACTAATGACCCAGTATTTTTAAGGTTTTGGTGTTAGTATTCACAATCACTAAATGTATCATTTTCATAAACACTGAAAAGTGTTAAAAGAGTTGAAGGCAATTTAATAAGCTTAGGCATTTTATGAATAAATTATAACACTGATTTGAATATGATTTTTAAGTAGGCTGTTTTTTCACCTCAGCACCTGTCATTATTTTTCATTTCTCAATATCTCAGAAAGTGGATTCCACTTTGGAAATTGAAATAGTTTATGCTAGGAATTCATTATTCTGCTTTTTCTTTCCTGTAATAGCATTTATAATAGAAACATTTTATCCATCTCAAAGATCTCTGTAAACTGAAAACACATTGATCTGAAAATGCTATTGGCAAGTGTATATTTGGCTCTCAACCCATTCAGTTACAGTACTCTTTCCCCCTCTAATTGTCAGGTGTCTTTATTCTGTTCCCTTTCTGCTCAGAACTTCCATGGAATCACCTTTATGATAATGCATTTCCTTGTGTGCACCTATGTTCTATTGAGAATATCCCCACATGGCCCCACCAAGAGTCCCCTAACGTCTGCTTACTTCAACATATGTGATAAATACACCAATGGAGTGTGATAATGATGCTAGGAGGTGTGTTAATATATATATTTAAACTTCTGTTGGCCAGAGACAGTGCTATCAAAAAATTGTGTGTTAATGTTGGAATTTCTATGTAAAGTTGTGTTAACCAAACCTTCCAATGATGATCCCACTTCACAAAAAAACTGTATCCTTGCTTAAGCCACCTACACACAGGACTACCGGTCATATATACTTTAGATTCCTAAATCTAAAGAGAGCCTAGAATATTCATAAATCAAACCTTGCTTTTGCTCCATATCTGCCATGATTCTGTTCATCCTCACCCTCAGTCTCTACTCATCTTTCAAAATTTAGCTCAAGTCAGTTTTTCGATGATTCCTAAGACCAAACTAGAAAACAGTAGGTTTATCTTCCATGAAAAATGAACAATGCCAACTGGACAAATATTGGGTTTTTGGCATAAATTGCTGCTCAATTAGAATTGTGCACGGTTGTTTTTTTTTTTTAAGTTTTAATTTAAATTCCAGTTAGCATACAGTGTAATATTAGTTTCAGGCGTACAGTATAGAGATTCAGTACTTTCATACAATACCCAGTGCTCATCATAAGTGTACCCCTTAATCCCTATCACCTATGTAACCTGTCCCCCCACCAACCTCCCTCCTGATAATCATCAGGTTGTTCTCTGTAGTTAAAAGTCTGTTTCTTGGTTTGCCTCTCTTTTTCCCCCTTTGCTTGTTTGTTTTGTTTCTTAAATTCCACATATGAATGAAATCATATGGTATTTGTCTTTCTCTGACTTAATTTGCTTAGCATGATATTCTCTAGCTCCATCTATGTCTTTACAAATGGCAAGATTTTATTCTTTTTATGGCTAAGTAATATTCCATTGTTTGTGTATATTGTATATTGCATGTATATGTGTGTGTATACATGTAAAAGGTCTCTTCATGTTTTCTGCCCACTTTTCATAGAGAATAAATTAATAGTTACCAGAGGGGAGGTAGGTTGGGGGATGAGTTAAATAGGTGATGGGGATTATGGAGTGCACTAATTGGGGTGAACACCAGTGTCATATGGGAGTGTTGAATCACTATATTGTACACCTGAAACTAATGGTACACTAATAGTATGTTCACTAACTGGAATTTAAATAAAAACTTTAAAAAATACTGATTTCTTCCCTGTTCATAAAAATAGAATGTATAAAAAAAAGCATAAATACAAAAATAGAAATCAGCCATATCTGACATTCTGAGGGTGTGTTGCCCATTATGGTAGCTAATAGCCACGTGTGGCTACTGAGCACTGGAAATGTGGCCAGTCTGAAATAAATTATGCTATAAACACAAAATACAAGATACTTAGTCTGAAAAATATAAAATATCTCATCAATTTTTATATTGATTATATATCATAATGATAATATTTTGAACATATTTGGTTAAAGTATATCATTACAATTAGTTTCATCTGTTTATTTTTACAATTTTAATGCGGGTGTTACACAATTAAAAATCGATGCATGGCTTGCCCCATACTCCTACTGGACAGCACTGATCTATAGAATATATGCCAAGTCTTTTTCCTATGCATTTACATAAATTAAAATTGTGATTATATCATACTCACTGCTTTATAACCTGCTTTTTCATTTAATAGAATATCAAGAACATTTTCTAATGCTGTTAAATATTTTTAAAATACATCATTTTAAACTAATAAGTAGTGTTCTATCACATTGGATGTGATATTTATGGATATTTATTTAACAAATTACTTATCCTTGGAAACCAAGGTCATTTTCAGTATTAATTCCACAGGGGATACTATGGTATGTAACTCTTTATCTGTATCTCAGTCTACTCATTAGGAAAAGTTTCTAGAAATAGAATTACCATAAAGGTTTAAACGTATTTAAGGCTTTTGGTAATTATTGCCCAATTGTTCTACAGAAAAGCTGTACTATTTTATACTTCCAATACCAATATTTAAGAGTGTTCATTTCTGAGCATATATGCAAATGACACATCTGACAAAGGATTGGTATCTAAAATATATAAAGAACTTATACAACTCCACACCAAAAAACACCCTGCACATCTTTTTTTTTATAGTTATTAGAAGAGTGGCTCATGTGTGGCTCTGTTGCGGGAGGTGGGGGACATGTGTTGTCTGCTTCTACCTAAAAAGCAGAACATAAAAGGAGGCCTGGGAAGCAGAGCAGAGGAGAAACACAAAGAGGATTCATATCTATGAAAAGTCTCTATTTCTGGATGATTTCAGAGTTATGGGAGCCCAATAAGTGTCTTTGATGAATGTCAATCTTTGCTTGCCATGCTTGCCCCTCACCTGCTTACAGTCTATTTACCATGTAATACCAGAGAAAACCTTTTCAATCTACTCAAAATCTTTTGATGGTCTTCTATCACACTTAAAGGAGGGAAGTTTATAGTGATTATCACTTAGGTTAAAAGGAAGATTTCAGATAAACAACCTTACTTTACACTTTGAGGAACTAGAGGAAAAAAGAATAAATGAAACTCCAAATTACCAAAAGGAAAGAAATAATAAATATTAGGGAAGAAATAAATCAATAAAGAACAGAAAACAAAAAATCAACAAAATTAAGAGTTGTTTTTTAATAAACAAGATCAACAAATTTAGCTAGACTAACTAGACCTAACTACTGAGAAAGTTCAAATAAAAGCCAGAAATGAAGGAGGAAACATTATAATGAATGCCTCAGAAATAAAAAAGACTTTAAGAGACTATTATGAACAATTAGATGACAGTAAATTAGATAACCTAGAAGAAATAGATAAATTGTTAGAAACATACCTCCCAAGACTGAATAAAAAAGACATATAAAGTTGGAACAGACCAATAATAAATAATGAGATTGGAGTAGAATTTAAAAATTCTCATCCAAAAAAAAAAAAAAAAAAAAAAAAAGAAAAAGTCCAGGACCACACGATTTTACAACTGAAATCTACCAAATATTTAAAAAGGAATTAATACCAATACTTCAAAAACTCTTCAAAAATAAAGATGTGGTATATATATACAATAGAAAATACCTGGCAATCAAAAAGAATGAAATCTTGCCATTTGCAACAACGTAGATAGAACTAGAGTGTATTATGCTAAGTGAAATAAGTCAGTCAGAGAAAGACAAATACCATATAATTTCACTCATCTGTGGAATTTAAGAAACACAACAGATGAACATATGAGAAGGGGAGGAAAAATAAGATAAAAACAGAGAGGGAGGCAAACCATAGAGACTCTATAATACAGAGAACAAACTAAGAGTTGCTCGAGGGAGGGTGGCTGGGGGGTTGGATGGGCACTTGTTGGAATGAGTGCTGAGTGTTATATGTAAGTGATATGAATCACTGGGTGTTTTCCCAACATCCATTTGTTGAAGAGATTATCTTTTTCCCATTGGATATTCTTTTCTGCTTTGTCAAAGATTAGTTGACCATATAGTTGTGGGTCCCTTTCTTGGCTTTCTATTCTCTTCCATTGATCTAAATGCTCTTTTTCATGCCAATACCATACTGCCTTAATGACTACAGCTGCAATTAGATTTCTGAATTGTTTAGTTCTCTGTTCAATTCCTGCTTCTCTTAGGTTGGATTTCCCAGAAGCAGATTCTGGCTGTGTTCTGTGTCCCAGTACTCCTGGAGGAGAAAAGTAGGGGAGTAAGGGAAGCAAAAAGAGGAGGAAGCCAAACTTGTACACTTACAAGCAAATGTCGCAATCTCTGCCTGATTCCTCCCAGACCCTGGAGCATGAACTAGTTCAAGACAGCTGTGCTTTCATACTCCTGCACTTGTCTATCATTGGCAGTGAACCACTCTGGGGACGTCAACTCCCAGGCACTTTTGGTGCTTGGTATCTGGGTAAAGCATCTGTACTATTGAGACAGTAGGAACTAAACAGAGCAGAAGCTGAAAGATGGGTATCTACAATAAATCAAATTGGTAAGAAGAGATAGGCACATAGCTCTGACAATAACTGCTATCCTGGTTTTTGACTTTGGGCATGTTACTGCTTATCAGGAGTCTCTTTGTTTTCTATCAAATTAATCAATGCTACTACGTAGATGTTTAAGAATGAATGAAATACCAAGGATACCGTAATACAATTCCTGGCATATTGCTCAACCATGGTAATTATGTACTCATATTTTTTATAATATGGAAGAAATTAATAATAAAGTTAAAGTTTACAAATTAAATTTTAATTGTTTTTATACCACTAAATGTAAAAGAATCACTATTGGATTCATACTCGCTCTTCCTTTTACCACAGTATTGAGTTTTCAGAGGAGGATGGAAAATATTCCACATCTTGAGACATGAAAGATGGTTCACAGAATTACAAAAAGCAGTGTTCTCTGAACCCCTCCCTGGCACAATAAGCAGGTGGATTTTCAGATGTCAGAATGGCACTTTAATGTGCTAACGAGGAACATTTTGGAAACACCATGTACCTTGCAATCTCAATCATTGGTTTTTCCTTCTACAGTTTCAAAGAGCAAGGAACAGATTTTTAAATTATAATTAGATTTAAACTGTCATATGTTATATTCCCTGTTTCCCAAACAGTTATCCATTAGCTGGTACAGCCTGCTTTTACTAAAGATCATTTGTATCCAAAGTTCCTTTAGTTTAACTAGTTAAAGGACTCTTTCTTTTGAATAAGAATAAATGCATTCAAATGATACAGAAAATCATGTTAAATATATAAGACATACAGTTTTTTAAAAAGCATTCAGCCAAACATACAGTCTTAGTGAAGACCTCTGATTTACATTTAATTATCATTCTTCAACAATTTGTTTTGGAATAAGAGTAGTTAAAATAAATAACTTTCCAACATCAAATGATTTTCTTAAACTGTAAAAACAGCCTTCTACCCAGCACAGTTTTCTTTTAATGTTTACTTATTATTTTTGAGAGAGAGACAGAGTATGAGCAGGGGAGGGGCAGAGAGAGAGGGAGACACAGAATTTGAAGCAGGCTCCAGGCTCTGAGCTGTCAGCACAAAGCTGATGTGGGACTCAAACTCACAAACTGTGAGATCGTGACCTGAGCCCAAGTCATGCTTAACCGACTGAGCCACCCAGGCACCCCATACCCAGGACAGTTTTAATTGTTAATGAGTTCTTGATAATTTGTGTGCAGGAAATTCTTAGAAAAGCAGAATTTTTATTTCCTAATTAAAACTTTGGTGAAACAAAGTATTAACTTAATGACTCACATTTTTGTGTGAGGGCTATGGATTGATGCATATTAGAGGAAGACCTCTATCCCAGAGATATGACCAATGATTAAGATTGATGCAGAAGAAGAGCTGCTGACATGGGACATGACATCTAATAATCTCTTGGCACCAGTTCCAGTGATTGTTTCTGCCCCAGTTGGAGCTGAGGATGGAAGGTGAGGTTTATACCCAACTTCTGCTCCATGAATGTAAATGAGACAAGCTGGCAAGTTACCCTTAGGCACCTGATTCATGTTTCCAGGCACACTGAGTAATCATCTTGAAGGCATATCACTGGAAGAGACTCTGGTCACTTTTTCCTCCCCAAAGTAGCAATGGCGGGGAGAGAAACAAAAAACATAGACTGAGAACTACCTTACAAGGAATATATTTATTTATTTCCATAAATACAAATCTCCCTGGATTGGTCAGCTATTACTACAATACTGCTGCATGACAACCACAAAATCTCAGTGGCATGCAGTAATATTCGTTATTCTCATTAATTCATTGAGTTAAGCTGATTTCAACTAGACTCGGCTGGGCAACTCTGCATGAGGCTGCAGTGAGTGGGGCAGCTGTGATTCTCATTGTATATTTAGGGTTCAGCAGGAGCAGCTTTGCTCCATGGGTCTCTCATCCTCCTTGGATCAGCTGGCCGACCATGGCATGTGCTCTCTTTGCAGGGTCTGAAGCTCTGAAGAGCAAGCAGAAATATGGAAGGTCATTTGAAACTTAAGCCTAAACCTGGCTTACTGTTACTCCTATGTTCCATCAGCTAATGCCAGTCACATGTCTAAGTTCAAAGTCAAGGAAACTCCCTGCATAAGTGGACATGACCATGAGCCTGCAGGAAAGGCTGAAGAATTAGGACCAATAATTCAATCTACTACATTTCACTATTTTTCAAATTTGAAAACTTTTGCTATAGCTATTTATGTGCTATAGCAAGGCATCGAAAATGCCTTCTTAAAAAAAAAGAAGTTAATGAAGCTGAAGTCATTTGTATGAAGATTTTAATAGCAAACATACTGATTTGCCTATTTTACGTGAGTTTATTTTTTGTAAAACTATCTTGCAAATATATATACGCATATATTCACCAATATGTATATGCATACAAAGTACTTTTCAACTTTGTGCTTTCCTTAGACATTACCTTACTAAAACTCTCAGTATGCATTTGTTTTAGATGAATCACAAAATGCTAAAATAAAATATTTTTAGTTGTGATAACATTTTACGTGCAATAGCAGCTTGCACTAAATGATGTGTCAACCACTAGCTTGCTTATTAAGAAATGATAGGACTCAAAAAGACTTATTTAGCATTATGCCTTTAATCAGTCAGAAAAATTTCAATCACAGAGATGACTCAGCTTATGCCTGTGACAGGATGGGAAAACTTTGGAGAATTCCTTCCTTAGCATCAGTGAAAATGACGCATTGTTACTTAAGTTATCTCAATTCCCTGCCTTCTTCAAAGCACACTAAAAATGTATGTTGGCATATTTCAATGTAACAGAACAGAGAACTCACAAATAAACCCACACTTATATTACCAGCTAATCTATGACAAAGGAGGCAAGAATATACACTGGGGTAAAGACCACCTTTCAACAAATGGTGTTAGGAAAACTGGATGGCTGCATGCAAAGGATGAAACTGGTTACTTACTTACACCATACACAAAAATACACTCAAAATGGATTAAGGAACTAAATGTGAGACCTAAAACCATAAAAATCCTAGAAGAAATCGTAGGCAGTAATTTCTTTGACATCCTCAGGCAAGGGAAACAAAAGCAAAATTAAACTATTGGGATCATAACAAAATAAAAAAGCTATAGCATAATGAATGAAATGATCAACAAAACAATAAGGCAACCTACTAAATGGGAGAAGATATTTGCAAATGATATTTCTGATAGGGGTTAATATCCAAAACATATAAAGAATTTATACAACTAAATATCAAAAAAAAATAAACACTATCATTAAAAAATGGACAGAGAACCTGAATAGACATTTTACCAAAGAAAGCATACAGATAACCAACAGACACATGAAAATTCCCCAACATCACTCATCATCAGAGAAATGAAATTAAAACAACCATGATATCAAGTCACTGAATGGGAACCCATCTCTTTCTGTTTTCACCACCTACAGTTTACTTTGAACTGTAGCATTCAGAATCATTCTGTAAACCATATCTATTTTCAATTGGATATTCTTTCCTGCTTTGTCGAATATTAGTGGACCATATAGTTGTGGGTCCATTTCTAGGCTTTCTATTGTCTTCCATTAATCTATATGCTCTTTTTCATGCCAATACCATTCTGTCCTAATGACTATCACCTTACATGTCAGAATGGCTAGAATAAAAAACACAAGAAATAAGAACTCTTGGAAAGGATGTGCAGAAAAAGGAACACTTGCACACTGTTGATGGGAATGTAAATTGATATAGCCACAGTGGAAAACAGTATGGAAGGTCCTCAAAAAATTAAAAGTAGAAATATCATGTGATCCAGTAACTCCACTGCTGGGTATTTACCCAAAGAAAATGAAAACACTAATTTAAAAAGATATATGCACCCCTATGTTTATTGCAACATTGTTTACAATATCTAAGATACATGTTGTGTCTATCAATAGATGATTTAACTTATTATATATATATATATATATATATATATATATATATATATATATAATGGAATGTTACTCAGCCATATAAAAGAATGGGATCTTGTCATTTGCAACAACATGGATGGACCTAGAGGGTATAAAAAACTAAGTGAAATAAGTCAGTCAGAGAAAGACAAGTAACATTTGATTTCACTCATATGTGGAATTTCAGAAACAAAACAAATGAACAAATGAAGAAAAAAGACAAAGAACAAAAACTTTTAAATACAGAGAACAAACTGGTGGTTGCCAGAGGTGGGTGAGGAGATGGGTGAAATAAAGGGGATTATGTACACACTTATCTTGATGAGCACTGAGTAATGTATAGAACTGTTGAATCATTGTATTGTACATCTGAAAACATAACACTGAATGTTAATTATAATTCAATATTAAAAAGAAAAATAAATTTTAAAAATATATATTGGATGATTTAAGGAGAAATTACAATTCTTTTTATTTTTCGCCTCCAACTGCCCTCTTATTGTCTGTGATTGATTTGATGTCAGATTTTTAAGGTGAACAAAACCAGCTCATATATCTAGCAGATGACAAATTCGAAGATCTCCTCAGACACAAAGAACCTGTCAGGTTCTTATTAAGTGTCTCATGGGAGTGTTCTTACGTATAGCTTGAAAGGAAATCACTGATTCTATAAAAGTGTGAAAGTGAAGAATAAATTCAGGTGTTGAGGTCAAGAGCAAGCTCAACCCTGGCCTAGACCAAATACATTTTATATTAAATCCCCAGGGAGAATTGTGACCATATCAATATAAACTCACTAATAAACACTACTGAGAGTTGACTTAGGACACATGATAACCTGCACATAAAATAACATATACATAAAAATAACTTCCTGTACTTTCAAATTTTATTTATTTTTAAAATGTATTTATTTATTTTGAGAGAGAGAGAGAGAGAGAGTGGAAGAGGGGCAGAGAGAGGGAGAGAGAAATCCCAAGCAGGTTCCACACTGTCAGTGTAGAGAACAGCACGAGGCTTGAAATCACAAACTGCGAGATCATGACCTGAACTGAAATCAAGTCGCATGCTTACCCAACTGAGCCACCCAGATGTCCCTCGAAATTTATTTCTTAAAAAGGTAAAATAAGACAATTTCCACAACTATTTATGAAGTTAGAAAATTAGAATAATTGCTCGTTTTTAACGAGAATCTAAAATTTCTTCCTCTTTGAGTTAACAGAGAGTTAATGCCTAACATCATGTTGTACTTTTAGAAGAGTAATTTCTCCCTGTCTGTTTTTCATGTCTAAAATGGGTATTTACTATGTGTGTTCTTTGGACTGTATAGCTTGAGAAATGTCACCTAAAATTAAGGAAAATTTGGCTATAGAGAACTAGAAAGAGTTTTGTTAACAGAGTCTACACTCATCAGATGCTGTTAAATCATATAGGAAATTACACATATTCACTCAATTTTCTCCTTCTTTTTACATCATACAAGTAATACCTGTATCTACCCAGTTGTTAAAAATTTTTAAAAAGAACATAAGGCAGAAAAAGAAATAACCTGTTTTGATATGGGAAAAATTAGAAAAAATTAAATACTCATTCATAATTTTTAAAAAAAGAAATTCTTCAAATAAGAATTGAAGAAAAGTCATTAACCTAATAGATGTTATCTGTCAAAAATCCATAACAAACATCATTCATAGAGATGAAATGTTAGAAGCATTCCCTTTAATGCTCACTGATTTTTTTTTCAACATATACTGGAAGTTCTAAATATTTCAGTAAGAAAAAAATAAAAGTATAAAAATAGCATTATAGTAATAAACAAAGTGTAATTGTTCAGTTTGTATGATTGTCTAAAAGCTATCACATACAGTGAAACAGCCTAGAATTGACCAAATCTAGGAAGGACAGTTCAATTTTAAAACTGTGTTACTACTAGGGCTGCCATATACCATAGTACCACAGTCTGTATGGCTTAAACAACAGTAATTTATTTTCTCACATTCTAGAGGGTAGAAGTCTGAGATCAAGCAGTCAACAGTGTTGGTTTCTTTTGAGAACTCTTTCCTTGGCTTGTCTATGGCCAGTTTCTCCATGTCTCTTCATATGGTCTTCCCTCTGTGTGTGTCTGTCCTAATCTCCTCTTATGTGGACACCACATATCTTAGTGTAGGGCTCACCCTAATGATCTTATTTTAACCTTTCTCTTTAAAGACCTTATGTCCAAAATTAGTCATACTTGAGGTAGTAGGGTTAGGATTTCAATATATGAATTTAGGGGCAACACAACTCAGCCTATAACAAAACCCAAAAAAGTATATAGACAAATTATTAGTATTAACTTAGTTATTAACTTAGTTAATGTAAGTTTAACAAAGCTGCTAAATATTTTTAAGAATGTCAACAATGACAAAAATATAAAGTACCTAGGAGACAATCTAACAAAAGATTTACATGGCCATTATGTAGAAAACTGGGAAGAAAGGTTTATTTGTCCAAAACCAATGCTGTATAATGTCTCTTATAAAACTATGTTGGAAACTAGCTACCGCAAGCTCCTCAAGTAATCACTTTGGTGGAGTGCTAGGATTATAAATCAGGCCACTGGGCTTTCATACCACACAGGGGAAACTTATAAACATGGACCACAGCTCCCTGATCCATGAAGGGGGAGACTTGTGCTCCACTCCCATGAATGCTAATATGGCAGAACAGTGTAGATATCACGTTTTGAGCATGCTATAGTCCTGTTGGAGACCAATCCCAATCATATAAGGAGAGGGCTTATTCTTCCTCAGTCATGCAGTTTGGACCTGAGAAGTCACGCAAGGGCCACAGACACTTTCAGAATTGGATATCTGACACCATTAGATCCTGGGCTCTGCTGCAGAGCAGAGGGCAATGGAGAATCTGAAATCTCAGTAGTATTCCAATCTCATAAGTTTTTCCCAGTAAAAGTGACATTGAAAACTTGGCATGTGTTTCCATGTCATTCATTTTTGTTCCTTAAAAATCTAAAACTCTTAAAGTCCTAAATACTTAGAGATATAGACCCCTGTTCATTGGTAGACTCAGTATTATATGAATATAAATTAAAATCTACAAGTTTCAATACAAATTTAGTAAAAATCTTAGCTCAGATTTTCAGAGTACTAGATAAGCTGATTTACATGGAAGAGCAAGGGGTTAACAATGGTCAATACAATTTGAAGAATAAGATAAGGTAAATGCAATATTCTACAAGATATAAAAAACCTATTACAAAATATACATTTGTGCTAGTGGGTAGGGATAGAAAATGATTAAAATTAAAAACCTATTTTTATCAAAATACATTGTAATGAAAATAAAAATCAAGTCAATGAATGGGAACCTATTTCTTTCTGTCTTTACCACCTACAGTTTACTTTGAACTGCAGGAGCCAGAATCATTCTGTAAACCATAAATAAGGCTAGGTCTCTTCTCAAAACCCTCTTATGGCTTTCTACTTTACTCCAAGTGAGACTTATCCAAGTAAGATATGCCATAGTTTGTTTATCTATTAACCTATTGAAGGGCATCTTGGTTGCTTCCAGTTTCAGTAGTTATGAACAAAACTTCTATAAACGTTCCTGTGCAGGTTTTATGTGGACATAAGTTTTCGATTCATGTTGGTAAATACCAAAGAGCATAATTGGTAGAGCATATGGTAAAAGTATATTTAGTTTTATAAGAAACTGCCAAACTGTATTCCAAGGTGGCTTTATCATTTTACATTCCCACCAGCAATGAGACTTCCTGTTGTTCCACATTCTTATGAATAATTAGTGTTCTCAGTGTTTGGGATTCTATCCATTCTAATAGGTGTTCAGTAATGCTATCACACTGTTTTAAGTCATAATTCCCTAATGACATACAAAGTTGAGCATCTTTTTATGTTCTTATCTGCCAGCAATAGATCTTCTTTGTTGAGGTGTCTGTTCAGATCTTTCACCCATTTTGAAATTGTGCTGCTTAGTTTTTTTTTGTTAAATTATAAGAGTTCTTTGCATAGTCTGGATACCCCTCCTTTTTCAGATAAGTATTTTGAAAATATTTTCTCCCAGTCTGTGCCTTGTCTTTTCATTCTCTTATGTGGTTTTTGCTTTGTTTTGTTTTGTTTGAAATGCTTGCTTGTTTATTTATTTATTTATTTATTTATTTATTTATTTATGAGCTGGGGCTGGGCAGAAAGAGGGGGAGAGAGAAAATCCCAATCAGGCTCCACGCCCAGCAATGGAGCCTGACATGGGACTCTATCTCACAACCGTGAGATCACAATCTGAGCTGTTATCAAGAGTTAGATGCTCAATGGACTGAGCCGCCCAAGTGCCCCTAAATGTTTATGTGTTTCTAAGCTTCTTTGCTCCTAAAATAAAATATATTACATGAAGCTTGAAATATACCTGCTTTATTTATGCCTGTATCCCAACTACTCAGTATGTATTTGTTGAATGAGTGAAATAAAAAGAAAAGACATTTGCATACATACAAATGACAAAGAATTAACAGCCAAAATATATTTAAAATTTATAAATCAAAAAGAAAAAATACAATTAATTCAATAGAAAAATGGAAAAAACATACTAAGAATTTATAGAAGTCCCAAATTGCCAATACATTTTAAAAGATGGTTGAAATTATTGGAAAGTGAAAAAAATGCAGATTAAAATCACAATGTAACATGATTTCATATCATACACCTCTATTTACAAATTTAACTTTATCTATTTCTTTTTGGTGATTGTGTTCATATAATTGGATTAATTAAACTCCACAATTCATGACATACTAACACATAGTATATTGATATATATGTGACTTGCTGTTTGTCTATTATTCATGTAACAACCCATAAATACAAATCCATATTCAAGTTGTAGAACATTACCAAAATTTTCTGCTACCTATTTTCTCTTCATGCCATTCGCCTATATCCTGCTTCTCACAGAGACAATCACTTTTCGAATCTTTGAATTTATTATTCCCTTATTTTCAACAAAGTGTACTTGTATGATACTATATGCAGTCTTCTAAAGGTTGCCTTTACCATTCAACTATTACTAAGATTTATCCACACTGTATCCATAGCTCTAGTATGACAGAATTTTTAAATCTGATAATACCAAGTGTGGATCAGGATGTGAAGCAACAAGCATGAATAAATCTACTAAATTGCTTATGAGAATGTAAATGGGTACAACTACGTTGAAGAACAATTTGACAATAACCAGGACAGCCAAATGTTGAACAAACTTGTGGTCCAGCCATTCAACAACTAGGTATATAGTCTAGATAAACTCTGCATAAAAACATATCCACAAGAATATTAACGGAAACCACTTTATTAAATAATGAAAATGGAAAATAGCCTAAATTTCTCTCTACAGCAGAGAGAATATTTAATGAGCTAAAGTTCTATATAGGGGCACCTGGGTGGCTTAGTCAGTTAAGCGTCTGACTTCGGCTCAGGTCATGATCTCACAGTTCGTGGGTTCGGGCCCCACGTCAGGCTCTGTGCTGACAGCTAGCTCAGAGCCTGGAGCCTGTCTTTGGATTCTGTGTCTCCCTCTCTCTCTGACCCTCTCCTGCTTGTGCTGACTCTCTCTGTCTCTCAAAAATAAATAAAACATTACAAAATTAAAAATAAATAAAGTTCTATATAAAAATATAAATGAACCTAAAATTATAATGTTGAGTGAAAAATCAATGTGCTGGAAAATTGTGTATGAAACATAATCTATAAATATATAAAACTTAAAAAGATAGATACAAAGCCATGCTATGTGTTCATGATATATACATAGAATGTACATAGAAAAAATATACACATATATAGATAGATACATACATAGAAAGATACACAGAATTATAGCTAATTTAGTGTATTTACCACTTGGGGTTTGTTGGGGAAGGTGATCTTGGAAGGTTTACAGAGGGTGTCAGCTGCTTCAGCAAAGTTGTATTTATTATTATTTAAGCCGAGTGTTGGGTTTTTAAATTAACTTAATAATAATTTAATTTAATAATACTTCATAATAAAGCATTATGGGAACATTCTAGTTGAATTTTAATCCATTCATTAAATCTGACACGGTTTGAATTTGTGTCTTTAACCTTTTCTGTTTCCCTAAAGTAATCAATCACAACAAAATTAGATGTTTTTAATCAAAAAATTTTTATAATGGTGCTAAAAGTATGGGTCCAATGCAAACACCACTTTTGGCTGCAACAAAACTAAACAATAAATTAACAACTGAAGAGAAATACTAGGGGTTATATGAGGAGATAAGGAGATATCATCTTATCTCAGATTTTTGCCAGGCATTTCAGTGAATGCTGGGAAGACTCTCTAGCCAGAGAGACACCACCCCTCATCTCATAATGGCATCCATTTAGTAGAGAAAATAAAGATAAATCAAATAATCACACAGTGAAAAAGAAAACTAGACTCGTGATAAGCCTTCTAAGGAGAGGCATATGTACCTATAAAAGATATATCCAAGAGCACTGATCAGAGAGGTTAGGAATGGTCTCTTGGAGGAGAAAAGTGATGATCAGCTATCTGTAGGACAAGCAATGGGGATGAGGAAACCTTTACTAGCAGAGGAAGAAGTAAGTTTAAAGACCTGGTGTTCAGAGTACAGAGAGCAAGGTCTATAATAAAGTTGGAGAATAGGAGAGAAAAAAAATAGCAATTTAGGATACTGCTCATTTTAATCTTGACCTTACCGCCCACTGTCAGCTATTCAGTCATTATTCTTTAAAGAACAGTCTTTATTAATTTATTCATATTTAGTCTTAGAGTAACTACTTGACAAAAGGAAGCTGACAAAAGACTAGTTGCGTAAGATTGTAGCATGCCTATAGCAATAAAATCCAATTATTGTGAGCCATCATTAATGTTTCAAAATATTCCAAATATAAAATCTGTCTCTGTAATGGTATTCTCTATAATCTACTTGTAGCTTAATAAATGTTGTTGATTTAAAAATCAGATCTCATTTTTAATATTTTTCGGTGGGTGGAGACAGAAAGGAGCTGGGAAACTGTTCCCTGCTAATATGAAAAACTACAAAAGATAGTACAGTACTTTGTCTTTTCTTTACTAAAAGCATGTTATTAAGTATCATTTAATTCTGATTCGTCAGATGGTAGAACAACTGATATTTTTAATACTCCAGGAAAGGCAGTCACTTAATTTATTTTTATTCTAAAGGTCTTGATAGCTTTCTACATGAACTAAATTATACTAATTTTCACTGTTCAATATGTGATGGCATAACAATATAACATTAAATATCTGTCAGGTATAAGAAAATGGCTACATGAGAATCTAAGAATAAGTAATTTATCATGTTTTTTGAAGGGAAAAATGATTAGCTTGATTCTATTCTTTGTAATCTTTGCCAGTCTCATTTTCTCCACATCACTGTTCAAACACAAGATTTCTCTAATTTTATGAAAACCATCTGGGACATTACATTTGCTACATAATGGGAAGAATTAAGATAAGTATCATAAATAACATTCATTGAATTGAGTACATTCTGTCTTTGCCTCTGTCCTCACCCCTATATTCACCAGATGTAGTAGAAAGAATTCCAGACCTGAAGTTAAAATAATGAGGTTTGTACTCCAATTTTAACACATAGGAGCTGGGTAACACTATGTCAGAGATTCTCAATCAGACACATTGGAATACTAATAATACTTACTTTACAAAGTTTTATCCAAGAAATAAATGAAATGGCATGCATACAAGCACAACTTAAATCTGGGAAGTAGGGGTTACGTCTTAAGGTTCATTATATTCTTAGCAATATGTGTGCTACTCTCTCACATCTAGAATATGCTCAGTTTACAGATGAAACATTAGATCTAATAAATTATTGGAATTAACATTCCCAAAAGAGCCTTCACTTTCTAAGTAATTTGAGGGGATAAATGAAAGCTAGATCATTTTCTCCCAAAATTATCAAGAAATTTCACAGAAAAGTCTTAAGCAACAAAGATGGTCTTAACAGCATATATTTCCCAACTTCTTTTCTGAAAAAGCTAAAAACATTTCATACGTCACTTAAAAGTACATGTCTTTGGAAGGAAAATAGCTGGGAGAAATATGTGGGACCATGATTAATCATGGAGAAGATTGAAGTGGATTCATGCCACCAGATGAAGCAGACTTGGAGAGAAGTGTATTTTCTCTGTACTTTATATCTTTTTTTAAAAAAGGATATAAACTCTAAGATGTCCTTGGTCTTCTTGATTTTAGAGGAGAATGGTTCACAGATATGAGTGAATGGAATCAATCCTTTTAAATTGGAAAATAATGAAAAAATGTCATTTATTCCTAAAGCAGAAGCTGCAGCTAATATGCCTGTAAGGTTTTACGAGACTTGATATTTTAAACTGATGATTTAGAAAACTTTTTCATACATATCCAAATCATTTGCATTTACAGAGATGTAGAACTTTTTAAATAGCACTCATTTGTATTTCAGACAGGTATGGTATCAGACAGAATGAGACATCTGGTAGAGCCTATAGGAAAGCATATTAGCTTGAGGAGCTGAGGGAAATTCACAATAGAGAAGGATAATAAAACAGTAAAAATACACCATATGCTGCTAATGATTGAGAATGTGAGAAGCATTTTTTAAAAGCTGAGGTCTACTACATGTGGATTTAATTTGTTTTCTGAAATACAAAGATTACTGTGATTATCAAAATGGATAACTTACTGTATATCTGGCAATGATGAGAGCATTTTTCTCAGTGACACTGTAAAGGTGCCTTCCATCCATCTGTCCCTTTACTGAGTGGAGAAGGAATATGACCTAGGACAAAGATGGCCCTAATCAACATTATTATGCCCTGTGGGTTTGTGAAAAACCTCTGAAGATTGGAAATTCAATATGCTTTCCTTTTTATTTAATGTTTATTTATTTATTTATTTATTTTGAGAGAGAGTAAGAGTGAACACAAGCAGGGAAGGGGAGAGAGAGAGTGAGGGAGAGAGAGAGAATCCCCTCTGCATGCAGAGCCTAATGTGGGGCTCTATCTCACGAACTGTGAGATCATGACCTGGGCCAAAATCAATAGTCAAGATGCTCAACCAACTGAGACACCCAGGCAACCCCTCAATATGCTTTCTTAAACAAATAAGATGATATGCTATCACAAACACTGTAAACTGAAATCATTTGACTATAGGCTCTGAAAAATCCTAGAAACTATAAAAATGGTGGTGGAAAGGACCTTAGAGATTTCTAAGCAGCTTTTCATTAGTTGTAGACCCCCCGATCTTCTGCACGAAAATCATGAGGATATCTGTTAAAATGTAGATTCTTGGGCTGCAGCCCAATCTACTGACTCATTGTCAGGCTCCTTAAAGTTTGAAAGTCAGTGATGTAGGAAAGTACTGTTCAATATGGTAGCCATAGTCACATGTGGATATTGGGTCTTTGAAATATGGCTACTAAAATGTGTGAACCATAAAATACACTCCAGATTTTGAAGACTCATAATAAATAAGACCTTAATAATTTTATAGTAATTACATGCTGACAACTGTAATATTGTGAATATATCAGATTAAATCGAATATATTATTAGAATGAATTTCACCATTTGTATACTTTAATATGGCTACTAGAAAGTTGTAAATTACACATGTAGCTTGCATCATATTTCTTTTGGACAGAACTACTCTCTATACATACTTTGATAATAACTTCATACCTTTGTTCAACTTTACACCGAGCCATTCATATTTTCTTAATAATTTAAGAATATTTAAAGTATATTTACTTTTAATTTTTATTTGTGACATCCAAATTCTAAATTTTATTCTTATTGTATAAATATATAGTTGTAATAAATATATACTTTAAAGTTAAGAGCAAAATCACTTCCATAAATAAATTTGCTGCAAATTCATGAATGCATGAATTTGAAAAGTTGCCACAGACTCTTAAATTAGGCCACTTTCTTACCAATAACAGTTGACTGCTGTTTATGAATGAGATTAAAACTGCTTCTTCCATATTAATATGTGTGTTTGGGCGTGGATGTAGCACATGCATTTAATACAGAAACTACCTAGTTTATCAAACTGATTTCCTCTTCCAGTCAAGCACATAGCAAGACTACGTATCCCAGCCACCCTTGTAATTAAATGAAAGCATCTGACTAAGTTCTGAACAATGGATCTGGATGGAAATGACAGACTGTACTTAAAATATAGTCCATAAAACCCTCCCATTCACAATCCTAGATTCTTTTTCTCTATCAGAAAGTAAAATGAAGAAATCTCCAAAAACCTAGAAGAAAATACTACCACAAAAACATAAGGATCCCAACAGTCCTAAGCAGACAGCAATACCCCAGGACAGTCTTCCAAAGAGGAACATTCTTCAGATTATTTTATGAGTGAAAAATTAATAATAGTAATAGTGTGTGTGTCACTTACATTTTAAAGTTGTTTGATATAGCAGTTAATCTACTCTAACAAGTGAATATATTTTTAGAATGCTTTCCTCTCCTTCATAGATCCAAATAGGTAATGTTTCATACTCATTGTGTTCTTGGAATAAAATTGTTGTTTCTAGGAAACATACAATTTTGGAAAAATAAGCCTTTTAATACACTATTGCTTGTCTTAGACTTCTATAACTATTCATCTTTTCATTGGTAAAATTGCCTCAATTTTTCATGTTAAAAAAGCTTAAATTTTATTATTTTCATTTGTATACACCAGGATTTGAAAAACTCTTCTGTAAAGAGTCATATAGTATATATTTACACTTCGTGAGTCACAACTCTGCTCTTGTAGACAAAAGTAGTCTAGACAATACATAAACACATGAGTATTTCTATATTCCAACAAAACTTTATTTATAAAAACAGCCAACCCACAAGCTATATATAGCTTGACAATCTCTGGTGTAAACTGTTAATTGTTAAAAAGAAATTTGGAGATACTAAATAATATTAGGAAAATGCTGCACTTTCATTCAGCATGTTAAAAATACTGCTTATTTTTTAATGTTATTCTACACTCAGATGTACTTTAGTCTTTCTTGTTTAGTGTACAGATTTTGGATAGATTTTTCAAGGCTTCAACAAGAAGAAATATTTTTCTGTTTACCTACATTGTATGGCCACTTTGAATATCCATTTGGGCTTGTCTTGTTTTCTTGCTTTTGTGCCCTCCATTTCTTTACCCACTAAAAACATTTTTTTAAATTTTTGAATAGAACTTACAGGGCAGTGTATTAAGAAGTTGGAAGGGAGAAAATGAAATTCAGACAGAAAATAATTAATTACCTAAGACACAAAACAGTTACACATTTAAACTGTCTTGAGCAAAAAAATCTCTTTGCAGCTTTTTTTTCTTGAAAATGCTGGCATTCTTTTCATTGTATTATTGTTTGTTATATTTTTGAAACATCTTCATAAATTTTATTCTATAAGCCCTGTTTCTATGAAAGTGTGATTTACACTCCACATCAGTGATTTTGCATAATTTCTTTCCATCGACAATGCAATTGAAATAAACTCCCCAAAAGGAAATAAGTAACCTCTAGGAGAAACAAACACAGTATGGTAATGCATTTCCACCACTTGGCTTTGACTATAAATTAATCAGACAGCACACAGACGAGATAAGGGATAAGAAAATTAGTTTCAACTGAATGACTTCCTTTATAGCACTGAGATCTAATTTGGGGGAACTTTTGCTTCATTGTGTCAATTTGATCAAGGCAAAATTAAACAAATCTTCACATTAGTTGTATCATTTACATAACCTCTACCATTCACATCTTATGAAATGTTTAATTTTTAATCACTTCATGTCATATATCATAAATAAATTTAGTAAGAATCAAGCATCTCATACATATTTTAAATTAAGCTCAACTTTAAGACTAAGAATCCTGTGATACAATTTTAAGTGCTCTCTCTTGTTATGTAATAATAGTTGATCACAAGTTTTCTGTCTACCATAAAAATGAAGAAATAAGGAAGTTCGTGCTGTAGTCCATTGTCTGTAATCAACATTGCAATTGCCTCAGCCACCATTACAGGTTTGGGTTTTTGTACCTTCATACTGGATTTGCTATCAGTAGTTTCTACCTCTGCTCACATATACCTAATAGGATAAAAATAAGCAGGAACTGGGAAGATGATCCACGAGGAAAAGTGATGAGAGAGAGCAGCCATATCCTGATTCCTGGAGAAAAACAGTTCTTGTTTTAAGTCAGAAAGAGTTTTCTTAAGAAGTCAAGAATATTTTCACAAAGCCTTATAACTATGTACAATCCATAAGAAACTCAGCAATTTCAAGATATACAGAGGGTGTCATGCTCAGCGAAATAAGTCAGGCGGAGAAGGACAGATACCATATGTTCGCACTCATAGGTCTAACAGGAGAAACCCAATAGAGGACAATGGGAAGGGGAAGGAGGAAAAAGAGTTAGGGAGAGGGAGGGAGAAAAAACACAAGAGACTCTTGAATCCTGAAAACAAACTGAGGGGGGAAGGGGAAGGGGAAAAGGTAAAGCGGGGTGATGGTCCTGGTGGAGGTCACTTGTGGGGAAGAGCACTGGGTGTTATATGGAAACTATCCTGACAATAAACTATAAAGTTAAAAAACAAAACAAAACAAAACAAAACAAAACAAATATCAGTCTTGACAATCCCAATTTCCTCTGACCCTCACACTTTTACCAACTTGGTAAGAGTCTTTAAAAGTGCTGCCATCAGTCAAAATTGACTCTATTTTTACACTATAAAGTTGAACAGCCAACAAATTCTGAACTTATTGAAGAACTAGAACAAGTTCAGGATTTGGTGAAGGCTGAGAAAGAATATAGCTTATTATTAAGAAAGCTTTTATTTATTCTCCCTTAGAAATAATTCTGGTTCTATACAATTAGTGGTTGTAAGTTAAATATTTCAGAAATTTCAATATTCATTGAAAATTCTTTTGGCACCAACATCCAACTGATTCAAAAGCATATTTGTAACTTTGAGAAATAGGATGGTAGATGTAGTTTGAAATGATGCTTCCTTTCTTACCAATGCTTTTTGCTTTATTCATTTTACCATGTCACAGTGTTGTATAATAATATCCTAATGTACATACCATGATATCTCTAAGAACAACATAAGGAAAAGACTGATGATATCTGCCATCTATAAGAGAACACAAAGAGACACACTCAGATACACAAATATACATACCACAAAAAGTAAAAGAACTAGAATTTATTTCTATGGACTATAACAAAGTTTCAGAACACCACAGTTTAAAGATTTTATCATTCTTTATCTAGGAAGACTCATGGATTTTTCTCGTGGCAGAAAGATTCCAAAAAGATCAATTCATACATCATGCCCTTTCAAGGCTGCTGTGTTTCAGAAGCACCTGTCTAGAGAGATTGATAAGGCTGTTCTGTTCTTGATTTCCTATTGCTCAATTTCTCTGCCATCAATCTCACACAACCAGAATGGCTAGAAGCAGTGTTAGTGACAGTGAGACAGAGCTCAGAGACTCCTTCTAAGACCAAACAGATGAAGTGTATCCATTCTTTGGAAGAATTCCCTCCCCTCTTCAGAATCTGTAAATGAAGTAGCACATAAATTCTTCTGCGTGCGTTTCTCTCTCTCCTCCTCCTCCCTTTCTCTTCTTCCCTCTTTCTCTCTCTCTCTCTCATTTCCAATCTCAAGACCCTATTTTCTGATTGTCTATTCCTAGGTTCTACTACAAAGAGTAATTATTTTTTACTAGTTTGTCCTATTAATTTATGCTTTAACTTCTTATTTTTTCCTAAATTTAATTTTTCTGAGCACAACTCTAGATGAGAGAAACGGTCTCCCACTTACAAACATGCATACACACATATACACCACAGGGGTAGATTGAGGACAACTAGGAAGGCTTTTCAGTATTAAAATATTCATGTCAGAGAGTCAGGGACTGCTTCATAAGTTTTTTTTTTTTTTTTTAAGAACAGTACTAAGAAATTCAAAACACTTCCCTGCCTGAGAGACAGCATGTTTAAATTCTTAATGTCTAGGCAGTTTCTGCATATGTCAACTTCTAAAATTTGCTTGATCATCCATGTAATTTTTCTATGCTATATTTCCATGCCTTCACTGTTGTGTATTATTTCAATACCAGTCAAAACTACCCTTGGTGTTATGTTGGTGTTATTATGTCCAGCAGTGTATAGCATGAAGGCTATAGTGAGTAACGTCACCCTAGTTTCTATTCCCATAGGTTTTATAATGTAGTCAGTAAGTCATACATAATCAAAGAATCCCATAGCAGTATTTGTACTAACTAGCTAGCTCCGAATTTGCCAATGGTCCTCTGATGATGTAAAACAAGGAGCTGACCTGCTTTGGGAAGTTAAGGAAATGCTTGCTGGGGAAGCAAAAAGTGAACTAAGATTTGAAGGATGACTGGAAACATTTATCTTTATTTTTTTCTAGAAATATGTTTATTGTCACTATGGAACACATCTTCCATTTAATTTGTGTTTCTGGCAGACCCTGAAGGTGCCCAACAGAATACCCATCCTTCATCATGTTCTTTCTTGCTGCAGAGACTTTGATCTGTTCATGTTTACCCTAACTCTGTTTGCAGGGGATAAGAGGAGGAATGTCAAGTGTCTAACCCAATTACAGTCAATCAGTTCTTCTTGCAAGTAATTTTTTAGGCATATCATCAATTTTAACCTGGCCAATGAGACATCAGGGGAAGTTTTCTGGGGGCTTCTGGGAAAATGCTTTATAAGGGGATACATTAGGAAAACAATACTGTGTGCCTTTGGACGTTACTGAAGACCTGATATTTAAACGAGCTGTAGCCACTGTGTAATCATAGACAAGGTGCAGGTGTTCTGTTAAGTGGAGGATGGGAGCGTGGAAGGATGGAAGGAGCCCATGTCCTTGCTGATATCATTTAGCTCTTGGCTTTACTTTGGAGTTCTGGCCTCGTCTCTGGACTGGGTCAGTGAGTTGATAAACAACTGTCTTTAAGCCACTGTGTGTCACTGAAGGAAAATTATTCCAATTGGGGAAAAAAGTTCTCATTCTTAGATTTGGCAGACTAATTATAAAATCATAACTACAATACAAAAGATCTGGAAATATCCACCTAATGGTTAACTATAGAGAGGGAAGAAGTGCTGGAGGATGGGAGATGAGAGACTTTGGCAAGTTCACAAAGAGTATATATTCATCTATGACTTTGGTAATTAAAGATTTTTTTTAAAGCAACAAAATATAACTTTTTTCCCCTCATTATAGAAATTAAATCTTTCCAGGCTTTAACACACTGCCTTCACTTAGAGAGACTACCCAATTAATGTTCCAACTAATGTTTACTGAATGAATAAATGTATCAAACCTTTCCAAAGTATCTGGAGAAGGAAAAAACCATTGCATACACTTTATTTAATTTCCACTTGACATCAACTTTGTGAGTAGCATTATTTCCATTTTCTATATGCAAAAATTCAGCCTCAGAGAGATTTAGTAAGAATATAGCTGTTAAGAGATAGAACTAAAATTGAAACCCAATGTTTTCTGACTTACAAGCCCAGAAGTTTCTTCAGTTAGGTTCTTTTTCATGATATATGACCAATAATTAACAGAATGGACTCTTTTTTGTTTTACTTGTAATTCTACCACTCTTTTCACTAATTACTTGAATTCCTTAGATTTATGACTTTTTCTTCTAAAGAGAAAAACAAGTTCCTTCTCTCAGTTCACGGTTTTCCTGCATATTATCAGGAAATATTCTGGTTTTTGTTTCTCCCTAATGGGGTCCTCAAATCAGTCATCTCAGAATCACTTCTACCACTTGGGAAACAAAGTATGTCTAGGATCCAGGTATACAAGAATATACATTATAGACATTGTTTAAAGCCCTAGAGAGACTCTTAACATATACACCAAAGTTGAAGAACTACCACATTCCATTCAGAAATATGCTGTTTTTGTTAAATAAAACTCACCCATACAAAGAGGAAAAAGCGCCTTAAGAATGCAAATAAGAGTCATGCTATCTAAACTAGCATAAAAATAAATCAATTTATCTGCTTATTTCCTTTTTAAAATTAAAAATATATATTTTATTTTAATTCCAGTTAGTTAACATACGGTGTTATATTAGTTTCAGGTATACAATATAGTGCTTCAACAGTTCCATACATCACCCTGCACTCATCGCAACTGAGTGAACTCCTTAATCCCCATCACCTATTTAACTCATCCCCCACCCCTTCCCCTCTGGTAATGACCAGATTGTTCTCTATAATTAAAAGTCTGTTTCTTGCTTTGACTCTCTCTCTCACTGTTTTCCTTTGTGTATTTGTTTTGTTTCTTAAATTCCACATGAGTGAAATCATACGATACTTGTCTTTCTCTGTCTGACTTATTTCACTTAGTGCTATACTTTCTAACTCCATCCATGTCATTGTAAATGGCAAGAATTCATTCTTTTTTATGACTGAATAATATTCCATCCATATATATATATATATATATATATATATATATATCCATATATATATATATATCTCACATCTTCTTAGTTCACTCATCAATCTATTAATACTTGGGCTGTTTCCATATCTTGGCTATTGTACATAATGCTGCTATAAACAGGGATGTATGTATCCCTTTGATTAGTATTTTGTATTCTTTGGGCAAATACCCAGAAGTAAAAATGCTGGATCATAAGGTAGTTCTATTTTTACCTTTTTGAGGAACCTCCATCCTGTTTTACACACTGGCTGAACCAGTTTGCATTCCCACCAACAGTGCTCAAGGATTCGTTTTTCTCCACATCCTTGCCAACACTTGTTTTCTTGTGTTGTTGATTTTAGCCATTCTTACAGGTATGAGGTGATATCTCATTATAGCTTTGACTTGAATTTCCCTAATGATAAGTGATGGTGAGCATCTTTTCATGTGTCTATTGGCCATATGGATGTCTTCTTTGGAGAAATGTATGTTCATGTCTTCTGCCCATATTTTAACTGGATTATTTATTTTTTGGGTGTTGAGTTTTATAAATTCTTTATATATTTTGGATACTAGCCTTTTACCAGATATGTCATTTGCAAATACCTTCTCCCATTCCCTAGGTTGTCTTTTAGTTTTGTTGGTTGTTTTCTTTGCTGTGCAGAAGCTTTTCATTTTGATTTAGTCCCAATGGTTTATTTTTGCTTTTGTTTCCGTTACCTCAGGAGACATATCAAAAAGTTGTTACAGCTAATGTCAAAGAAATTTCTGCCTTTGTTCTCTTCCAGACTTTTGTGGTTTCAGGTCTCACATTTAGGTTTTTAATCCATTTTGATTTTAGTTTTATATATGGTAAAAGTTTCATTCTTTTGCATGTGGCTGTCCAGTTTTCCCAACAGCATTTATTGAAGAGACTCTCTTTTTCCCATTGGATAGTCAGTCTGACTTTTTTGAAGATTAATTGATTATATAATTGTGTTTTATTTCTGGATTGTCTATTCTGTTTTATTGATCTATGTGTCTATTTGTGCCAGTACTATGCTGTTTTGATCACTACAGCTTTGTAATATAACTTGAAGTCTGGAATTGTGATCCCTCCTGGTCTGCTTTGTTTTTCAAGATTGCTTTGGCTATTCAGGGCTTTTTGGGGGTTCCTTACAAATTTTAGGATTGTTTGTTCTAGTTCTGTGAAATATACTGTTGGCATTTTGATAGGGATTGCATTAACTGTGTAGTTTGCTTTGGGTAGCATACATATTTTAACAATATTTGTTTTTCCAATCCATGAGCATGGAATATCTTTCCACTTCTTTGTGTTGTATTGAATTTCTTTCATCATTTTTTTAAAGTTTTCAAAATGCAGGTATTTCACCTCTTTGGTTAGGTTTATTCCTAGGTATCTTATTAATTTGGGGGCAAACTGTACCCAAATCTGTACATTGGTTCTGTATCCTGCAACTTTACTGAATTTCTTTATCAGTTCTAGCAATTTTTTGGTGGCATCTCTAAGAGTTTTCTATATAGAGCATCATGTCATCTGCAAATAGTGACAGTTTTACTTCTTCCTTACCAATTTTGATTCCTTTTATTTCTTTTTGTAGTCTGATTGCTGTGACTAGGACTTCCACTACTATGTTGAATAAAAGTGGTGACAGTGGACATCCTTGTCTGACTTCTGACCTTGGGGAAAAGCTCTCAGTTTCTCTCCATTAAGGATGATGTTAGTGTGGTTTTTTTCATAGATGGCCTTTACTGTGTTGAGGTATGTTCCTCCTAATTTTTGAGGGTTTTATCTTCTTAGTTTTAATATTTAAAATAAATACTTGACACTCAAGAAAACACATGGCCCTTCTGTAACATATTTATTTCATCAAAAGTTGATTTAAAAATAATTGATTTTTTAATCAAATTAGATTATCCTACCAAGAATTTATTTAAACTAAAAACAGTAATATCAGTCTGAACTTTCTTTAATAATAAGTACTTGTAAACAAAAGTAAATTATAAGTTGGCAGTTTGGTCTAATATGATATTTTTAATATAGTCACACAGCACATTATTTGTATGATGTCAAAAAAAACCCTGAAAAGTGAAGTTACTTCTTTTATTATGAATCCAACAATTACACCTTTGGGGTGCTCAGGAATCTTGTAGTAGAGAAACCAAAGAATGTATGTTGAGTGCAATTAGATGCAATTCCATGATCCCCAACATTTTTATCTTTATCCAATCTAAAGATGACACAATTCCCATTAAGCATTTCTTTTTATAAATGATCAATAATTGATATAATTCTCAATATACTTTCTGGTGTCTCTGATTCTTTAGATAAAAATGGCTACAGAAGACAAGAAATTCACTCACTCATTTATGCTGACATCTATTAATCCCAGGTGCTCTTAGATGCACAGAATGTGCTAAGTCCAGTAAAACATTGTGGGCAGAATCAAATGAATTTGTAAATAGAAGGAAACCAAAAAAATTATGTTTTCAGGCACATTTAATAGCTTAACAAAGGCATGTGGTGGAATTAGCTTGTAGAAGAAAGAGAATTAGATCAAGAAGCTTGTATACTAGGTTAAAGACTTTGAGTGTTAGTTTGAAAATGTAAGAGATTCTAGGAAGTACAGAGACTTTAAGAAGTCCGATGACATAAAATTACTCTGAATTAAGGGCTATAAACATAGATTAGAGTTCATTATCTTTGTCCATATCTTTCTAATGACCAGTGAGTTAATCAACTAGTTATACAACTTGGGAAAGTTATTTAACTTCTCTACTTTGATATCTACAATTAGTGATTCTCAAACCATGTTCCCAAAAGGTTTGCCATTCCATAGAGCCCTTTCAAAGCCCTCTGTATGGAGGAATCTGGGAACACCCACACAAAACACATCCCTATACAAAGTTTTGGGTAAGATTAGATTTACACAGAGCATGATCTACCCTGGACAGATATGCTTATCTACTATCATAAGATAACAGGCCCCTGATTGTAGTCTAACTCAGATGATGGCATCTTTCCTTCCCCATCTCCAACCCTGTCCCAATCCTACTTCTTTGTAAATTGGATTCAATTTCTCTTGGTATAGGTAAGTTTTCTCCAAGGAGAGGAGAATTTGGCCAAAGACAGCTTGAGGTTTCCATCATCCATGTTGGGAAAAACATAAGAGGAAAATGAGAACTTCAATTTCTTTGCACTGACATGTGAATACCAGAAAAGAAAGGTCTGAATGGCTAGTCCTGGATCATGTGTTTAGGTCACATCTCCACATCTATAGGTGATAACTTCTGATCAAATTAAACACACACACACACACACACACACACACACACACAGAGTTTTCTTTATAAGGAAACATACATTTTAAGTAGAAATCTCACATTGGTAGTAAGGAAAGGAATGATCAAAAGTACTCTTCTTTCCTGTCAGTATAAATAGAATTTGGGGGAAAGACAGTGTTAATATAGTGCTTGTAGCACAATTTAGATTATTTCTACTTCTTATTTATTACAATCTTGTATTCTATTCTCTGGATCAATGGTCCTTTTCTTTCATCCAGGTTTTCCATAGAAATTTACTCAGTCTTCATTCATTTATTCATTAGATATTACTAAGTACTGTAGAGCTGAGATACAGCAACAAACAATAACAAAAGCCTATAAATCCTAACACTTTATAGGGAGCTTATTTTCTACTGGTAGAAACACACACTAAGCAAGTAAGCAATAAAAAAACAACAAAACAAAATACAGCAATTTCACATAATGACAAGTGGTGTAAAAGAAAGGAAATGGGTTAAAGGGTAGAACATGACAAAGACAGGACAAGGACAGTGCATTTGAAGGAGAAATCTACTTGAAAATCTAGAGAACACACCCAGGCAGGTGGAAGAGGAGGTGTGTAAAATTTTTAAAGTTAAAAGGGATAATTTTGGCTTTAAAATTTTTTTAATGTTTATTAATTTTTTGAGAGAGAGAGAGAGAGAGAGAGCACAAGCAGGGGAGGAGCAGAGAGAGAGGGAGACACAGAATGAGAAGCAGGCTCTAGGCTCCAAGCTGTCAGCACAGAGCCCAACACAGGGCTCAAACTCATGAACCGCAAGATTATGACTTGAGCTGAAGTCAGATGCTTAACTGAGCCACCCAGGAACTGCAATAATTTTTGCTTTTTTAAGAGATGGCACAAATGCTTAAGAGTTTGAAGCAGACTGAACTGGATTGGGAGGGCATGAAGTGAGCATGAAAAGGGGCCAAATGAAGTAGACCTTTTCAAGCCACAGTATGAATGCTTATTTTATTATGAATGTGCTAAGAAACCATCAAGGGATTTTGTGCCAGAGAGAAACATGATTTGATTTGCAAAGGGTCACTGGTTTGCTGTCTGGAGAATAGACTGTGAGGGGTTAAGAATAGAATCTGAGAGACCAGCTGGGCAGCGATTGGTATAAATCATGTGACAGATGACGGTGGCCTGGTTGCTCAGAATAGAGTGACAGAGTGGAAGTGGAAAGAGGGAATTTAATTCAGGATAGATTCTGAAAGCAGGAGTGACAGGGTTCGCTGATGGGTTGAATTCAGGGAATGAGGGAAGGGAAAGAGAGGAATGAAGATGACCCCTAGGCTTCTGGCCTCGGAAACCGAGCTGAAGAAGCAGCAAAAACAATAACCTAGATTGTGAACATCTAAACTTGGCCTATAGCTCTCAGTCCATTCCCTGGGCAAAATTTTCAACTAGTATAAATATAATCCTACAGAGAAAAGGGTTCCTGAAATGATTACAGAAAGGGAACTATTTGGGAATTTCAGATAAATTCCAAAGATTATTGAAAATGCTAATTCTGGTAAACAGACCTTGGAAGTACTGTTTTCAGAAAGTCTGGGTCTACCCTGTTCCAATTGTTTATATTCATTTAACATTGTTGGTTTGACTGATAGTGATTATTTTTGAGTATTTATTGTGTGATGACTATTTTTCACTGATTTATTTGGCAGTATGTCAACACTTTGATTAAATTTGTACTAGTTTTTCTACAGATATGTTCTTTTAACTTAAAGGATCCCAACAGGCTGGTTATTTATAAGCATTCTACTTTGTAGTAGCCTCTGAGCATTTTAACTAGAATATTTACCTGAAATGAAATTTAAGTGTTAAGACAGAAAAATAATGTATGTGAGAGAAGTCAATTATATATGTAATCCCTAGAAACCCCGTGATAAGAAAATGCCAAGATTTCTGATATATACCAAGCTCTGAATATAATATTTGCCATTACCTTTAGATTTATTTATAATACTCTACATCTAGAAACTTCATTTCAAATGCTTCCTGATGAACAATACAGCTGTACCTTCCCATATGTGAAGCCAATGGTTTGTCCACTCAATTACTAAAAAGCAAATCATCATAATTACCTCAAGTTAATGTTTACTATACATTTCAGACGAAGATAAAAATAATGCAACTCTATGGGGTTATTCAGTAGCTTTACCCATCAATTCTTAACTCTGTTCTTTCAATGGTTAATTTGACTAATAAATAACATTCAGCAAGTGAGTTAGAAAAACCCAGTAGTCTTCCTTCTATTTTTGCTTTACCACACTTTTAACACTTCTGACACCACATACGTCAGGCTTTCCCCCACCAAAAATCCTGTGACACCAGATGGCTGTCTTATAATTTAACTCAATTCTGACACTATCTATCAGGATATAGAACCAGATTCCACAGGTTAAAGGCTCAGTCCCAGGAGACTCCTTCCCACTTCAGATGTCAATTGCTAAGTAGTAGGTCCCTAGGTTACCCACAACTTCTGCCTGACTTGGCTACAAAACGGAGGTTTCTATGACCTTCTCCTCAGGTTTTATTAATTTTCTATAGCAGCTCACAGAACTCAGGGAAACATGTTATTGAAACTGTGCCCCATAGGGTTAAGGAGATTGAAACTAGCAGAAAGTTTACAGCTTATTTTTCAAAGAACTGTTTCCCCCAGTCAGATGTTGTCTTTTCAGACCCCACTCACAAACTCCTTAGCTGTCTCTGCAGAAGCCTAGACTCAAAGTCAACTGATAGAGTTTCAGCCTATGAGTAAGCAAGGCCCTGCATTCCTTTCCCAAGATAATAAACTCAAGACCTCATCTAGTTTATGCTGGCTCTTGAAACATGCACATAGCCCCTTCCCCTTATTGTAAGATAACCTCCTGATATCAGTGTTGAATTTTGCCTCCTTCTGATGTTGTCTCCACCCCAAAGCGAAGAAGGGATGTATGTTACATGCATGTTTGCTCAATGCACATGCTCCATCTTTCCTCATGAATAGTCATAGGTCTCCCCACCCTTTTCATCAATATGTATGTAATCTCAACCCCTATCATTATAAAAATCTTGTTCTCTCTCCCTTCAGGGAGGCAGATTTGAGGCTTGTCCCCCAGTCTCCTTGTTTGGCTGCCTCTTGAATAAACTTTCCTTGCAGCAAGCCTGATGTCTCAGTTTTTGGCTTTGCTGCATATTGGGCAGATGGACTTGGGTTCTGTTACACTACCAGTTTATTAAAGAGTATGATAAGAGATACAGATGAACGGACAGATGAAAAATATGTAGGGCAAAGTCTGGGAGATTCCCAAGTGGAAGCAGTACTATACCCATGGAGATGGGGTATGTCACCCTTCCACTATGTGGCTATGTTCACCAACCAGAAGTTCTCTGAGCCCCCAGACTAATGGGATTTTTGTGGAGGCTTCATGACATAGACATGATCAATGATTAACTCAATTTTTTTATAACTTTTTTTTTGAGAGAGAGAGAAAGAGAGAAAGTATGAATTGGGGGTGGGGACAGAGAGACAAAGAGAGAGAGGAGAGAATCCCAAGCAGGCTCTACATTGTCAGTGCAGAGACCCATGCAGGGCTCGAACCCAGGAACAGAGAGATCATGACCTGAGCTGAAGTCCGATGCTTAACTGACTGAGCCATCCAGGTGCCCTGATTAACTCAATTTTCAACCTCTCTTCCTTGTCTAAAGACCAGAGAATGGAGCTGAAATTTTCAAGCTTCTAATCATGGCTTGGTCTTTCTGGTGACCAGCCCCTATCCAGAAGCCCACCAAGAGTCACCTCATTAGAACAAAAGACACTAATATCCCCCAGAAAGTTCCAAGGGATTTAGGATCCCCGTGTTAGAAACAAGGGCCAAAGACCAATAGTAGAACAAAAAATGTGCCTAGTGCTCTTATCACTTAGGAAATTATAAGGGTTTTAGGAGCTCCGTGCCAGGATCTGGAGGCTGGGAATAATATATGTATCCTCTATTATTTCACAACAAGCATCTATACACAATGTATAGGCAAACTTGAATCCTACTAAATATTTAATTATTCATCTATAATTTCTTGCTAATAACTTTAGGGCAGGTACTGTACAACTATCTTGTTACACTTAAAGAATATGAGAAATAGTAATTACCCTTTAATCATTTCATTTTCAGAGTCTAAAACTTAAGGAAAAAGGAAGAGAACCAACATCTTTTGAATATCTGTTGTGTCCCCTATAGTTTATACGTACCACCCACTTTAACCCTTACAACAGCCCTATAACAGATATATTAATATTTACCTTTTCTAACTTAAAAAATGGACATGGAGGTTGAGTAATTTTTCTGAAGCCACACAACCTGTAAAAGGTACAGGTGAAATCAGCACACTGGTTTATCTGTGTGCCAGCTGATGCTATTTCTACTATTATGTTCTAATCTATTCCACTAAAGAAGAAACAGGATTTCATCCATCTGAATAATTTAGATGTGGCTGTTGCCCATGTGCAACCTCTGTTCTCACCCCATACTCATTTTATAGCAGGATTCAGCCTTTGCCTAGTACAAAGTCAGTTCTGACTCCATGATATTGGAGTGTGTGGTTAATGGTTTATGTCAACTTTAGCTAGGCTGCAGTTGTATGGTCAAACACCAGTTTCGATGTTGCCAGAGTGAAATTTTAGATGTGATTAAAATTTTAAATCTTAAAGTAGACTTTAAGTAAAGCAAACCTCCACAATGTGAATCAGAGAAAGTCCTGAAGAACAAAGATTGAGGTTTCTCAAAGAAGAATGAATTTGGCCTTAAGAATTCAACATAGAAACCCTACCCAAATTCCTAGTCTGCCTGGCCTGCAGACTTGGTTCTAAAAACTACAATATCAATTCTTAGCTGAACTTCCTTCCTATCAGTTTACCACATGGATTTTGGACTTACCAGCCCCTATTACTATTTTTTTAAATAAATTTTTAAAAATAAACCAGTATCTGAATCTCTCTCTGTCTCATTCTTTCTCCCCCTCACCTCTCGTGTGTGTGTGTGTGTGTGTGTGTGTGTGTGTGTGTGTGTGTGTCTTATTGTTTCACTTTATATGGAGAACCCTGCCTAATATAGATATTGGTACCAGGAAAAGTCCACATTACCTTGAAGACACTGTTATTAGGAATATGAATGTTAATATGCTTCTGATGAGGTCTCAGATGGACATAGGCAATGTTATTGGAAACTGGAAGAAAGACAGATCCCTGTTATAAAGTGCCAGAGGCCTTGGCTGAATTGTGCCCTACTGTTTTGTGGAAAGTAAAACTTGTAAGTGGTATACTTTGATATTTAGAGATTTATAAGGAAAGTGTTGAAGGTGTGGCCTGGTTTCTTCTTGCTGCTTATAATAAAATGGGAGAGGAGGTAGATAATTGAAGAAGGAATTGTTAAGCAAAAGGAAGCCAGAACTTGAAGATTTGAAAAATTCTCAGCCTATTTATATTGCAAAAAAAAGAGAGAAAGCATGCTCTGGAGAGAACACTGAGTATATGGCTGGACAATGCTTTCCTAAACAGATTAGGCGTGTGATTTTTGGATCCAGTTAACAATCTAAACAGCTGGCAATGTGGACCAAAGAGGAAAGAAACCAGATGCAGGAAAGGAAGGCTATCAGACTCCTGGGGGCGGGTGTGTGTGTGTGTGCTCCAGACAGGAATTGGGCTAATATAACGATCTGACTGTGGAACATGTGTTATCTCTCAAGAAAGGGAAGAATGACCCCCAAGGGCAGGGCCACATCATCAGTTTCACCAAGTGGGGCCATGACCACAGTGGGCCTCCAGGACAGAGCATCAAGCCAACAAGGGGTAATCCCATGCCTTAAATTCTAGTAAGAGTTTGCCCTGCTAGGTTACAGACTTGCTTGGGAACCATGACCTTTTCTTTCCTTTAAAATTTTCCCTTTCAAAATGGGAATGTACATACTATTCCTGTCTCACCATTGCATTTTGGAAGGAGATAACTTGTCTGGGATCACAAGTTCATGGAGATAAATTTTTTCCCAGAATGAATCTTACCCCAGTTGATATCAATTATGAGATTTGGAACTTTGAGTTCACAAGTTTCGGATGAGATTTTGGATGGAGAGTTAATGCTGGAATAATTAAGACTTTTGAAGATGTTGAGATAGGGTGAATGTATTTTGCACATAGGAAGTTCATGATTTTAGAGGGGGTCAGAGGGCAGATGTTCCCCCAAAAACATGTGTTGGATATACTAAACTTTAGCACTTTGAAATGTTACCTTATTTGGAGACAGGGTCTTTATAGAGGTAATCAGGTTAAAACAAAGTCACTAGGGTAGGCCCTGATCCGATATAACTGGTGTCCTTATAAAAGGGGAAACATTTTTATTTTTAGATCTCAATGATTTAAATATAATTCCCTAGTAAAGCTCTGATTAATAAGAATTATCAAGTTTTTGGCCATATTTAATTCAAGAGGCTAAAGGAACAGAAAAATAGTAGTACTACTGCCTCTTTTTTAGGTACAGTGCTTCTAATCCACATCAGAGCTATGTATAACTTAATCCTGAGAGCATGTATCATACACTGGAAGTTACCTTCACTGAGGTTCAAATTAAATGTAACAAATATTTGTAAAGCTCATACTATGTGAAATGTTCTGTCAATTTTATAAAACAACTAGACATGATCTCAGAGAGCTCAAATGGAGGAGGTAGACAGATGATTATAATTAAATAGTTGTAGGTTCTCTGCAACTTCCACACCAATCCCAAAATGGTTTTATTCAAAAACCAATCTCAATGCATTTGTATCCCAAAAAGTCTTTTAAAAACATATTCAAAGTTAAATTGAAGATTAGGTGGAGGGAACAGACCAAAAAATATCACACTGGCAAAAAAAAAAAAAAAAAAAAAAGACAAAAAGAAAGAAAATCTTTATGACAATGATAATAAATTGAAGACGTTAATAAATATAGATTATTTTTAAAAATTTAATGTTTATTTATTTTTGATAGAGACAGAGTGTGAGTGGCTCAGTTGGTTAAGCATCTGACTTCCACTCAGGTCATGATCTCACCCATGGGTTAGAGCCCCACATCGGACTCTGTGCTGACAACTCAGAGCCTGGATCCTACTTCAGATTCTGTGTCTCCCTCTCTTTCTGCCCCTTCCCTGCTCACACTCTGTCTCTCTCTCAAAAATATCATTTAAAAAAAGAAAAGAGGAAAAGTCTCTAATTAATAATTCAAGCTCCCATTATAAAACCTAGAAAACTAGATGCAAACTAAACCCTCAGCAAGAAAAAGGAAAGAAATAATAAAGATATAAACAGAAATCAGTGAAATTAAAAACAGAAAAATAATAGAAAAAAACAAACAAAAACTAGTTTTTTGAGAGAATAACAACACTGACACAGCTCCAACAATACCACTGAAATTTAAAAAAAAAACACAAATCACCAATATCAAGAATGAGGCAGGCAATATCACTACAGGCCCTTGCAGACATCAAAAGAATAATCATAGGGTGCTAGGAATAACTCTACACACATACATTTGACAACATGGATGAAATGGACTACTTCCCCCCAAAATAAACTACCAAAATTCATGAAATATGAAATACCAGGGGTGCCTGGATGGCTCAGTGGGTTAAGTGTCCAGCTTTGGCTCAGGTCATGATCTCACAGTTCATGGTTCCAGCCCTGGATTCTGTGTCTCCCTCTCTCTCTGCCCCTCCCCCACTCATGCTCTGTCTCTCTCTCTTTCAAAAATAAATAAGCATTAAAAAAAAAAAAAAAGAAAGAAAGAAAAGAAAACCAGAGGCCCCAAATGGTGTCATTTAGGCCAAGCCAAGTCACCTGTCATTTGGGCCAAGCCAAGTCACCAAACTGGGGCTTAATAGCTAACCTAATTGCAATTTCAACCTACCCCAGAAACATCTTAACCTGTCAATCAGGAATTCTGTGATAAGCACCAATGAGGCAATCTGTCACAGCAGCTCATCCATCCCCCAAAGGAAGAGATGAGGTAGTCCACCTAATAAGACCCACTGCCCTTCCACCTAAAGGAAGGTGACCTTGTCAGGAACAATACTTTCTTTTCTTTTGTTAATAACTTTCTGGCCCCACCCGCCTTCCTATAAAAAGTTCCCATTTTCCACAACTCCCTGGAGCTCCACTCTACATGCTAGATGGGATGCTGCCTGATTCATTGAATCCATTAATAAAGCCAATTAGATCTTCACATTTACTTGGTTAAATTTTTTTCTTTAATAGGTGCTACTACTAAATTCACTAAGTAATGGAAATAAGAAGTATTGGCAACATCCTAAAAGAGAAATGTGTCAAGTTCTGCACACCTCCATCAGTTATCCTCTACATGATCAATGCTCCCATTTAAATGCCGCAGATTACTTCTAAAAGCAACGGAAAACTGACAAATGTGTTTATTTCAACAACTCGAGTGTCAGATCTAGCAATCTGTAAGATAAACACTGTTGGAGAGGTTTTTATTTTCCATTACAAATTCTAGAAGAGTGGATCACTCTGACATGGGTGTGCTAGACACATTACAGCCTGGTTCTCAGGACAGTCCAAATATAGGCACTCTAGCATGCATCTTTCACATTGAGAAGGACACACAAATCTGATTCCTATGTAAGAAAATTGCATGACTTTTTGGTTGGCCGGTGTTGTAAGATACACCACTAAAAGTATGTTCCATAAGAAAAAGAGTTGATAAATTGGACTTAATCAGAATTTAAAGTTTTGCTCTGTGAAAGGGGCTGTGAAAAGATTGAAAAGATAAGCCACAGACTGGGGAGAAATCTTCACAAAAGACCTATCTCCTGTGAGAAGTGTACCCAGAATTTATAAAGACTTCTTAAAATTCACCAATAATGAAATGAATGATTCCATAAAAAATGGGGAAGAGATCTGAACAGACATTTCACCAAAGAAAATATATGAATGGCAAGTAAGGATGTGAAAAAAATACCACACATCATTTGCCAATAGGGAAATGCAAACTGAAACCACACTGAGATACCACTGTACATCTATTAGAATTGCAAAAATCGAGCTGACAATATCAAACGCTGGCAAGGGAATGGAAAAAGAGGAACTCTTATTCATTGCTGGTGTGAATGCAAAATGGCAAGCTACTTGGAAAGTGTTCAGCAGTTCCTTATAAAGTAAAAAAGTAATAATCCCACTTCTGGGTGTTTACGTAAGTACATTTTTCACACAAAAATTCATACACAGAAGTTTATAGTTGCTTTATTCATAATCTCCCCAGACTGGACACAAGTGTTTTCACTTCTTGTCTATTGACCTTTCCACTATACAAGTACATGATTTTATTATTCCTAGACAAGTAAACGGTAAGACTTGATTAAGACTTAACAGTAAGACTTTAATGCCCATAGTAGTATAGATTAAAAACTTGTGCACAGAAATATGTTTCATTAAAATTTATGCTGGGGCACCTAGGTTGCTCAGTCCGTTAAGCTACAGTCTTTGGCTTAGGTCATGATCTTGTGGTTTACAAGTTCAAGCCCTACGTCAAGTTCTGTACTGGCAGCTCAGAGCCTGGAGCCTGCTTCTGATTCTGTGTCTCCCTCTCTCTCTGCCCCTCCTCTGCTCATGCTCTGTCTCTCTTTCTCAAAAAGAAATTTAAAAAAAAAATTTTAATAAGAAGAAAAAATTTATGCCAAAAGCTAAAATTAAAATGATAATCTGGAATCATATGATATTCCCATTAGCTTTCTGAGCGTTTTGAAGATTGCTATAAAGCCCAATCTGGTAATCCATTAATATTCTAATGCTTTCTTAGTTTTATAGCACTTTAGAGGCTATACCTCTGCTTGGGAAAGATATTCCCTGATGCATTTCATGGTTGCTGGCAGGGAAAATTACATGAAAGCCTTGTATATAAAGAGCTTTAGTAAATATCAGTTTTTCTCTAATCCTACTTAGGTTCAAAAGCAACATATTTTACTTTCCATCCTCTTTGTTTCTGGGCTTTGCTTCATGCAGTCAGGCCATCTTTCAAGTCAAGGTAGAATGTTGTGGGGTGCAAATGGAAGTGAGGTTGGATGGACAAAAATGTTAATTAGGCTGGCATTTCCTCATATTTACAAATTGATTAAAAAGGTTTTTTGCATAATTTTTTTTCAAATTTTGGTGAATAAAATTGAAAAAAAAAAAGGCATTCTCTAAAAACATCCAAAAATGAATGAATTCCTTGTTGAAAGTAACACATTTCCCTCACTTCTAAAAACCTCATGCCACCTTTAAGATGCACTGACAATACAGAAGTAGCATTCTCTTCATTTGAAGAGAAATAAAAGCAAAACACAACCTTTGTACCCTCAACACAAGTAAATGAAGATTATATATTTACAAAACAAGAAAAATAAATATCAGAATTATCTAACTGCAAACATTACTAATGCTTACTGAGTTGTCTGTGTCATCTACCTGATCTTGTGGCATTCACATAATTCTTCTCATTGCCAATAATCACCTCCCAGCAATTATCACATGATAGAATAGATACAAGTTCTACAAAGCAAACTATGGTCTAACCTTTTATCTTAAATAGGCCAAGTGTAAAAGGGGACCATTTTTGTTGTGTGGAAACAAACATACATGTTTTCAAACCCCCTTCAGTTCTTCTACTTGGTCTGCATTGGAATGGAAGGCTAGATGATATAGAAAGCAGGTGTTCCGCTTTAGCACATAGTGCCTACTTTCAGAATAACTGTTCTAACGAACACTGTCAACAGCAATGTGCTAAGTTTAAGTTTTTCTATATCCTGACCTCAAACTTGATACTATCAAATTTTGGTATGTTTGTTTGTATATAAGTTTGTTGAAATTGAGACCATTCTGTTGGCTATGTAGTGATAGCTCATTGTGATTTTATTTTGCATTGTTCATATTGTTACTGTTTTTTGGACACAGCCTTTTCTTTCACTTTATTTTTTAAATTTTTTTAATGTTTATTTTTGAGAGAGAGAGAGAGACAGACAGAGAACGAGTGGGGGAGGGACAGAGAGAAAGGGAGACACAGAATCTGAAGCAGGCTCCAGGCTCTGAGCTGTCAGCACAGAGCCAGATGCGGGGCTAGAACCCATGAACTGTGAGATCATGACCTGAGCTGAAGTAGGATGCTTAACCACTGAGCCACCCAGGTATCCCTACCCTTTTTCTTTCACTTTAAAGTGGCTGACCAAGTCTTTTGTGCTTTTAAAAAGTTGGGCCGCCTGTTTCTTTCTTGGTTAACTTTTAAGGATTTATATATAAATCACTTGAGATACGTCTATTGCAAATATCTCTTACCATTTTGTGGCTTTTCTTTCACTCTGATTTCTTTTTAAAACGTAATTTTATTTTAATGAAATTTCACTTATTAATCTTGTCCTTTATAGCTAGTATTTTTGTGCTCTGTTGAGAAATATTTGCTTAACCTGAGATTATATTTTTTATACAGTCTGTATTATCTTCTCTTTATAATTAGAGCTATATATTTAGATCTGTGGTGGAAATGTTATTTTGTGGGTATGGCTTAATGTAGAGGTGAACATTCATTTTTCAGAATAACTTTCCTTCTCTATAGAAGCCTGGATCTTTAAGCAGCCTTTGTTAGTCTCTGATGTCTTTAATGTTAATTTCCATTATTTCATAGTTGTTTATGATGGGAAGGTTGGTCCTATCATATTTTAGTACCAGAGTTCTAAAAGTAGCACACCAAAAGATTTTCCCCTGCCTTTAACTTTATACATCAAATGACAAATATTTCCTCAGAATAGTTATAGGATACACATTACGTGATGAAGAAAGAATTTTCTGCTGAGAGTCAAGTTCAGGTAAAACTAGTTTTTACTGTAACATTAACCTGGAAAGAGCATTCCCCAAACACCTCAAAACCAATAAGTCATAATAGTGTGTATTACACTGATAGATATGAACTATTTCTTGGAAATTTAATTTAAGAGAAAATATATATTAAAACATTCCATGGGCACCTGTGTAGCTCAACCTGTGTAGGTTGAGCATCTGGCTCTTGATTTCAACTCAGTTTGTGATGTCACAGTTTGTGAGTTTAATTCCCACATCAGGCTCTACACTGACAGCGTGAAGCCTGCTTGAGATTCTTTCTCTCCTCTCTCTGACTCTCCCCCAATTGCATGCTCGTCTCCGTCTCTCTCTCAAAATAAACTTAAAAAAAAACATTCAAAAGGCTCTTTCTCAAAGGAAAATGAATTAAATATAGGCCGCACTTCAAAAATTAGGTTTGATATTTATTAAAAGAAAGTGAACAAAACGCACATAAAAATTGATAACTCAAGATTAGAGTAGTACATGAAAGTTTTGGCTTGGGGCCCCTGGGTGGCTCAGTCGGTTAGGTGGCCGACTTCGGCTCAGGTCATGATCTCATAGTTCATGGGTTCGAGCCCCGCATCGGGTTCTGTGCTGACAGCTCAGAGCCTGGAGCCTGCTTCTGATTCTGTGTCTCCCTCTCTCTCTGACCCTCCCCTGCTCACACTCTGTCTCTCTCTCTCAAAAATAAACAAACATTAAAAAAATTTTTTAAAAAAAAAGTTTTGGCTTAATAACCCATAGCAAATTAACACAGTCCACCTTAAAAAAGAGATGGAAATGATATTATTTCCTGAGTATAGTAAAAAACAAAAATTTCACAAAGAACAATAACTTAAAGAATGGAATTAAGAAATGGTGTTATTGGGCTATTTTTAAAGCAATAAGGAAAATGTCTCCAACACAACTTGAATATATTCTGAAATGCTTAGGGTTATAGCTTCTTACACATTTCTCCTTTAAACAGTTTCAATCAAAAGCCTGGATTTGGCATTTCTCTTCTTTCTGCAAAGAGCTTTCTTCCAGATATTGACTAGGACTTCCAAGCACATCTTCGAAAACCCTGGTCAAATGTTCTCCTCATCTCTTGCCTTATATGGGATGTTGCCTTCTACAATGATGCTCTGTCTTTCCACTCTGTGTCACTTTTCTCTGGGGACTTAACCAGTATCTTAAATTTTATTTTGTGCTGCTGTTTGCTATCTCTTTATAAACATTATTTTCTTTAACTCTATAAAGGCATTAATTCAGACAAAGCTTGAAACACTAAGTATATATTTAAAAACAAAAATAAATGATTTGAATGAACATATGACTTTGGCATCTTTCATATATGTGGTCAATCACCAATTGCAGATTTGGAAAGATAATCCAATTTCTTGAATCCCACTTGCGTTTTCAACAAACATGACATCATTTTTTTCTTTGTGTAGACTTTAAAAAAAATCAATTGTATTGAGGTATAACTTACATACCTGTAAATTCATATATATACATATACATGTGTATATATATGTATATATAGTTATGTAACCACCACTACAATGAAGATATTGAATATTTCCATCACCTCCAAAAATTCCCTTGTGCCCTTTTTAGTCAACCCCCTCTGTCGGCAACTATCAACTACCGGCAAACATGGATCTGACGTCTGACTAGTAGTAGTAGTTTTACCTTTTCCAGATCATGAAAATGGAACAAAAACATACACAGACTTTTGTTTATGGTTTCTTCTACCGAGAATCCTGCATTTGAGATTTTATTGGTGTTACTGTTTGCCTTTTACTGACACTGTTGTTCCCTCTCAGACGACCACAGGCTTCAATTTTCTTTAGTTGTTGACTGAGGCTCTTACCTTGTGCTTAGAGTGGCAGCTGGGTATCTAAAGGGTTTAATTTGTCTACTCCCTTTGGCAATTCCTGCACACCTGTGCCACAGAGGAGCTTTCTCCTTTCTCCATGTTCTTGAACCTCCCCCAGTGGTAGATCGTGATTGTTATAAACATGTTAAAAGATAGACTGAGGCAGGTTCCAATTTCAAGAGTTTATCTGAGCAAACATCAATTTGGAATACAACAGCACCAAATCAAAAGGAGTGACCAGCACTGCACAGACCTGAGCTAGCGTCAAGGCTTTTACAGAGAGGATGAGAAGCAAAGCAAATAAATTATCTGATTGGCTCCTGCTTAAGCCATTACTTTATTTGGGAAGCCTGGTTGGCTATTTGTGATTGGTTGTTCTTCTGTTTCATTTTTCACAGACTGGACTGCATGGACTGGTTCAGGCTTTGGTTTGCTTACCTAGACTGCCAAAACATTAGCGATAACTCAATCTAATGGCCCTCTTGTGTAACTACTTTAACAGGTGCTAGGTTTGTCACGGAAGTAGGTGGGGTTCTCTTTTGCCTTGGTCCGGGCTCAATGTTAAGCCTTGTACTTTCTCAGCCGTCCAGCCCCTTCTCCCTGTGACAGCTAAACCCTGCCTATATCTTGGCTGAGAATTTTCTGCCCAAGGAATGTTACACCTACTTTCCCCAGAAGCAATGGCTCTTTGTGTACTGGGGGCAACAGGGTGTTTTATCTCTCCACTGGCAGCTTAAGGCTTTATTTAACAGGAGAGAAGTTTCTGTGAAAATAGACAGGTTTTCTCCCTATTCTATACAGCCACTGACCATCCCCTCTACACCTTGTTCTACTAAGAGAGATTCTCTCTTTATCTCATGCCCTGCCCTCAATCTTTGCCATAAGCACCTGGCAGAAGCCTGTAAAAAAAGAGTTTGAGAGAGAAGATGAGTGGTGTTTTGTGCCTCAGTAATTCCAAAGTGGTGTTTATATGGTTGCTTTATAACCTCAGCTTTCTGATGGGCTTGAGAAAACATGCTCTTGGTGATTATTTGACACTTTTGCATTAATAGTATGAAAGCAACACTTTTTTTGTAGATTTCCTCATCCTAAGCAGAATAAAAATGTTTGTACGGTCAGCATGGGGATTTTCTGCAAATGCTACCCTATTTTAGCTGGATTCATTACTGCAGGTTGCTTACCATGAGTCACAATTTATTTTACATAAAAGGATTTTTTGAGATCAAAGACCAAAATGAGATTAGTCTTTCATGCCAGACATAACTCTTTTGAAATCATCTGTCAACAGGATAAAATTTAATAAAGAGTATTATTTTGAAAAATAGCACAACTGAGAAATATCAGAACAGTAGGTGAATACTCTGGGTGGTTATTGATCACACACAATTTATCTGTTACATTTTTCATGTACCCTTTGTCTGGTTTGCTTGTTTGTACTTTTTTACATGATTTCAGCATCATCTTCTACTTTGATTTGAGCAATCAAGATATAGCTAAAAAATTCATATAATTTTTAGAGGCCATACAATTGTAAACTTTCTTATGCCATTCATATAAAAATGCAGAGAAAACTGAAAGGAATTACTTCAAAATGTCCTAATAGTTACCACTGAGTCTTAGAAATACTGATTTCATAGTTAATTTTTCTTGTTTTTCTCTTTCTCAACTACAGAAACGAAACATTACTATTATTAGAAAAAGAGCTTAAAATATCCTAATATTCAATAGACTCTTTGTGTATATCACCCTGAAAGTCCAATTACAAGTTCCACCTCATTGTAGAAAAAGGCCTTGTTCTCTACTCCCAAGTTCGTACCCATCATTTTCTCCTTTGACTGTGGAAATTCAATTCCTCAATGTTTGAGGCTTTTATCTTTGTTACTTTCTTTGTTATTCTTCTCTCCTTCATTGATAGTGTCACAAAATTCCAATATTTTAAAACGTAATCATTCTTTTGCATCTCCACAGTCAGCCTCTCAATTGTACATTAAACATTTAAGGTATTTATCTTAATAATGCCCAGCTAAAATTGAGAGAATATTAGTTACACCTATGACTTTAAGATAAACATTTCATCTCTAATTGTCTTTGAATATAAAGACAAATTTCTTAACTAAAAGTGTTTCTTCTTCCAGTCAATAGTATTATTTTGTAGGAAGTTACTACTCTGAGTAACTATGTTTAAACATTATTAATCTATAATAGTGATGTAAATTTTCCAAAATTTCCTTTTCTTATTGATCTGATTATGTCACTTTCTCTGTTAGGTACTTTAATTGCTTGATTTTTGCTCAATGAAAATAATCTAAGAACCCTACCAGGCTGTATTTATTTGTTGCTGGGGTTTTTTTTTAACCATAAACGTAGTCTTTACCTTTCTCTTAGATAATTGTTTGGTGCCTGTGAGTTCTTCCATTATGTTCCTTAACCCTGCCAACTTCTGCATTTTCATAAAATACTACTTCATTTAAAAATAACTTTCCAGGGGCGCCTGGGTGCTTTGTTAGTTAAGCGTCTGAGTTAGGCTCAGGTCATGATCTCGCTGACTACGAGTTCCATGAGTTCAAGCCCCAAGTCAGGCTCTGTGCTGGCAGCTCAGAGCCTGGAGCCTGCTTTGGATTCTGTCTCCCTCTCTCACTGCACACGAGCACGCGCTCTCTCGCTCTCTCTCTCTCTCTCTCTCAAAAACAAACATTTAAAATTTTTTTAAAAAGAAAAAAATAAGATAAAATTCCCAAATCTTTCTCATATAACAACAAACTCTTGAGGGGAAAACGGTCATAAGTCAAACAGCAAATAGTTATGTCAAGGTCATCTATCAAGGCTTCATGATATTTTGTGGTTTCAAAGTCTTGAATCAAACAGAATTTAAGAGGAGCCTGTGTCAGTCATCTTAATTATTTTCATCCTGCTTCTTTCATTCTTTCCCGAGTCCCTCACTTTTTACTTTGTTTTATTGTTTGATCTTCCAGCTCTAAACAAAATTCTGCACTGAGGCATAGAACACTTCAGCTTCAACCGTGATATTATCTGGCACTCTCTAAAGTGGAATCCACAAATCAGCAACAGTTTGCCACCCACCTCCTTATTGTTCTGAGACTCCTGTGCTCACATCAAGCCCAGAACCTACTGACTTTAAGGATACATCTCTTCCCTTCACTGTCCCTATGTAGATCATGTCCATAAGACTGAGCATCACTTTGGCCCTCCCTTCAAGTATAATTAATAATTTTATTATTATCCAAAAGATTAGTTCTTTTCAAGGGTAGATTTGCCCCTGCACCCTAGTACAGGCACTAAACACCTCCAAGCCACAGAAAATTATCCAGGACAAAGACTACCCGCCTGATAGAAATTCCCATTGACAAAACTTAGCCACACGAAAGCTCTCGTGTACACCTGCCTATTCCCTGTAGGGTAATCTATGTAATGCTGAAGGTCATAAAGAGATCCTTATTCCCCAATAGTGCATACAGAAGGAATACACAGACGTGAAAAGCACTGATACCATACTTTTAAAAATGATTGTGTGAAGAACAATTGGAATCTAGTCCATAGTGTGAGTTTTTCTGTTGCCTCTCTCAGTAACAAGCTGTAACACTGTGAGGTGGCATTTTATTGCTTTGAGCCTCTTTCCTTTTAGCAAAATGAGAAGTTTGGACTAGATAATATTAATGGTTTCCATTAGACATACTACTTCTCAATCATTTTATATAAGTTGAAAACTTACAAAACAGATATATCACATGAAGCTTGTTCCCATTATTTAACAACTGTTTAGCAAGCAAAATACCAACAAGACTAGTATGTTGATGAAAAAATAAAAGTTAAAAAAAGAGAAAAAAGAAAAGTTTTGGAATCACATAAACACCTGCTCTACTACTTACTAATTACATGCTTTTTGATCAGTTAGTAATATCCTGAGTCATAGTTAGTGAACTTGTAAATACAGATAGTAAAAAACTGTAGAGTTATAAAAATTAAATGAAATCATCTTTTTTGGTTCATCTTACACAATTCCTAAAATATATTTTAGGCCTATTGCTTATCTCTTTTTTCCACACCATTTATGAAAGAAACCACCATAACATTTTTTTTTACATTTCTTTTTCTTTTTTTAAGCCACCTGGTCTGTAGTATTTTATTATGGCAGCCTGAGATGACTAATACAAGATTCCATTATTAAGAAACCACTAATTTTAGGGGATTCTGGGTGGCTCAGTCAGTTAAGCCTCTGACTTTGGCTCAGGTCATGATCTCATGGTGGTGAGTTCGAGCCCCACATCGGGCTCTGTGCTGACAGCTCAGAGCCTGGAGGCTGCTTCAGATTCTGTGTCCCTCTCTCTTTCTCTGCCCCTCCCTCACTCATTCTCTCTCTCTCTCTCTCAAGAATAAATAAATTTTTAAAAAAATTTAAAGAAACCACTAATTTTAGAAGACTAAAGTCAAAGAAACCCCACCTTCTAAATAGTAGATATTTGCTTTATTTTATTTTTTAAAATTGTATTAATGTTTATTTATTTTTGAGAGAGACAGAGCATGAGCAGGGGAGAGGCAGAGAGAGGGGAAGACACAGAATCTGAAGGAGGCACCAGGCTCTGACCTGTCAGCACAGAGCCTGATGCGGGGCTCGAACTCACAGACCGCGAGATCATGACATGAGCTGAAGTGGGCCGCCTAACCGACTGAGCCACCCAGATGCCCCGAGCACCCCATTATTTGACTGCTTTAAATGTATGCATTTAAGTGGCAAAATTTTTATGTAAATAAATGGTTGAGGGACATCTGATGTCATAGGAACTTCCAGTTGGAAAATATTGTCAAACACAAGGCTTCCTCAAGTGTATTTATTTGAACTTATTTAAATTCTCCTTTTGATTTCCTAATAGAGAAAGGAAATATGACAAAGTAAGATACAAATAAAGACACAAGATTATAAGACCCATACATATCATAAGCAAGAGAATATAATTGTCAGACTTTTAAAATTATTTTTACCAAATTTGTTCACAAAGCTCTCTCAATAGTCTAATATCTATGTATCACAGCTGAAGGATAAGTGTTGGCTAATTTGTCTCAGCAGGGAAGAACTCTTATCTAATCATAATTTATAGTTTTGTTTACCTTTCTATTATAATTATTTGTCTGAGTAAGAATTTCTGCCCTATTAAGCCATTGGTGAGTGAAAATACAATTTAAATTTTATAACTGCTTTCAATTCACAAGTTTTATACCTCTCATTAGGGAATCATATCCCTTCAGGACTTCTGTGAATGCATATCCCTAAAAGAACTAACAAATCTTTCTTATATTTTTAATTGTATTTATTTACTTATTTTGAGAAGGGCGGGGGGGGAGGTGCAGAGAGACAGAGAGAGACAGAGAATCCCAAACAGGCACTGCACTATCAGCACAGAGCCCAATGCGGGGCTCCATTTTATGAATCTCAAGATCATGACCTGAGCCAAAATCAAGAGTTGGGCACTTAACTGACTGAACCACCCAGGTATCCTGAAATCCTTCTTATATTTTAAATCGTGATTAGAAGAACCTGCAATAAGCACCAAAGACCAAAGCCTAAGTCACTTGACATGTAATGACTTAATATGTGACCAGGATGGCAAGTTATTAGTCTTCTCATCTAAATAGCTCTGTTTGACATGAATTAAGAAAGTATTTCTTCTCTGTTACCAAATGGCTTGTGGACAACCTTTAGTAATTAAAAACAGCCCCCAATCTATCATTCCTAGACCACTTCCATGTGTCAAACCAACTCAACATTCAAGACGAGGCACTAAAAATAAAGGTCTAGAGAAGTATGGAAAAAAAGGAAACAACTGTCATCAAACACTTCAAGTTCTCACTTTCTGATCTCCCTCTCTCCCACTTAGCCTTATATCTTTATTTAAAATGAATACAATATAGCAGATTCAGAGCTAATAGCTCCTTTTAAACAAGGACTCAGCTATGTGATTCCCCAACTTTCTGACTCTGAGAAGAGCCAAAAGAAAAGGGTTACCTCCCAAAGAGAATGGATCTCTGTCAATACACATAGAAACATGATTTCTTACACATTCTATTAATGTGCACTGTTAACAGTGTCTATTTCACAGACCCCTGGTGAGGATCAAACTAGACAATAATATGTACATGAATTCCTTGCAAACTAACAATACTAGCCATTGTTCCATATTATAAATGTCTTGAGGTTTTTCAGGGAAGGATTTTCATGGTGTAGTATATTATACAAGTACCTTAAGTACAAGGAAGTACTTAAGTACAAGTACAAGGAAGTACTTAAGTACAAGTACAAGTACAAGGAAGGTTTTTCATGGTGTAGTATATTATACAAGTACCTTAAGATTCTAAGTTTGGTAAGTGAAATGAACTGGGGGATTGGTTTTAATTTGTGTACAATAACAATAAAAGGAAACAAGTAATATTTGTAGATACAGATGATTTTACCAATAATGACAAATAGCAATATATAGGCACATTGGGGCTTCAGGGTTATTACACACACACACAGTCAAAAGACAGACTTTCATTAAAGAATAAATTCCCAGCCAAGTCATTTACTAAAACCTTATTTTTAAGAAATACATTTACTCATTTTATCATTTTCATTCTTCCCATCTGTATAACATTAGAAGAAAAAAAAGATGTCAAAATTAGTATTTCCAAACATTTAGTACAAATCTTCCTCAACCTATAATGGGATTACATCCCAATAAACACATTGTAAGTTGAAAATATCCTAAATCAAAAATGCATTTATTATACCTAACCTACAAAGCACCAGAGCTTAGCCTAGCCCACCCTCAACATATTCGGAACACTCACTTTAACCTGAAATTAGGCATAATCATCTAAAACAAAGCCTATTTCATAATAAAGAGTTGAAGAACGTCGGGCTCTGTGCTGACTGCTAGCTCAGAGACTGGAGCCTGCTTCGGATTCTGTGTCTCCCTCTCTCTCTGCCTCCCCCCCCCACCCCCATCACGCTCTGTCTCTCTTTCTCTCTCAAAAATAAATAAATGTAAGGAAAAAAATTTAAAAAGAGTTGAATATCTCATGTAATGTATTGGACACTGAACTGAAAGCAACGGTTGTATAAGGACAGAATGGTTGTAAGCATATCAAGGGTTTACCCTCATAATCATGTGGCTGGCTACGAGCTGTGACTCACTTCCACTGCCCAGCATCATGAGAGAGTATTGCACTTAACTAACTCCCTGGCTCAGGGAAAAGATCCAAACTCAAAAATTCAAAGTTTCTACTAAATGTGTATTACTCTCCCACCATCATAAAGTCAAAAAACCTTAAGCTGAAACATCATAAATCAGGGACCATTTGTAATCAGTAGTAGATATAAGGTCTGTAAGAAGATAATAATTCACACTGTTTCAGTAATCCCCTGAAGCTGCTTGTTCACTTCCACTGCCTACAGATCAAAGAGAATTGTTCATTAATAAAAGTGAATACTCTAATAACACAGTGAGATTGTGTCAGTTAAATGTGCCTTTGTGAATTGATTATGCATTGCTTTTTATTTTGCTTTGTTTTAGAAAGTGACGATTCTGGTACATTCAATAATTCCCTCAATTCACTTTTTCAGATTTCATTGTTGGAAGGAAGTTATCTGTTTCACCTGAAAACACAAATATTTTCAATGTGGGACTAAAGCATATTTGGGTGGGTGATGGGTCAACCAGGAGTGATTTACATTAAGAATGGAGGAGGGGCAACCTGCGTGGCTCAGTCGGTTAAGTGGCAGACTTTGGCTCAGGTCATGATCTCATGGTTTGTGAGTTTGAGCCCCATATCGGGCTCCGCACTGACAGTGTAGAGCCTGCTTAGAATTCTGTCTCTCTCCACTCTCTCTTGCTCTCTCAGAATAAATAAACTTAAAAAATGGAGGAAATATATGGGAAAAAACTCAGTCTATGCAAAGAGAAGCAAAATGCATCATCATCTCCTTCAGTTAGAGTATCAAGTCGATCTATTTACAGGGCAACTAGTCTCCCCCAGTCTGATCCCAACTCACTTCTCTACCTTCACTTCCTTACATTCCAAGATGTTTTAGTCAGCTGAGGCTACCATAACAAAATACCTTTGACTGAGTGGCTTAAACAACAGATATTTATTTCTCACAATCCTGGGGGCTGGAAACTCCAAAATCAAGATCTAATAAGGTTCGATATCTGCTGAGAATTCTCTTCCTGGCTTACAGAAGGCCTCCTTCTTTCTGTATCCTCATTTGGTAAAAAGAGCAAGCTAGCTCTCTTCTTATAAGGCATGAATCCCATTATGAAGGCCCCACCCTCATGACCTCATCTAAACCTAATTACCTTCCAAAGGCCCATTATCAAAACCCACCACACTGGGGGTTAGGGCTTCAACATATCCGTGGCGGGGGAGGTAGGGTGGTGCAATTCAGCCCATAGCACCTGGTTCCTCCTTCTCTATGCTTTAGCACATTGCCTGAAATTTCATCTCATCTTTCTGATGTTTACTGACGCAATTCCCTTGTCCATGCTGCATTAGGGACTCCTTTTCCTATCCAATTCCCAGTCACACTTGAAAGCTCAATCCTAATATCACCTGCTCTGGAAGTGACTTTTCTTTATGATTTCATAATTTACACACACACACACACACACACACACACAAACACACGTTATTGCATTCACTCTCTGATTTACAAATGGTGAACATTTTTCCTGCTAGATTTTTAGTTCCTTGAAGACAAGGACTGTGTTATATACATCTCTCTATCTCCTGAGTATAATACAGCACCTGAAACATGATGGGCTCTGTAAGATATGTGTTGATAAATTGATAAATGGAAATGGAAGCAAATGGAAAAAAAAATGGTCCAGGGAGTCAAGGCAACCTTAAAACGAAGAGAAAACATTCTGTGTAGCATATTTTTCAAGCTGAAATATGTGCAAAGCCAGGGGAATATAGCACTGTAGCAAGGAGTATACAAAACCATCTGATAATTTGGAAGAAATGTGTTGTCATCGTTGCTTTTGTATTTGTCTTTAATTTCCATGCTCTTAAAAATTTTTTTTTTCACGTGCATGAAGAGCAAAATCTAGAGAAGAGCAAAATTCACTTCTGATATTGACTAATTTGGTATCTTTTCTTTCCTTCTTCCTTTCTTCTTTCCTTTCCTTTCCTCTCCTCTCCTCTCCCCTTCTCTTTTCTTCTCCCTCCCTCCCTCCCTTTCTTTCTCCCTCCCTATCTTCCTTCCTTCTCTCCTTCCTTCCTTTCTCCACCACCCACTCTCTCTGTTTTTTTTTTTTTTTTTTTGATAGCTCTGGACGTAAAACTGTGGTTGCACAAAGAGTGATTATATGTGGGGTGTGTGGGGGGGGGATGTTTATCAGAGAACTTGAGAGTATTGGTGATTGGTGCTACTGTCATGTTACAGTGAAAGGATGAGGTATTACATTTACAACTAATTATCCTGCACATGTTAACACGGGCCTTGCAGCTTGCCCAAGCCTATTGAACAAAGGAGATGGTGTCTGTGATGTCTTGGCATGTCTCTGCAGCTTGTAAGTTAGCTATTTGAAAGTGATTTTGTCTTTTTTTCCCTTCTGCTTCCCTCACACACATACATGTACACATACACACACTCACACAAATCATTTCAGTTTTCTGCAATTATGTTCACACAAGTTTGTTTAGAAACACTGAAGTTCTAATTCCTTCCTGTATACTTTGCCTCCTGAACACTTCCTTTGTATTTTTTTAACTAAACTCTAGCCCCAACACGGGGCTCAAACTCAGCACCCAAAGATCAAGAGTCTATGCTCTACAGACTGAGCCAGCTGGGTGCCTCTCAAATACTTCCTTTGCATCACAAAAGTAGCAAATGCTTTTTTGTCGTGTTTTATTATAACTAACATTTTAATTTAATTTCTAATGTATTATAATGTTTAGTTGCTTAAACTAATAATCAAGATTGGAGGTTAAAAACAAACTTTGAGGCAAAAAAAAAAAAAAAAGCCAGAGGATGAAAATTTGGAAACCTGCAATCAGAAAGGATTATGACAGATATGATGCTGATCACTGTTGGCCATGACATAGTGACCCACGGAGTTTGATTTTTCAGGAGACATTTCTTTCAAGGTAGGACATATATATAAAACAATTTACATTGAAAAGAAAATTGGAGACTAAGCCCGAGGTCAAGTGACCTCCTCTGCAATCCTTCCAATGTTAAAAGGACTTTGACAAAAATTTTTATCAATACTGGAATATAACATGATTTTCCCCAGTTTTGGATCCATGAACTCGTGCGCAGTTCTGTAGAGGGGCCTGAAGCTGAATCAACAAAATTTTAAGTGTTATTCAGTAAAATCTCTGTTTTGTAGCTTGTATGCCAGGTGGCACAATTTGGAAGGAAGTTCACTCTCCTTACTTATGGGAACATGTTAGAGGAGAGAACTGACGTGGCTGCCGAGTCGTCTAGCCCACATCTGGACAGTGAAGGAGTGGGAGAGGCACTGGCTAGCTAGCAGCTTTGCTGGGAATGTGTGGCCCTGCCGTCAAATAGGAACTATCACCGGGCTGATGTGGAGCCTAAGTAGACAAAATGGTGATTGCTGGTGAAAATTAGGAAGAGATTTCCCAAGTTCACAACAAACGTCCCCAAATATTTAGAATCCTAATGTCAGCAGAAGTAGCATTCAGTGAATATGTCTCAACCCCATTCCACAGGCGGTAGTAATTCTGTTCCTCCCAAGGTCTCCAGGGATTCAGGGGACGGAGGTGAACAGGCAGTGCTTAAAAGGGAAAGAGACAACTTTTCCAGTCATCTCTGGTTCTGAACTCATGCTTCTCCTGAACTAGTGAAAGTCTGATGTTACCTCATCATCCTATGTGTGTACCTCACTTTTCAGAGGATAGAACTCTACCAATTTGTGTTTTACCGAGAAACATTTGTTCCAGAAATGTGTGTTTATGGCAGACTGTACCAGAAGACAAACAACTTATACCTGCAGTTATGAACAAAACTTAAATATGGATGTTAGCTATATTAATGCTTGAACATCTCTAGACTTCTGTCTTGTACCAAGGCATCTAGTCTATTTCCTATGGTACCCTCTCCACTTAGACCCTGCTCTAGGGCCTACCTCTTCCCACAGAATGGCCATTCAAGGTGTGTTATCCAACAAAACTCTCCACAGGAGAAACACTGGATAAGTCATTTTTAAAGTTACATAAAATGTGAAGTTTGTGGAAATATTTTTAAAGTATTTCTTAAACTATATCTGCAGAGTTTTAGACTGTACAAATATCTTTTGTAAGTTGATAAATGCTGAAAATCTATTTAAACAGAGGCTTAAAGAGAATTCATTCAATCTCCACAAACTCTTTGTAATTGCCATTGGGACAAAGAGAACAGAATGACAACTTCCTTACATCAATTTCTGTGAAGGCAATCGTCGAGGGGTGTTAAAAGCCAAAGTGTAGGAAGAAAACATCATTTTTAATAAGAAACATTCCAGTGAAGATAAACCACTCTGAGACATAACAAATAAGTGATAATTTATCACCAACCTCATTATCAACAAATTTCCACTAAGCCTGTGTATGGTGTGCAAATGCTTTGTACAAGATACTTTTAGTTTCTTGGCAGTCTAAAATCCCTGAAGACCCTAAAAAGGAGGAAAGATTTATAAATATCTTAGAAACAGAAAGAGGTTATTATTGATTCAGAAATTTAACATTTAGCACTTTAAGTAGGCCACAACTATTTCTGGCATATACATAGTGTGGTATGCATTTAAAAAAAAATGAATAAAAATATAAAAGGCAGTACGTTTCCTAAGGTTATTATTTATATAACAAGCTTTAGCCAATGTCTATATATTGTTTATATTCAACTCTTCAAAAGAGTTTGTTTATTTGGTTTTAGTTGATTTTACTTCATATTATTATCCCATAGTGCAGGAATACAGTTTAGATGGGTTATATCAGTCAAGTTTACATGTAATTTTGTCTATTTTAATAATAAAACAAGAGCAATCCTTTTTAGGGCACTAATCATTGTTAGAGACTTATTAATTAATCTCTCTTGTACAAATAGAATCTTGTACAATCTCTCTTGTACAAGTAGTGGTATAAATTTCAGTATTTGTACAGTATTTTTTATTCACTGTAAAGTAAGTGGAACGTAGTAGGCCTAGTACTGTGCTTGGTTGATGATTGAGAACAGTCAAGCATTTAGGCCTCAAAATCAGATCTTTTTTTTTTTTGAAGTGGTACTCATACAGCAAAACTGGGAAGTAGTAGAAAAGAAACTGAATTATAGAGTTTGTTACATCTAAATTAATATTTTTATCAATTATTCCCTCTGTGTTCTATTACAAAGACAAACTTGCTATTGACTTGAAAATGTAGTTGAAATAATATTGAAAAAGAAAAGAAAGATCATTACATTTGGAGTTAGCTCTCAGTTCTAGTTCTTTTGTCTATTCATGTAGCCAGTATTAGTTTAAGTGGATAAATCCTCTTAATTTCTTTGATCCTTAGTTTCTTACCCAGAAAATGAGAAGCTGAATTGCATTATTATTGTGTGACTGTGCTTAGGGAACAGCCCCTTCAAACAGACCAAAATTGTTGCGTGATCAGGATCTTTAACTTTTAAATGTTGTAAATAATTTGGACTTGCTGCATCCTATGTCTTGTTACTTATTTTGTTTCTTTGGTTTTGCCTTTGGACCTCACATTGATCCTACTTAGATTTGGATTTTTATCTTAACCCAGGAAGGTGATGATAGCTCTTCTCCCAAACTTTATGTTGCCAAGAATCTAAGCCCTGTTAGTCAGTCATCAGAGCCCCCACATCTTTTCTATCTTCCAGGTTAGGTACAGGTTTGGAGCTTTGTATTTCTAATATATCATCAGCTCACATTAGACTTAGCAGGTTCAGAGATAATATAATAGGTAAGCCTCTTCCTAGTTCTATTTTTCTTTTCTTTATTTTATTTTATCTAGGTGGGGAGGGATGTTCCAAAGCCCTAGAACACCTAATGCAAAATAAGATTGGAGATTACAAAATAAACACTTTATTGTTCTTATTGACTTCATACCTATGAATCATCCCACCCTCCAACTCTCTAAGATACTCATGGTCAGTAAGGGCTAACAAAGAATATTTCAGCTCTCTTCATGGAGAGCACCTGTTTTGTTTCACTTTGGATTTTTATCATGTTCTCTCTGACTTTGGATTCTTGCTTTCCTGAATTTAACCCCCAGTTTTTCCCATGATTTTGAATTGGCCTCTTTCCTCTTGTTGTCCCTGGACTGTTTTGAACCTCTTTCTAAAATGCAAATCCTTAGGCTAATAGAGACAATCTCACGTAGATTAGGACTGTGCATCATCATGCAACACAAACACATGCCCAAATGACATGCAATACATATTATCCACATTGAGTTTCTACTCCCCAAACAAATACATAGTTATTTCTGAATGAGAGCACATGCTCAAAATGTAAAGGCAAGCACATGAAAAGTTTCTCAACCTCACTAGCCATCAGGAATATGAAAATCAAAACCACAGTGAGATATCACTTCATACTGACTATGATGCCTCTAATTAAAAGGCAAAGAGTAACAGGAGTTGGTAAGATTGCGGAGAGATTGGAACCTTCACACGCTGCAAGTGGGGATGTAAAATGGTGCAGCAACTTTAGAAAACACCCTGGTAGTTCCTCAAAAGATTAAACAGAGTTGCCATATCATCCATTAATTCCACTCCTAGAGAAATGAAAATATGTATCCACACAAAAATATGTACACATATGTTGATAACAGCATTTTTTCATAACAGCCCCAGATGGAAACACCCAAATATTCATCAACAGGTGAATAGATAAATAAAATGGGACATATCCATACTGTGAGGTATTATTTGGAAATAAAAAAAGGAAGTATTTATACATGTTACAACATGGATGAATGCTGAAAACATATACCAAGTGAAAGAAGCCAGTCCCCACAGACCATATATTGAGTGATTCCATTTGTATGACATGTCCAGAATAGATAAATCAAGATGGAACGTAGATTAATAGTTGTCTAGGGTTGGGAAGGAGTGATTTGGAGGGGCATAAAGAGTGACTGCCAGCAAATACATGCTTTCTTTTTGGAGTAATGCAAACGCCCTAAAATTGATGGTGAAGGTTGCCAAACTCTGTGAATATGCTAAAATCCATTGAAATGTGTACTGTAAATGATTGCATTATATGGTATGTGAATTATAACTCTATAAAGCTGTTATATATAAAAATAAAAGTAAAGAAAAATGAAAACCTGAAAAGCAAATTCTTAGTAATTTTTTGTCTTACTTGGATTTGGAGATAATAAAATTTAAATCAGCACTCTTAATTTTCAATGCTTATATGAAACGAAGCAAATTCTTGGCAAATTCCACAAAGATGAAAGGCAATGAAGTGATCCCTTGCCTAATTATTGCATTACAGAAAGGGCAGCACTCACTGAAGCCTGACAGTGAAAAGTGAAGTGATCCACCATGCTGTTTTTTTCACAATTGCAAAGAATGAAAACAAACAACCACTTATTACTCCAGACCCAGAGTTGTCCATTTAAGCACAACAAAGAACTATAATGTTGTGACAGCTATATCATAAATGCAAGTGTGAAATTTGAAATTCGTGCTTTAGAAAATATTCACAAAGATGCATACAGTGAAATTATGCCTCCCAAGATTGGCTAATGAGCAATCAGTGAATGAGATCCTTTCCAGGGGAGAAATCTTTCACAACCTAATGTCTGTGTAGTGTTCCAAAATACCTCAGCATATCTGACAACCTCAGTCAAAGCTTTTGAGGCTTAGAAAAATTTACTGCAAAATTTAGGCCAAAATGCAAGCTAAGAGTGACTGATATTTTTAGAGTCTAAATACAACCACAACTCTCAATCTCTATATAATTTTTTGTTGTTTTATATTGCCATAGTAAACAATAACAAAGATACTTTGTGATGGCTGCATTTTTTCTTTCATACATTTTTCATGATTTTAACTTTGATATTGCTGCTATGTGAATCAATTTTCCTATGTGCAAAATATATAATAATAATAATACACCCCAAGTTCATCCTCAGGGAAGTAACAGAGATTCATCAAGAATGTTTGCAAATCATTTGAAAATATCAAGTATTTGGCAATACAGCCTAGATTATCATAGGCAGATAAGTACCACCTAGGTCAAGGATCTATATGTAGGAGTACCTATTATCATGTTTTAACTTGAGATATTGTTAAAGCAATAAAATATTAATTAAAATAATAAAATTATTTGCTAAAAACAGCTTAAGCCACACAAAGAAGAAAATCATGGGTCATTTAGTAAACATTAACTTATATATAATTATAATTAATGAATCCCAATATTACACAAATATATTTTGATATTAATTTGTGGGTTTTCCTTGATGAGGACCTGGTATGAGTGTCTGGAACCAGTCTCTCCTCCTGTATTTTGCTGATCTACCTTTTTGTCCCATGCCCACTGATGCCTCACCCTCACTATCTGTTTTTGATGGATTCTTCTTCAGTTGCAACTCATTACTATTTGTAGAAAGTCATTAGTCTTCATAAATTAATTTCTGTGCCTTATTTTTTCCAATAAGCTTTTCCCTTTGGTCAAAAGATTGGCTTTCTAAACTGATGGTGAATTCTACCATTGCTCAGTACCATGAGACTACTTGTGCTAAATTCTAAATATTCCCTCAGCAGCAACAGCTGACTATTTTAAGATCCTTTGGGGGCGCCTGCGTGGCTCAGTCAGTTTAGCATCCAGCTTCGGCTCAGGTCATGATCTCACGGCTCGTGGGTTCGAGCCCCATGTCGGGCTCTGTGCTGACAGCTAGCTTGGAGTCTGGAGCCTGCTTCGGATTCTGTATCTCCCTCTCTCTCTGACCCTTCCCTGCTTGCGCTGTCTCTCTCGGTCTCTCAAAAATAAATTAAAAAACATAAAAAAAATTAAGATCCTTTGAATTTTACTTGCAGAAGCTAAATTAGTAAACAAAACCCATGGTAACTTCTCAGGTTTAGTGGCTCGACCTTTGCACTCAATTTCATATTGGCTATACTGTTACTATTACAAAAGTCATAAATATAGTAAAGTTTCTGGGATCTAATGGCATTTCTGTTGAAATCTTCAAATTGAGAGGGAGATTGAACAGAAGTCCTTCTAACCATATGCTCTGATAAGATGCAACAAATTTATTTAGGACCCACCAGGCAGCGTGGGCAAGATTTGAAGAAGCCTTCCTAGGTGTCAAGGTTTAAGCTATAGAGGGTTATATATTTCTTGCTGCTTGATATCCAAATTTCTGTACATTCCTAGGGCACACTGCCTTCCCAACATAGACTGTGATATTCAGTCACCCTTCTCTGGTCCTATCTCTGGGATTTAAAGGAATTGTATTGTAATCAATGGTCATAACTTATGGCTGCTAAATAAATAAATAAATAATTTCTGTTTACACATTAATAAACATGCAAACAGCGTAATAATCATTATACCTACTATATGTGTGCACTTCTGCTGAAACTAAGATAACCATTTATATACATTATCTCATTTAACTTCAGAAGGACTGTTTTAAGAAGATATTATAATCAGTCTTATTTTATCATTGAAAAAATTAAATTTAATAAGATAAAGTAACATGCCCAAGATGACACAGCTAAAAAGTGACATAAGCAGGTTTTGAGTCCAAGACCTACCTCATACTTAACACTTTCTCCTTTGAATCACTTTAGAGGTATATGTATGTAGTGTGTGTGTGTGTGTGTGTGTGTATATATATATATATAATACATACACATATTATATACACATATAAATGCATATACAATAAATGGTTTATGACTATTAGGTCATGCTAAAAATAATTAATTATAAGAAAATATATTTTTAAGCAGTGTTGCTTAATAAGGTATTCAAGATAAACAACAAAAAGTCTTAAGCAATAAATGCTTCTCTCTCAGAGAGAGAACCACTCTTTTTTAACCACTTAGTTCTCATAACTTCAACAAGTGTAAAATATTTTACAGAGAGAGCAATGGTTTCAGACATTGTGGGGAAAGGAATAGAACCATCCAAGCTGCATGGAAGAACTTCATGTAGGATTGCAGAAGGCCACGCCACTTCCTTTAGGTTTTCCATCAGTCTTTTTTTTTTTTTATAGACTAAAAGATTGGAAACACAGCTGTGTCCTCTCTAGGGGTTTGTAACCTGGCTCTCTGCAAGGACATTTTTGATTTACTGGTTGAAGTTTTTATCTCTTTTGTGATTTCTTTAAACTACAACATATTCATAATTAAAGGAAAGAGATGATACCTGAGCAGACAGAAATAAATGAATAGTTGACCTTAAGTCCTTCTTTGGAATTGGACATCAAATAGAATTCAAAGTTTAAACATTACAAGGTATATCTTTGTTGAGAAACTCAATTAAGTTTTTGTGTAAAAACAAATTAATTGTAACGGAAACACCAATAGATCAAAAACAGTAATAAGTTTCTTGGTACAGTTCTCCCAAGTCTTTACTCTGTACATAAATGTTCTGGACCAATATTATTTTAACAAATTGATCATTTGTGGGAGACCACTAAACTCTCAGTATGTGTAAAAACTGATATCTTAAACTAAGTTTTTCTTTTTAATATTCAGGACACTATCATGCAGGGCACAGAGTAGGGGCCCCTTTGCTAGGGTCTAAGGGTGGTATTTCTCCCAATAATCTAATGAAGTCACTACTATCCCTATCCTCATCTGAAGATATGAGGGAAAGGGACACATAATGGTTTAATTTACCCAAGGATGGTCAGCTCATATGTGGTAGAGCCAGTTCCAACCCAATCAAGTTAAATCTAAGAGCCCAAGACTGAAATCGTGCACAGAATACTCTGACCCTTTTAGAACTACTAATGCCTAAGTTATTTGTTGCTTCCTTACAGACCTCAGAGCTCTTCAATCTTCAACTCTGTCTTCTGATGTGAGAGAGTTGATTGACGCCCTGTTGCTTTTTCTAACTCCTGCAAGACCTTTGCTCTGAGCTTCTTCTATATTTATTATTATATTTATTGCTTTCTTTTTTCCTTCCCGTCCCTTCTCTTCCTTCCCTTCCCTATGATTACATTCATTGGTATTCAGTCAATCCCACCAGTTATCGTGTTTCAGATTATCCAATGCCAAATATATTTTTAGTCTATTTGTCGTTGCTCTTCATGAAGACACAGATTTTACCTCGACAAATTGAATCATATAACTGCTAAATTATGGAAATCATAATATTACTTTGATGAGTTATTTTTTAGTTTTCTTTTTCTGTCTTGCCACATTTTAATTGTTCATGGAAAACAGGAAGACTTATTTGTGTAGCATGTGATTAAACTTTGTAGTCACTTTGGATTCTGGTGGAAGTTTCCACATTGGCAAAGCTACTCCTCCAACTATACAGGTTTCATTTTTGCTTACAATAAAGAAAGGACATATTGATTCTCATTGTCTTTTAAAACTGAGTGAACAGAAGTGTTGTAGTTTTTTTTTTCAGTAAGTACAAAAGTATTTTAATTTTACTTTTATAAAACAGCTCTCTCCTATTTCAATGACCAAGTATCAATGAGTGTTATATTTCCAGTGAAAGAGGGCAGTGCAATGAGGGACACTCATAAAATAATGAAACAAATTCCATAACCCACTGCAGATAATTACCTGATAGTTTTAAAGAGAAATTTCTTAAAATTCTGTCCGCCATTATTTCCAAATGAGAGGTGAGTAAAATAAACTAGTGTGAGCCTATGTAGGGAAAACTTTTCAAATAGTATTGTTATGATTATGTTACCATCATGAGGAAAAAAGCAAGTCATACTGTGCAGATTTTGACTGAAAATACACTATAGATAAGAAATAAATTTGTGTTAGTAAGCTCTAGCCACAAAAGAATTTTAATCCTTGAGTATCAGTTGAACTTTGTTCCTTTGTAAAATAAAGCAACTGAGCTAATATTAATTACTTCTATTGATCTCAGTGTCTTAGGAGAAAAGGAGCTTATAAGAAGTATGTTCATACCTTCCATGTAACAATCTGGGAAGGAAGAGATCAACAGGGTACTTATAATCTTCAATACACTCATGTATTGAAACAAGATGGTAGAAACACTAGGAGAGAACAGAGACTGTATTGTTGTTTAGAACAGACACTGTGTATAACTTCCTAATTTACTTAGTGCTTTGAGATGGAGTTCAGTTCTCCACCACAATGGAAAAAGCACCAATGGGGGCCAACTAAAGCCAATGATGGCCCCAAAGTGGGTTATTAAGATCATCTTAACTCCTTCATCTGCTACATGCATCCCAATGAAGTTTCTTACACTTTTCTACTTGGAGATCATGGATGCGAGAATGCTAGGGTGAGGAGAATGGAGAGGCATTTCATTACTTCCCTTTATTAAAAAAAAGAAAAAAAACTGCTGTAGGAGCACCTGGGTGGCTCATTTGATTAAGTGTCCAACTCCTGATTTCAGCTCAGGTTATGATCTCACAGTATGTGAGTCTGAGCCCCACAATGGGCTATGCGCTGATACACAGAACCTGCTTGAGATTCTCTGTCTCCCTCTCTCTGCCCCTCCCCTGCTCATGCTTTCTCTCTCACTTAAAAATAAATAAACATTAAAAAAAGAGAACTGCTTAAAAATAAATAAATCTGTTATCCCCATAAAATATAAAATAGGTGTACATATTCACGTGTGTATACATGCATTCTAAAGGTGATTGATTCTAAAAGCCATGTAGCTAGGCTAAGAAGTAATTTTGATGAGATGGTTCCCTCCCTCAAATTTTTATAAGCTAATAACATTAGTGAACAACTACCCTATCATTACTTCACAAAAAATATAAAGTGACTCTTTAGTTTTCAGAAATTCAGAATTCTGCCCACACTTTGTATCTATATAGTATATCAAATCTCAAATATTTCTTTGGCTTTTTTAAAAGACTCTTTAGCATTAAAGATTTATTTCCTCTTCAGTAAGCAGCAATAAGGAAATGATAAAGATTCAAAAATGAAATGTTAGATTCGATTTCTCTTGATTACACAGCACAAGAACAGAAGGAATTGTGCTTTCATTGGCTGATGATAATTATAAACGACAGCAAAGCTACCTGTTAAGTATGGAGTGTATATTATGCTGAATGCTTTATGTATCATCTCTTTTATTTAAAAATTTTTTAATGTTTATTTATTTTTGAGAGAGAGTGCAAGCGGGGCAGAGGCAGAGAGAGAGGGAGACACAGAATCCAAAGCAGGCTCCAGGCTCTGAGCTGTCAGCACAGACCCCGAAGTGGGGCTTGAACCCACGAAGATCATGACCTGAGCCAAAGTCAGACGCTTAACCAACTGAGTCAACCAGGCGCCCCTCTATCATTTCTTTTAAATCCCCATCAAACAACATGGTGGTTAAAGTAGAGACTCTGCAGCTAGACTAACCAGGTTTTAATTGTGATATCACCCTACCATGAACTATTTGCCACTGAATGGGCTACTTAACTTTCTGTGACTCAGTTTTTCAATCTGCAAAATGCTGGTGTACTAATAGTATCTACTGCATAGGGTTAATATGAGGATCCTGAATTGATATTTGCAAAGTCAATACCTGGCACATAGTAATACACAGAGCATAAAACCCTATAAGGCTGAAAATGCTTTCTCTATTTCAGATGAAGAAACTGAGCCTCAGAGAGGCTTACTGATTTTTCTCAGATTTTCTTAAGGGCCTGGATTTGGTAGCAGCACTGGACATGAAGAAATTTCTGTGACAGACATTGCCAAGTCAGACTTATTAGTTATACTTATTATTGGAATTTATAGGACTTTGCAACTGTGTAAACTTGGGAAGTCAAACAGTTCTGAATATGGCTGCACGCAACAAGAAAGCCAAAAATGAAAACTCCATCTGTTATTTTTCATTGAACCAAAATGACAAGTTGCTGGCCACTTGCACAATGGCTTTTAGATCCAAACACCTGAAAAGCTTAGATGTAGTAGGTCACCATACTTCCAACTTGAACATTATTCATCTGTTTTTCATTCAGTCTTTTTACAGAATGCAACATAATGAAGGAGCATAACAATAAACATGAAGTTGTTCATAAAGATCAACATGTTCGATTCATGTCATTTGCAGGGAAAATTTTGTGTGAATTCCCCCTCTGCTCCTGAAATCTGTACAATCACAATTGAAGCAAACATTCTTAAAAGTGAATGTTCCTGTGAAGCTAAAAAGCAATTCAAAAAGGGCTTCCCAGCAGCACATTCTGCAATTTGGGGAGGAGTATCTTTTTACAAAATCGCTTAGTGAGTCCTTTTGTAAGCCTACGCGGTTTATTCTGTTGAGTCTTGGTGTATAAGAAAAAGGTGGTGTGTTGAAGAGTTTGCCTGCTTTTGTTTACTCCTCATTTACATGGTGTAGTAACAGAATCAGCCAAAGGAATTTCAATTAATTCAAAGGCATCTAATAATAAAGCTGTTGTTATGTGAAAGAAACTAGGCATTATGGTAGCAACTAAATGCCTTGAGCATCAGGAATAGTTCAGGTTTCTAGAGAAAGCCAAAACATCACAAGGGCTTCATTCTGCCCTTTGCCTTCAGCTCCCCGCCTCCACTGATCTTAATGGCTCCCAAACACAGGCATCCAAGATTTTGTCCCACGTAAGGGACGAGTAACTGAGTAGTTTTTTGATGGGTCTCTGTGTGACATCCATGAGGGGAAAGGGGATGATGACTCCCAGCATGACCAACTGAAACCCCAATTTTATACAAGTTTTGTATTTTTTAGAAAGCATTTCTTAAGCACACTCAGGTGGTCAAATTTATAAAACAGCTTTGTCTTCTATTGCTGAGTAATCCTACAAACGGGAAAGGTGCCCAGTAAACTACAGAGTAATTTAAATGGAGTTTAACACTCATAATTTCCTGGAGTCTCAATAAATTAAACCATCAGAAGCTTATTTGCTTCAAATTGTTCAGTTCAGTTACTTTGTTCAATGGGTCTAAACAAGTCAGAGGTAGAGAACTGAGGGCTGAACTTTAGGGCACAAGTGTAAGTATTAGGAGAAGACATGGAAACATCGCTAATTGAATCTTGAAAGATTCAATTTGAATCTTCAAATCTTGACTTTGACTGAAAGACCAAATTTACTGAGGATCAATCCATGGTAACCATTTCCATGAGGGATTTCCAGCATAAGGCATTTGAGCATTAAAATGATGAGAGGTCCCTAGGTGGTTCAATCGGTTAAGTGTCCAACTTCAGCTCAAGTCATGATCTCACAGTCCTGTCAGCTGTGCTGACAGCTCAGAGCCTGGAGCCTGCTTCAGATTTTGTGTCTCCCTTTCTCTTTCGGCCCCTCCCCCACTCACATTCTGTCTCTCTCTCTCTCTCTCTCTCAAAAATAAATAAACATTAAAAAATTTTTAATGGTGAAACAATAAAATGCTGGAAACAGTAGTAATGGTAAATTGGTATGCCATTTTCATTACTTTTTTGGGTTATAAAGAAATATATATTGATTATAAATAAATCTGGAAATTAGAGAAAGCCATTAAGAGAAAAATAAAAGTCCAATTCCTTAGAGATTATTTATTGTCCTATTACAAATATAATATATACTTCAATATAAAAATAACTTTGAAGCTGAAGAAAATAATGAAAAAAGTTATTCATGATCTTCCTATCAAAGATTAACTAGTCACTCTTGACTGATCAGTTGATGTGATCAACTTTGTTACATTAAGGACATTGAAAACTTCATAATTTTTATAAAATCAACTTAAAACATTAGATTTAATTAAGCCCAGCCAAATTAATACCAAGGTATGATGATCATACACATTTTAAATACATGCATGTAATGCAAACATTCAAGGGTGTCCATGGATCATTCTCTTCATGGAGTCAAATTTAAGAAGCACAGTTCAGTATCATAAATAAGTAGACAAAATTGTATCTGATAGAACCCTCGATATTCAATATCCAACCCCACACTACCACTTTCTAGAGACCCTTTATTTACTGCCTAATTCTCCATACCCAGCAGCAGTAAGTCAGAAACCTCTTACAATTGAAACAGCAAAATTTTCTTTTCATTCTTTAAACTCTTGATATGCAATTTCAATTTAGAAGCTCTGGCCAATTGTATTCCCAACCTCAATCCAATGCCTTCTACCTTTTTAGCGTATCTGTCTGTCTAAACACCAAGAAAGCACAGAGATCAACTTTCCTCTCCTCAGAGTGTGGGGAGGGAGAGACATTCAGTTGCAAATAACTGTGTGTGTGTGTGTGTGCGTGTGTGTGTGTGTGTGTGTGTGTGTGTCTGTGTGTTTGTGTCTGTGTGTCTGTGTGGGGTAGGAGATGGAGAAAGGAAAAACTGTGAACACTTTCCTGGTAGTTTATTTTTCACCTGCCATATGACCAAACTTTGGAGTTTTGTACGATTCTATTTGCAATGTCCCATTTGAACGATAAATATGAGGCATATTTTATTATTATTATTATTATGGCCTAGATATTATGAAATATCCATTGAGGCACACTAAAATATTGCAAAATAGTTGACTATAGGGATGTGTGTATGTGTGTGTGTGTGTGTGCACGCAGCATGTGCTGGGTAAACATGTCACCATGTAAGTGAATAAATAAATAGTTACCAGTACAAGGTTAAAGAAGAAAGCTTTGAAACTTAAGTAAATACACAGATTGACCAATGTTCATTAAGGGCAGAGATATCCAGGATATTCTTTTATATTTATCAGCAACCTATCAATAGGTAGGAAAATCTTTTTATAAGAAAACACTAGATTGAGTTATAAATACTTCTGCAAACAAGAATTATTCCAATTGGAAGAATAAAAATGAAATCAAAATGAAATAATATGATGAAAAAAGGATAAAGAGAACTTTTAAAATGAAAAACTCACACATATACAAAGAAAAGAACAATAACATACAGAAATATTAGGTCTTCCCATTATTACCTTATATGGAATGCAGACCATAAATGGTAAGATTTAAATCGTCAACTAGTGGGATTAAATGTATGTTTAAATATGAATTATTGTGGCTTACATTATAGTGTATATTAATTCTCCTTTGTGGGTATTAGAGTGATTCCCTTCTGAATAACAACATTTTGGGTGGAAAAATAGGCAAAATTCCAGATACCTAAGGAGAAAAATGGTTTTTACATATGCCACGGGAATACCAAAATTACAAAGTTAACTGAGTTATTTTACAACAAAATTGAACCTGTTCTGAAATACATTAAATTGTCCTAGTTGATTACCTACAGTTCTCCTTAAATTTGACATGCCTGAGTAACTGGTTGGCCTGACTAAAATGTACATTCTTGGGGCACCTGGGTGACTCAGTTAGTTAAATATCCAACTCCTGATTTTAGTTCAGGTCATGATCTCAAAGTTCATGAGATAGAGCCCCACATGGGCTCTGCATTCACAGTGTGGAGCCTGCTTGCGATTCTCTCTCCCTCTCTCTCTCTCTACCCCTCCCCTACTCCTGTGTGTGCACTCTCTCCCTCTCTCTCTCAAAATAAATAAACATTTTTTTAAAAGGTAGATTCTCACTCAGTAGGGACATGTTGGGCTGAGATTCTGCCTTTATTAGGTGCTCCCACATGTTGCTGCCACCCCTTGTTAGGGCTGCAAGTCAAGTCTTGTACCATACCTTGCTTAGCAGTGTGTATACCAGCCTTATCCTTTAGTACTTTCTGTGATGATGGAAATATTTATATCTGTGAATGGCTATTGAACACTTGCAATGTGGTGACTGTGATCGGGGAACTGAAGTTTTATTTTATAAATTTTAATTAAATTTATATAACCACACATGACTGGTAGCTGCCTAATGAACAGTGCAGAACTCTATACAACATAATTCATCAAAAAATTGCCACTTATATATAATTGTGTAAAGACACACCATCTGCAGATGTGTTATACTTTATCAGTCTTTGTGAGAACACAGGTATACTAGCTGTGGAACAATGCACTTCATTGAATTCTTTGGGTGAAATTTACTATCCTGAGAGCTACTTACTGGGAAAGTTCATTCTGGAGTGTTCAGAATTTCACCTGCTGAAGATTGGAAAATAGAAATTGAGTCGTCAAGAAATGTTGCAGATCACCAAGGATATTTTAAGACAAAATAAATTGTTCCTGTTTTTTCTTTTTCTTTCAATGGAGTGAAAGAAATAGCCACATAAAGCATATACACAATAGAAACAAGTGCCATATGCAATCAGAACGCAGTTTGCCAATATGATTCCAATTTCAGATAGGCTTTTATGCTAGGATTGTTTCCAACAAGATAATAGCAACATCAAAGGCATTTCTGAGCCATGTGACAAGGGAACTACAAATCATGAACTCAAAGCCCAGCTTATGAGTCATAAGCTAAATTCTGGTTTTATCCTGATATCACTCACTCTCATCTTGGCCTTGGGGAAGGTGCTTCTCATCATAATATTCAGTTCACATGCATAAACATGGAAACATAATGGCAAATGGTGATATGAATATTCATTGCCTAAATAAGTATAATTATAACGATACCAGTAACAGTGATGAGTCTAAGACTATGCTACCCTTATAAATTATTTTGAAGTTTACAAAGTACTGACACATACTATTCTTACTGATTTTGAGTTAAGATAGTAAACAAAGTGCCTAAGAAAAACAGCTGTTTTAATTTTTGTGGGATTTTTGTTGTTAATATGCTACCAAAGAATATACCATTATAATCTCAAGCTCCTTTGGCGATCTGTTTTCATGCTTCACAGCTGCCATCCTCCTCCTCCTCCCCTTCCTACATCCTAATCCTCCTTCTCTCTGTACTCCTGCTCTTCATCATTATCATCACCTTCATTTACATAACAACGTCCCTAAAGACCAGAGTAGAAGTATCAATATTTTTCATGCCTTCCTGAAATCCAGTGGTGTATTACACAAGAATAAAGATACATTTCAATTGATAAGAATTGTTTTTCCTCCCCTAAAAAAACCTACCTCTTACAAAAGGCTCTTTTGATTAGGGTAAAAAATTTAATTCCAAAATCCATAAAACTGCAAGAAAAATCAATGGGCACTTTTAGTTGCTAATAAGCATCCAGAAGCCCAAGAGTAATATTAAAATCAAACAAAAACAACTAAAACATATTGCATAAAACAATGTCTATGTCCCTAGACAACTTTTAAGAGTTCTGCCTTTGAAAATCATAACCAGAATTCTGACGTCTGAAAATGTACTCAGCAAAGGAATATGATCTTGCTACAATTTTCAAATTATAAACTGTCTTTAACCCAATCAATGTGATTTGGTGTGCAAGGGATAAAAATAAAAGGGCATCTGAAAGCTTTATACTTATAATGAAGAAAGCAAAGTGAAATATGTGTACATTATTTGTGTTTGAAATGTTCTAAAATGGAGTCGAGATCATTTCAGTCTGATCTTTTGCAAATTTTTATTAACATTATTAAGCTTTTTAGAAGAGTTCTATCCCTTTCTAACACAAAGAAGGAAAGGCTATAAATTCAATTACAAATGTAGAAACATATGCCATCTGATCCTGAAAATGTAACAGCCAGAAAGTATCCAATATTAGTGCTTTCTTACTGGCTTCTGAGAACTTCTTCCCTTAACACCTGTTTCTATTGTACATCTTTCTATTGTATCAAATCCCTTCTGATATGGACCCAGAATTTTTACCAGTGTCAGTTTTAAATGAGCAGATAATCCATTCAGGTTCAGTTTCAGAACTTCAATAGGTGACCTTAGTTAAGTTTCTATGCTAAGCATGTGCAGTTCTGTACACTGACCAATCTTACAGGACAGAGTGAAAATAGCAATATTTTTGTTTATTTAGTAGGCTTAACTATGTATACAATTTGTAAATGGATGCATTTGTCTTGGTTGCTTCCAGGATCTCAAATGCATACTCTACTTCGTATTAAAGATGCATTCTTTTTCAATTTATTATAACCAGTATGACTTAAAGGGTTTATTTTGCACACTATTCACTTCTTGAAAGCTAAAGACATAGGGAACATTTTTTAGATGGGTCAAAATATCTTCAATTTCAAGGCTGTTACACAATTATGATGCCATTAGATTACTGTGTATCCAATAAAGTTATATTATGGACATGTATTTATGAATGTAGAAAGACCTTAATGAAATATTTATAAATGAAAATTTTTCCAAACATACACTTATTGAATGTTAATTAGGTCTATATTTTCATAAAGAGAAACATAGAAATATGCATACAAACATGAAACTAATTGTCTGTAAAGATATCCATCAAAATTGTGATAGTGGTGATTATTTGTAGAATTATAATTAGCTTTACTTTTCCACATACTTTGAAGTTTCAGGTATTAAGCATAAACTATGTTCTACCTAGAAAATATTTTATGTACACATGTACATATGTGAAATTCCTCTTTCTTCTAAGAAATTTTCTGAAATCCACTTCCCTATAGAGATTTTGCAGGGATTTAGCCATAAATACCATTAATGAGCTTATTTTTATTATATTATAAGATATTCTGCTAAAAGACAAACTCCATTCTTTAATTCTTGCTAACACAAAACACTGACTTCAAGGTTACTACAAACATCAAAGTTGAGAGAGCAAGGACCTTATTCTACAATTAAGGTTTTGTAGCACAATAAAATTGCTATGGATAAAGCTGTTGTCTTTTAAGTGCTTAAGGATGATTTAATGTCAGCCATAAGCCACGCAATAGCACGGCTCAGAGAGGAGCTTTATCCCATGATGGCTGAGATGAGAGTTTTACTGTTTGTTTACTTCTTCAAGGAAAACAAAATACCATTGAGACAATGTGTTAGGCAATTTAACAATTGACAGTTGGAAAATTAGGCAATTTAACAGTATGAATCACTAAATACTCCTTCTGGGGAACAGTTTATCCTGCCATATTTCGTGAAATACTGAGAGCTAGTTTAGGTAGCAAAATTTTTGGTGACAATCATGATAACCTGAATTCAATTCAATTCAGCAAATACTCACGAACAACTATTTTGTATTACTAGGCTTTGTGCCTACTCATATACAGTGCCTGCTCTGGAGACAGAATTCACATGTGAAATCTGGATCCAGAATTTCATAACCACGAGACGTTGGGACAAGTTATGCAATCTCTCTCTGCCTCAGTTTCCTCAGGTATAAAATGGGGATTATAACTACTTAATAAGGTTAAGTATGTTAGAAGCATGAGCACCCAACTGAATTTTACCAAGCAAAATCAGAAAATGTCACCTTCCCAAATGCAAAGAGTATGTCTTCAGCATAACCCATCTGGAAAGGTAATTAACACATAAGCTCATAAAGTTTCTCAAGTTAGTCTCAAATTAATTTTTTTAAAAAAGCTCCCATATTTAATCAGGGAAGTCATGGTAATTATCACCCTGTACTATAATATGCCTGGGAAATATTTGTATGTATCTTTGATAAAGAGAATTATAAAACAAAATTATGTCATTGTAATCTGTATCCAGCATAAGAATGAGTATCAAACTGAAAGTGTTAAATCTTTCTTCACTGTCATTTAAAATTTTTTGAGTAAATTCTATAATTCTCTGCCAGTTTTAGGTCTTAAATTCCAATCCACTCAAATCCACTTCAAATTGTTAAATTCGATTGTGGGCAGAGCTAACACTGTGTAGTAGGAGGAGGAACACAGGCTTACCTCATCCCTTATCCCTCCAACACAGCTAGATAAATATCAAATCATTCTGAATACATAAGAAATCAATCTGAGGACTGACTGAACAAACTGCACAACTAGAAAGAGAGAGAGAGAGAGAGAGAGTATGACACATCGTGGAAGGTAGGAGGTACAGAGGTATGGTTTGGGGGAGAAATAGGTCATAGGTGTTGTGGGGGGTGTGAGCTCCGGTCGTGGAAGGGGGCAGAGAGGGAGGGAGAGAGAGAGAGAGAGAGAGAGAGAGGAGTGTACAAGAAAAACAGTTCCCTAAGCCACTGATTGAGAAAATGAGAGGGCCTAATTTTTATGAGTTTTTATAACCACTGGGGCTCAAAGACTGGAGTTTTAGAGGTGGGAGGCATGATCTGTGTGGAGCCCAGCGGGCCCTGCACTGCTCTCATGGAGGAGGGCAGGTGGCGTGATCTGAGGGTTCCCTGGGTCACACTGAGAGAGACAGTTTCCCCTTCTTGGAGCACAACTGGGGGAGGGGGCATTGCCATTCTGGGGACAATAGAGTCTGCAGATGCCATTTCCCTCCCCTGCCCTTCAGCATAAACTAACATCAGTAAGTAGCACAGCATAAACACTTGCAGCCTAAACCACTTACACCAGGCCCTGCTCCCCTGCACTCTGCAAGTGCTGCTTTACTAGGGCATGTGTGTCTGAGAACCAGTGCAGTGGGCTCCTCCCCCAGAAGACCAGCACAAACTCCCTACACACACAACATTTACTAACCATAGAGTTCTGCAAAGTTTCAGCTCTAGTGCAAATAGCATCTTTTAACAAGCAGACCAGAGTGCACCTAGTTAAAACTTGCCACACTTTGGCCAAGGTCCAAACATTTCCATGGGAGGCAAGGATAAATTCTGCAGAGGATTGACCTGAGGGAAAGAACAGCCAAAACACAGCAGCAAAGTACACCCAGCATACACCAGAGACACTACCTAAAGCACCAAGCCCTCGACAGTATATGACCTCTTTTTTATAAAGCCATTACTCTCAGGAGCAAGAAGCATAACATGTTTTCATATCACAGACAAGAAGACAGACCCTAGACAAAATGCCAAGATGGAGGAATTCATACCAAAAGAAAGAACAAGGAAAGGTCATGGCCAGGGATATAATCGAAACAGATATAAATAATATGCCTGATCAAGAATTTAAAGCAACAATTTTAAGAATTCTAGCTGGGCTTGAGAAAATTATAGAAGACATCAAGGAATCCCTTAGTACAGATATGAAAGCCCTAAACACTAGTGAGGCTGACATGAAAAATGCAATAACTAAGTTCAAAACTGACAGCATGTAATGACTACAAGTATGCAAGAAGCAGAGAACAAGTAAGTGACATAGAAGATAAAATTATGGAAGATAATAAAGCTGAAAAAAGAGGGAAAGAAAAATATTAGATCACAGATGTAAACTTAGAGAGCTCAGTGACTCCATAAAGCATAATAACATTTGTATTATAGGAGTCTCAGAAGAAGAGAGGGAAAAGGAGGCAGAAGGTGTATGTGACAAAATTATAGCTGAAAATTTTCCTAATCTGGGGAAGGACACAGACATCAAAATCCAAGAAGCACAGAGAACTCCTGATAGATTCAACAAATAAAATGGCAAGCTCATATCTAATTGATTGCTCAGATCCTCTACTCTCCTCAGAACTTCTGTCATGGGTCTGAAAGGAGAAGAAGGTATGGTTAGCTCTCCCATAACCTCCATCCTTCCCTCTTCTGGGTCCCTGTGCTCCACAATTGTGAAGACCAAGATGCATGTTTAGAGCAAAGGGGAAAGATTTTTTACCTGACTGGGCTATTATAGTTCTCTTCTGCTTTATGTGGCTTCTCTGACTAATCTGAACTGGTTGTGACTTTGAGAGGCAACAATGACAGAGAATCCCTCATGAGACACACATGTTGGGGGGTGGGGACAGTCAGGTGGTACATCTTCTGAATTTCTGCAGTGCCAATTTGACCTCCATCCTCAATACACTGTGGATGTTCTACTGTTGGACTACTGTTTATCTCTCTACCTCACCATCTCCCTCTAATTTTATTCTGTACACTGCTAGGTCTGCACACAGGGCAAAACATCAAACTTTCTGCATAAAAAGAAGTCCATCCTCCAAATGAGTTGCCAGTCCCATCTCCTTTCATGAACATCCAATCTCTTCTATTGATTCTTTTAGAGACATTCCCCCATTTGACTTGAAAAAAAGAGAGGAAAGAAAATCAAAACATCCTTCCTTGGGTGGAAAACTCAGAATTCCTCAAATGGATTTAATTTTTTAAGAGTTGGGAGGAGAGATAAGGATTCAGGAAGTGGTTGAGCGTAGCCAAGCTGATTTAGATATGGATACTTTTTAATAAGCCCTGAACAAAGCTCTGAACACCACTGTTTTCTGCTCTATTTTGAATAGGCCTATGGTGGGTAGAATAATGGCCTCCCAAAGATGTTCATGTTCTAATCTCTGGAACTTATGAATATGTTTTATTGCATTGCAAAAGGGAATTAAGGAAGCAGATAAATTCAAGGTTACTAATCAGCTGGACTTAAGATAGGGATATTATATTGACGGATCATCCAGGTGGGCCCAGTTAATCACAAGGGTCATTAAATTGGACAAGGAAGACAGAAGAGTCAGTGTCAGAGTGATATAACATGATAAAGCGTTGGTCAGCCATTGTTGGCTGCCAAAGTGGAAAGGGACCACAAGTCAAGGAATGGAGACAGCCTTGAGAAGCTAGAAAAGGGAAGGAAAGATCCTCTCTTAGAGCCTCCAGAAGGAATGTAGCCCTAGACCTAGCATCTTGATTTTAGCCCAATTAGACTCATTTCAACTTCTGACCTCTAGAACTATAAAATAATAAATTTGCATTGATTTAAAATATTGCCTGTATAATTTATTTCACCAGCAACAGGAAGTAAATACAGGGTCTTACTAATCAATATTATGACCCCCCTCAAAAAAAATACCTCTCCTGTTTCATGACTAAGAAAGATGCACCTCATGATTTGCTGACACATATGTTTTGCTTTACTTTGAAAACACAGTCTGGTTATGAAACATGGTACACCGGGCTGTCCATTCAGATTCAAAACACTTTGCTCTAAAATGATGTTTGTAAAGCTATGTTTACATTTAATTTTTTTTCTTTAAGAGACATTAATTTGCATGAAAGAATGTATTAAAAGTCATGATCAGTGAACTTTCAATTTCTTTTGCATTGATATTGGAGGCTTGACACTAAGGAAGATTTTGTATTCTAGGCCATGAAGTTGGAAATGAATTGGTAAGCAATCAGCAGTCACTGGATACTTTTGAGCAGATATTCTTAGATTTGACTTATGAAAAACTGCTTCAGTAGTGAGTAGAACGGATGGAGAAGAGCGATAGACAAAAGAGATGAATATCGCCATCGTATATAGGCAGGTGACAATAACCATCTGAAACAACAAAGTGGTAATGACAATAAAAAAGGAGAACTTAATTAAAAGTAAATTGTGTCAATAAATTTTAGCAATCAACTCTGTATGAAAGGACAGACATGCTTGAGTCAAAAAGTTCAACCCTAATTTTTGTAATTGACTAAGGCTTAAAGTATCAAACTGCTGTGGAAAAACTACTTGTAGAAAGAAAGAAGATTTTGATGATACTGAAATATAATTTCTAGGCACAAAATGAAGTTGCTCCTTCCTGAGTTACCATCAGCAAACCAAAATTTAGATGACCTTCGTGTCCCTACAGACACTCTGCTTAACTGGAAATATAATATATCTGATCCAACTGATCCCAAAAGCCAAGTCCCACTCTCATTCCCTTGTTTCGTATTCATTTTTTTTTTCTTTCCTGTTCCTTAATCCTTATCCTATTAATACTTTCTGCTTTCTGGCCCATTTTGCAGTTCTCTGAGCCCTTGGGAATGGAAACTGCCATTTCATGAAGTGTTAAATAGAGTTTATATCACCTAAATTGCCTTCTTTAATCACTTTCAACAATAATAAAACTACTAATACTTTGCTAGACATTTCACAGCTGAAATATGCTAGGAATTTATACTGGGGGAAATAAACTTTAGACACAATAATGTATTCCCAGGGTAAAAAGTCATTCTACTACCATCAATTCGTTCTACTGAAACTTCTGCCTGATATATTTGAAAGATATTCTAAGACAAATTCAAATTAACTACTTGTCTTAATCCTTTCGAGCCACTATAACAAAAATAGACAGGGCAGCTCAAAAACAAACATTTGCTTTTTACAGATCTGGAGTCTGTGAAGTCCAAGATTGAGAATCTAGCAGATTTTTGTCTGGTGAAGGCCCACTTCCTGATTCACAAGACAGCCATCTTCTCACTGTGTCCTAACATGCTGGGAGGTGTAAGGGAGCTCCCTGGGGTCTCTTATAAGGGCTAATCCTCGATTTTCTCCATGTTAATTGGTGTTTATTTTTATAATATTTCTGCAGAGAGTATGTATCAGTTTATAATTCTATTGTGCAAGTAGAAACCCTCCAGGTATTTAAAGCAGAAAGAGCTTTAATACAAAAAATGGTAGTTGTGGAATTGTTTGCAGGGCTGGAGCAAAGGGAGTCTCATTAAGGCCTACATCACAGAAGGCCACAGAAGAGATCACCAGAGTAGCTACCACTTCCATCACACTCCAAGAAGGTTTAGGAACTCGAAGGATGCCAAAGGAAGTTTTAGATTTAAGGACACACTTCTCTGTAGCACACTGGGAATTAAGAAACCAGGATTGAGAAGCTGGTGTAGCACCACTGAAACAACCTCTTGACCCCAAAGCTGGTGACTAGGAATGAAATTCTGCTACAGAACACAAAAGCAAAGCAATGATTTCTCCACCCCACTGGTTACAGCAGGAATCAGCCAGCAGTAGAAGGAAGATGATGTTTGTCTCATTTCTATCTTCTAAATCTCATATGAGGCATTTAATAGGCAGAAAATTATTTCTATCCAGAATGCTAACGGCAAGGAAATGGAATAGTTAGCTTTCTGGGCCATACAACACAAGAGCCTCCAAGAGAGGGATAAAAAATAAATATCGGGTCCCAATTAATCATATCCAACAACAGGGTTTCATTTTAAAGACTTTATCTTATTTATTGTCCAAGTTGTTTCTATCTCTCTTAAATTTTTTAATGTAAATATCTTGTTAAGGCATAGTTTTTGTTAATTATATAAATGGCTCCCTAATCTTATCCCTTCTGTAGGTAGTCTGCTCAAACTACACTGGGCCAGATGGTGAGCTGAGGCACATACCTGAATTCAACCCTTTATTTTTCTCTGTTGTTAGAAAATAGGGTCCATCTGGAAATGCACAAATCTATCCATTATAAGTTACCTTGAATATAGTTTAAAAGGTTTCATTTACCAATTCCTTCAACACCTCCAGTTGTGAGGTCAAAATCTACAGAGTAAAATTATATTTCCTTGATTTCTTTATTATAGATCCTCAGATGAACTATTTAAGCATCCCCAAGAAGTAGTGATTGACATTATTTCAGGTTGAGTTACTTTCCTCTAATAGTACTTTGAGTTCAAAATAATTGTGAGGGAGTGCCCTTTGTAAGGACATGAATAATAAGATGTGAATCCCTTATTCAAAAGGAGAATTTTGGACATAGGAAAAAAGTGCCAAAAAGCTTATTTATATTTTGGTGTATTTTATAATTAATTCCATCACATCCTCCATGCCATCCTCAATAACAAAAAAAAAAAAAATGCCTGAAGTATGACCATTAGAGTAAAAATAAAAAACAAGTATATCATAATTTAGGGGAAAATCTGTCCAAGCAAGACTAAACATTGTTGCAATTTAGCACAAAATCTGGTTTTGAAGTTCACTGCTATTAAAACCAAAAATTAAATGTGGCGGATCATGTAAATCTTTTATTTAAATAAAAGCATAAGGGCACCTGGGTGGCTTAGTCGGTTAAGCATCTGACTCTTGATTTCAGCTCAGATCATGATCTCACAACTCATGGGTTCAAGCCCCACATCAGGCTCCGTGCTGACAGCTTGGGATTCTCTCCCTCTCCCTCATTCCCCCTCCCTTTTATTTAAAGATTAAATAAAATAACCTTTAAAAAGCATAAAAATAGGTAATATTTTATTCTAATAAATGATAAAAGACTCTTTTATATATAGCTTTATGAAAGATAAATAATCCAATGACTGTATCTTGAATGTAGTTAAGATAGAAAAGCAAAACATTTATTTCTGAGATTATTATTGAGATACGCCATAAATGTATAAAGGAAATTCTATAGACATAATATAGATAAAGTTTAATAAAAATAGAATAAAGACCGCTTTAAAAATGGGTAGAGGTTAATTTTTTCCTCATTTCATCTCCAGCATTCAGTTAATCAATTCTTTCTGATTTCATCTTATAAATTTCCCTCAAATCCATATAATTTAACCAAAAATGTGCCACTACCCCCAAAACCAGGCTGCCATTTCAACCATTCATGTGAGTAAAATGAGTGCCTAGTACCCAGGCAGTTTTTTCAGGTGGCTCACTTATCAAAGTGGTACATTGGACTGGCTGAACAGATGTGACATGTCTGTAGCTTAACTGCAAGGGACATTAGAAATTATAGTTTTGGAATTCTATCTTGGAGAAATAAAACTCAAAGTGCACTAAAATACCAAGATCTGAGAATGTTCGAAGGCTGTCAAGTGTCCACTTCCAAGGCTTTGCATGATATAGAACCTCTCTTATCTCGTTTCATTTCAAGCCATCCCTTCTCATATTTATATGATGCAGCCATGAAGGATTTCTTTCTTAAATGTACCCCAGTGTATCCTGGCCCCTGCCCTTACGCACTTACAATGATGATGGATAATGGAGACGATGAGGATGCTGCTAACTTGTATTGAGCACTACGTGCAGGTACTCCTATAAGGGCGAAATGGATATAAATCCGTCGGTATGGAATCTATAGATTTCTTTTTCCTAAATGGCATGTTTTACTTTCACTTAAAAAGAAATAACAACCCTTTTAAAACATTTTTTTAGTTATATCTAAAGAATAGGACCATAACGTTGTTCAAATATTCAAAATGACTGCCAAGACTCTTTTAAAAAAGACTGCCAAAAAAGACTGCCAAAATGACTCTTTTAGTGCCATAGTGCTTTCTTTGGCCCTGTATACTAGTGGGCTCTAAATAATTTGTACTGATTGAACTGAAGAAAGTTTGTATTTTCAGTCATATTAGTTCATTTGAAGAATCAAAGTACTCTTTATGCAGCTTCCTCAACTAGACTATAACTCAAATGTTAAATATTAACATTATAAGAAGTTCTGTGTGATCTTTTAACTTTCTCTGATGTACTTCGGTAATGGTTATTTCCAATATCTTATACTTGGCTGCTGCATAAATTTATTCTTTATTTAAAAAATAAACTATTGTGCATGCCCTGGGAAATTTTGAAATCTGGTATTACCCAACAACTTTGAAACTTATAAAATTGTCATCCTGTGAAAGGATTATAAAGGCTTGAAATCCATGAAGCCTGCAAAAATAGTTCTAAGAAAATCTAGAGTCACCAAATAATACAGTTGTGAAGTAACTGCACAAACAGAAAAAGACCAATTAAGTACACTGCTCCAAAGTGGCCTGGGGTGCAGGAAGAAGGATAGTACTAGCAAAAATCCCATGAAATTTGGAACCAGTTTGCCTGAAGGAAGCCTATCAGCACTAATTGGTTTGAAATGCAAAATATTCTCTATATTTAATTTTTTTGTTGGTTTCTTTAATTTCCTTACCTGCCTTCTCAATTCTTCAAGCAAATTTAAGTTTAAGTAGCAGCATTATTTCATGGCAAGAAACAAGTGCTTTTCCCTGGTGTTGACACAGAGATCAAAAGTAGTAAAGCTGAAGCTATTACCTTTTGTCAGATTTCTCTACATTAAGTCTTCAGTCATAGGTCTCTGGGGTTTGCAAGTAAAAATACAAATTAGATATTGAAAATAAAAATCAGAATGCTATTAAGTTATTTTTAAATGTCAGTTTTTATTGTTCACAGACATATCTAATCAATTAAGTTCCTATATTCCTAGCTGTTTAGGCTTTAAACTCTAAAACTCTCTCAGTAGAAGATAAAGCTGTACGTTGCTAAAATGCATGCCATATGCTTTGAACTCAATTTCAGAGAGATATAAAATCTTGAGTCTGAGAAGTCATAAAAATTTGTACTAAACTAGGTATCTACTAGTGATATGTCTTTATCTGCTAGTTTCCAAATCTCTAAGTTGTAGTTATATTTCAGATCAAAGGAGTCATAAGTCAATGAGATATAGAGAAATTTCCAATCTTGTAAATTAGAATACATTTTAAATACCCAGCTATTCATGCCATACACATGGTTTTATTTATAATCCATGTTGAATAGTTCTGGTACTAGAATTAAGATATTATGCATTTCCATGCCACATGTAGAAGCCTGACTTTAATTCCATAAACAATCATTTGCATGTTTAGTTCTGAAAGTTTTAAATGTGAATTAAAGGAGAAGTACCTTTCAAAACACAACAATGCTCTCTACACCACTGTTTGTTAGATTGGGTATACCATACAGTAGTTTGATACACTCTAAACTTTTTGACTGCTTCACATTTCCTAAAATTAAAGGAAAAGCTGATCATAAGGATCCTAACATCACCCCCAGAAATTGTCTCAGGCTGTGGAAATATAAAATTAAACCATTTAAAATTATAATTTAAGAGCCAGGGAGAGAGGCTCAATGACAATGTATGGGGTTAAAGCTGGCATGCTGTATGTATGGTCTCCTCCCCTTCTACTTTATTTTATGGTTCTGGAGATTAGCTGGGTGGCTGCCAACAGTCAAGACTAAACACAATTTTCAGCCAGCCATTCAGGGTAAAAGGCTGGAAATGGAATATGTATAAAGAATGTGAGGGCAGTGGATTTAGCAAGAGAATTGCTGAGACCATTATGCCTGAAATCTGAATGGTTGAATGGTTGAATGTGTGACACAGGCAATTTCCAAGCATGATAATTTCACTTCCATTTTAATTTGTTTGGACAGGATATTCAATAGATAAGCAATTAGTTCTTCAATGCATATCACAATTTAAAAATGAAAGATTATTTTTACCTTTCCTTTATTTTTTTCCATTTAAACAGATTTATTTTTAGCTGATCTGGACATTTGTGATATTTCCTGTTATTAACAATATCTATTTCTTTGATGAAGAAAGCTTTTCAAAAATGAAAAAGTTTCTTCTATTATTCTTTAGAAGAAAAGCTAAATAAATCATTATAAAACTAATTATGGGGGCGCCTGGGTGGCTCAGTCAGTTAAGCTTTCGACTTCAGCTCAGGTCATGATCTCGCGATTAGTAGGTTCAAGCCCTGTGTCGGGCTCTGTGCTGACAGCTCAGAGCCTGGAGCCTGCTTCAGATTCTGTGTCTCCCTCTCTCTCTGCCCCTCTCCCGCTCGCACTCTGTCTCTCTCTCTTAAAAATAAATAAACATTAAAAAAAAATAGAAAAAACTATGATGTTCAATACTATTTTATAGCAAGAAGATATTCTAAGTTTTTTTTAAGATGAAATGTGGCAACTTCCTGATTTTTTAGGGGCACCTGGGTGGCTCAGTTGGTTAAGCATCCAACACCAGCCCAGGTCATGATCTCACAGTCTGTGAGTTCGAGCCCCGCATTGGGCTCTGTGCTGACAGTTCAGAGCCTGGAGCCTGCTTTGGATTCTGTGTCTCCCTCTCTCTCTCTCTGCCCCTCCTCCACTCATGCTCTCTCTGTCTCTCAAAAATGAAATGTTAAAAAAAATTTTTAAAAAACATGGGATGTATTTATAGCTTGCATACTGTGCCATAGATTACACAAGAATATCAGCTGTTTATTCAAATTACAATGTGGAAGGTTTGGTGTACTAGATGTAAAACTAATGTCCACTAAAGGGCTGAGGAAACAACAGCATGCCTTGATACAGTGATCATTTGCCTATTTTAGGCACTAGATACAATTAGATTTGGACCAAAAGAAAAAGAGTAATTTTGTTTCACACACACACACACACACACACACACACAGATGGTGAATAAGATGTCTAGAGGGATAGAAGGAGCTGCAAATCTGTATTAAAAACAAAGTTAGCCAAGATTAAAACTGACATCTAATCAATAAAGATACACTTAACCAAATAGCTTTGGTGGCATTTTAAAATTCACCTCTAGTAAGATCTTGAATCAGTCATTAGCTTTTTCCACATGTGTAGTGTTTGTTTTGTGTTGAAACTCTTCTAGCCAGTTAAGGCACAGGTAGTAGAGACATGCTATGATTACATCACCAACAACTGCCTGCCAAGATAGAAAGAAATGATCTTTTCTTGGAACACAGCTTGGAAACCTTTCATTTTTTGCTTTGCCCATGTATGCATGTGAGTGTTATTTTTCTTTTAAAAAGCAACAGAAAACTACTGCTACATGGTCCTTCCTTTATTGCTCTTATGATACACATCTACTCCAAGTGGCTTGTTCAGTGACCTGTATCTTGCATAGGTGTATACAGGAAATATAAGTGGATGAACAAACCAACTGATATACAACAGGCATGGTGAAGACTGTGGGCAACTCAATAGCATGTGCCCCTATAAAGGAGTCAGTCACTCCTTCCCTGTGCTAATTGTTGCCAAGAGCCCAGTAAAGGGAGATTGCCCTTCCTCCCCTACTCCTTTTACTTCTTCTTTTTCTCTAGAAGTTCAATTTTTATGTATCATCTCCTCATTTCGAAAATAACCTACACAAAATGCATAATAAATATAACACATATAAAGATGGATATTGCCAACAAGCCACCAGTGTAATTTATCCTCATTTTGCAAGTGAGAAAAACAAGTCCTCATAAATTTAAACACAAACACTGAAGTGATGAGACCAAGAGCAGAATCCTGAGTTCCCCATTTCCAGGCTGTTCAATTCCCTAAATCTCTGTCTCTCCATTATACTGTTTTAGTTGCCACGGAAGTGAGTCTAACACATTTCTCATTAATCAAAACTTAAAACTATTTTAGTACATTGTTTTCTCTTCATAATTAATCTGTGTTTTTCATGAACCGTATCTTGTTAGGGGAATATAATTAAACCAAAATCTTCTCCCAACCCAGAAAAGTTATCCACAAAGGTGGAAGAAAATGAAAACAGTTTTCTTATTGAATAAACATTAAACTAGAATGCAAATACACATCACAAGCATCTGCTCAGGGATTACAATGCCAGAGAGAAATCTTATCCTTTCATATAACCAAGCAGATACAACCTATGCAGGTGTTCTCAAGATAACCAATAACTAGTCCTCAAGTAATAGGACTTGGCATCATTATTCGTCACACAAGCATCCTAAATTCACATGGCAATGGGGGTGACCATCTGTGTTAGCTCATTGGCTTTACCCAAAGGAAAAATAAAGTTGTTCTATCTTTATAACAAGAGACAGTCTTGCTGCTCAGAGTGAGGCTCCCACCCTCACATAGCAACTGGAAGATAACTGCATTTCAACGGGCTGGTTCCCAAATCCTTAAGGAAGACATTCCTGGGTCAAAAATGTGGCAAGAGGCTTAGTTTTATATATATACACATACATATATACATATATATTATACTATGTTATATTATATACACACACGCACACATACATTTCAAAGAGACAGAGAAAGAACTTATAAGTTATCTATAGTAAATGCTTTAAGAAAAGGAATGGGTGTCTCTCCTTATTTTCAACAGAGAAAATTAAGCCTCTCACTTTTAATTTGTATCTGGCTTTCCCAGCTGAAAGAATGGTGTTACAAATACAGGTTGAATTGAATTACTGTGATGTCTGTAGCGATTTAGCTCTTTTAAAATATGTATTTTTGCAGATGATTTGTAGTTTTATTATTTTTTATTTTTATAACTGGAAAAAATTAATTCTCTCACTAAGAGGTGGTTATATATTTTTATTTCTACATCAGAGTTAGAAAAATAAGTACTGAAGAATCTGACCTATATGTAAATTAAATACAGGGCAGCCAATGTGCTTTTGAAATTGTGTTCTTATTTCCAAGAAGGAGATATTTTCCTTACAGTCTAAACACTCAGATTCATTTCATAAAGTATTATTAAATTGCTCTCGATCACCAGTTTTAGCTCTTATTTAATTTGCTTATCTCCATAGCACACTTTAGCATTTTCCAATGGCTATATTTATTTTAAATTATTACTTGATTGAGTGGTCTAGACTTACCTTATTTTTCTTTGATCTATTAGGTCAAATTCTCAATACTTCTTGTTAATATGTGTGTGTGTATGTGTGTGTATGTATTTGTTGATCTCCTTCCATTTTAGGTTAGGTATAAGGAAGTGGTTTAGAAAATATAATTTTCATGATTTTAGCCACATTCAACCTCTGTCATAAGTTCTTTTTAAATGAATATTTTGTGGAGTGCCTGGGTTGCTCAGTTAGTTAAGCATCTGACTTTGGCTCAAGTCATGATCTCATGGCTTTTGAGTTCGAGCCCCACATCAGGCTCTGGGTTGACCCCTCAGAGCCTGGAGCCTGCTTCAGATTCTGTGACTGTATCTCTTTACCCCTCCCCTGCTGTGCTCGCGCTCTCTCTCTCCTTCTCAAAATAAATAAATAAACATAAAAAAAAGAACAGAACAGCCTTTGAAGAACTTTATGCATTCCCCAAAGGCTATTTTAAAATATATATATAAACACAATAAAAATGTTGTTAGGATTTTTTTGGTAAATCGTCTGCCAAATAGCTTCCAATAATTCCTTCTGTCTGTACACTCCTGCCACTTGTTCCAATAAGAGCTGAAGTCTATTTTCTTCCTTTGAAATCTGGGCTGGCCTTGTGACTTGCTTTGACCAACTGAATACAGTAGAAGTGATTCTATGCCAGTTCTTTGCCTAAGCATCAAGAGAACTGTCAGCTTCTCCTTTCCACTCTCTGGGAAGCCAGCTGTTATAGAAAGTTTGATAGCCTGACTGAAGAGACAAGACTTGTAGATGAGAGACGTAGAGAGAGAGGTCACATGAGGAAAAACAACACTCCATGTAACTGAGTCAATGAAACTCCATGAAAAGAGGGGTCCAGTCATTTGAGATAACACGCAACTATCTGAGCCTCCCAAGATGAGATTCTAGACATGCAATAAAGGTTACTTTTAAATCCTTTAATTCCAGTGTAATTGCTTTAGCTAATACCATGTGAAGCAGAGAAGCCATCCTCACTGAGCCCTGCCTGAATTCCTGGCTCACAGAATCACAGTAACTATTATTTATCTGAATAAACTACTACCAGCAATTATATTTGTTGATCTTATAGAGAATTTCCCGTTTATAAGATATTTTAATAAATATTGTACATGCTATTTCAGAATTCCTTATAAACCTATAGAAGAGATACAATTATTTTAGTCATCATACAGCTAAGAAAAATAAGGCATAAAGAGATGAAATTATTTGCACATACACATTAAGTCAGAGAAGAGATTCCATCATAAGCAGTATACCACCTTAACCACTATGTTTTTTCAAATAAAAGTATTTAGTTTTAAAACTCTTCTCAAACACTAAATTATTTCTATTATGTGACCATACTGACCATATTAACCAAATAAAGTATTTATTTATTCATTCAACAAATATTTGTGGACCAATTTTTCATAAGGCACCAAGTGTTAGAGATAGGAGGCAAAAGAGAACAAATCCCTGCCTCATGAAATTATTATTTTAGTGAAGATAAGCAGACAACAAATAAACAATTACATAGTACACCAAGCAGTGTTAAGTGCTATGGAGCTAGATAAAGCAAGATAATGAAGACAGGAATATAGGAGATAAAGACGAACATGCAATTTTAAATAGGAAGGTCAGGAAAGAAGTCCTTTTTACTACAGTTATATTTGAAAAGTGACAAAAAATAAAAGAGTTTTGTAACTATCTAGGGGAATAAAATCCTAACTAGAGGAAACAATAGACATAGAGATGGAGGTATCTCTATCACAATAGGCATAGGCTAAAATGGAGGCATACTTGGAGGAAAAAAAAGAAGTTCTCAGAGATCAGAAGAGAGTAGTGGGGATACAGTGTGTAGAATTCTAACATGGCTTTTAGAATCGCAGCCTCCTAATATCACACCTAGTATAATCCCCTCCCCTTAGTATGAGTGGAACATGTGTCTTGCTTCTAGCAAAAGAATATAGCAAAGGCAATGACAGGACACTTTCTTGATTTGGTTATATTATATGGCAAAGGCAATGGGATATCTCTTCCATGATTAGTGGTATTGTATGAGAATCCATCATAGTAGACAAAAGTGAGAGGTTCTTCTCTCTGACTTTGAAGAAGCTATCATGTTGTCAGAGAACCACATGGGAAGTAGTTCCATGTAGAACTACAGTGAGCAGCCTCTTGGATCTGAGAATGGCTTCCAGCCAACAGCCAGTAAGAAAATAGAGAACTCAGTCCTAGAACCACAAGGAGGTAAATTCCTTCACTAACCCAAGGGGACATGGAAACGGATTTTTCCTTAGGGAAGACTCCAGGAGAGAATGAAGCCTGGCTAACTCCCCAATTGCAGCTTTGTGACAACCGAGCAGAGGACCCAGCTAAGCTATGCTCAGACTGATCCACAAAACTTGAGATAGTCCGTGTACAGTTTTCAGCTATTAAGTTTGTAGTAATTTGTGATGCAACAATAGAAAATAATACAGGAGAAAAGGAAATTAGAGGAAAAGATATGATTGGGTGAGAGCAGCAGCCAGCTTGCTTTTAGATTTGTAACACAGAGTAAGATCTTAGTGAGAAAACTGTTCTGTATATTGACTGTGATACCTTCAAGAGGTCTATGAATTATATCAATGTCAAGTGCCTTGTTGTGGTATTGTGCTATAATTATGTAGTATGTTACCATGGGGGGGGCGGTAATTGGGTGATGTGTATATAAAACTTATATTATTTCTTACATATGCATGTGAATCTAAAGTTTTCTCAAAGCAATAGTTTTTAAAACAATAAATGTTTTCAACAAGAAAGGAGGACAATAAATGAGAATTTGATGGAGGAGGTAGTCAGAGGGAATATTTATCCTATGAGCAAATGAGAAACCATACAGTTTCTTTTAGCAGGAGAGTGATCTATTCTGATTTTCTTTTTTTGTGAAAGATCTTAGATTTTTTTGTGAAACATCTTATTCTCTTCTCTATTGTTATTTTCTCTGTAATAATTCTGAAGATTATTTTCCTTGACAAAAATCTAACAGCTACCTAACAGTGAACAATTTCAACTTTTCCTAAATCATTCCATATTTTCCTTATTCTTCTAATTGAAATACAAATTTCACACTCCCCCTTTTGGTTTTATTTCTGACACCATAATATTTTCCATTAATATTTGGTGTTCCCAGAATCCCTTGGGAACCAAGTCAAGAGTTGCTCTGTTTTCCTGCATGTCAGGAGAGGTAGGTTTGAGGTTTTCAGATCATTGTTAGAGAGTCAAGCTGAACAAAGCTTGTCTCCCGTTTCTGTCCCCAGTTTTCACTCTCACTGAATATCTTAATAATAATCCTATCACAGCTTGTTAGAGGAGTATTTTGAGAAGGCAGAAAAAAAGTTGTGAGTACAATCTTTGCCCTTCATTTAAAGATGTGTCTGCTTCTACCTTTTCCCTATGACCTTGTGCCCTCTTAACACACTCAGCTTGACATCTTTGACTTGGGCCCTTCCATTTCTAGCACTAGGAGATTAGAAAATTATTGGTTTTAATCTATGAATTCTACATATGGACAAAAAGAAGGCTTCAGGAAATTACTGGAAGCTAAAGGAATTTCATTTTAATATTAGGTAATGTATCCATTTAATAGAGAAAGAAAGAATACAAGCAAGCAATAGAGGAGATATATCAACCAGAGCAGTTTTGAATTTACATGAAAAATAGCCTACTCATTTCCAATTGAAGCCAAACTCAACAGTCAGTGGCAGATTTTGCAAACCTCAGCTCCTTACGGATGTTGACCTTCCTGCACTATTCTTACCAATCCATACTACATTTCTATATTTAGAGTTATGTGTCTTCCTTTTGGTTATCTGTATTCCTTTTTATTTTCTTTGCATGTATTTTTACAATCTGAACACATAATAAAGTTCTCTGCATAGTTACGGCATTTTCTTCCATTATAAACCTTCTTTTCTTACTCATTAAAATAATTTGAGATTTGCATTGTCAGAGTTATATCATCAGCACTTTTTGCTACCTTTCTGAGCTTTCTTCTGAGTTTTTCATGTCTGATATTCTTGAAGTCTTCTTTCATAAAGTCTACAGTAACTGTCTAATGAGTAGCTCTCCTAATGTATTCCAAATTCTAAAATGTCATGGTCAGTTCTTCCAAAATCACCTGCCACTGGCACTTGATGAACCAAATTCTCCATGCTGATCAAAATTAGGGCGAAAATATTAGTTCTTATAATCACTTTATTTACCCTCCAGGCCATGAAAATGGTATTAAGACCAGGCAAGAATTTGTCAGTTGTTTTGCTTATGTGGAATAGACTTCCAGAAGGTGAACAGATTGTTGAAGGTTCTGGGTCACTTCTATAGTTTCCATCATAACAGTTTTGTGATTGTGAACATCACCAACTGATTTCCTCCAACTGGACAGAGAGCCGTAAATTTTTGCCACATCCAAATTACCTTTTGCATTCTTTCCCTTTATCTCACTCAAATACACAGTCCAATCTCCATCCATATTAAGATTTATGGATTTCTCTGGATTATGTACAATTTCCTAGTATAAAGTAATGGTTACCTTCACTTCTGATTCCATAATTTTCAAGTTTGGGGCACTTAGTTAAATACTTATAACCTAGAATAGTACTTGGCAAATGGCAGGTGCTCGTTAAATATCTGTTAAGGGAATAACACATTTTGTGAAAAATCATTTTCATTATTAGGAATTCTCTTACATCCCTCCTTCTTCAGCTTACCACTGTTTTTCATGTTGTCAATCAACACTGAAGTGCTTCTATAATCATTTTTGAAGACTGAATTAATGTAGGAGATGGCATGACTGAAGACTGAAAATCCCAGTAAAAGATGTTGCTGTTGTCCAAGCTCAAGCTAACTATTTGCACAAAGCTTTTGAAGCAGTTAGAGTAGAAAGGAAAAAAATCAATAAATGATACACAGAAAGCAGCTGCAGGATATGGCAATGGTTTGAATAAAGGATTATAGGAATGAGAGTCCTTCATCTTTCTGTGTGCTTCATTCCAAGACAGATAGGATGATAATACAGCTAGATGTATAAGAAGGTTAGTGAAGTGGATTGATGTAGAATGAAAAGACTAGGAATTCATTTTTTTAAACCATATTGCATTTCAGGTATCAGAAGGAAATCTGACCAAAATATTAAAATCTGCAGATTATGGTACACATAAATGCCTCTGTTAGGGAAAGAGTTCTCAAACGTTCCAACAATGGATGGTTTCATTTACTCTAGAGACAGAATTCAGACTCCATTTTGTGAATAGATTACCATGAATGGCAATAACAAAGGGTATCTGTGGGTTAATAATGAAGACATCTTCTGTAACAACTTTTAGCACTTTTAAAGAAGCATTTGACAATTTTAGACTTCGGTTTTACAGAAATGAAGGTCCACATTTCAAAGTGGCCCTCAAAATATTTTTTCTGGCCATGGAAATGAAACAAATAGATGATATTTTCCTTGCTACAGAAAATAGAATTGTACAAAGATCAAAAACAGTTGTAATTAAAACTCCTTGGGGCTGATTTCTATGTATTTCAAAAGAGTCAACACTAAGAAATTTGAAGATGCATCTGGACAAAAACTTATTTCTCTACAAAAATCACTCATAGTAGGTACTTTTTCTGAAGTAACTTATTATATCAAATAAAATCTGCCATGGTGTTTGTTTCTATATTATCTACAAAAATCACTTGATGGCTTCTATAAAAATTCCATGTGAAAGGGAATGCCTAAAAAAATGATTTTTCTTGAGACTATGGTATGTTTTCATATGAATGATCGTGTTGTTCTGTTAACCTTAACAAATACGAATCCCAGAGCTAAAGGTATACTCAAGGTGAGCAAATTTCTAGAATTCTGTGTTCCTGATTTTCCATTCTAATTTATAGTTCACAGACACTTGAGCGTATTTATTCTTTAAATATTTCATTTTTGTGGATATTCTATGCTATCTCAAATCCATTCTGAAATAAGACAGCATATAATGAAAAAAAAGAGGGAAGAAAAATGTGAAAGCAATAGGCATTATATGAGCAAGCTGTGGATAATTTAAGACAAATAATCACACAGGTGGCCTTAATGTCTGTGAGACAAAGTTCAATATTACTGATTAAACTACTATAAAAAAGTTCAAATTTCCAACTGCTTCTATCACTTTGTTCATCAAGATACCCAGAAACTAAAACTACACATACAGAAAGTAATCAAAAAGAAACCACTAGCATGCAAATTATTTGCCCTGGTAATATATATTTTTATAATTCAGTCAGAAAAAAATATGAATGCAGTAACATAAAAAATAACATTCTTGACCTAGTAATTGCATTTTTGAACATCACGGAATAAAATGCTTTGAAGTCTACATCTTTGGAAAGTATTTTTTGGAATTCTCTTTTGCAGTTTAGTAGCCACTGCATTGGAAGTTTAAAATTCTATACATTCAAGTAAAAAAATTACTTTGTAAATTAGCCCCAGGTTAAGTCAATTCCAAGTCAATTCCAAGAAGGCATCTATCGCTCCAATTAAAGACAGGTCTGTGGAAAGAGAATAAACATTAATCCAAACATGTCTCCTCAAATCAACCAAATGTAATGGTAGGAAAAAAGATGTAGACTATACAACGATGCACAGAAAATGATTAACACAGAAATGCCTGTGAAAGCTACTGCTAGAAAGATGGTGTTACCCAGGACATATAATGGCAATACAAAAGGCAACACAGCATTTCAGGGAGAAAAAGACTCTTCACCAAAAAGTAAGTAGAACTTCCTAGTAACTGGAAAAACTTAGCAATAAAACAAAACGTCTGTCTTAAGCACTGTCCTAGAGCACCTTTTATGTAGTATACACAACTGAGACTATATGTGAAGTCCCTTAAAAAAGACTTTTTTAATGCTTATTCATTTTTGAGAGACAGAGAATGAGTGGGGGAGGGGCAGAGAGAGAAGGAGACACAGAATCCGAAGCAGGCTCCAGGCTCCGAGCTGTCAGCACAGAGCCCGATGTGGGGCTTGAACTCACAACCAGATCATGGCCTGAGCTGAAGTTGGATGCTTAACCCACTGAGCCACCCGGGCCCCCCCCTGAAGTCCCTTTAGGAAAGCCATTTATTCCCTCACTTATTATCCATCCATCCATCCATCCATCCGTCCGTCTATCTATACATAGCAGGCATTGTACTAGACTTTGAGGTTAGGGCTATGACCAGGACAGATAGAATATTTTGTAATTATTTTCAGAATCCACTAGTCTATACAGGTAGTTTAGCATACATATATATGTGTAGTAACTATAAATTTATCATTTTTGTGCAATTTTTGATATAAATAGTATCATATTTATGTTCAGTGATTCAACAAATTTTTTTCAACATCTTTGCAAAACCCATGTAAAAGGTTGCCTGCAACATTACTGTATATAGATACCTAATATAAGTATTCCTACATGAATATTACAATAAAGAATGGTAGCCAGAGTTGGAAAATAATAATTTTTCAGTACACTACATTATAACTAACCATTCTTTTTTTTTATTTTTTAAATGTTTATTTATTTTTGAGAGAAAGAGGAGACAGAATGCGAGCAGGGGAGGGACAGGGAGAGAGGGAGACGAGACACAGAATCTGAAGTAGGCTCCAGGCTCTGAGCTGTCCACACAGAGCTCTACACGGGGCTTGAATCCATGAACCATGAAATCATGACCTGAGCCGAAGTCAGATGCTCAAATGACTGAGCCGCCCAGTTGCACCATAACTAACTATTCTTTTTTTTTTTTTTTAATTTTTTTATGTCTTTATTTTATTTTGAGAGAGAGAGACAGAGAGTGAACGGGGGAGGGGCAGAGAGAGAGGGAAACACAGAATCTGAAGCAGGCTCCAGGCTCTGAGCTAGCTGTCAGCACAGAGCCTGACGCGGGGCTCGAACCCACGAACCGTGAGATCATGACCTGAGCCGAAGTTGGACGCTTAACCGACTGAGCCCCCCAGGCACCCCAATAACTAACTATTCTTGATCTTAATCTCACAAAATATAAAATCAACCAATGACCATCACCATTCTAACTTCTATTTGAATGCTTGCCCTTAGACAGATAAGGTAAAACATACAGCAGACTCTCTGTATTTATTAGAGAGAATTAATTTTAAGTAAACAAATGATCTATCACTATTAGTATCATAATTAGTTATAGTGATATATCTATCCAAATTCAAGTCATTGCTTATTTCCTATTTTGTATGTCATTTCTCTAAAAAAGCAGAGAATGAAGATGAGAAGAGAACCAACATTTATTATCACTGTTCTATCCAGGCACTTTGTTAGATGTATTATCACAGTTTTATGGAATATTTAGTCCTATAACTCTATTCTCATTGTGGCAGTGACTATTATTATGAAGCAGAAAGAAGCATGATTAACCTTTTTAAAGTGAAAGCAATGGCTAATAAATGGCACAATTTAAGATGCAGTTAGGAAGGAAACGTCTCCTTTTAGCTTGATTTGTTATTTCTCTCTTCTTTAAAGAAACTTCCTTTATCCCATAGAATTCTACCTATTGCTACTGAACCATTTTGGCTAAGAGGCAAAACTACATGGCATAGAGATGGGAAAATGTAGGGGTGTCTAGGTGGCTCAGTGGGTTAAGTGTCCTACTTTGGCCCAGGTCATGATCTCATGGTTTGTGAGTTCCAGCCCCGCATCAGTCTCTGCTGTCAGCACAGACTCTGCTTCAGATCCTCTGACCCCTTTTCTCTTTGCCCCTCCCTCCCTCCCTCTCTCTCTCCCTCTCCCTCTCTCTCTCTCTCCTTCTCCGTCTCTGTCTCTCTCTCTCTCTCGGTCAACTCTCTCAAAAATAAATAAACATTAAAAAAAAATAAAAACAAAAAGAGATGGAAAAAGGTAGAGGATAACACAAAGCATGAAAAATAAAATATCAAAATTTCACAAAGAATTTTTGAATAGACATTAACCCAGTATATGAGTTTGCTAGGGCTGCCATAGCAAAGTACCATAGACTGGGTAGCTTAAACAACAGAAATTTATTTCTTATATAGATACAAGATCCAGGCAGAGTTGATTTCTTCTTAGACTTGTATCTTCTCTCTGTATCTCCATATCATGTTCCTTCTGTATGTGTCTGTGTCCAAATTCCCTCTTCTTATAAGGACACTCAGTCATATTGGATTAAAGCCTACCCTAATGACCCCCCTTAATCTAATTACCACTTTGAAGACCCTGTATCCAAATGCTGTCACATTCTAAAGTACTAGGGGTAGGACTTCAACATATGAATTAGGTTGTGGGGAGGGGCACAGTTCAGCCCATAACACTGAGCAAAACACAAAAAAGCCTGAGAATTTTGAAGTAGGAAGTACTATAATTTCGTCAAGTTACCCCTAGCTTTCCAACTAAAAAACAATGGAGCAAATACATTTAACTTGTCCAAAGCCAACCTACCAAGCTTAATAAGATTTCTAGTCTCATGTGCTTAGGGGCAGGTTCTTCTGTCCATAACAAAATTAAACAACTCTTTGAGAAAGTTGAGCCACATTATTATGATCTGCTATTGATAATAACACACATAAGGGTTCACTTTCACTTTTTCTTTTTGCTACATTCTTGGGTGTTGTTGGTTTTTCTTTTGCTTTGTTTTTTTCCTTTTTTGTCAAAGTTACTATTTGATCAAGTCATTTCCTGCATCATAATAAAAAGAGAAGAGAAAGCTGATATGCCTGTTGACATATTTATTTATCTTCGGGATGAAATCTAAGACTCATTTTTTAAATGTCTGGGTTAGTCATTGTGTTCTCCTAGGCATTTGATTTTACCTCTTTGAAGATAGTGAAACTCATCATAATTGTATTGAAGGGATAGGTGAAGAATATAAGTGGCAAGAAAACACCCAAGGAAATATGCCATTGAGTGGTAAACAACACACCCTTCATACCTAGAAAAGAAATCAACCCACCAGGAATGGTCTGTAGGAACAGAGCAATTAGATCCCTCTTTCTATAAGGTAATTTACTGATTATTTTAAAAATGGGTTCCAAGATTACAACTTTAAATGAGCCTTCCTATAAACTTTAAAAGCATACATTTACTCAAAATTGTGCTAATTTCAAAGAATTATCATTTCCCCCCAAATCATCACCACTGAGTATAAAACTAAAAGATTATATATAATTTGTGACTTTTCCATAAAAAAATTCCATAATAAAATTGAGCTTTGAGGGGCAAATGACTTTCATCATTCATATTTTTGTAGCTTACATGTAATAATAAAATATTTTATTGCTTACTTTGGGAAACATCCATAGTTATGCTTCCCAGAATTAAGTATTCTTATTACCACAGTTTGGCTCGATTAATAGTATACATTCAGAGATGCTCAAAAGGAGATGTTTCGTGGAACTGAGATGAGTTACATGTATACTTCGTTTGAAAGTCATGGGCGCTTGGGTGGTTCAGTCAGTTAAGCGTCCGACTTGGGTTCAGGTCATGATCTCAGTTTGTGAGTTCAAGCTCCGCATCGGGCTCTGTGCTGACAGCTCAGAGCCTGGAGCCTGCTTTGGATTCTGTGTCTCACTCTCTTGCTGCCCCTCCCCCTGCTCATCCTCTGTCTCTCAAAAATAAATAAATGTTAAAACATTTTTTTTTAAAGGCTTAAAGTCAAAAACCTCTCTTGCCCAGAATTTCTCCCTTGGCCCTTCCCATTTCCAGTGAGATTCCATCATCCCCCCAAGGGGATATTTTAGACATTTTTTCTTTTCCAAATTGCTTCTCTCGCCATGACATTTTAATACCATAGATGTACTACAGCTAATGTACCATATATTCCCCAACATACTATATGGATATCTGTGTATTTTATAAATAGCAAGATTTTTTCACCTCCCAAGAACAAACGTTTATCCCCTTGGAGGTGATCTTTCCCCCACTGGGAATGCATGTTACAGAGTGACAAATAGCACAGTGTCTGGCATATAGTCACATAATAAATGTTTACTATCAAACGTGTTTAGAAAATAGTTTCTTAACATGGTGTCCACAGAAACCTCACAGAATTCTGGGTGGACTCACCAAAGTCATACGGAAAAATCTGGTTCATCAAGAATTATCCTGAGAATGACCACGGCTTTCACTATATTCGCAAATTCTTCCTGAGAAAGAAATTAAGAAGGAGTGGTTTCAGACCAATAGGCAAAGGGACATTGTATACTGGAAATGATTGTTTATTTTCTACAGCGCTGTAGAGGTTTCAGAGCCATTAATGGAATTAATCCATTCTGTATGATAGTTTCCATTTTCCTTTGTTGAAATACCCAAATTCAATCTAGATCACTAAACTTACAGAGCACTGACTTAGTGAAAATGGCTACATACACGAAGAAAGTGGGAAAGTGTCTTAAGGAGCTTTCTTAGAACAAGAGTTTTTGTTAGACTGTTTGCATGGTTACCCAAGTTTTGGCCTCAAAGATGCTAGCAGGATTACCAGACAGATATATTCACTCGGTTGTATGTGGGAAATTGGGTCACAGACATGAATCTACAAAGGCCTTTGAGGTCTCTGAGTGGAATAGCTCGTAAAGTCTGAAGCACAACTCTGAAGTGCTTCCGGAGTGTTTAAAATGTTAGGAATGTAGTAAATAAGACAATTTATATAAGGCTAACATTGAACAAAGACAGAGATGAACTTACATTAGTGTGCTTGCCAGCAAATTCTTTTAAGAAATCCTCCCAACTCCTAAGATCTTTGCCTGAGCTAAAAAGGCTTAACATCAGATGGAAATACAAAGGAAGGAAATGGGCTTTAATAATATTTCTCAATTCAAATTTCCATTAGTAGTTAGATAAATCAGCAAATGATCTTGCAGCAATGAAAATGATCTACAATGATACACAGTAACACAAGCAGACCTCACCAATATAATATTGAACAAAAAGCCAAATACAGTTTTCACGCTTTATAATTCCATTTCTATAATTTCAAAATTAGGCAAAACTAATCCCTGGTGATAGAAGTCAGAATAATAGTTGCATTTCGTGTGGGGCTGAGTGGGAGGCAGGGACAGAAGGGGGCATGAAAGGGACTCCTCGGTTATTGGAAATGGTCTCTTTATCGAGACAGCTTGTACAGTTGTATGTGCACTGTGTGAAATCTCACTGAGCTTTACATTTATGACATATGTCCTCTACATATGTATTATACTTTTAAAGAAGTATTTTTTAGCTTATTGACGTTTCCAGAAACAAGTGCTATGTGGATAATTGAGCCTTTTCATATTTTTATATCAATAAAATAATTTGTATATACCATGTTAATGAGAAGTATATGTTCTATGTAAAGGGTTCTGTAAAAGAGATACCAATATAGACCACAATTATAAAAACAAAAACATCAAACACTGAATCCTTCTCTTACTTGAAAATTACTCCTCAGTTACTGAATTTAAGCTGGAATTTTGCATTTCAAATAGATTTAGCAACTCCTGGAATGGCACAACAAAACACACTAAATAAAGGAACTTAAAGTCTGAGAAAGTGATGTCACACCTCTAAATGTTGTTTAGTTTATTTGTAAAATGAGGATAATAATAGTATTTACTTTTGTGATTACCATAAATATCAAATCAGATAATGCATATAAAGTAATTAATCCAGTGGCCGGCACATTCTAGAAACCTAGGAGAGAGAGCTATTCTAAGCAACATTGATAATAGATTTGAATCAAGAGATTTAAAAACTCATAATCTTCCTCATTTCCTCATGAAAAGTGCCTATATCTATCCCATTTTGTTCCCCATTAGGGCTTTACCTCCAAATCATATTCAACACCCTAAAAATGGACTGTTCCTGCTAATCCAAGACACCCCAGGGAAAACTACTTCCTCTCTTTCTAGTGTCTGCCTGGATCATACTTTAGTAATGTTACACCAGAGAAAACAGCCAGTGCTCTTCCCAATCATCTAAGTAACTGGGCTCAACTCTGTGGTTGGCATGATTACCCAGGTGGTTAAATTATTATCGTGATCACATGGGGTCTTTCTCCTTCCTTCCCCGCTGATGCCTTCATCCTGGCTCATGGGTTGTTTCTGTTTTGTTACATTGCTTTTCTTTTACCGTACTGGTTATTGAGAGTTTCCAGGTCAACTGGAGTGTACTGGTAAATGTTTAACAACAAGCTTTCCAGAGGAAAAGATACCCAGATTTGTAGCATTTGCTACATGTAAATACTTCCACTATGGTCTGCATGGTGCTTCCTATATAGAGAGATCACGGAGCACAGAGTTGGAAAGAAATGCACAAAATCTGCTCTGAAAGCCAGTATCAGCCAGTTCTGGCACGTCTCTATGTTAATACAGATCTGACCTCAGATATTAAATGCAAAAATTCACTTTGATCTGTCTTCCTTTCCCTCATTCCTTCCTGACTTCCCTTCATTATCCTCTCTCCCTCTTATTCTTTCTTTTTCTCCTTCTCCCTCAGTAGTTGGATCTTCTCCTCCTTTGGAAGTCACCTTGAACTTGCTCAGGCTACAGAAATGCCCTTTCTCATTGCACTGTATGGAGGCTGCATATCTACCACATGGCAAAGTACCTTTGTTTGCTCCTTAACACTCAGGTCTCCACTTGCAAGTCAGATCATTGGGAACACAATTGGCAATTGTCTTCTTATAATAGATTAGTCAAGTCACCAACAATTTAAAAATTTGGGTATGGAACTAGCCCTAATTAGAGATTAAGGAAATAAATAGAACCATATAAATTTTAGGGGAAAAATGTTACATTCTAACAGCATATGGTTAGCAAAACTGCCCAGGATACCGTTTCCACAGAGACAAATGCAAGACTCCTATTAGAAAATTCTAGAGAACAAAGGATTTGTTTTGTTTTACTTTGTTTTTTGCCCCTCTCTCCCTCCCACCCTCCCTCTCTCTTTCTCTCTCTCAGAACAGAGATTTTTCTGACAAAGTCATATTTTCCCAATGTAAAAAACATTCTTCTGTTGTTTGATATTTGAAGGGTTATTTTTGAAGTGAGACAAATCCGTTTGTGAATTATATATCAAAAAATTAAAATCTAAATGAAATTTCTTTGCAGTACTAACTGAATGAAAGATTTATCTTAACTACTATGGTGAAGATAAATCTGTCTTTGCTTGTCTTCATTTTCTCAGATCTTCATAAGTATTTGTCTATAGTCTTTAGATCTGTTGCCAACATAACAGATCAGTCAGGACACTTCTATTTTTAAAATTAGGTCTCACACCAGCCTACATTCACCAAAATTGGTCCTACCTATTGACACCATTCTTGCAGAAAGAAAACTACAGCTCTGCTGAGTGGTGCTCCAAAGCACATGTTTGTGTAAGGCATGTATCATACACCATTTGAAAGGTTTTCTAATTTTCAAATGGTTTTAAAACTTTTTTAACTTCCTGCTTAGTCACAATATGAATTAAAAAAAAATGGAGACTGGTCATTTTATAGCAATTACCATTGCTATGAGGGAAAAATCCTAGGATAATAAATAAATGTTAGGCTCCCAAGGGCAGTGATTATATTCTAATCATCTGTCTGTCTAGTTACACCTAGGGAAGGGCATCAATCAGTGTGTGAGAAAGTTGGTTAAAAATTGTAATATCTAACATTTGTCTGAGAATGTAGACTTTATATATACTAAGTCATTTTCCACTAAAAGCAATTACCTAAGGTCAGTATTGTTAGCTTTGCCTTTTTGTATGTTTGCTTGTTAAGAGCCTTTATCAATGGATGTGGAAGACAGTGAAATATTTTTTTAACTTACGACTCTCCAGTTATGATGAATAATGAGTATTAATTAAACAAAGCCAGGACTAGGGTAGAGAAGAAAGAGCAGCGCTAACTTTCAGGGCCCAATACAGGGCCCTGGTCTTGGCTCTGTAATAAAGTCCCATTAACAGAAAAACTCAAATGATATTAGCTATTACCTCAAACACTTATGAATGTAGGCCATGGCCACATGTCAAATATCCCTCCATTACTGCTGTGACTCCCAGGAAATACATTAAAGTGGTCAAGAATAAACTCACGGCTACAGGGATAGTCTCTCAAATTTTCACTGTGCTTTGTTGTAATGTGCAGAAGAAGGGTTTGATTCATAGTGTTTCCAGCTTTGCTACCCTTGTTTCAAGTCTTACTGAGGTTTAATGAAACCACTTTTATCGTCATCATTCCCAGCTCCGTGATATCTTCCGGACTTGGACATGAATTCAGTGCAGCCAATGGGATAGGAAACAGATATCAGGGATAGATCCCCTGCTCATTAGAATGTTCCACCTTCTGATATTCCAGAAATGGATTCCACAGTCATCTCTACTCTATCATTCATGCTTCCTCTCTTTTTTCCATCCACCCATCCATTCTTCCATTAACCTATTGATTCAATAAATATCTATGAAGAAACTTCTATGAGCCAGGCACAAATCAATAGGGTCTCAGTGTTGGACAAGGATTTACAGCCTTCTTGCTATTAGACTTCCAAAACCCACCAACCATCCCACCAACCATCCAGACATGCCTAAATCTTTATACTCAAGTTGGGACTTCAATCTAGTTCTGCAAAAGTTAAATAAAATGTCTCTGTAAAAAAAAAAAAAAATATATATATATATATATATTATTTCAAAAATTTCCAATTAGCTCAAAATGGGGGGGGGACAGATTGAGGAAAATATCCCTTTAAGTAAATATACTATATGGAAGACATATTTATTTAGCAAACAGTTTAGTTGGTTAATTCTGCTCTATTTAAAAATACCATGCTGCATTTTTTTTTCTTAGAATACATCTGAACACACGCCTCAAGACAGACAAAAAGGAAGCAACTAAACTCTGAGCAATGGAAAAGAAAAGAATTTATAATTGGGAGATCCTGAGGGAAAGTGAAACAATTGGGTTATACTGCCTCTTAGAAACAGACAAAAACATCAAATTCAAGTTATTGAAACTTAAGCAGAAATATAATGACTATCGTTTGATCTCTGGTGTACATAATGCTTATTAAACATTATTGTACTTGAAATGAAATATAGTTTTGCAAGACTTAATTTTTGCTCCTATTCACATGGTCCTAAATACCATCTACCTGACGCCACTCACAAGGATGTTGGGAAACGCATACAAAAAAAATTAAACTCCCCAAACTAGCTCACTTCTTTTACTACATGCAGAGAAGCTTTTCTTCTTTATTGAAATGGTAAAGTCTATATGATCTAAACTATCAATTAAAAAATAAACACCTCCCTAATTTTGATCTTGTTTTTTAATGTTTATTTATTTTTGAGAGAGAGAAAGAGAGAGAGAGAGAGAGAGCTTGATCAGGGGAGGAGCAAAGAGAGAGGGGAGAGGAACTGAGGTGGGCTCTGTTTGACAGCAGACAGACTAATGAGGGGCTCAAACTCACAAACCATGAGATCATGACCTGAGCTCAAGTCAGAAGCTTAAAGACTGAGGCACCTAGACCCCTTGATCTTGTTTCTGAGAAAGAAATATCTCCCCACTGGTCACGGCTATACACCCCTCTCCAAATTTTCATACTCTCTCCCTGGTTTATCCAAGATTTTTTCTGTTAATTGCCCTTTATGCTTTTATCTTCAGTCTTTTTCTTTATTAGGTCTTTCACACTTGCTGATATGAATTCCTCAGGCCACTAATTCGAGTTAAATATAAAATTTTTACTAATTCTTTTTTTATGTTTATTTATTTATTTTTGAGAGAGAGAGAGAGAGAGAGAGAGAGAGAGAAAACACAGGGGCGGGGCAGAGAGAGAATCCCAAGCAGGCTCTGCACCAACAATGCAGAGCCCTACTTGGGGCTCTATCCCAGGCTCCGTGAGGTCATGAACTGAGCCAAAATCAAGAGTCAGATACTTAACTGACTGGGCCACCCAGGCGCCCCTTTACTAAATTTTAATTTCCATATTAAGTGCACATTCTGTGTTCCAAAAAAATTAAATCTGTTAGGAGAGGGTTGTCTCATCACTGGCTAATGGCTTTTGACTATTTGGTCATAACTGAAATATACATTTTTTTCTGGTCCTAAACTATAGTTCCTTCCAAAGTTGTTTCACACAACTGTCTGCTGTGGTAGCCTCTTTTCACAAACTTTAGGCTCCTTCAGAAACCAACATCTCTATCTCTCTTTCCACTTGGCCTTCTTGGAAAACATGAGGAAACTATTCACTTCATCCATGCAACCCTGAAGGCACAGGAATCCAGGAGAGCTGACAAGCCCATTTCTGTCTTTGATACATCAGCCAACCATCCCTCTTATAACCTCTGATTCTCACAGGCCTAGGGAACTCTTGGGACTGCAGACAGGAAACAGGGCACGAGTTCCATTGAGTTCAGAGTCACTAAGTTATCAGAAGAGTTCTATCGGCCACTGTACTCCCTCTCCACCATGGAGCCTACCCAAGGAAGCCAGCCTCTCCTCAGAAACCCTTCTCCTTTCACTCTTCTCTTCTCTTAGATTATCTCTGGGGAGAAGAAAAAGAAAGGACATTTTCATATTGAAATTTGCATTCGGGGGCTTTTGAACTTAAAAGTTGAGAATGTTAGATATTTGTTCTGGTTCCTATTCCCTTGAAGCAATGATTCCTTTTTAAGGGTAAAAAGTCTGAATGAGGTATGACTATTAGGTAAATAATAATTATGGTTATAAATTATCAGTGAAAACCTAAAAATATTCCAAACCTGATATACAATCTCTATGTCCTTTCCCTCTTTGAAATTTATTTTATCAACATTTCTTCACAACTTCCTCAATGTTTTTTCACAACCTCCTCTTATTAGCTGTAAACTTATTATTCCTCATTGCTAAACCTCCCAGGTTGTGATGATTAAATGAGAAAAAGATTAAATGAGAGGATTCATTTCAGTTGGTAATAACAGAAAATCCCAAATAACAATGGCTTAATTAAGGTAGCATACTCTTTTCCATGCAATAGAATTCAGTTATAGGCTATTTAGGACAGGAATGGTGGTTCCATGATTATCAGTCTCCTTTGACCTTCTTCAGCACCAAGGTCATCTCAAGCTCAAAGATAACTGCTCCAATGCAAGTGGCAGCAGGAAAGAGGAAGATGAAGGAAGGACAGGATACCTGCTTTCACTATAGCTTATTTGAAGAAATTTAATCACCTAGTCACACAGAACTGCCAGCCATATCTTTTGGTCTCAAGTTTCACAGGCGTGAATTAGAAACCAATCCAAGATGCTTCATTATATTTGAGCAAGAGGGTCAGTTATCCCCCTCTCTTCCCTTCAGTGGGAGATGTGACTGCAACACAGAATTTTCCAAACTAGTTCTTACCAAATCCTGCTGAATCTCCGGCAACCTGACCATTTTAGATCCTTGTATATGACTCATCCAGCAGGTTCACAGACACGTTCTTTGAAATTGTAGCTTGTTAATCTGACTCAGAGCACATTGCAACTTGGAGTTCAGTCAAAGCCTCCAACTTAACATCCTGTTACACTAGTATAAAAGGAAAACCTGACTTTTGTAGCCAGCCATCTTAATAAATTTTCTTTTGAGTCCAAATAGATTTTTAGTTGAGTTTCTTGGTTTTCTAATATATTCATTGATATCATCTGAAAACAAAACTTTTTTTGCTACTCGTATTCCACATAGTGCCTTATTCCATTCTCTAGAATCACCGAAACAATACTGAATAGTCATCGTGCCCAGGGGAATTCTTGCCTTGCTCTTAATTTTAATGGGAATGTCTTTAGAATTTCACGATATATATTTACCATTGGTTTCTGAAATGTACTCTTCAGGGTGTTTAATTCTTTCACAGGCACTAATATAATCGTGCCGTATCTCCTTTTTTTCCATGAAATAAATTAAGTTTCCCAATGTTGACATTTATATAACTGGAATGTGGAAATATCCCTTAATAATAGTCTACAACCATTAGTCCTCCTGCTCAAAGCCATTAACACTATTCACCTCTCATTCAACATAACTCAAACTGCTCCTTCAAAGATTTCTGAAATTCTCTTTATTTTCAAGTTCCTTTCTTAGTCCTCTTTCTCTTCCAGCCTATAGATTTTTTGTTTAATTTCTGTGTCTGTGTCCCTGAGTGGATTTGCTCTTTAAAACAAAATGATACATGTTTTGCTATCTTCAGAAATTTCCAGGCTGGTCACAGCGGCTCTGGTGGCAGGAGCTGCAGTGACCTGGCAGCCCAGCTTTTCAAAGGCTCTGGGCACTTGGGGGCCTGCTGCCATGATGTCCAAGAGGAAGGTGAGCTCCACCCAGGGGCGGTGAAGGGGAAGCCCAAGAGGAGACCTGGTGAGGTAGTTGGCCAATCCTGCTTTTGCAAAAGTGGAAATGAAGCCAAAAAAGGTGACAGGAAAGGATAAATCTTCAGACAAAAACGTACAAGCAAAGGGGAAAAGGGGAGCAAACAGGCTGTCTTGGCTAAACAAGAAAAGAAAGAAGTCTTTTAAGAATTTATCTATCTATCTATCTATCTACCTATCTATTTATTTATTTGAGTGTGTGTGCATGCATGAGTAGGGGAGGGGCAGAGAGAGGGGGAGAGAGAGAATCCCAAGCAGGTCCCATGCTGTCAGCCTGAGATGGGGCTCAGTTTCAGAAACCTGAGCCAAAATCAAGAGTTGGTACTTAACTGACTGAACCACTCAGGAGCCCAGAAAAGAAAGACCTACCTGTAGGAAACAGAGAAACTAAAAATAAGGAGAGTCCAGCCTCTGATGTAGCAGAAGAGAAAGTAGCCAAGTCTGATTTATATCATATCCCATGTCTTATCAGTGGTCCCTGTCTCCCTTCTTGTACAATTCCAAGGAATATTTTTATCAACTATTTTGTAAATTCAACTTTTTAGTAGCTCTAGAAACATTTTTAAGGAGGGAATCCCACCTCATCCCATTTTTTAAGTGTAATTTATTTTTTCAGAGGTGAAATCATTTTCTGGTTGTGTATTTTTTGGTACAACCAGAAAATAGTAGGATATTGAATATGGGAAGCTTTGATGGTCTTGGGTATCAGCTTAACATTCTATAGATGGGGTAGTCTTTCTATCCTATAATAGAGAACATATTAAATGACAATTTGGAGTCAATTGTATATTCAATATATCTTGAACATTTTTAATTACTTCTATTCCCTACTGTTTTTGGTAGAATTGTTTCCTAAAGAAAGCACTCCTTGATCTTGGTTCTCCTTTTGGGCAGTCTGTAACATCTTGGTTGTGGTAATCCAGTTTTCCTAGTAACTTTCTTAACTTTCTTAGTAACTTTCTCAATGTGCTGTGCAAAACTGAAAATTTGAGTATGTAGTGTATATGATATTAAAATGTGAGGGGGCACCTGAGTGGTTCACTCACCTGTTGGACTCTTGATTTCAGCTCAGGTCATGATCTCACAGGGGAGACTAAGCCGTACACTGGGCTCTGCACTGGACATAGAGCCTGCTTAAGATTCTCTGTCTCCCTCTGCCCCTCAACAACTTGCACACATGCTGCACACTCTTTCTCTCATAAATAAATAAATGTGAATTGATGAGACTTAACAATGTAACAGCATATTAATGTTTGAAGATATTGGTGCTTGATATACTGTTAAGAAAAATTTTCCTCCAAATATTTAGCTGTGAGGTCACTGGAATAACTTTTAGAAAAGAATCACAGATACATGATTTTTTTTAGACTTTTGGTACATACATTAAGAATTGTGTACAAATTAAAATCTCTGTACTGATCCTCGGAACAACCAATAAAAAGTCAATTAGGAAAGAAACAAAAGAAAGTATCATAATGCTGGGCATGTAATAATGTTCAGCAAATACCACAATGACTTATAAGACACTGCCTTCTGAACTTGATGATGCTACACAAAGAAAAAAATACAGGCCGGTATTCCTGAGGAACACAGATGCAAAAATCCCCCAACAAAATACAATACTAGCACACTTCATTCAACCGTGCATTGAAAGGATCATCTACAATGATTAAGTGGGGCTTACCCCTGAGATGCAAGGGTGGTTCAACATTTATAAGTCAATAAATATATCACATCATTTTAACAGAATAAAGGATACAAATCATATGATCATCACAGTAGATAGGGAAAAACATTTTACAGAACTCAATATCCTTTCATAATAAATGCTCTCAACAGATTAAGTATAGCAGTAACTCAACATATATGACAAGCCTACAGTTAATATTTTACTCAAGGATGAGACGCTGAAAGCTTTTCCTTTAAGATAAGGAGCAAGATAAGGAGCAAGACAAGGATGTCCATTCTTACCACTTCTAACAACATAATACTGGTAGTCCTAACCAGAATAATTAGGCAAAAAAAAAAAAAAAAAAAAAAAAGAAAGAAAGAAAAAAGAAAAGAAATAAACATACCCATTTTAGTAAGGAAGAAGAATTAATTATATGTATTTCTGATAAAACTATTCCTTGCCTCTTTTGGTTATACTTTTATAGACTAATTTTTATAATTTATTAGTTTTCAAACTTTCTTTTCTAAGTCATTATCATTTGCCAAATCACATAGCTCTTGATTTATTTTTAAATCAAATCTGATGGTCTTGGTCTTCCAATTGGATAATTCACTTATTACATCTATTCTGATTACTAACATATTTATATTTATTCCTACATTTTTATCTAAGTTTTTTGGTTTGCGATTATTTTCTTACTATCTTGTGTTTTTTTCTTTTCTTTTTCTGCCTTCTGTTGACAGAAATTTTTTTCCTGGTTTAGAAATTAACCATTCTATTTATATTATTGTGGTAGTTCCATTTCCTTTAAAATTTTAACATACATATTTAAGTTTATTTCTTCCTAATAAAGTCTAAAGTTAATCAATAATTACTATCTTCTTTCAAAAGATTCAAAGATATGTAACAGCTTATATTTTCATCAGGTGCTTACCTTGCTTTTAAACCCTCCCTAGGGGCAACTGGGTGGCTCAGTTGGTTACATGTCCAACTTTTGATTTCGGCTCAGGTCATGATCTCATGGTTCGTGAGTTCAAGCCCCACACTGGGCTCTGCACTGACAGCATGGAGCCTGGTTGGGATTCTCTCTCTCCCCTCTCTCTCTCTGCCCCTCCCTGGCTTACTCTCTATCTTTCTCTCAAAATAAATAAAAATAAACTTTAAAAAATCATACATTTTAACCCTCTCTAAATAGTTATTAGTGATGACCATAATTTTAGTATTTTTGCATTTGTTATGTTGATTGCTTTGTTCACTATTTTTTCCTTACTTTCCAAACTATTCTTGTTAATTCAACTTTCTTCCTGCTTTAGTATATCCCTCAGCATGTCTTTCAGTGAGGGTCTACAGGCAACATTTTATTTCTGCTTTTATGTTTATAAACAGGTCTTTAATCCTTACTTTTGCATAATAGTTTAGTCAGGTATAGAGTTTTATTCCCCAGCAATCTGAAAATGTTATTTCATTGTCTTCAAGCATCTTTTGTTCCTAATGTGAAATATGATAGTCATCCAATTATGTCATTTTATAATCTGCCATTTCTCTCCTGTGACTCTCTACCTTTCTTATCTATGACATCTTATAGTTTCAGAATACTGTGTTCAGTTATAGGGACTTGATATATTTGCTTCCAACCTGAAAATTCATATTTTCAAATAGGAAACAATTTTCTTCAATATTGCTTAGAATAGTATCTCTTCTCCATTCTCTCTTGGAGTCTGAATTTGATGACAGCTGGCTAACACAGTGTAATTCCTTTCTTCTGGGTGATTTCCTTAAATCTGTTGTGCATTTTACTAGTGTTTTCTCCAGCTGTGTATTGTCTAACCCACATGAAGTTATTATTTCCCAATGTGTAGGTACACATGATTTCTAGAATTTTTGTCTCTTACTTTTTGCACACGTCTCTTTTTAGAGAATTCAGTTTTCAGGCTTGTGGCCCTGATAATAATCAATGCTCACTGACATTTAAATACCAACCACCTTTTAAGAATAAATGCTTCAACTATCCCCATGGGCTGAAACAATTTGTTTATAACTCACTTCTTTAGCTATAAGCATCCTCAATATTTCTGTGACTTGGTAATTTTGAGTTTAAGTTTTTTAATGTTCTGATATTTATCCAACTTTTCTATGTTTTGTGGGTGGAGCAATGGGGACTTATCTTGATATCTTTGTGAGCTAAATTGAACAAAAATTTCCCCACATAAAATAAGAAGAATGTTTGAAAACCTATTAGTCATCCATATTTTCTCATAAGGACATATCATATCTATTTATCTGTCTATATATAGCTATGTATATTTAGTCATACATATGACTACTGTATATGACTATACGTGACTCCATATTTGTCTAACACAACATAAAACAGATGAAATTTAATATCCTGAGCTTAAAGAAAAAGTTAACCTAACCAAGTTAGTACAAAATGCTATGAGGGCAGTGTTCAGTGATAATCAAAACTTTAAGATTAGTATGATTATTTTGCAATTCTTTTTATCCAGTGTCTTATTTAGCTGGGTCTCCTACTATAAAACTTCATGTCTACTTTATAGAAGTCTTCATTTTGTTATTGTCATCATTTTGATGGACTAAGGAACGATATTACTACAGACCAAGATCAGATGGATTGTTTCATTAGGCAAAACAGGAGGATAAGTTAATTATACAGTTAAAACAATACCAGCATTCTGAATTCATGAATATGCTAATTTGTTTAGTTCAATTTATCTAAATAAGTATAATCACATCTGGTAAACTTTGAAGTTTAAGAAACAATTCTAAACATTTTTATTCAAATAATTGCTCAGCACCATGAATACATCTGTCAATTGCTTGTTAATTGACTGAAATAGGACTACATAACTATGCCATCTGTCACTAACACTCTTTCCAAATACCAGTTGATCCCTTAGTGTTAAATTGAAATTGACCTTGTCACTCAACCAGTAAATTTTATGTGTTTGAGTCAATTATACCACTTTGCCACTCTTTTATACTCACCACACATCTGGACTTATTTTTGCCAGGGCAATAATTGTGTTAATAAACATCAAAACTTACATCATTCAACTACTATAGACCTCTTCAATCTAAACATAACTTTAAAATAGATCCACTTGACCCGTAGATTTTAGCTCTATTGTTTTGTTTAGTAGTCAGTGTAATTCTTTATTATTTATAATTTTTAAACCCAGATTGATAGAAATATTTTTAAAATATCAATACCTCGTACTACCATCACTGAAAATCTATTAAGAATAAAATTAAAATATAAAAAATCTTCATTTTGATAAAAGCACTGAAAACAAAACAACATTGTATTCATTTAAATGATGACATAAACAAGAGTGTTCAAAGCTTCACATGTGGAGATGTTTTTATTCTTTTTCTAACTCATGGGATTCTGTACAAATTATCCTCACTAACGTTAATGATAATCTTGATTCTAACTTCCTTAGGGTCTCAGTGGGAAATTAGAGGCTGGCATTTCTAAAGTTATCTAAAGATAAAGACAACATCCAAATTACTCTCTAGCATGGTTATCCACTACTTACAAACTATAGTTTACTGGAATGGTTTTAATGCTATTGTATATATGACACACAAGTAAATCATCATTCACAACTTACATTACAAATTTTGTACCAAAAGGTAGGCATCTCATTATAGCAGATATGGTGTTGTGCTTCTCTTAAATCCTCCTCAAAGACTGAAACACTCATTTCTTCCATTGCTGGGAATGTTGGAGGTTAACAGCTCTAATCTCTTTCTAGGAATTAGTCCCAGCCAAAGAGAGAAGACTGGCCCAAGGTCAATCCCCTCCCCAAGGGTAGCCTTCAGGGTAACTGGTAGGGATAGGAGATAAAACCCTGGTTCCTTCCCTCAAAAACATAAAAACTCTGAAGGGCCAAGCCAGAGAGAAGGCTTCCTGGAGGGTTATCTGAGCCCACAGTTACAACTGCATCATAGCCTACCTTCCTAATCGGCTCAGTATTGCTCCAATCACATTTCCTAGTCATTCCCAAGAGCAATCCCCAATAACCCTCCTGCATGGAAATCTCAGAGTCTCAGGGTCTGTTCCTTGGAGAACCTGTCCTATGACACTAGGTTTCCTTGATTTATGTGACGTTTCAGTGAAAGCAATGTAACATCTCATGTTCTATATGAAACAAGCTTCACAGTCAATAGAAGGAGCTAGAAAAAAAGAACTGAAAGACCTGGGTACTGTAACCTGGCAGCTGGGGACATTTTGAAACATTTTTTCCATTATCAGCAGAAATCTGTTTTAGAAGCATTACCGAAGCTTGTTTTCTCAAAACAGCAGGGGAATTTTTACTAAAGGAATGTAGGAATATGCCAGATACACTGGAAATGAAGATGGTACATTTTGTAGCATTTAATTAGCTATAGTATTTGCATTTCCCCTGAATACAAGTGATAATTTGTCAGAAAATACTTCATCATTTTTTTTAAAAAAGGAGAAAAGAAATACCATATATAGTATATTAATAAAAACATTTAGGGTAGGAAAACTCTAACTTTGTTATATGAAAACGCACAAATACATAACACCTCAGGATCTAGTCAGTGAAGTAGGATAAAGATAGAGAGTTAAATTAAATCTATTTAATCTGTTAAATCTATTCCATGACAATCTGATCTCCACCAGGGCTGCTGAAATGGTAGATCATTTTTGTACTTGCTGATATGGCAAAGAAAAGTAGCAGATCTATTTGAAATTCCATTTAAAGGCTCCTAGATTCTGGGTCACTTCAACACCTGCCTTTTATACGATTTGGGAATCTCTAAGGGAGTAGCTCATTTATACCACGTAAGCATGGTTCAGTCACAAATTATACAATTATAATTTGTTATATAAACAAGGTCGATCAAGTCCAATATAAACATACTTCCAGATGTTTCACTGATTTTAGTCATTGGGAAAGCAAAAGTTCCCCATTAATGAATTGGAAACTGATAAATCAGCATTGTTAGTGCTCAAAATTTGAGCACTACTCAGATCACACACACACACACACACACACACACACACACATCGCATTTTTGCTCTTCTAAGGAGTAGAGAATAAACTTACTAGCCAGTATCTGTGATTAATCACCAACAGCTGTGCATTATATAACTCTACATATGGACCAGAAGACACCAATGCTAGGAGCCCAGTATCTTATTAATCATGCTTAAGGTTTGGGGGTATACTGATGAACACTTTCTGTTGATGAACAAATATAATCTATTGAATTAGCATTCTGCAGCTCAGGTTTGTCTTTCTTTCATCTTTATTGGTAGTGAAGACAAAAACATAGATTTATAAACAGCATTTGTCTATGAATTCATTCTATAAAGATAAGCAGTTACACATTTTTGTAATAGATCTATTCTATGTGTGTAATACTGTATTAAATCTTGGATCTACCAAAATTGAATATAAAGGCCAATAACTTATACTTGTCATTGACTTAATTTCTTATGTCAAATTAGAAGGAGCAATCAGAGGCTTATTCTTGAGTCAACAGACAGCTAGATTAATGTTGCTAGCTATAAAGATAATCAGGCAAGGAAATTATGATAGAGATTTGTATGTCCCCAATTACTAAAAAAGGAATACAAAATCCAGACCACTGAAAATAAAGCATGAGCTTGAAACTTTGTGACCAGATAAAATTTAACTGTAAAAATGATTACAAATTTTGTGATAACGATCAGATCGCATGATTTCACTTATACACCTGATTTTTAGACTTTATTGTTTTTTTTTTAGGACATTGCCTTTGAAAGATTATGATCTGCAAATAATTCATTCAAGAGGAATGTGTTTGCAGCCCCCCCACCATGTGCCTAGCATTACGTTGTCATGGAAAGGGGGTGATTAAGACAAAATCTTGTCCTCAAGGAGCTTCCAGTCAGGAAGAAGTAAATAATGGCATTAAAATAAGGATAAGTACTAATTAAGGCATAGATGGCTATAAAAGCACAGAAAGTATGGAATTAATTCTGCCAAGGTCAAGACCAAGTGTAGATATGGTTAGGGCATGTGAAAGGGAGAATAAACAGAGTTTTTCCAATCAAGATGTGAAAGAGAACTCCAGATAAAGAAGCACAAGGGGCTAAATCATGGAGGCATGAAGTATGAAGGGGCTAAATCATGGAGACATGAAGCAAATTCTACAATGTACCAAAGAAAAGTGAGGGAAAGGTGAGGTTGGAAAAGCCTGTATTACAGTTTAGTGATATCTACTCTCATACATTCCATGCAACCTTTCCATTTTTATGACCTTTATATTAAAAATATCATTTCAAACAATTAATTAGTAATGACAGCTCAAAATCAACCTGGTCACTAAATCTTTCCTCCCAAAAATTGTCAATCAACTTCATAATTGCTTGATCTCTGAGCATCTCATTAAGATGCAGTGTATCACAGAATTCTACTGAGTTGAGAATTAGGAGACATGGGTCCCTTCCTGTAGTCTAGATAAATCATGTCACTTCACTGAATGTCAGTTTTTTACTCACCAGTAAAATGTCAGTTTGAGGTACAATTTTGCCTTAAGATCTCGTGCAGCTCCAAGAGACTGATTACTTTTGAACTGAGTTTCAACCCTAAAAGAAAATCCATTAAAGGGAAATTGTTTTCCTAACAAAGAAAAAGGCAAGTGAAGTGAAAATACAACAGGCAAAGATTCAGAGGTCAAATGGAGAACATACTGAATATGAATTGGAAATGCCATACATCTTAAAAAGTTAATATCTGTTAGATGGCAAATCCTGCTTTTTCGAAAGGCTGCATGTAGAAAATTCTTTGAAGGTAATTTGAAGTATATTCTTACATTTCTCTTTCATATATATATAAAATAGAAAAAGAGGGGTTAGGGGAACGTCTAAACTCTCCGGGGGATTCTGATAAACAGGATTGCTAAAAGTTGGTAACACATTCTTGTAAAAGGCACTATGAGAAGAGAAAACAGATGCACTGCCTTTCTCTCCTGGCTTCATGACTTCTCAGTTGCATGATCTTGTACACACACTACACTTTCTTAATCAGCCTCAGTTCCCTGATACGCAACAATGGGATAAAAATACGGAACCTACTCCCTGGAGTCACAGTGAGGGATACAAAAGACAGGGTATGTAATACGTTAGCACCTCTGGCAAAGGTGTGGGTGCTTAGTAAATACTAGTTCATAGTGATTCATAATGATCAAAACATTCTAATTCATAATGATTCATATGCTTCATATGATAAAGCATAAAGAATCACATGTTTTCTATCGTGTTGTATTAGGCTTCATCTTATATCAGTAATTGCTGTCTTCTTTAGATGAGGCCTAATTTAGGCTCTTCATAAATAATTCTAAACTTTGAAATTTTAAAAGAGTGGTAAGTTAGAGACATGTAAAAATATTTTCCTACTGCCTTCCCATTTTTTATTCAAAACAATATCCAGATGTTTACTACTATGTTGATTTTAAACTTCTGTCTGCGAGAGATAAATACATATTTTTGATATATATGTCTTTTCTAGATACAAACAGGATTTTTCTCACAACTGGGTATTTATTTCAAAAGAGGAATATATTCCAACATCTCTTTTTAAAAATAAAGTTAAGTACCAGAGCTTCAGGCTAATAAGGCTCTAGCAGAAGGCCATAAAAATTATAGACAAAGACAGAATTACTCATGGGTTTGATATTGCATAAAACTGTCTCCTGTAGAGTATTTAATTCATGAGCAATCAATCATGATTTGGAAGAGATTTCTCTTCTAGTTCCATATGTGGTAACGATTTAGTCAATTCCTAATTATCTGAACTATTATTAAAGAGAAACATATATGTGTAATCTTAATCTTAAAAGGTAACTATTCAAAAATAGCATCTCTTGTACGAAATGTCATTTCAGTCATTTTCAGGGTATTGCAGGTACCATGGGAGGAGCACAAAAGCTTAAGATCCAGTCACTTTGCCTAAGAGCTTGTCATGCAGTAGGACACATAAGACATTACTAAAGGTAAGGGCAATACAAGACAGTATGATGGAAAGCCTGTAAATGAAATTGGTAATAAATGCTATGTGAGAGCAGAGGAAGATATCCTGTCAGGCTGTGCGATCAAAACAGTCTTTATGAGTGTGATGGGGCTTGAACTTGGTCTGAAATGATGGGTAGGATATTGACAGGTGGGTGAGGAGGACAAGTGCCAAGCAATACAGGTAAATAGGATAGCAGAAGCTATTTCATGACTATGTGGAGAACTGTAAATTCTAAAAGAAATTCAGACCTAAAACCAAGGTAGAGCTGATTCATTAAGCCTTCTGGAATTCTCAACATACGGAACTTCTAAAGGAACTTGGAACAGTGCCAAGTACTTGAGAGGATTCAAACTTACTGATATGTGATTTAAACTACACATTTTACACACAGGAATCATAAGACTTAAAACATAATAGTCCATCACACACTGAAACATCCGAACAGAGTATCTATTCACTGGCTTACGGGAAAAAATGGTTTTATGATTATGAAATAGAGCAGACACATTGGATTATCTAAGGAATAAATGCAATATATACGTGTTCGGTTCTTTCTACAAATTATGCATAGCCCTAAATAAGTGGCTAAACAGGTACTTGGCACTTTGCCAAAAACGGCCTTTCCATTCCAAATGTGCATTTTATTCTGAAACTTTCTCATCCTTTCTCTTTCCTCCTTAAATTTTTCCTAACTGCTATTTTTTTAGGCAGGTCTTTCTGTGGAGTACCTTACCAGGAGAATTTTCAGAAGAATGTGATTTCTTTCAGTCAACCTAAAAAAAAAGTTTACTTGACAAATAAATATGCACTTCAAAGAAACTCTTTTAAAATCTTCGCTTAAATAACAGAATCTCTTTCTTTTTAACTTTATGTCAGGTTGACATCAAAAGTATAAGATTATTGAATTGTTTTTCCTGTTTGGAACGACTCAGCTGGCAGTCACTAATACAGTTTGTTTCAAAGACTTAGGAGACAAGTAGAAGAGCTTTATTTAGGCTAATTTCCTCCTCCAAGGACAATCTGAGAGTCTTTCCTGGGGACAATGGGCAGTGCCTACATAACACAATGTCCATCTAACTCGAGGGCAAGACAATGAGTGTGCCCATGCCAAAATCATCCGTCTGTAACCTGCTGTTTTAATTACTGGGAACTGCAGTACAAATGACACAAATAACAATGGTATAACTTAAGAAGGGGAAAATTATCTTAATTGACCTTGGTAGAATTTCTTGGTCTTAAAATAGATGAAGTGCATGCATTTTTGCGAGGAGCATTAACTCTGCTCTAATTAGACTGGTTTTCCTGGGAAATTGATAAACAATGGCATAATAAGAAAATTTAAAAACAAGTTATTCAACAGATAGATGGTTATTTATAACATTTTTTATTTGTTCTGCTCATTATTTTATGTCATCTGTCTTTTGTCCATTTTTATCCTAGAAAAGATCCCTCATATATTTTAAACTTTTTAAAATTCAATATACAATTAAAATTCATATCTCCTTCTTAAATGTATGTATAAAGGTTTAATGTGTAACATATAACCTGTTACAGCATTAGCCAAGAGCGATGATAAGTCAAATGATCAATAATAACATTATATAAGCCAGTAAAATCGTACTAAGTAGCATCACTTATAGTCACGGGTTGGCAAACTTTCTCTGGACAAAGCAAGATAATAAATATTTTAGACTTTGTGGGTCATACAGCCTCTGTTGCTACTATTCAATTTTGTATCAGTGCAAAAGCCACCACAGATAAATGGGAGTGGCTATATTCTAATACAATTTATTGACAAAAATCAGGTGACAGGCTTGATTTGGTGGTGCCAGTAGTTTACTGATCCCACACATAGATAATTAAAAATCATCTTGGGGGTGCCTGGGTGGCTCAGTCGGTTAAGTGTCTGACTCTTGGTTTTGGCTCAGGTCATGATCTCTCTGTTTGTAGGTTTGAGCCCTGCATTGAGCTCTGTGCTGACAATGCGGAGCCTGCTTGGGATTCTCTCTCTCCCTCTTTCTCTGCCCCTCCCCTGTTGATGCGCTCGCACTCTCTCTCTTTCAAAATAAATAAATAAACTGTCAAAAAAAACTAAAAATCATCTTGTAGATATAAAGATCCCTTAAAATTAGATCATGCTATAAGCAGTAGGAAAGAAGTTCAAAAATAAAGATGTTTCTTCATTAACAATGAAACTGAATGCACTACTGACTCATTTTCTGACAGTGCTCTTTATATACATTTTTTTCTTGTGAGTAGAACAATCTGACCAACCTGTAAATACTTAAACAGTTTAAAGTGTATTCTTTTTTTTTAAATTTATTTCTATATTTTGAAAGAGAGAGAGAGTGAGCACGAGCATGGGAGAGGCAGAGAGAGAGAGAGGGAGAGCGAGAATCCCAAGTCCCACGTTATCAGTGCAGAGCAAGACATGGGGCTCGAACTCACAAACCGTGAGATCATGAATCAAGCCAAATGCTTAACCTGAGCCACCCAGGTGCTCCAAAATGTATTCCAAACAAATGTCAGTTTAGGTGTCAAGGAAGAAGCAGAGGAGGGTGATACTATACCAACTTCTGTTCAGCACAGAAAAAGGTTGTAACATCAACATTCAACATTCATCAACATCCTAAATGCACAGTGAACAATTGAGATTCTTCAGAAACACTGGATAGCAAGTAAAGTGATACTAAAATGAAAGCAAGTCTATTTCAACGTCCTGGAACTGAGAGTAAACATCACAGAGCTGTGCTTTAGCCTCTCTGTTGTGAGTTTAGTCCACATACTCACCCATTGCTGTACCCCAAGGAACAAAGTGGACAGAGTCGGCATGGAGAGATGAGATCAAACATGTTACATCTGAATTTGTGTTTTCACGGTTTGAACTGTACTGCAAGAAAGAGATATTTTCCTCCGCTTCTCATCTCAAGCATTAACAAGACTCAAGGGCCTGCTGGAGTCACCCATTACTCTCCTTTCAACAGGTGCTTCATTTAGTAATAAATAACAAAAAGTGTTTCCCTTTGAAGAAAAGAGTTTTAAGTGAGAGTATGAAGATAAAACCTATTGACTTAAATTCTGGTGAATATTTTTTTCCAAACACCATTTGATCACCAACCCTGAAGGAGTGAGAAATCTATTTTTTGGTATCCTACAAATAAAACATACAGGATAATAGTAAGCCAATATTGCACAGATTATTTATATTAAAACAGCTTGATTTGAAGTTAACCTGTCCTCCTGGCGTCTAAAATAAATGAGCTAAGGGGCGCCTGGGTAGCTCAGTCGGTTAAGCATCCAGCTTCGGCTCAGGTCATGATCTCACGGTTCGTGGGTTTGAGCCCCGCGTCGGGCTCTGTGCTGACAGCTAGCTCGGAGCCTGGAGCTGACACAGCCTGCTTCAGATTCTGTGTCTCCCTCTCTCTCTGACCCTCCCCTGCTCGCGCTGTCTCTGTCTCTCAAAAATAAATAAAAAAACATTAAAAATTTTTAAAATAAATGAGCTAAATAGTCCCATCACTTATATGAATATTATGATTAAATTCATTGAGTTAACACAAATCTACTCAATACCTACTATGCACGGGTACTGCCCCAGGTGCTGGGTGAAAACATAAGTGTTTTGCATTCACAGTTTAGTCCAAAATTAGATGTCCAAAGAGAGAATGGCTATAAAAGAAATGAGTATTTTGTTGTACTGTAATTTCAAGTGTGCTAAGAGTCTAATTGTATAGACAGAAAAAGGAAGTGATGGGAGAAAGCAGGTGACCTCAGACTGAAGGAACAACTTGTATAAAGACCTGAGGTTTCCCTAAAATGTCAAGTCATGGAAAATGAGAGAAGTTTGGTACAATTGAGCCAGGAAAGAGAAGGGCTGGGGAAGTGGATGGAGAATCACTATGAGTGGTCTCCCAGACCCTTCACAGGAGTTAGACAGTGGAGTCAAAGAGTGGTCCAATCAGGAGGAAGAAAATTAAATGAGAGGGAGGGAGACTGGTTAGAAATTTCCAATCTGTTTTATTTCCTGTACAGATTTAAAAAGAGTCTCAAAGTCAATCCTACAAAGAGCAGGAAACCAAAGCTCAAACTCTAGAATCTCACTTTTTCTTTCTTTAACGTGCATACACTATCAAGACCAGAGACAACAGCAGCTGTGTAACGGAAGCACTGGGAAATGTCTATGAACGTATTGGTTGAATTGTGTTAAGTCCTTTTGGACAGAACTGTTAGGACCATAAAATACAATTAAAATGTACTGTTGTATTGTTTTTATTCTATTTCTAATGGTTTTGTAATATTTTCTTGTTTCCTGCCTTACAAAAGCACTAACCACACAAACGTTTCATTGAACATGCCCAAATTAACCAGTGTTTCTCCTCCTTCAACTAAGACATGCCTCATTCTCCACTGCCCCTTCTCACTAGATTAAAAAACAACAACACAATCTGCCAACCTATAGCAAGAAGAGGGGGGAAACAAAAAGTTTGTGGGAAAATTAAAAATGGGGGTAGATTATAAACATAAAAATTTTTCATTGTTTTTCAGATCATTGTGTGAGTTTTTCGCTGTTTTTTTTTTTAATTTGGTTTAGACACTGAGGAGGGAAACTCTAATATGGTTAAGAGTTAATATAACAAATAAGAATTAAGAATATTTCAACCTTAGCTCTTTCCCCACCCTCAAAACAATCAAGGCTGTATTTACTGATTTCATGTCATATATAGCAAGCAAAACTCTTAGTTTGTGTTACAGATCAAGGTATTTTTCTCCACCCACTTCCCATCGTTCCTTATAGGTTGTATCCTCTTCTGGCTCAGGGCTTTGCTCTGTTCATGTTCCTTTTCCTCCTTGAAACATGCCCACCCTCCCCACACCTTTCACTGCATGACTGCCTTTTGGTCTTCCAACACCTAGTTTATGTGTCTGATCTTTGGTGAATTTTCTCTGATTCTCCTTGAGTTAGTTACCACCTCTAGGGTCTCCTTGCCTTTACTATTATCATCTTTCTAATGTGGCATTTATAAGGTTGAATAAAAATTCTTTGCCTTTTTTGCTTGCACTAAACTGAATTTCCTGAGCACAGTCATCATGTGTGATTGCAATTTTTATGTATGCCACCTTTTGGTAAAATGGCAGGCATATAATAGGCTTTAAAAAAATATCAAATTAAATAAGTCACATAAAGTACAATGGACCTAGGAAATGAGATAACTGTTATTCAAATTTTGTAGTCATTTTTCTAAATTGATACACCATCTTTGCCTAGCTCTGCTTTCCAGTGACTTAGAATAAGTCAAGGGAATTGGCCCACATGGTCTCTTAATCTTTATATTTAAAGGCAAAATTAGGATTTGTACATATTTATAATATATGCATAATACATTCATAAACATGTGAATCATGTAAATGATAGTGGATTTCCTTTTTTAGGCAAAATTAATAAGAAGTTTTTAATCACTGCAATTAGCAACAGAAGTTCCCAACATAAACTAAAATGATTGAGCAATGAATCAAAATAAAATATAAAATGATACATTTTAACTATCCTACATCTGAGGGTTCGGTTATTAGTTTTTTCATTAGCTTTTTTCTTTGCCTGAATTCTATCTAGCGGAAATGGGTAGCTTAAGGCTACAGAACACTAATAATTACTTAAGCTCTTGAATAAATTACTTACTAAGAATTTCTGTCAGCGTTGTCATCAGAGATTTTTCCTCCTCAGTTGGCGGAGAAGCAGCTATTATAGGTCCTTTGAAGACCTCTGGTGGTAAAAAGGAAGTATTGTTCACCTTCCACATCACAACTGATCAAATTAAATTTCTCTTGATGCACTTTCTTTCTAATCCTTAGTTTCTATTTTGCATAGGAATAGTTCACAAACTAATAAAGCTTCCCAAGATAATTACTTCTGTTCTAATAATTACTTGAATCTTATCCTTTCCAACTATAAACTGAACAAACAACAGAAAACAACATCAGCAAGAACAACAAAAACCTAACCAATTAAAGCATAGTGAAGTCACTCTACTGATGAAAACATCTTCAAAGTTTGGAGATCTAGCATTTTTTTTAAAAAGGCAAATTTATTCAGTATTGCTCCTGAGTATGAGTTGGACCAGAAAGAGAGTTTTCTAGTTCAACATAACACTTTCTATCAAACACAGAAAGGAATATTCCCTAGGTTGAATTTTTAAGCTCTAACTGAATAACCATTTGTCGAGCAAGCTATAGAACATGACCAAGCAAGCTGTACATGTAATAAAGTGACTCTGAGTTTTCCATCTATAATTGAGCCATATAGTGTTATAAACTGTTCTAAATGTAAATTTTGGCAAGTTCCTTTCCCAGTTTGAGACTCTGTTGTCTCCTATGCCAATAGGTAGGGGTGGTGTTTGACAAAAATTCTGAGCATCAGGAGTTGGGTACAATGCCATTTTCATTGGGACTTGAAATAGACCTGGTTTTGAGTACCAGCTCCCATTCAATTTGTATGGCCTATGGAAAGTTATTTTAATTCCCCGAGGCTCAAATACATTGTCTACAGTAGGGGAGACATCTCCTAACCCAAATACTTATTCGTGCTTCAGTTCCTTCTACATTAATACCTGCAAATATGGTAAACACTCTAAAAGATAGGAATCAAATTATTTTTAATATATTACTGAAATTTGTCTTCCTGCAATTTTTATCCATTAGCATAGGTAACTCTTAAAAGACAGGTGTCTATTCCTTTCCTGTTTCATATCTCTTCAAGTGTTTAAGAAATCACTTATTCTTCTCCCAGTTAGCTAAAATTACTTCCACTCTCCTTATATGACATCGTTTTAAAGTTTCTTGCAGCTCTCACTCTCCTATGAACTGCATCCCATAGGGCTGACATAAATTTAAAATAGAGCAAACAGCCAGATGGAAGGTTGAGAGGGTTAGTAAAAGGCTGTGAACTTTCTTCTCTTAAAACTTAATCTCCACCTCCCTTGCATGTTCCAGCCAAAATGAGAGAAAAAAGAATAGGACTAGAAATTTTAAAATTTATTTTAGCCTCACATTACAATTCCATGAATCTTCCCCATAGAGGCCCCACTACTACTTTTAACCTAAGTTAAAAAAAAAAACAATTTGGGTCATAAATGCAAAATAAACATGCAGATTCATCTCACACATTGTCAGTGGCCTGGGAAACTATTTGTGAAATCATTTTTAGAGGAAACTAAATTTCTCAAGGTTTTATTGATTTGGTAGTTTCCAGCACATGAAACAGAAAAAGGTCATATTTCTTATCCTTCTGCGTATATAGTGTCTCCCTTGTGTTACAATATTTTGCGAGAGAAAATCTACATTTAGTTTGAATTTTTTATTCCACTATTATTTACACATAAAATTTCTATCAAGTTAAAAATTAGATATTAATTTAATAACTCTGAATTGATAATACAGACGACATGGACAATTACAGAACACAAGCTAAAACTAGATTATAAGGTGAGATTCTAGAGAAAATATGACATAGTCAAGAAAGGACCATTGGTTACTTTAACAAGAAATATGTAGGCCTTCTGGGAAAGATTCACTTTCCATACACTGTTTCCCAGAAATAGTCATATGGTACCCCATTAACAAAAGATAGAAAATAGGTCTCCCAGAGGGCTAATTAAAAAACTCAATCAATGGGGCGCCTGGGTGGCTCAGTCAGCTAAGCGTCTGACTCTGATCTCAGCTTGGGTCGTGATGTCACAGTTCCTGAGACTGAGCCCCACGTGGGACTCTGTGCCGATAGCACGGAACCTGCTTGGGATCCTCTCTCTCCCTCTCCTTCTGCCCTGCCCCTGCTCCCACATGCTGCACACGCGCTCACGCTCGCGCGCTCTCTCTCTCTCTCTCGCTCTCAAAATAAATTAAATTTTAAAAAATCAATGTAAACATTAAAAACCTTTATTCTGGAGTAAAACCCAGCTAGCCAACAATATGGTTAGGACTCTGTCTTGAGCACTCATTACACAAAAGACAGCAGATACAGAGTATAACTTGAACTGAAAATTCAGTTTGGGAAAAATAACCTTTTTGCACTTCGGCCAACACATTTGTGATAAATACCTTACCTTGAAGATTTTCTGGGAGGGTTAAAAGAGACAACATAAGTAATGTTCCCATATCATAGTAGTTATTATTCTTTGTTCCTTCCACCACCTCCCCCAAATAGAAAATTCCCCGTGGAATTCCTTACCTTTTTCCTTTGGGTTGTTTCAAAATCTAGACCAATACTGCCAACTAAGTTTGGCTTCCTCAGTCCAGAGAGAATATGTGTGCTCCGTCTGGCTTCCTGGGTAAAGCTGGTGTCGGTGTACTGCTACCCAGGGCCTCGAGGATCCTTCTCTGACAGATGGCTCCCGCACTCACTGTGGTAATTCTTCCGCGGAGCTGAGCTCCGGGAGGGATTTTTGTGTATTGCAGGGGTTCCACCATCTGGCTTTTCAGCTGTCCCTACTTTGAGACTGCTGGTCTAGCGGTGGCTGGGCTGCCTACAGGCCCCAGGTGCTACTCCTCTGAGAGTGGTAAGTGAGCCTCTTGGTACTAGAGAGTTTTCAGATGAATTTCTCTGCCCTAGTCTATGTGATCTACTGTTTGCACACAGCCTCTGGGGCCATGTTTCCCAAACTTCATTGATTGTTAGGATCATCTGGGGATCCAACCGAGAGTGAAGAGTCCCAGGATCATCTCCTACAGATCTGTCTGCAGTAGGTCAAGGGTCTCCCCCAGGGTCTGATTTTATGAACAAGCATCACCTGTGAGGCCCATGACTAGCAAGTTTAAGAATCATCACTCTAGAAAATTACTGTGGAACGGTGATTATCTGTGGAACAAATACAAAAATAGACAGGGAGCGTGTTAAAAAATCTAAATGTCTAGACTCCATCCCATGCTTATAACTGTAGAAATCATGCTAGTCTTGCTAAGATGATATTCTGAGTTCCTGGAAGAATACCCTTCATAATAGTAGAAGGGAGAACGTCTAGGTAAAAGGCTCTCCTAACACTGAAGGCCAGAGATAATGGTGACCAGCAGTGTGATGGTAAGATAGTAGAAATGGGAAAAAGGGAACAGAGTTTGCTACCCTTTTAAAAAATATATACACAAAACATTTGATTTGGGTTTAAACATGTGAAATATGGGGTTTTTTCCTCCTTTATGTTAATATCACTGTTAGATGCCATCTTTCCTTTTCACAATTGTAGGATATATTTTACAAGTAAAATTTTATTTTACTCCTTAATTTTCAAAATAAAGCTACACTCAGAATCATAAACAACAAAAAACACTGATAAGAAAAAGAAACTCTTGTCACTACAATGTGTAATATTTACAAGAACCAGTTGCTATAGACAAAGATCGTTAAGTATCAGGATTTGGGTAAATGCCATAAAAAATAGACTACAAATGATAAGTCTTAGAATAATGCAGGTCTCAATTTCATCTATGAGAAATAAGCATTGTTTAATAATCATAAAATGGTGAGAGCAGATAGATTTATTTAAGTGGAATATATAGATTCGTTCAAAAATTGCTGTCATCTAACCACTTACAATGCCTCAAAACTGGCATTGGTTATACAATTAGAGATTTTTTTCTTCCAAGCAAATGTAATGATTCAGGAATAAATATAGGAATTTTGCTACTCTTATACAGATCACAATATTCAAAAGTCTGTTATTTTAAAATTTAAAGGTCTTGGTAAAAATGTTTGTGTTAAGATGTTCTATCAAAACGAAAAAACAAAACAAAAATCCTGACTCACCTGCACACATATACAACTTCTCTTTGGATTATGGAGAGGGAGGCACCTATTACAGTCAAATCTTATTTATGGCTTCAGCTTTTGGCTTCATGGGTCATCTGATTATGCCTAATAAAAATGGGCCACATTGTGTAAAGGGTGCTAACATTGCTGAAACATTGTAGATTTAAATTTATTAGACTTAAGTTTAGAAATATGTGTGCCTATGGGGCACCTGGGTGGCTCAGTCGGTTAAGCATCCAAGTTTGGCTCAGGTCATGATCTCACGGTTCCTGGGTTCAAGCCCCACGTCGGGCTCTGTGCTGACAGCTCAGATCCTAGAGCCTGCTTTGGATTCTGTGTCTCCCTCTCTCTCTGCCCTTCCCTTGCTCTCACTTCTGTCTCTCTCTCTCTCTCTCTCTCTCTCTCAAAAATAAAATATTAAAAAAAAAAAGAAATATGTGTGCCTCATCCACTAGATCTGCAATTGTGAGATTCTGCAGTTGAATGCAATTATTATTACCTTCATTAGTTCCCTTTAATCCAAATGACCTCCTTATCCATAGACATACCTGTTTTGGAAGCATACCTTTCTCCATTTACTCAAACTTGAGCCTCTATTAAAATAATTAGTTGAGACACCTGGGTGGTTCAGTCGGGTAAGTGTCCAACTTGGACTAGGGTCATGATTCCACAGTTTGTGAATTCGAGCCCCGCATCATGCTCTGTGCTGACAGCTCAGAGCCTGGAGCCTGCTTCAGATTCTGTGTCTCCCTCTCTATCCACCCCTCCCCTGCTCACACTCTGTCTCTGTCTCCGTCTCTCTCTTTCTCTCTCAAGAATAAATAAACATTAAAAAATTTAAAAGTAATAATTAGATATGGGGGCGCCTGGCTGGCTCAGTCAGTAGAGCATCTGAATATTGATCTTGGGGTTGTGAATTTGAGCCTCACACTGGATGTAGAGATTACTTAAGAAAATGAATTAAAAAAATAAGTAGATATCCAAATAAAATTAGAATAAATATTATACTAGAAGACACAATGAAAAGCAAAATTTAAAGAAATGTAAAAATTTTAAAATAAAGGATTACCTTTATATTGGGCAATATATGATGGAGAAAAATGTTACCTTTTAACTAATCCTGAAACACACCTTAATAAGACACACTACTTTTTCAAAGATCACACAATATTGGCAAAATAACCACTATCCCAATTTTCAAATGAGACAATGAGAGTTCAGAGAAATTGGATGTCTAGTCATAACTCACATTCTTAGCGAGGGATAGGACTAGAATTGTCACACAGGTCTTCTGGCTCCAAAATTAGGAGATTACACTTCAGGGAAAAATTCATAGAAGGCAACAACAGACATGTTGTTAAAAAGAAAGCACAATGGACTCAGAATCCCATTATTGCATATCCTACATGTGCCTTTTAACAATTTGGTGAACTTCAGGGCTTCCAACAACCTCATAATGGATTTAAACATATGCAGCCTTTTTGGTTCTCTTTTCGAATTAGCTTCACAGTATAAACCAGAGCTACTCAAGAGAACTGTCTACAATAATGGAAATATCCTATATCTGCACTATCCATAATGGTAGTTAAGAGCCTCATGGAACTTTTGAGAACTTGAAATGTGGGTAATATGACTGAGGAACTGAATTTTCAATTTTATTTAATTTTAACTGATTTCTATGTAAGTTGTCAAATGTGGTCAATGGCCACCATGTTAGACAGTGCTGCTATGGACAATGTAGTGTTGTACCTCTGTCTTGAGACCCATTGCTTCTAATGTACCACAATGGGAAAATCAAATGTAAAAAACAATTTTTAATTATAAGAAATAGCTGAAATATGAAATGAGACAACCATTTCTAAAGCATAAGAATGGAGTCAAAACGTAGCACCACAGAAGAACTACAACCATTGGTCAGCCAAGCTTCGGGTCTATAAGAAGGCAGGTCAGCCGGGAATGAGAGAAACGAAAGTGATCCATGCCCACTTGGGCAATTACATAAATTTTATCATACTCAAAGTTTAGTCAGTTGCCCCAATCTGTGACCAAATTCTGCCTAAGTTAAAGCTTAGGTTAAATAAGAAAAACATAAGCAAGCAAACGTAGCCTAGAGGTCAGGACATGGGCCACATTATCACTGGGCTTTGTGACGAGACTTTCCACATTGCCAGTATCTCTGAGGAACAGGAGCCTTGAGTTAGAAATACAAGACCTAGTTCTGATCTGGAAATTCCGGAGAGTTTGTAAAATGGACAATAGGAAGAGATGAAAGTGAATGAGATAGAAAAACAAAAAGTCCACTCAATAAGCCAATAAATAATGATTATGCAGATAACTTACATTAAGAAAAAAACTGATTAATTCACTACTGATAAAATGAAAACAAAGCAATCTGAAAATATTTTTAAATAAATATGTTTAGCATCTTTAAAGAGCTGAAGGAAGAGATAGCATTCATCAAAACAGAACAATAATTTATAAAAAAAACTAAAGATATGATGCAAGAATGGGAGACTTTGGACAACAAATTTGAAATCAATAAGTAAATCAAATAAATTCACTGAACTTGAAAACTTAAAAATGAGGTAAACTGCAACTCAAAGTAATATGAAGAGAAAATTAGTAAATTCAAAGAGGACACAGGAAAATTCATCCAAATGTAGATTGAAGAGATAACAAAATAGAAATTTTAATAATCAAGTCAAAGATAATAGCTTGGGAAACTCCAGCATACACATAACAGTCATTCCAAAAAAGAAAGAATTAAGTAGAAAAATGATATATAAAGGTTTTTTAAAATCAGTAAACACAACAAATAATAGTGCCCACTCTAACAGATACACCTTAAAAATGATGTGGGAAGTTGGACACAGAAGATTGGAAAATATTCTTTAAAAATATAATAATCAACAACTACCTTAATAAAAGTGGAATTATAGGCAAAGCTTATTAATAATGAGGGAATTCATATAATTAAATAATAAAAGAACACTAGGAAAAAATAATCATTTACATGTAAGCTCATTAAGCATTGCTTTAAAATATGTGAAGTAATTGCAGAATCATAAGAAATTGATAGAATTCACAAATCTAATTGAAGATTTAAATGTATTTCTTTAATCAGGGAATAGATTAAAAGTCAATTACTAACAAAGGATTTAAAGAACACAATTAATAAACTCAATTACACAGACCTACAATAGAGAATTCTTACATCCCAAAACTAATCTTTTCAAGAGAAAATACTTGCATGAAGTATTTTCAATACTTAGCTGCACTATTGATAACTTATCAATTATCAAAAGAAAGATGCTAGATTAATCTTTTCTTTGCTCAGCCCATGTTAAAACAAAAACTATTCTGTCAAATAATGCTGCTCAATTTGGTGGATACTGACAATTTTAGTTTTCCTCTACTAGAAAAATACTGACTTTTGAATGTTAACAGGAATCTGCTTCTATTTGGAAGATATGGAGGGGAAAAAATATCTTGCCAGGGGGAATTTTTCATTACAAACTAGGAGCTATTCTGGAAAAATTCCTAGTATGAAATATCAGTAACATTTCATTTCTATTCTCATTTCTATTCTGAAAAGTAAAGGACATAAGTAAATTCAGATGGTAAAAAATATACAGCCCTTTCTTGCCATCCACACACTTATACCAGTTTCCCTAAGGATAGTTTGATTCTTCCCCGTTGTTAGTATATTGTTGACTAAGAGAAAGTATGCTGCCCAAGTAACCAAGTTTTTAGCACTACTTAAACAAGTATTAGCAATTACCAGTGTCCATCTTCTTTAAGAAATGACTCGTTGGAATGAGCAGTGCAATAGCCCTGCTATGATGAGTTGGTACTTGGCTAGTTGGTTGGTTGGTTGGTATTTTTATCTTTTAACAAAGACAACTTACACTGAGGACATAATTTGTTACAACTACACATTAGACTGTACTAAAATACATTTTCAGTACACCATTCCAGGATTGTACCTTTCACAATTCATTCTTGTATAACCAAAAGATATGTAACCACACTTAGTCTAATCCCCCTCTGATGCTTATTTCCAGTAGCAGATATAATCATATTTTTAAATTAATTGATTATGTAGTGATATTAAAAAAAATCTGTCTGAAGCTTGCTATGGTCTTTGTTTACTTTTTTTTCTTATTATTCTGATACAGAGGGAAACACATTTGTCCTAAACTAATTATGCCTTGCTTATTACATTTATACCAGAATATTTGCCAAGTCAGTATACACACATTGTTTTCTAATTAGATTTTTAATCATATTGAAGTCCTAATCAATTCAAAATCTCCTGAAAATCCTAAATGGACACTAGAACTTTCTGAAATTATATTACAATTAGCATAACAATACTCAGCATTAAATGTATCCATAAATGTATTTTTATTGAAGGATTTTCTTTGAGATTTTGACTTGCCTTGTTCTTCACTCCATTTTTCTTTTTTTTTTAATGTTTAAAGTTTATTTATTTATTTTTGAGAGAGAGAGAGAGAGAACAAGCAGGGGAGGGGCAGAGAGAGAGGGGACAGAGGATCTGAAGCAGGCTCTGTGCTGACAGCAGACAACCTAATGTGGGGCTCGAATTCATAAACTGTGAGATCATGACCTGAGCTGAAGTCAGATGCTCAGCCGACTGAGCCACCAGGTGCCCCTCTTCACTCCATTTTTCTGAGTGCAGGAGTCTTGTGGCTGCACCTCAGTCCTTGTGGGTTGGCCCTCTCTACTTGTTCTTAAATTCCCTCACTCGGTGCCTTGCTAACATGTCAACATGTATGGCCCATCATGTGTGAGGTCATTAGACCATGGCAAACACTCAGTTACTGTCGCCTGAATCACCTGCTGCACCTATCAAAGAGGCTAGTCCTCCTCAGCAACCTGCAAAGTCCACCCCTTCACTGGCTGCTGCTAAAACCTGTTCTGGATCCTTCACCTGTCATGGTAGCTCTGTCTACTTGCCGGGCCTCGCAACCCGCTATTCCACCTTAAAACCAGTACTGACAGAAGTCTATTCAAGCTACTTAGAGGAACAGCACTGGAGGATGTTTTGTTTTGTTTTGTTTTGTTGGTCTTTCATGAACAGGTGTTTGTTTTTAGGATCCTCTCTTATTCTTCCAAAGAAAGTTGTGCTCAATAAAGAAGGAGGAGGAGGAAGAGGAAGGGATGAAAGAGGAAGAGAAGGAACTGGAGAAGGAAAAATTAAGAGAAAGAGTTATATTAAAGACTATTTGTCATTATAGGTAAACATACAGAATTTTCTCTGAAAAAGATGTTAGAAGTCAACTCTGGATTGAAACTTCCGGTTTGCATATTTAGTGAATGATCCTGCCCTAGTTGAGGAGGCAGACAGGAAATAAGATATAATTTTTCCCTAGCAGTTCAAGGAGCTTGCATTGTTTACTTGTGATTTATTGACGAAAAGATCAATAGCACTTTCTCTGTTTCCAGCTATTAGTTCAACAAATAACAGTGTAACCTTGCTTGGATTGAGTGCCCCAGACACAGAAAATGCAATTCATCAGTCTGCTTTTCACTGACATTGTGTCCCAGACTGGTCTTTTTGTGGACAGACTGCAGAGTAGATGAGGTACAGAATTGGTTCCCACTATGTTTTGCTGGAATTTACTTTCTACCTCACATGAAAATATTCAACTTCAGGCATTTAGCAAAAATATAATTCCAATTGGGAAAACTATTTTCATATAAAATTTACCATTAAGGTTATATTGCTTTATATAAAACTTTTCAGATAATAATTATGAAATTAGTCATTGATAAATATCTATTTTTAAAGTACAAAATCAATTATATCTAATATTATTTTTCTAAATCATATAGCACTATACTCTCTAATAAAAATATTACCAATTTCCATTAACATATCTGGATATAAAAAATATATATATTTTTTATATAAAGCAATATAACCTTAATGGTAAATTTTATATGAAAATAGTTTTCCCAATTGAAATTATATTTTTGCTAAATGCCTGAAGAATATTTTCATGTGAGGTAGAAAGTAAATTCCAGCAAAACATAGTGGGAACCAATTCTGTACCTCACCTACTCTGCAGTCTGTCCACAAAAAGACCAGTCTGGGACACAATGTCCACCTTGCTTCATTTGAGGAAAAACTTGTTCTCAAATTTATTAATAGGGTCTATTTTCCTAAAGATTTGAACTGTCTTGGATAACATATAGAGTCCATAGAGAAACGCAAGACATCAGTGTCAGAATTAGGAGAGCTATACAAAAAATAATGAAAGATTAGGTGTTGTTTAACTATATAACCATAAAGGAATGATGGAATGAATTGTGGGACATCAACCCAATGAAATATTTTACAGATACTTAAAACTATATCTGTGAGAAATTTACAACAGTAGGGGGAAAAGGTGATGTGTACTGGTAACAAAACAGGACAAAACCAAAGTTTGATACTCTTATACACAATTATGAAAATTTCTAGGGTAGGCACAGATAAGACACCAGAAGGAAATATATTAAAAGTTAAAATACGTTGCCTTTGGGGCATCTGTGTGGCTCAGTCGGTTGAGCGTCTGACTTCGGCTCAGGTCATGATCTAGCAGTTAGTGAGTTTGAGTCCCATATTGTGCTAGCTGCTGTCAGCCTGTCATTGCAGAGCCCACTTTGGATCCTCTGTCACTCCCCAGCTTGCACTCTTTCAAAAATAAATAAATATTTTTAAAGAAATTTTAATAAAAAATAAAAAAACAAAACATTGTCTTTGAATGGTAAAACTTAGAGTGTTTCTTCCTCTTATTTTTCCTTTTTTTTGGTATATTCTAAATTTTGTTATAAAATAGTAAAATATATTTAAAAAGTGAGAAAATATATAGCTCTTCTCCTTCCTTTCAGTCAGCTCTCCCAATATGACTTTATTATTTTATGATAATGGCATTTTCTGATCTGGGAAATAACCTCAAAAAAACCCTCAAAATTCAAAATGCAAATGTTCATTTATTTTAAATTATCTTTGATTTTGGACTCTTCATTAGTGTATATAATCTAAAGCTAATATTTAGAAAAAGATAAAACTTGGAAGTCATGTGACTTTTTATTTAAATCCAACTGTAGAGTTTCATAGGGTAGCATGAAAAGTGTTACTTTGAAATCATTATTGTTGTTTTAAGGCGCCAAACTACCAAGTGAAAACAAAGAAATGTCCCATGAAAAAAGCCATTACTTGGCTACTTGGGAATATAGCAGATTTAGCTATGCAAAGACTAAACAAATGATTTATGTGTTTAATGAATTTACACAGGGAACACGTTATTTATAGAACTGTAAGTCAGCTGAATTTGCTAAATTTTACTTGGCTTAAAAAATTATCATAACCTCATTATCACTTTAATTTTTTAAATTATTCCTTTAATAATCACTGTTTGAGAAACTACCCATTAAATATAGCTTAGAGTTTTCTTCCATGGGAAGTACATGACACCTAAAATAATGTGGTCTCTTAATTTGATCATGTGAGAAATAATACAGTATAATTGCCATTTTCAATAACTGAGACATTTCCAGATATTCATGATCATAACTTACAATTTACAAAACAACAAAAGACTGAAAAACCATATACTAGTTCTTGAAAAAAATTTGTTTTATGTTTATTTATTTTTGAGACAGAGAGAGACAGAGTATGAGTGCAGAAGGGGCAGAGAGAGAAGGAGACACAGAATCCAAAGCAGGCTCTGTGACACAGGGCTAAACCCCACAAACCATGAGATCATGACCTGAGCCAAAGTCAGATGCTTAACCAACTGAGCCACCCAGGTGCCCCTTCCATATATTAGTTCTTAATAGTATATAAAGATTTTCTGGGATAACAAAGAATAGAGTAACTTTTCTAAATAGTTTACACAGTTGGTGGCCCGTTCCAAAATACTAAGCAAATTAAATGCAAAATATTTAATTTGATATAACAAAACTAGAGTAGCACTTTCAAAATAAAGCAAATCTACAATGCACCGAATGTGGCACTTCTTGGCCTATTTCTATGGTAGAGATTGACATGAGGAGAAAATATATATCTCATTCTTATTCAAGGACCTAGAGTTTGTATTTATTTATGTATACATTTGTTTATTTACAGTAATAGACCTAAGATAAGAGGTGTACTGTAAAATACACACTATGTGGCCTAAGATAATTTGTCTCTTGATATCCTAGATAACAGCTGAAAGCTGTTATAACCATGTTTGGAGAAACTACTAATTACTATATAATTTAATCTTCTATAATGGCCTGAAGTCTCATCTTCTAATCAAAGTTTCAATTATCCTCCATATTCTAGAACTTTTAAAGTCAAAAGCAGTCTCAGAAATATATAGATACTTGATCAGAAAAACACTGATGCGCCCCAAGGGAAAAAGCTGACTGTGAGTGTTGGGATGGAGGTGGGGGTGAGGGTAACAGCAAAGTAGGAGAGAAAATTAAATATCTAGATATATTTAAACTACATGAAAATGTGTATATAAAAATTAAGGACTGCAAGGAAATTTGAAAATCTCTTAGCAATATCTGGGATGGGAGTAATCAGCTCCCATTCTATATGGTTAGGCTTGTTTTGACAGTTAAGGTTCACTGTCTAGCAATCTGTATTCGGAAGATGAATAATCATTCTTCCTTTTGGGTATATAAATTGAGGGAAATTGAGCTCTTTGTTTTTGAAAGAGAGAGAGAGAGAGAGAGAGAGAGAGAGCACGAGCACCTGAGTGGGGGAGAGGGCCAGAAAAAGGGAGAAAAAGGATCTGAAGCAGGTTTTTTGCAGTGAGCACAGAGCCCGATGTGGGGCTCAAACTCACGAACTGTGAGATCATGACCTGAGCCGAAATCAAGAGTTGGCCACTTAACCAATTGAGCCACCCAGGCACCCCAAAGATGCCTTTCAGAAGTTACTTTACCACATGGACACATTCACACATTCTCTACATACACTCATTTTCAGATGATTTGCCTCTTACCCTCAAAGAGGAATACAGAAAATAAAATCAGTTACTAAAATCGTTTTATTGAATTCATGGGATAACACATATGGAGCCAGACCTATATATCCTACTAATCAGCTTAGGTTAGGAATTCCAAAATGTAAATTTTGTGTCCTTCAGGACAACTCAGATGCCTTTAGAATGGGCAATTAAGATACCGAATAAAGAAAAGTTAGGAAGTAGTGAAGTAACAACAAATCCACTGACATGGTTGATTATGTCATAAAATTGAGTTTCTCCCCTAGAGAGTAGGCAGTCTCAACAGCAACTATGAAACGTAAAATTGAAAGATTACCCAAGGTAATTTTTACCACCAGGCAAGTTTGGCAAATACTACATTAAAGGAAATTGGATCCCAAGTCAGAAGTTCAGAGGAAGTGTTCTTCCTAAAGATTAGAGGCAAGAATAAGAGATCTGTTTAGCTCCAACGCCCCTAATATTTTACTATACCAGACAGAACCCCATTACCACCCACCTCCAAACTCCTTCCAGTGCCAAAATCACCTAACCAAATTCAGTTAAGCCACACAGCATGGTAGTTGTTAATTTACATTATTATGAAATGATGCTCTTGTCTAAGGAATTACAATTTGCAATTTTATCTCCATTTTCATTATAGTGACTTTTTTGGTCTAAATGGAAACTGTCTTGCCTCTGCATAAAAGAAGGAGTTAGAGATGCAGTTAATAAGCTGTAATACTTGAATTTTAGGATGCCTTTGAAAATGTAGGCAAGCAATAGAGAGCATATTTAAATGTGATACTGCTTTTAAAAAGCAAAAAACAGAGCTTTTTGCTCTAATGTGAAATTGGGCCCTTTAGCATGAATCACAACAAAGAAGTAATTTCCTCTTTTTTTTTTTGAAGCTAAGTTGCTCTGAAGCCATGCTTCTGAGTCTCACTGCTTAAGTCTTTTAAAAAGACTTAGAAAATATTATATGGATCCATTTTAAATAGTACAGGACTTTCCGGCTTATTCACCATTGGTACTCACAGGTTCCCAATCAATAGTCTAAAGGCCAATGGAGTTCACCGGTCCCCCGTAACAATTTTAAACAGATTGTAGATTTTAGAACTCAATGGAAATTAAAGACATAGCTAGAAAAGATGAGGAAGCAGCTTTTTTTGTGTCTGTTATCTGGTCAAGTCAAAGAATAGAGAAGCTCCCCACCTAGTTCTTTGTACTCACTCAGGCAAGGAAGGAAAGTATATGGACCACTTCCATCTTCTGGCTTTTTCTCAGCTGGACATTGCAATTTCCTTTAGCCTATGCTGTTCCAGATATACCATTCCTTTTTGTTTCTCAAGGCCAAATCCTTTTTACCCTTAAGATTCCACCACCCCCCCATTAAATCCATAGAAAGGCCTTCTCTGTTAACTATAAAATAGCCACTTTTGTTTGCTTTCCATCATAATGTACATTTTTCCCCCAGAGGACAGAGGATTTGTCTGTCTTGTTCACATCTGTATACCCAGAACATGTAACAGTCCCTGGGTCACTGAAGGTGCTAACAGAAAATGAATGAATGAATAAAAGAGTGATTTAGTAAATCTATCCTATATCCAGCATTCACCTAGATATTAGAGATGCAAAGGTCAATCAGACATGGTAAACTCATGGAACTTACTAGACCAAAAGAATGCTAGACAAACTTAAAATCCAAGGTTCATGTTTTGGAAAGATTACCGTGGATAGGAAAAGTTTAAAAATGGATTGTAAAAGAGCTGGACTAGATGTAGGCTTCATATTTTGGGGGCTATTCCATAAAGAAAGCAAAATATTATGAGGCCCTGAAGGCAGTGATAAAGGGAAAGACAGAAGGACTGATCCCAAAGATGTTAAAGAGGGTGAATTAATTGTCTGTAAGATATGAAGATGTTGGAGTTTTGATTCAGAGTACAGTCTTAGGTAGCTACACAAATAAAAATAACATGCATTGAACTAAGGATATGGTAAAAGGGCCATGTTGTGAAAACATAGAAAGAAGGAAGATATCATGTATTAAGATTCTAATATACTGTGTGCTGTCCAATATGTGTGTTTTTTCCACACCACACAATAATGAATTCAATTTTCCATGGACACTGACAGTACATCCCATAAATTTAACTCCATTCTGACCATATGTATCTGGAGCTAGCCATCAAATCTTACAGGTTAAGGACTCAGATCCACCAACACTATCCTCCCTTGCCTACTTCAGACACCAATTCCCAAGTTCAGATTGTCAACTGGTTTTCTGACCAGCAAGCTATAGACTGGAGGTTCCAACTGTTGCCAGGTGGACTGGGGAGACCTCAGGCCCTAAGGCCTCAACCCAGCCCACCCAAAAGATGTCACTGGAGGCTCTTGGACTCCTCACAAGAAAGAATTCAAGGACGGACACAACACAGTGGATGAGCAGCACAAGCAAAAACGTTTATTAAAGGGAAAGTACACTCCTGAGATGTGAGAGTATGTGTGCTCCAGGGAGGACTGTATCCCCTGGGGCCTGGGTTTCTATCTTTTATTGACAGTTGTTAATAAGTGGGTGGAATATTCATTACTTGAGGAAGGGATTTCTTGGAAGCAGGTGGTCTCTTTAGGAATGGGGGTTACACACTTTGTTTTTCCTTATTTGGTCAGGGGTTTCCTGTTATGACATCCTTTGGGAGATTTTAGTATGGTAATATAGTACAGTGAAGGAATAGTGTGAACTTTGGCCTACTTTGTCAGCCATCTTGGGCCTATCTGGTTTGATCCAGTTCCGGTTTCTTATGGTTTCTCTTGAAGTAGTGCCAGGACAGGCCCCTGACTCCCCCAGTGTTGGCCATGACTTCCTCTTTGTTGGCCTCTAGGCATCCTGTTTTACAACCTAATTAACTACCTATTCTAACACAATGGTCCACTCCTGGGGCTTGATTAATTTGCTAGAGCAACTCACAGAATTTAGAGAAACATTTACTTACTAGACCACCAGCTTATTATAAAGAGTATTATAGGAGCACCTGGGTGGCTCAGTCGGTTGGGCATCCAACTTTAGCTCAGGTCATGATCTCGTTGTTCCCAAGTTCGAGCCCCGCTTCGGGGCTCTGTGCTGATAGCTCAGAGCCTGGAGCCTGTTTCAGATTCTGTGTCTCCTTCTATCTGCTCCTCCCCCCTTTCGCTCTATCTCTATCTCATTCTCTCTCTCAAAAATAAATAATCATTAAAAAAAATAAAGGGTATTATAAAAGATACAGAGGAACAGCCAGATGGAAGAGATGCATAGGTCAAGGTATGGGGAAAGGCACGTGGAGCTTCCATACTCTAAGAAGCGTACCATTTTCTCCAAATCTCCACATGTTCTCCAACCTGGAAACTCTGGAAAGAAACCTGAGGCTTTCTTTCTCAGGCATGATTGATTAAATCGTTGGCCGTTGGTGACTGAACTTAATCTCCAGCCCATCTCCCTTCCCTGGAAGTAGGGGTGTGGGGTGGAGACTGAAAGTTCTAACCCTCTAAAAGATGGAGGCTGGTTCCCCTGGCAACCAGCCCCCAGTCAAGGGTTAGCCAGCAGGCTTTCCAAAAGTCACCTCATTCACATAACAAAAGACACAGGCATTGCTCTCAGCACTTAGGAATCCATAAGGATATAGGAGATCTGTGCCAGGAATGGAGACAGACAGATGCTTTTTGTAAACCCCAATACCACAACTGTCAGTTGGATACAGAGTATTCAGGGGGCATTTAAATATATGTGCCTGAGTATTCGAGACAGAGATATGGGTTAGAAATTTAAATTAGGTAACTTTGGTACACACAGAGATAGTATTAGAAACCACAGGAGGAAAGGAAATAAGCCAAAGAGCATCAATAGAAATAGAAAACAGGAAGGTCAAGGACAAAATCTGAAGGTGTACGTGCAAACTGACACTCATAGAAACACAAGCAACCTTTGCGTGTGGGGGTGGCTGTCTAAGCATTCATGAAAGGAGTAAAAAAATCCGACTGCACCTAGCTAAAGCAGTTGCACATAACAGCATAATTATAAAGTAGAACAGTCCCCTTGGGAAAGGCATGCGCTGAATGGGAGAGTTGGAATAACGCCAGACACTATCTTCTGAGTGGTTCCAGTACACCATAGCCTTTGGTAACTGTTGCCCTTTAAGAAAACAAAACAAAACAAACCTGACATTTACCAAAAATGTAAAATTCTTTCCTTAGAAAAGTCAGAATTGTCAATATAATTTGGTGGACTAGAAAAACAGAAAATAAGATGGTAACAAGTTTTCAGTCTCCTAATGTGTGTCTGATCCTCACCCTCCCAAAGGAATCTTCTAATTCTAGAACTACGTACTCTTGAACTACAAAATTATAAGGGTAACATGTTTACTGAGTATGTGCAAGTTTGAAAGTCCCATGATTAAAGCAGTGTTATTTTTTTAAGTTTATTTATTTATTTTGAGATACAGAGAGACAGCGAGCACTAGCAGGGTAGGGGCAGTGAGAGAGGTGTGAGAGAATCTCAGGCAGACTCTGAGCTGTCAGTACAGAGCCCGAGGCAGGTCTCGATCTCACAAACCATGAGCCAAGATCAAGAGTTGGATACTTAACTGACTGAGCTACCCAGGCACCTCAAAGCATTATGGGTTTTAATAGCCAGTGAAAGCTTGGTTTCATCCCCACCACCCTGCTGTATCCTAAATCACCAAATAAGATACACAGATATTCATAACGATGGTTTGAAATGATACCTGGAATTATTTCTTAACTGCAGAATTGTAAATGAGAGCAAAAATTTTTAAATTTAATTAAAATATAAAAAGAGCAGGCTGTTTGACTTTATATAGAGCTACATATATTTAATGACATTTTATTTCAGTGACTGTAGATTAACACAGACTTTTGAACTCTCACACAACTTAGTTTTGCACACTTTCCCTTCATTCTTTTATCTCTGTTCCAATCAAATAACCAAGTCAGTTACTGAACAACTCACTAGCCCTGTGTTAGATGGTGACATTATAGCAATGGACTAGACTGTGTGACTGCTGATAGATAGCTCACTGTCAGGTTTATACAGCCCAGCTCCTGCTGGATTTCTGTGCTACTTGGCTCCATTGTGATTTATTTTGGCAGATCCTTGCTTAGGGCTTTCACCTCTTCTACCTTCTAACAAAAGAGCCCTACCCTGATCCAGGATACCACCCCTAAGAGCAGGCAAACCCACAAATCCACTGGCTACTTCTTCAACCTTTGTGTTTTCATTTATTAATTTTGTCTCCAGAGTAGAAAAAATTATTTTCAGAGGAAGTAACATTTGAGCTGGGACTTTAAAATAAAAGGATACTGAAAAGAGCATGAGGAAAGGCACAGGGGTGCCAGAATTTTTAAACAGTAACAATGTCTGCAGCCCCAAAAGGAATGGGATACAATAAAGACATTATAAATACAGTGAGAATATATATTTTACTAGACTTTATTACAATGGTAGATAACAATGTCTTCTTTTTTATTGAGCAATATTTGCTTAGAAGCATGCATTGTACTTATTAATCTACTCCCTCATTTAATCCACACAGACTCAAGGAAGTGATTACTGTCGTTAGCACCATTTGATAGAGGAGGAAACTAAAACTTAGAGAACTGGAATTTGAATCTAGCTCTTTCTTATCCCAGAGCACTTGCTTTTACATTAAATTTCTTGGACAGGCCATGACACTTTCTCGCACATTGGGAATCTAAGTCCTATTTCTTACATTGCTTCCAGAATAAAATAGGTTATAACTTCCAAAAAATTAACTTTCAAATGAACTTCTAGAATACAGCTTATTTATAACTACATGGAATTGTCTACGTAGTTTAAAATGCCTTCTCTCCTCATGCAAGATGATGTTTCCTATAGGAACAGCAAAATTGCTAGATATGTGAAGTCTTAAGGGAGATCATATGAACTCATAGAACATATTTGCTCATTCTAACCTGTCTGGAAAATGTAACTGAACATTGTGAACTTACTGAGCATTGTGTACTATACTACTTGTTTACTTTTTCTTTTCCATTAACTCGTATTTATCCAAGATATATCCTGTGGTACCAGTAGATGTCTACAAAATAAATTATCCAAAAAGAAGGCATTAAAAGATAGTTACATTGCAAGAACTTAATTGTCCATGTTTATCATTCACACCCAAATCTGGGTTCTGATTTTCTAATAACCTTTTACTTCTAAGCCTTTGCTAATTAACCCTTTGTTTTATAAACTTTTTTCCACTTCATAATGCATGATTGTATTAGTCTCCCATCTAAAAATGACACCACCACCACCACCACCCCAGACAAAATCACATTTATAATATTTCCATTAATCAGTCAGAGCTTACCCATCTAATAAATATTGAGATTCCCTTATGTACTAGCCACTGCTCAAGTCCAGTGTTCTGTGCAGGATGCTAGGTGGATGTAATCTACATGTGTCTCAATAGAATCACATGTTCTCTCTAAATTAGGGAAATCCTCTAATTGAGACAATTGTCTCTTAAGGCACAGGTTCACTTGGATGCAGATACACTGCTTAAAATATAAGGGGCTTCATTTTTCTTCTATTTACTATGAGTACTTTACAGTTATTGACTTCAATATACACTCCAAAACAGTAAATGTTGGGAATGTAGAATTCATAATTGTGAACACCAAATACTTCTAAAAACAAATAATATTGCTAGAGATGTTGTCAAAAGAATTAGTTAAGCATTAATCTTTGAATTTTAAAGGGAAAAACATACAAATCTAATATTTTCCCTTAATTTATTATCAGTATAATATTTTATTTTTAATTATCTACTAGGACCTTTAGTTACATTTTAATTGTGGTTCTTTTATGGGGTTTCTTCTCTAGCACTGGGAATAAGTACTAAATTTTGAGATCTGTATATTATATTAATAAAATCAATATCTTATATTAATAAAATCAAAGGGATTCTGGTTCTTCCACTCAAAACATTCATGATTTTGTAAAGTTTTCCATCAGATCAAGATTTTTTTGTTGCAACCGTGAAGTAAAAAAGAGTAATTGATTTCTATACTGTTAAATAAGAAGGCTTTTGCTATATCTGGAAATTCTGTTGAAAAACATGGCAGAAATGTGTTTACTACCTATGGAGGGAAAGAAGAGCAAGTTACTGAGAAGGATTATGCCCAAACTAAGAAATATTATGGCTAAGAATTGGGAAACTAGAACAAGCCTACCAAAGGTCAAAAACTGTCGTTACCATTTACTAGCTCTGTGACCATAGCCCCCACCTTCAAAATGAGAATGATAAGATAAAAAGAGATAATTCTTATTAAACCACATAGGCCAGTCTCTGGCAAAAATAAGTGCTCAATAGAAACAAACAACCCGTCATAAGATAAAGTGACATATCTGGCAGCATGCTAAGCCCCTTATGTAGTCTATCTCATTTAATCTTCTCAACAACACCAAAAAGTAGATTCTTTATTACCCTCGTCATCCATGTAGCCAGTATTATGCTAAAGAAAGAGACAGACAAGGAAAGACAAAAAAAAAAAAAAAAAAAAATCAAGCTTCTTAAAACAAAATGGTAATAACAGAAAATGTATTTTAGCTTGTGTTGAACAATTCTGGATATTATAAAAATATGTTAACTAATTAGCTAGATATTTAGAAGCAACTCTATTTAATTACAAATATTTCTCAATTGTTCAGTGCTTAATATAAAGTCTATTTATTATCCAGGAATTTCATTGCTTTTTCTCCTATCCATCCCTTTCATGGAACATACAGTTATTGTCAGGAAAATAAAGCCAAGTCAGACTCTAAATCTATAGCACATATTTAGTGAATAGTTTATACATGCATGGTGCTGCAACATTCCCTGTTTGGAAGGGGAGGGGAGAATTGAATCAAGAAATAATATTGTTAAGGATGTGGGAGAGATTGAGCCAACAAAATCTGGTTGGAAATTTCTGGAGAAAATTACACAGCCCATCATTATGAACAATCAAGACAGATTTTTAAATACTTACTAATAGTTAAAGCTTCAAAGTAAATGAAAACATCCATTTAAATAACCATTCACAGATTAAATACATTTTTTCTATTATCATTTCTGTGGGTATTTTTTCCCCTAGCTCTCCTCTATCCTCCTTAAAATTTATACAAATCTTTTGTTTCTCAAGATTGATCCTCAAATTTTCTGTGCTACATCTCCAAAGACAAATAGAGATGAAGAATATGTTTCCTGGTAAAATAATAATTTTCCCATCACTATTAGTTAATCTCTGCTCACAATGGCTGTATTGAACACCGCTTTGGCTTATTCATGTATTTGAATAATTTATCAATATAAATGTAAAAGAAAATTAGTATACTGTATAGTGTACACATGATTCTTTTGCTGTTCAGATGGACCCCATTTAGGATATTTCCAAACTCGACAGCTATTTTTCAGTCCAGGACAAAGCTCTCATTTCAGAATTTCCCAAGATAATATGTTCTAAAAAATTATTGAAAGTTCTCTATTTTTGTTTTTTAATATACATTCCATTTTAGCAGCAAAATGTGTTACATAATTTTAAGTGTCTAGGCATAGGGAGTTTATTAATCATGGTTCCATTTTATTTTGTGTAAACTGGAAAGTGTTAATTTACTTCTAGAATCCCACCTCTAAAAGGAAGGTATAATGGGCTATCATGAATGGTCACGGCCTCCTTCACTCCCCTACCCTTGCCTAGTGTCTGAGCTCTTCATTATGTCCTTATGTCAGTCAGGATTAGAGTCAGGTATTAAGTGACACAGTTAAACAAAAACAAAAATAAAAATAGATTACTTACATTATGACAGATAAAATCCATTCTTAGGAGAAAATAATTAATTTGGAAAAGAAAGAGGAAAAGGAGAAAGAAATAGAGAAGACCAAGAGTGGTTTGAATTTCAGAGACAGTTTTTGGAAGGAGAGAGACAATGAAAGAAGAATGTCGAGGGCCATCTGGGTGGCACAGTCGGTTAAGCCTCCAAGTCTTGGTTTCAGCTCAGATAATGATTTCAGTTTGTGGGATTGAGCTCCACGTTGGGCTCTGGGCTTATAGCTCAGAGACTCCTTGGGATTCTCTCTCTCCCCCACCCCTCTCTTCTCTCCCCTGCTCACGCTCTCTCACTCTGTCTCTCAAAATAAATAAATAAACATAAAAAAGAAAGACGAAAGTTGAAGGAGAAGCAAATAAACCTAGAACTGGGTGTGAAGTGAAGGTTGAGGGCAGCAAACTTACTGCAATGACTGACTTTGAGAGATATTTGGCTGTAGCAGATTTTTCAGATATTTTGCATTGGTTCATGTGTAATCACTCTTGACATTTTTCAAGAATACATAAAAAATAATTTAAATTGACTTGTAAATTTTAGATTGAGTTCCTCTGCATGCCATCCCCTGTGGGACATTATTCTGTTGAAACGGGCCATGTGGGGGTCACCTGGGTGGCTCATTTGGTTAAGCATCCGATTCTTGATTTTAGCTCAGGTCATGACCTTCACAGTTGGTGAGTTTAAGCCCGGCATTGGGCTCTGTGCTAACGGTGTGGAGCCTGCTTGGGATTATCTCTCTCTTCCTCACTCTCTGTCCCCATGCTCATGCTGCCCGCTCCTAAAATAAATAAATAAACCTTAAAAAAAAAAAAGAAAGAAAATAAATGGGCCATGAAGAAGTTCAGCCTTATTCACGTTACTTACTATGATACTTATCATTATTATAACTGTGTCTTTAGTGGTCTGTCCTTCTTACTAGACTATAATCCCCATAAGGATAGGAATTCTGTCTTAATCATTTTTGTAACCCTATCATTAGGAAAATATCTGGTAAGTATTAGATGTTCAATGAACATTAATTAATTAATTAATAAGACGCTAGAAGTCTTATACCAACTTCAGTCACAATAACAGGGAGGAAAAATGTCTTAACATAGAAAAGTTCTTCAAAATTTGGGATCAGTTATGTAACAATATTTTTCCCCAAAGGTAAGAACAGACATGGCCTACATTTTTCTGCAGCAGTGGTTTTTCTTTTTTGCATGGGCAAATCACACATCAGAGCAGCCACACACAGTGTCTTGCAAAAGAGGACAAATATGATAAAGAACACATTTTACTGATTTTAAGGGGAAGAAGACACAAAGTTAGACAGTAGAGATAATAAATGTGCTGATGTCTATAATTTACTGCATCTATGTAATAATCTACTACAGTTTTTAACTATATTTTTCCCAAAAGGTCAATATATTCAAATCAGATAGTTACACTCTTAAAATATACTGATTGATCATGAGTGAAGCCAGTAGGAGATTCAATTTTTTATAACTTCAAAGCTTATAAGTCAAATTTTATTGTATGGTAAATTACATTTTAATTGCCTTTGTCAAGAATTTTAATTAAGGCAATTCATTCATTCATTAGCCAGATATTTATTGAGCATTATTATGTACCAGGCACTGAGCATTGTACTAAGACTGAACAAAGAACAGACACAGTTTGTACTCTCAGAAACCTTGGAACAATAAAATACAGTATAATGACTATATAGTGGAATTGTACATGGGGCAAATGGAAAGAGACCCTCAGTGTGTGGAAAAGCCAGGGATAAAGATAGATAAAGGCAAATCTGAAGCTATACTATGAACCAATTCTCTATGCAAGTGAAACCAACCAAACAAACAAACATAAAGACAAGGAGCTCATGGCCAGCTTGATGCACTTAGTGAAGCACAACTTTTCCAGAATTTTAACACTTAGGAAATGAAAAATGATGGGGCTTGAGGCTAGAAAGGAAACAGGGGCCTTGTGTGCCTTCCTAAGAAGCATGGATTTCATGCTGAGGAAGAGATTTGTGTCTTGTGGTTGCATTGTGAGGTAGGTTAGAGAGTATGAGACTGAAGGCAGGGGTCTTAGAGGACCCCTGCCTCTAAGGGGGGAGGGACTCTCCAGGGGAAGAGCAATGAGGATCTGATACAGGGCAGAATTGATAAGGAAAGAAATGACTGGTGAGTAGGAAACTTCTTTAGAAATTTGCAAGACTTGGTATCTGACGGGATGGGGAGAGGAATAAATGTAAAAAATGACTCCCAGTTTTCCAGATGGGAGACTGGGTAAACAGCAGTGCCAAGCCCTGGATCTGGGAATACTTAACAGGACAGAAAGCTGATGAGTCCAGTTTAAGGCATGTTGAATTTGTGCAAATTTGGGACATCCAGGTGGTGATGTCTAGAGACGTGCTCAGGAGCAAACTTCTGTCTCAACAGAGAGATTTGAGAGTTTTGTGGGTTCAGAGGGCCATTGAAAGACTTAAAAGAACACCACAAGTGTTTGGACTATCCTAACAAAGCAATTACCTTCAATTTGTCTACATTCTCAATCTAGATTTCCACAGATGAAGGTTTGTTGAAAACGGTGGTTCATAAACTTTTGTTTCCTACTGCAAAACATGTGGGAAATATGCAACACTTTTAAAAGGTACCAGAAGCTTAGTACAGCAGGATTTTTCCAAACAAAAGTTAAAGAATTTCATGACCACTAAACCAGGCCTACAAGAAAAGATAAAGGAGACTCTTTGAGTAGAAATGAAAGACCATAAGCAAGAGTAAAGAAAGTAGGAAGCAGAAAGACAGAAAAAAGTTATGCCTATAAAAATCAGTCAAGGGACTCATAAAATAAAAGGATATAAAGTATGATACCATATACCTACAACACGGGGAGGAAAAAAGTAAACAACGGGTTCAAACTTAAGTGACCATCAACTTAATATAGACTGCTATATACAGAAGATGTTACATACAAACTGAAGGGTAACCACAAATCAAAAACCAGTAATAAATACACAAAGAAAAAAGGGAGAAAGGATCCAAGTATAATACTAAAGAAAGTCAAGTTATCATGAAAGAAGAGAGCAAGGGAAGGAAGAAACAGAAAACTACAAAACAACTACAAAACAAGTAACAAAATGGCAATAAACCTATCAGTAATTACACTGATGTAAATGGACTAAACACTCCAATCAAAAGATATAGGGTGACAGGGTTAAAAGACAAAATCCATCTATATATTGCCTACAAGAGACACACTTCAGACCTAAAGACACAGAAGGTTGAAAGCACTTATGCAAATGAATGTAAAACAAAGACTAACAAGAGACAAAGAAGGACTATATAATCATTCAGGGGACAATCCAGAAGATATAACAACTGTAAATACTTATGCACCAAACATGGAAGCACATGTTTAAATACTTAAAGCAGTTAATAACAAACATAAAAGAAATATATGATAGTAATATAAAAATAGTAGGGGACTTTAACACCACACTTACATCAATGGACAGATCTTTCAAACAGAAAACCAACGAAGAAACAGTAGCTTTCAATGACACATTGGACCGGATAGATTTAAAAGATATATTCAGAATGGTCTATCTTAAAACAGAAGAATACACATTGTTTTCAAGTGCATATGGAACATTCTCCAGAATAGAATATATATTAGGTCACAAAATAAATGTAACAAATTCAAAAAGATCAAAGTCATTCCATGCATCTTTTCTGACCATAATGCTATAAAATTAGAAAGCAACTACAAGAAAAAAATCTGGAAAGAGCATAAATACATTAAGGTTAAATATTATGCTACTAAACAATGAATGGGTCAAAAAAGAAAGCAAAGAGGAGATCAAAAAAATACATGGAGACAAAGGAAAATGAAAATACAATGAACCAAAATCTTTGGGATACAGCAAAAATGGTTCTGAAAGGGAATTTTATAGTAATACAAGTCTACCTCAAGAAGTAAGAAAAATTTCAAATAAACAACCTAATATTACACCTAAATGAGCTAGAAAAAGAAAAAAAAAGCAAAGCCAGTAGAAGGATGGAAATAATAAATATTAGAGCTGAAAGAAACAAAATAGAAACTAAAAAAAAAAAAAATAGAACACATCAGTGAAACCAGGAGCTGGTTCTTTGAGAAGACCAACCAAATTGATAAACCTTTAGCCAGACTAAAAAAAAAAAAAGGTGGGGGGCGGTGAAGAAGACTCAAACAAAATCAGAAATGAAAGAAGAGGAATAACAACAGATACCACAGAAATACAAAGGATTATAAGAGAATATTATTAAAAATTATATGCCAACAAACTGGACAACCTAGAAAAAAATGGATTCTTAGAAACATAAAAGGTCCCAAAATTTAATCAGGAAGAATAGAAAATTTGCACAGATTGATTATCAGCAATGAAGCTGAATCAATAATTTTAAAAAATCCCAAGAAACAAAATTCCAGAACCAGATGGCTTCGCAGGTGAATTCTACCAAACCTTTAAAGAATTGTTAATACTTTCTTCTCAAACTATTCCAAAAAATAGAAAGAAAACTTCCAAATTCCTTCTATGGATACCAAATCCATTTCCTGGATACCAAAATCAGATAAAGACACTACAACAACAAAAAAGAGAAATACAGGCCAATATCTCTGATGGACATAGATGCAAAAATCCTCAACAAAATATTAGCAAACCAAATCCAGCAATACATTAATAAAACCATTCACCACAGGATTTATTCCAGGATGCAAAAGTGGTTCAATATCTGCAAATCAGTCAATGTGATACAACAAATCAATAACAGAAAGGACAAAAACCATATATTTCAATGGATCCAAAAAAAGCATCTGACAAAATACAAAATCCATTCACAATAAAAACCCTCAACAAATTAGGTTTGAGGGAAAGGAAGAGAAGGAATCTTAAGCAAGCTCCACACCCAGCACAGAGCCTGATGCAGGGCTCCAACTCACATACCTTAATATAATAAAGGTCATATATGAAAAACCTACAGCTAATATCATACTCAACGGTGGAAAACTGAATGCTTCCCCCTAAGATCAGGAAAAAGACAAGGATGTCTACTATCACTATGTTTAATCAACAGTACTGGAAGTCCTAACCACAGCCATCAGGGAAGAAAAAGGAATAAAAGTCATCCAAATTGGAATTAGTAATGAAGAATTAAACTTTTACTAGTGCAGGTGGTACTATATATAGAAAAACCTAAAGACTCCACCAAAAAACTATTAGAACTGATAAATGAATTCAGTAAAATCACAGGACAGAAAATTTATGTACAGAAATCTGTTGCATGTCTATACATTAATAATGAGGCAACAGAAAGAGAAATTAAGAAAGCAATTCTGTGGGCATCTGGGTGGCTCAGTCAGTTAAGGACCTGACTCTTGATTTTGGCTTAGGTCATGATTTCACAGTCGTGAGAAGGACTCCAGCATCAGGCTCTGTGCTGGGTGTGGAGCTTGCTTAAGATTCCTTCTCTCCCCTTTCCCTCTGCCCTTCCCCTGCTCATTCTCTAAACAACAACAACAACAACAAACAAACAAAAACAAAACAAAAAAAAAACCTCAAGAAACAAAAAAAAAATAAAGCAATTCCATTTACAGTTGCACCAAAAATCATAAAACACCTAGGAATGAAACTAAGGAGGTAAAAGACCTGTACTCTGTAGACTATACCACACTGATGAAAGAAATTGAAGATGACACTAACAAATGGAAAGATTTTCCATGCTCATGCATTGGGAGGACAAATATTGTTACAATGTCCATACTACCCAAAGGAATCTACAGATTTAATACAATTCTTACCAAAATACCAATAGCATTTTTCGCAGAACTAAAACAAATAATCCTGAAGTTTATATGAAACCACAAAAGACTCCAAATAGCCAAAGCAATCTTGAAAAAGAAAAAACAAAGCTGGAAGTAACAATTCCAGATTTCAAGTTATGTTACAAAGTTATAATGATCAAAACAGTATGGTACTGGCACAAAAATAGGCATATAGATCAATGGTACAGGACAGAAAGCCTGGAAACAAACCTACGACTCTATGGCCAATTAATTTTTGACAAAAGAGAAAGATTATACAATGAGAAAAACACAGTATCTTCAATAAATGGTGCTGGGAAAACTGGATAGTTACATGCAAAAAAATAAAGCTTGACCAATTTCTTATATCATACATAATAATAAACTCAAAATGGATTAAAGACCTATATGTGACACATGAAACCATAAAAATCCTAAAAGAGACAGGCAGTAATTTCTTTTACATAGCTGTAGCAATATTTTTCTAGATATGCCTCCTGAGGCAAGGGAAATAAAAGCAAAAATAAACTATTGGGAGTACATCAAAATAAAAAGTTTCTGCACATTTAAGGAAGCAGTCAACAAAACTAAAAGACAACTTATTGAATGGGAGAATACATTTGCAAATGACATATCCAATAAAGGGTTAGTATCCAAAATATATAAAGAACTTATGTAACTCAACTCCATAAAAATAAAAAATCCAATTAAAAAACGGGCAGAAGACATGAACAGATATTTCTCCAAAGAAGACATACAGATGGCAAACAAACACATGGGAAGATGCTCAACATCACTCATCATCAGGGAAATGCAAATCAACATTGAGATATCACCTTACACCTGTCAGAATGGCTAAAATCAAAAACACAAGAAACAACAGGTGTTGGCAAGGATGTGGAGAAAAAGGAACACTTGTACACTGATGTGGCAATGCACACTGGTGCAGCTAGTGTGGAAGACAGTATGGAGGTTCCTCAAAAAAATTAAAAATAGAACTACCCTACAATCCAGTAATTGCATTACTGGGTATTTAACAAAACAATACAAAAACACTAATTTGAAAGGACATATGGACCCCTATGTCTATTGCAGTATTATTTACAATAGTCAAATAATGGAAGCATCCCAAGTGTCCACTGATAGGTGAATGGATAAAGATATACTATATAAATATAATATATTTATATAAAAATATATAATACATTTATATATTATATTACCTGGATATAGGTAGTATATATTATATATACTATATATAGTATATTATATATTACAGTATACATTAGTATGTAATAACATAATTATATTATATTATATAAATATATTTAGTATATATAGTATATTTTTATACTCTATCTTTATCCATTCATCTCTATATATACAATGGAATATTATTCAGCCATAAACAGAATGAAATCTTGCCATTTGCCACAACATAGATGGACCTAAAGAGTATAATTCCAAGCAAAATAAGCCAATCAGAGAAAGACAAATACCATAGGATTTCACTCATATGTAGCATTTAGAAACAAAACAAATGAACAAAGGAAAAAGAGAGAGAGAAACCAAGAAGCATACTCTTAGTTATAGAGAATAATCTGATGGTTACCAGTGGGGAGGTAAGTGGAGGAAATTGGTGAAACAGGTGAAGGGGATTAAGAGTACACTTCTCACGATGAGCACCGGTAATTTATAGAATTGTTGAATCATTATATTGTACACCTGAAACTAATATAACACTGTATATTAACAATACTGTATTTAAAATAAAAAACTTAAAAGACTAATATTTAGTCCTTCTTGAACACAAAAGTGATATAGTTTACTAAAAACATTTTATGTATGTTATTTCTAATACTGGAAGAGTTCTGTGGCCTTGATTCCATTATATGAATTCTCATTTTACACAGAAACACACACATACCTGCACACACATAGTTTACATTAATAAAACATTTTCCTCTTTTTTCTACATTCTAATTCGTATGTTATGTCAAATGCTAGAAGTATCCATTACAGCTCCCTGGCTATAATTTGTTTTAAATTACTTTGCTGGAAGGATGATTATTTAGATGTTTTTATTATTAAGAAATTTGTGCTTACTTACTGTGTTATGGCAAAAATAATAGTACGATTTTATGATTAAATTTTAATTACTTCATATAAATGAAGAAAATGGATCTCAGAAATAAAGAGGGATTGATCTGAGATTCTCAAAATCTATACCACCTAAAAATACTTTACTCCTTTACTACTTTTTATTAGGAAAAAGTAAACTCAAATATCAAAAATATGAACACATCTTCTGAAAGCCCATTATGTCTGAGCTGTTTCCAAACAGGCCTACCACTATCATCAGATTTGATCTTTGTAGAGTGAAGACTAATCAAAACAACTCTACATCTTCCCTTACTGTCATCCTTTTCATTTCCACCTTCCCTTCCCCTTTCTTGCTGCCCGCATCCAACCCTGAAGACATTGGCGTACAGTGAAGAAAGGGAGAGAAGGTCATACACAGAGTTCCCAGTATCTGAAGAAGCGAAATGGTGAGGGAGGTGAGGTACCCAAGTGAACAATTAGCATAGGGCAAGTGGCTAAAGAGTCAGGGGATGGTGGTGGCAGCCAGCATGGATGAGGGGAAAAGGTAGAGGAGGCAGCTGTAGCAGTTGGAGAAATAGTTGCTTTCTTTCAGTAAACAAGGTACATACATGAAGAGTCAGGTCTCTCACACTCAGAAAGGATTTACAAAGAAGAGGGGAAGACTAGTGTGGAAAAAAGCTGTGTGAGACTTTGAAATGGACCAGACATACCAATGAATGTCTTTGGAGTTAGAGGAAAACTAGCACTAACCATATCTTCCTGGGATATCTGTTTCTATGGGATCTCTGTGCCTTTCATTGTTTTTGAGCTACTTTACAGCTCTATAAGCTGTAGATATCAGATATCAATGAAATTTTTCTCATTTAAAACATGTAAATGAATTTTGTCAAATGGAAACAATTGATCTCCCCCTTCTCTCTCCTCCAACCACTACCCTTGGAATAAGCCAGTTTTGTATCTAGTTTTAAATTTGTTTAAGCATTCTTTATCTGCCTTTATATGTGTGGCTCTTTGACTTCTCCTTTTAGCCAGTTGTAATTATCTTGCTATTCACTCATTAATTTGAGTTAAATAAAATATTTGGGTAGTGCTCATTTTATATCTGCATAAGACTTCTAATTTTACTGTTAAAATTTATCTTTTAACACTATTAAGCAATCCTGAGGGGTTGAATTAGAATTGAAAGTATCCGTATGTACTCACTGAGTTTTTAAAATATTGACATAGATTTAGAAATAGTCATGACAGTATATACTAACACCTCTCTCTCCCATTCTCTACTGAAAGGAACCTGAGCTTCCTGGGGACATGGCTGAACACAAGGGAGAAACAGGGAAAGAAAATAAACTTGGGACATTTTTTTTTATGCAATAAAATGAAAATATTCTGAAAGGAGTCAGCTTGAAGGATCTCTTACAGGTCAAAATTTATATAATTTGAACATCGAAATAAATAATGAGTGTACAGAATTACAGCCTACTAAATAAAATAGGAACCTATTATTCTATACTGATATAAACAAACAAATAAAACATTCTTTCTTATTTCCAGTAAATAAAAATAATACGAATGGATAATCATTTTGGGGCAACTCTCAGAGTGCTAATTGATAAAGATGGAAGCTATCAATAAATCCTAAAACTGATAAGATTTGACAGCTTGTTGGGGTAGTGTCAGAATAACTTGACACAAAATATGATTCAAATTCCGAAGGAAAATGATGACTTTACATTGACAAAATTTGGCAAGCACCAAATTGACAAGGTGATCAGTGGTAGAAATTAGCTAAAATTGTGGGTGCTCTGATGTAGTACATGGAGAATGGGAACAGCATTTTTGTCCTTGCTCTTTTAAATATTCTTGCCAAGAATGCAGGAATACATTCTTAGATTGAGAGTTTGGTCATGAGAAAACATCAATCAGACTCAGCTGGAGGGCTGTTCTACATAATGAAAGGCCTGTACTCTTTAAAAAACTGTCAAGGGAAGGGGAGACATGAAAAGTGAGTAACTATTCCCAACTGCAGGAGACTGAGGACACCTAGCAACTAAATGCAATGTGTGTTTCTGGATTGGATCCTGACCCAGGAAGGAAAAAGATGATGTGATGTTTGGTAAAATTTGAATGGGATTTATGGGTTGTATGATAGGGATATATTACTGTTGATTTGCTAATTTGGAAGGTTATAATGTATGGTGATAATGTAGGAGGTTTTTTTTCTTTTAATTTTATTTGTTTTAGAGAGAGTATGAGTGGGGGAGAGGGGCTGGGGGGAGAGAGAGAGAGAGAATGAGAATCCCAAGCAGGCTCCACACTTAGCACCAAGCCCTATGCAGGGCTCCATATCACGACCCTGGGATCATGACCTGAGCAGAAATCAAGAGTCGGATGCTCAATGGACTGAGCCACCCAAGCGCTCCATGTAGGAAAGTTTTGGTGTCTTAGGGCAATACATCCTAGAATTTAAATATAAACTACATGCCAAAGAAAAGCCTCACATAAATGTGTAAAAATAACAAAAAGGCCACGTCATTTGGTGAACATTCTAAGCGTGAAGTGATCAGGGTCTAGGTAGAAACAGATGCACATTTGAATTGGGCAATGTAGGACAGTTTAACAAAGGGACTATTTTAAAAAATAGGGGCATTAAGTGGAGAAACCACAAGTAAGAGTGTGATACTCTCAGATGAGGAATGGCAGGGTACTTTGTGGAGAGGTTCATTAGTGATTTGGGTGACATGAAGGGAATCAATACCTTTTCTCATATTATTTGGCTCCAGTGATTTCAGTTATATCCCACATTTCCCTGGTGTCGAATAACTCCAAAATCTTCACCACAGCATTCACTCTGGAGCCACAGTGACAATGACAATATGCTCTCTTTATAACCTGAATCCTTGCTCTGTTTTGGTTAGCCAAGGGACCAGATAATAAGATACTTTACTTCTTCCCTTTTCCTCGAGGCCAAGTATGCTAACGTTGGTTAACCACTCAGCTTAGTCTCCCCAAATTGAACTCGTCACTAACATTGTTTCTGGCACTAAACAACTTGGTTGACAAAAGATTATTTGAGTGATCAAGCAGAATCTTAAGGGATTCCAACTATTGGCATCATTAACTTGTAATGCAGAAGCCAACATCTGCTCTGATAATCTGCATACAATTACTGTTGAACTTCTCTGGAAGTGCTTAGTGATTGTGCAACCCAACTCCACCCAATGTTATTGCTACAACAATCAACAGATACACTACAATTTTTACCTTTGGGTTCATGGATAACAATTTCAATTATGTCTTTTTAGGAACATAATTGAATTTGAACAGACTGGCCAGGGTTATCAACACAGTTGTTACAAAGGGCTGTTGTCCAAACAACCCTCCTCACAAGGGCTATTTCTAACACATCAGCCTTTCTTTATTTGCCTCACATATCACTCTTTGTTACTTGTTAGGATTTTCCTCCAGTTCTAATGCCAAAATTCAGAAGCGGAGGACATGGCAAAGACTATTTTGCTATAGTTTTCAACACTTTGTTCCCGATCCCAAGTACTTAATGAACATGTACTTCAAAGCAGGATTTTGAAGCTCATTATAATATAAATGACTATGTGCCTTGGTGTAGATGAATCACCAAGGCATTTTGTTTCACTGTACCAATATTGCCTCATTTGTATTTATGCATGCACACGCATGTGATGTGTGTGGGGGACATGTGTGTAATAAGATTGGGGGAGAAAAATGAAGGGGTGGGGAAGGGAGGAAAGGAGAGGAGAGGAAAAATACAATGTTTAGGTATAGATATAGTATAGATAGATATGTCCAAACATAACTGAGAATATGTAGTCATCAAAAAAAATTAAAAGCAGCAAGACTATGTTCACATCTTTACTGACTATTCCCCACTATATTAGTTTCCTGTGATTCTATAACAAATTACCACAAACTTTGTGGCTTACAATATGAAAATTGATTCTCTGACCGTTTTGGAGGCCAAAAGTCCAAAATCAGTTTCGCTGGGCCCAAATGAAAGTGTCATCAAAGACTCCTTTTTTTCCCAAGTAATGTAACATTCACAGGTTCCAGGGGATTCAGGTATCTTTCAGAGGTTTTTTTTCAGCCTACCATGCCCAACAACACACTATTACCCTCATGCCTCTTCCACTGTTACCAGTTGTTAACACTTGTAAAATCGTTTTTGGACACCAAAGAACTAGATCATTCTGGGGAAAACGGCTGAGAACTCTTTGAAAGTGGAGTCTGTCTTGTTATCTTGGGATCTTCCATGATCAGCTCAGTACTTCCCACACAGTAGTAGGGAATAAGTGTCCGTGCAATAAACAAACAAGTGTGTGAATTATGGTAATGTATGATCTCATAGTTCCTGTGCTTCCTTCTACATTGACAAGATCAATGATGGAGGTCTCTTTTACAGTGAAGTTAACCGATGGGTTCTTTAGTCCTGGGGCTTTGCACATCTGATCCTGAGGGCCTTTTGATGGTTTTCCCAGCACAGTGTCACCTGGCTCTTTCTTCTTTCTGTGTCTTCCTCATTCTACCAACCACAGTAGCCAGCAACTAGGTCTTTTCCCAGTACTGTTGCCTCCAGCAATGTAGCTCTTGAGCAGAGACCCAGCATATGGCAGTCCTTCAAGGGTAGACCACGAAAGGCCCTGCAGAGAGACACTGCCATTGGCCAAGACACACGGTCAAAGCCTACGTTCAGCCTTCATCTGTGTCCTGATTTCTTTCTGTTACATCCTTTTCTAAAACTAGGAGAAAGTCTTTTCTTCTATAAATCAGCAAGTCTCACTGAGTATATTTGGTCAAGGAAGTTTTTTCACTTTCTTTTCCTCCAGAAATGAAAGCGTTTGCTCTGCTTTGAACACTGTATTAAGAGGATTCCTCTGATTTCTGCCACTATTCCACCCACTGACCATGACCCCCACACTCACCATGACTGCCACACTGACCTCCACACTCAGCCACATCATTCTTTCTCATACCTGACTTTTTATTCCTTTAAGAACTTCATCTTCAGACTTTGTTTTTTGATTTCTCATCTCTATTCACCCAAAAGAAAAGTATATATTCAACTATGGGGTTTGGATAGGGATAAGCAAAGTGGAATCATGTCAGGTTTGGGTCACATGCGTTGCTCAAAAGGAAAGTTTCTCTGAGGCTTCCTTCCCAGAGCACCATTGAACTAAAGGTGTTTGTGAATTTACTGTAGATTTGGGGTGCTAGTTGAGCAGCTACAATCTTTATATTTAAGTTCAGATTTCAACCCACAAAACTGTTCCAAATAGCTGACATGTTTCCTTCTACAACAACTCCAAAAACACATTTTCTTTTAGAAACTGCAAGACAGACAAAATAGAAATCACCTAAATCCTCACTTAGAATATATAGGCATCTTGTAGGCAAGAAGAGACCATTTCTTTTCTTACCTTTTCTTTTCTTGAGAGACAGAGAGAGAGTACGTGTGAGAGAGGGACAGAGAGAGGATCCACATCCAGCAAGGAGCTCAACGAGGGGCTCAATCTCATAACTGTGAGATTACAACCTTGAGTCGAAATCAAGAGTTGAATGCTTAACCAACTGAGCAACCCAAGCGCCCCAGAAGAGACCACCACTTAAAGATAATTTGTTTCATTGACATAAAAAGGATGCCAAGGTCAGTATTATTAATGAAAAAAATGAAAAACCACTTTGCTGGGAAAACAATGGCCGAAGAATAAGCATGCAAATGGAGAAAGGGAAGTGAGGCCAAAGGAAGCACAAAATAAAAAGGACAACTGATTTGCCCAAGATCACAGGACTAGTACTTGTAAAGACAGGATTGGAATTCAAATTTCCAGAGCTGTAATGCAGAGTTATTTCCTCCACCCAGAGTTTCCCAGTCAGCATGTGGGGAGTGAGCTATAAGTATAGGAAATAACGATTCCTTTTGTACCGCAGATGGAGCCCAGACTGGGAGGACTCCATAAGCCAGTTGCTGCTACCAAAAATAGTCCTGTTCTATTTACAACAGTGTGCTAAAGTAAATATAAATTTACTTGTGTTCTCTGATATAAAAAATCATGGGAAGCACTGTGGAGTCTTGACAAGACTTGTGAGGCTTTGTGAGACCTGAAGGGAAAGTTTTTGACTGGGATGGTAGGTAGGCATCTTTGTAAAAATGCCTTGTCTCATGAACCCGAAAGGACATACAGTCTAGGTCTGGGTACCCCCAAGATTCTGTGGTTGGTATAAGGACAGGAGTCCTCCTGGAGGACAATATTATATTGAGAAGACCTGCATTAAAGAAGGAGATTACTTGAAATTGCACTGAAAAACAGACTTGACATGTGAAAAATCTTTTCATACATCTGTAATTGAGTTATATGACATAGAATACTTTATGCAGGCTGATTTGATGACCAGCTAGGAAGCTTGCGGGAAGCTCCCATTTTTTGGCTTTTCCCTTCTAGCAGGTAACAGAGACCATTTAATGTGGCTGATCTGAGGGGTTCTTATTGTCCCTGCTAATGTAATGTTAGTGAGGAGGGCTTCCTGAAACAAGAGTGAGAAGTTCAGAAAAATCTCTAAAGCAACATATGGATAGCCAGCAGCAGCCACAGCTTAATTAGAGCCATACCTTCAACAGCAGCCTGATCTGGGCATGGAGTCCAAAGTTTCCTTTCGTGGTCCTCTATTCTGCTCTCCATGGCCTTTTAATTCATAACGCCTATGGCAGTTTCAAAGCATGAATCCAAATTCTTTGCTATTTGTCATCAAGAAGTGGGGTCAACGTCCCCTTCTCTTGAATCTTGGTGGACTTATTACTGCCTTGACCAGCTGATTACAGTGCAAGAATGCTGTGGGACCTGAGACTAAGTGGGAAAAGGCCATGTAGCCCCCACTCATTCTTTTTAGGAACTCACTTAAGGAGCCCTGAACCATCACGTAAGAAGTCCAACTACACTAAAACCTCCATGCTATGAGGAGACCCAAGCCACAAAGAGAGGCCAAGTGTATGTGCTCTGGTCAAACAGGCCCAGCTGTGATCCCAGCCAACAGCCAGCATCCACTGCCAGGCATGTAAGTGAAGGTAGCTCCAGAAGATTCCAACACTTAGCTGTTAAGTCACTTTCAGTATCTGACTTTTACAAGGTGAAAACCAGACACCCAAACCATTCCTGCCATAGGCCCTTGTAACCTCCAAAGTATATCATGTAAACTATCGCACTGCTCCACTGTGTAAGGTCAATACTGAATCCAACTCCGTGCTGAAGCCAGACCCAACTTAAATGTTCTGTTACTTTCTCTCACGTCCAATGCCCCTTTGTTGCAGATCTTTTACCATTTCAAACGGTCAGACATTAATACTGAAGACTTGTAATGACTATATTTAAATGAGTATTTAATAATAACTTTTGATGCTGTATCTCTGGATTATTTAGCATTGAAATCCATTTTTTCTGGCAAAGAAATGACATATGACAAATAACTGATACAAGTAGAATTAACAGAATAGCAAGAATCTAGTTCCTAATACCCAGCTTTGTGTCCCATGCCCAGGAAATGCTTAGTGATTACAGATATAGGACAAAGAGGACGGGTACAATAAATGGCCTCCATTTCTCGTCACTTGTTTTAATGCTTCTATGTTCAGTACTTTTCCCAGAGGAAGAAAATCCTTTACCAAAAGCACAGCCCCTTCTCCACAGAATCTATGTGGTTCTATGAAGTAATTGACAACACTGAAGATATTCCATTCCTAGTCACAAGTCCATTTATCTAGGTTGTCAAAGAAAGATAAGCCAGTCTGGATTCCCAAATACTCATTGCACACTTGCTTTTTTTTTTTTTTTTTTAATAACTATAGTTCGAAAGAAACAAGATATCAATTTTTTAATCCAAAAGATCCGGTAGTTAATACACAGGCCAGCCAAACTCTTAGACAACTTACCCTTTGGTGTGACGTGACTCACAAGTACTCCTCTATGCTTGCTTCTGTTGCTTGAAGAACAGAAACAGGTTAATAAGTCATTGATTTTTCATTGAGAAAATTACCAAAAGGTAATTATCACTTGAGCCTCAAGCTGCATACTAACTAGAAAATTCCTACATGCAAGTAAATGGTATCCTCTGAGGGTTACTCTGGGCACCCTAGTATTAATGCCACATCAAACATATATGTGACCTTGGGCAAATCTCTTAACCCCTCTGGCTTCTATTACTTTAAACTCAGAAAACTGGGGCGCCCGGGTGGCTCAGTCAGTTAACCGTCCAACTTCGACTCAGGTCATGAACTCGCGGTTTGTAAGTTTGAGCCCGGTAGGGCTCTGTGCTGACAGCTCGGAGTCTGGAGGCTGCTTTCAGAGTCTGTGTCTCCCTCTCTCTCTCTCTCTCCCCTCCGCTTGCACTCTCTCACTCTCTCTCTCTCTCTCCTCTCGCTTTCAAAAATAAAGATTAAAAACAAATTTTTTTAACTGGAAAATTGTACTAGATCATCATGTGGGAATGTGGATTCTCATGTAAATTCTTACCTTTAGGCCAACTTCTTATTCCTAGAATCATCCCATATTTATGCTACCCGGAAGTTTGTCCTGCCTGCGTTTGCTATGTTTTTGCGCGTGCGCGTACACACACACACACACACACACACACACACACACACACGCGCGCGCGCGCAAACACACACACATATATACCCACAGCTTTTGCTATATACACATAGCTTTTGCTATATACAGCATGCTATTTATTTAATTATATTTGTATAATTGTAGTATAAGCCGTAATTGCTTTTTTCTGTTTTGTAATGTGAGTGCCGGACTTAAGCTTTGATTGCCGAGGCATCCACTTCAAAAAGGCAGCCACCTGAAAAACAGCTGTCTCTAATAAACCCCTTGCCAATTGCATAACTAGATCAAAAGCCAGTCTGCCTCCCCCAACCTGAGTCTCCTTTGTTTTAGCGATCTTTTTTTATTTTCTGTAACTGACCATTTGAGCCACTTGTTTTTTCTCTTTGCATTCTAAATTCCTGCTCTTATGTTTTTTTTTTCTTTTTAAGTTTATTTTCAAAGAGAAAGTGTGCAAATGGGGTAAGGGGGTGGGGGGAGCAAAAGAGGAAGAGAGAATCCCAAGCAGGCTCCATGCTGTCAGCACGCAGCCAGACGCAGGGCTCAATCTCACAAACTGCGAGATCATGACCTGAGCTAAAATCAAGAGTCTAACACTTAACCAGCTGAGCCACCCAGGAACCCCTCCTGCTTTTATGTGTTTTTTTAATTTTAAAAATATCTTTATTTATTTTTGAGAGAGAGAAAGAGAGAGAATAAGCAGGAGAGGGGTAAAGAGAGAGGAAGACATAGAATGCAAAGTAGGCTCCAGGCTCTGAGCTTTCAGCACACAGCCCAACACAGGGCTTGATCTCGTGAACCCTGATATCATAACCTGAACCAAAGTCTGACGCTTAACCCATTGAGCCACCCACGTGACCCTGCTCTTATGTTTTAAATTCGCCAATAAAGAGGGAGCACCTGGCTGGCTCAGTCAGTAGAGCATGTGACTCTTGATCTCCGGATTGTGAGTTAAAGCCACATGTTGGACATGGTGCCTACTTAAAAAAAAAAAATGAGCTTGTGAAACCCTGGACCCCTACTTGCTACCCCAATAAAAGCAGAACCCCACCCCCCCTCAAGTTCTCTGTGTAGCACCAGGTATACCATGTAATTCCTAAAACTTATAGGTAATAAACCTTTTTGTTTTCAAAGGTTCCTGATGGCTATTGCTTACAGGCATCTTCCAATCATAATAAGAACCACAAGGGCTAGTCCAGTCACAACAGTGGTTATCAACAGACTGAAACCAGCAGAAAACACTATATTTACATAAAGCTTATTTCACACATTCAGAAAAATGTAGAAAATATTAAATGAAAACCAACATGCCCATCATCCAAGCTTACCAAATACTATTATTTTAGCATACATATTCTTGACCCTCCCTCTTTTTATTTCATTTTTATTTTTTATTTTTTTAAGTTTATTTATTTTGGTTTTTTTTAAGTGTTTTTATTTATTATTGAGACAGAGAGAAATGGAGCATGAGTGGAGGAGGGGCAGAAGGAGAGAGGGAGACACAGAATCGGAAGCAGGCTCCAGGCTCCGAGCTGTCAGCGCAGAGCCCAATGCAGGGTTCAACCCACAGAAACGTGAGATCACGACCTGAGCAGAAGTCAGACGCTTAACCAACTGAGCCACCCAGGTGTCCCAAGTTTATTTATTTATTTTGAAAGAGAGAGCATGCATGTTCATGAGAGTGGGGGAAGGCAGAGAGAGAGAGAGAGAGAGAGAGAGAGGAGAAAGAGAATCCCAAGGAGACCCCACACTCAGTGCAGAGCCCAACACAGGGCTTGATCTCATGACTGTGAGAAACCAAGAGTCAGATGCTTAACCAACTGAGCCATCCAAACAACTGATCCTCCCTCTTTTTAAAAATAAATATAATGTTGCAAACATAACTAACCAAAAGTAACCATGGAATATATCCAGCACCCACTCTAATGCTCTTCCACTTCCTGCTTTATCATTCTATAATACCCTGAAGGGTATATAGAGCTTTCAATTCATATTTTTAGATTTCACCACACATGTGGAATTCCATCACTAATATAATATGATATAATAAATACAAATAATATAATTAATATAATACATATTCTCTGGACTTTTAAAAATTACATAGGTGTAATTTTTCAATTTACCATATTTTTCAACAACTTGCCTTTCTTGACCATATTTTTCAACAACTTGCCTTTTTCTGGATTCATTCATGTTACTACATTTATAAAGTTCATTCACTTAAATACAGTTAGTATGTTTAAATGAACATATTACAATTTCCATGTGTATTCCTTTATTGTTAAAGATTTAGAGATTTTCCACTTTGCCTCTTTACAAGCAGTGTCACCAGGAATATCCTCTTACATATATTGCTTGTGCACCTGAGTAAAGTGCATTTAGAGTAGTGATCTAGGAGTGCAATTACTATGTCACAGGATATGTTTATCTTCAACTGCAGTGGATACTACAAAGCAGCAAGCCAAACTGGCTGTATCAATTCAAATGACTTCCCGGAGTGTGCACGAGCTCCCGTCTCTCCACATCCAAAATGAAACATACAGTTTTTTCCAGTTCAATGGGAATGATATAGCAATTCATTATTTCTACTTGCATTTATTTTTATTTTTTTTTAATTTTTAAAAAAATGTTTATTTTTGAGAGAGAGAGAGAGACAGAGAGAGCAGGAGCAGGGGAAGAGCCGAGAGAGAGGGAGACACAGAATCTGAAGCAGGCTCCAGGCTCTGAGCTGTCAGCACAGATCCCGAGTCGGTCTCAAACTCAGGAACTATGAGATCATGATCTGAGCTGAAGTCGACACTTAACTGACTGAGCCACTCAGGCGTCCCTTTTTTTTTTTTTTAATGTTTATTTATATTTGAGAGAGAGAGACAGTGTGCGGGGGGGGGGGGTCTATTTGCCTTTCTAACACTGCTACAGAGCCTAAGAATTTTTATTGTTTTTCTTATGTTTCTTGGCCACATGACTTCATTTTCTGTAAGTTGCCTTTCTTCTAGTCCCTTTATGGACAGGAGCCACTTGGAGGAGTCAGATGTAAGATTGGGGGTGAGGGCTGTTTTCCAATCTCTGAGCTCAAGTCCTTGGCTATGTCCATGCTTCTTTTCCCCAAGTGAGTGTTAAAATGCTTAACTCCACAGTCCATTTCCAGGGATGCTATCACCCAGGCTGCAGAACAACCACGCAGCGCTTACTGGCTTTGAATATCCTGATTGATTCCCCCTTACAGATCCTTCCTTCCTCCCTCCTTCCTTTCCTCTCTTCCTCCCTCCCTCCCTCACTCCCTCCCTTCCTTCCTTCCTTCCTTCTTTCTTCCCTCCCAGCTTAGTCATACTTTTGATTTCGTGGTGCATTTTTTCATAAAGAATCTGTAAAAGGGAGAAAATGGTTGATGCCTTAGTCTACCATGTTCTTGAACTAGAAATCCCTGCTACTTTTATTTCATTTTAAGCCAGTATCTCTGCCTATTGTTCTGCCTGAGTCCCTTTTTCTCTCCAAGAAAGTTGTGGGAAAGTATTGCATTTCAAAACTTCTCTATCCTGGTTTTCTGGACAGTTTAGAAAACTGATCTCCTATCAACCACGTAGAAATACTAAATTTTTCATGAAATGAAAAAAAATGGTAGGAGATTGTGAAAGAGATAGAGAGACAGATAAAGCTTGGTCTTTAAATCTTACCTGTACTGAAAACTGAGCCCTTTCTTGGCACAGACTAAAACTAATTCTATTTGGCTACAAGCCATGGATTGCTCTTAGTGTAAGGTTTAGTTTTCTTCTTCTTCTTCTTTTTAATGTTTATTTATTTTTGAGAGAAAGGGAGAGGGAGCACAAGCAGGGGAGGGGCAGAAAGAGGGAGAGAGAGAATCCCAAGCAGACTCTGGCACTGGCACCACAGAGCCCAATGCAGGGCTCAAGCTCAGGAACCGTGAGATCATGACCTGAGCTGAAATCAAGAGTCGGATGTTTAACCAGCTGAGCTCTGCGTGAGCCCCAGGTTTAGTTTTCATGATCAAGTCACTGAAATTTCAGATCAGGGAAGATTCCAGCTGGTACTACGTGCAATCTAGGAAAATCTTAATTATCCCCCAAATTGCTATTTTGGTTGTGGAGTCCCAAGATATTCTATTTTAGGCAAACTTAAGTTTAAAATCACAGTACTTTTGGGCTGACAAGTACCTCAAGGATCAAGGAAACAGTGCATGTGATAAAAGAGATCATCACGACTTCAAAAAACCTATTAATGCCGGATGCTTTCAGAATTCAGATATCCTGTACCCTCCCTCACTTAGAGGTTTTTGGTGTTTTTAAAAATACCTCTATTAACAAAGCACCACACACTGGACAGCTTAAAACAACAGAAATGTATTATCTCACAGTTTTAGAGTCTGGAAGTCTAAAATCCAGGTGTAGGCAGGGCCATGTTCCTTGGAAAATTGCAGGGGAGAATCCTTCCTTGTTTCTTCCTGGTCTTTTGGTGGTTTATTGGCAATCTTGGGCATTCTCTGGCTTGTAGCTCTTCAGTCTCTGCCTTATCTTCACATGATGTTCTTCCTCCTGTTTCCATGTCTCTTTTTCTTGCAAGGACACCAGTCATATTAGATTAAGAGCCCACTCTACCCCTGGTATGACCTCATCTTAGCAGATTATACCTTTAGTAACTCTATTTCCAAATAAGGTCACCTATTTGAGATAGTAGGAATTAGGACTTCAACATATCTTTTTCGGGACACAATTCAACATATACCACTATACGATTTTGATCATTTGTAAGAAAGAGCTTAGTGGTGATAGACCTCCTAAAATAGGATTTTCCCAAACCATCAATGAGAATTAGTGTCTGCTCCTACAGTCTATTATATGACCAAATGAATATTTATGCATTTCATCATTTTAAGTAGTTTTATAAAAATATTTGCCATGGGTTGAATAGTAGCACTCCAAAATTCATGTCTACCTGGAACCTCAGAATATGATCTTATTTGGAAATAGGGTCTTTGAAGATGTAAATAATTAAGGATCGTGAGATGCAGTCATCCTGGATTTAGTATTGGCCTTAAATCCAATCGCTGGCAAACTTATAAGAATCAGAACACACAGAGACACAGGGTAGGAGGCCATGCATAGACAAAGCAAATATTGGACTTATGCTGTCACAAACCATGGAGTGCTGGGAGCCGCCAGGAGCTTGAAGAGATAAGGGAAGATTCTCCCCTAGAACCTTCAGAAGGAGTGGAACTCTGCCAGAACTTTGATTTTAGACTTCTGGCCTCCAGAAGTGTGCAAGAATAAATTTCTGTCATCTGAAGCCTCCAAGTATATGATAATTTGTTATGGAAGCTCTAGGAAACTAATGCAGTATTCCTTTTATGTAGATCAAGAAAAGTTTAGTTCACCAAGCCCTTGCTGGTGAACAATCAGGCTGTCTCCAATTAGAAAATAACAATTAGGTTTTTGGATTTATTTTTGGTGGGTTTTGTATTTTTGCTATTATAAACAACAATGAAGTGAATACTATACATACTTTGTGCAGTTATCTAGTAATTTCATTTTTTAGGATTTATTTCTATACATGGAATTGCCGTTTGAAGGATTTTCAGACTCATGCATTTAGCAAAGCCTCTCCATGCAAGGCTACAGTAATGTATACTTCTAGAATATTCAGGAGTATCACTTTTGTCTTTCCCTTCATGATACTGGATATTACTATTTTTCATCCTTGCAGGGGGTGAAAATCCTTTAATCATTGTTTTAACTAGTATATTCTTTTTTTTTTAGTGTTTACTTATTTATTTTGAGAGAGAGAGCACAAGCAGGGGAGAGGCAGGGAGAGAGAGAATCCCAAGCAGGCTCTGTGCTATCAGCGCAGAGCCCGATGCGGGGCTTGAACTCACAAACTGTGAGATCATGACCTGAGCCGAAATCAAGAGTCCGATGCTTAACTGACTGAGCCACCCAGGGATCCCTGAAATGTCTTTTTTAACTTGTAGTTTTATATTATGTTGGGAGAATGGATCAAAGGGGAGAAATTCAGGAAACAGGAGGAACAGTTGGGAGTATTTCACAATGGTTTATATGACAAAGGCCTAAATTAGGGAAGTAGTCATAGGACAGAAAAAAGGATAGATTTTAGAAATATTTATGGAGTAAAATCAGCAAGACGTCTTGCTTAATTGAATGTGTGGGAGGTGAATAAAGAAAGGGAAACATCTAAGATGAACATGAAGTTTTTCACTTTGTTTTGATTTGCTTTTTTTTAACATAAGTTTGAATAAATGGTAATGTTATTAACTATTAAAATGAGTTTTGGAGAAGAAAGATTTCATTGTGAATTTAATTATCTCGAAGTGCCTATAGGATAAAACACTCACTAAGCCTCAAAGTGTATGATTGTGACTTTCAGGGTTAAGTTCAGGCTAGCAATCAAAACTCAAGGGTCTTCATTAAGAATGTGATTTTTAAAATCATGACAATGGGCATAATTTTCCCAGGAAAAGACATAAAGCAGGAGTTCTCAAACTTCATTGCACATAATAATCATCTGGAGAGCTAGATAAAAGTACAGAGATTCTCATTCACTGGGTCAAGGATGAGGGCCAGTAGTCTTCGTTTTCATCAAGTGATCCAGGAGATACTGATAGGGGGTCGTGGTTCTTTTTGAGAAACGCTTTTATAGAGTAAGAGAAGCTATGAGCCAGAATGAAACACCAAAGAGCTAACAACACTTAACATAGTCTAGGAAAAAGAATCGAGGAGGGAGCGTGTAGGGAATAATCAAAAAGGTAGTAAGGTGATGTTCAAAAGAGGACAAAATAGAGTACAGCCTTTGAGGAACAAGGAGCAAGACCCAGCAGTAAATGCAGCAAATGGGCCAAATACTTTAAGGAGAAGGAAAGTGATTAAGCTGTGATTGAGAAGCTTTTCATGACTTGAAGGGGAAAGGGTTTAGTCAGAAGGAAATTACTGTGATTTATGGCATTTCATTCTCAACAAGAGTGATAGAATGCATGTTCCATGTGGATCTAAAGCTGGCAAGCAGGCTCTGGGGACCCAGCCAAGGGGGTCCCTGTCTGCATGTAGGACGGAAATCAAAAGCAAGCCAGCAAGAGGTAAAAGCAGAGTTTATTGAAGATATAGAGAAAGCAGATACAGACGATACAGGAGAAGTGTCTGGGAGACTCAGGAAGGAAAAGAGGGCCTCTCGCCTTTGTTTGGGGTCAGAGGGTTTTTATTGACAGTGGTCTGGTGTATGTGTCCTCTCAGGCAAAACTGGTCAGAACAAAGATGAGGGCCCAGGTGTTATTCCTCACCAGTGGTCTGGAATACACCAATGAGAGCTTTGTCCAGTCAGTCACACCTGGTCCTTCCTTAGTTGTTATCTATGCTAGAGAAATCATTAACTCCTTATCCTTTACAAGGGGGACATATGCTATTTGTACTACAAGGCATGTGTAAAGTGGGGTAGGGGTACAGGTCCTAGCAAGGAATAGAAGCAGGAAAAGGAGTCAAAAGCAGATTTTTATGGAGTCCTTCAGTGTCCTTGTTTCAGACAGTGTGTTGTTTGGGTTTACCTCCATATTTTTTTTGAATCTTTAGAAAACATAGTGACCTCTTTGACATGTGAAACACTTAAAGAAATCTTTGTTTATCGAACATATGTTCAGTAATTTTCAAGTTAGTGCATCAAATGTAGAATAAGAGCCATTCAGTTTTCTTTCAACATGAGTTTGACACAATTGTGTATAAAGCCAAGCAGTATAAGTTTGGTTTGAAACTAAGCTTTGAGAATAATAATTAAGACATTTCTTCCATCTGGACAATTTAAAACTTTATGCCAATCCCCCTACTCTCCAGAGAGGGGGAAAAAAACTACATAAACTGCTTAAAATTTCTGGGAATTTTACTAAATAACATTTGAATTTTTATATGTAGAATAAAACACATGCATTCATACACATAACTAATTCATGAGGTTATAGCAAAAAAAAAGAAACAGCATGATTTTCTTCAACAACTTATCATAAAATAAGTCAATAAAAACATTCACCTTACTTCTTGGAAAGCATTTTTACCTGCATTCTATTTGTCTTGTCAATGTACATACCAAGTATCTATCTATCATCTATCTATTTAATGTTTATTTATTTTTGAGAGAGAGAGAAACAGAGTTTGAGTGGAGGAGAGGCAGAGAGAGAGGGAGACACAGAATGCGAAACAGGCTCCAGGCTCTGAGCAGTCAGCACAAAGCCCGACACGGGGCTTGAACTCTTGAAATGTGAGATCAAGAACTGAGTGGAAGTCAGATGCTTAACTGACTGAGTCACCCAGGCACCCCCCCCCCAAGTATTTATTATTATTTGAGATTTGGTATTAATTCAAAAAACTCCGCATTTGGGAAGCAAAACACAGGGACAGTGACATTTCCTTTGAAGAGTTGTTTTGAAGAGTAAATTACATCATTGCACCCAAGTAAGTACTTTGCATATAGTGGTCACTCAGTGAATGTTAGTGGCTCTCCTTTGTCACAAGGTAGAGGAAATAAGAGAACAGCTATACAAAGGTCTCATTATAATTAGTAAGAAGGAAATAACTGCCATAATAAAATTGACAAATTCCTTAGTAAAAAATAACCACATAATCTCAAAGTTTATTGGAAAGGTGGCCAAGTTGGGGAAAATGAGCACTGTAATATTTTAGACTTTGAGAATTAGTCAAAATGTCAGAGAAAATATTGGCATCAAACACTCAAAGGAGGGAGGCAGGGGAGAACATAGCAAGAAGCTAAAAAATGTACTTGAACCTGCTGAAAAGAATGAAGGAGATAACCTGCATTACCATAAAATTTAGAGCCAAGATGAATGGGAAGAAACAATGAGAAAACAATTTCAAATTAAAATAAACATTGTTTACTAATAAATACATTTCAAACTGGAAAAATGGAAGCCTTAGGAGAGACAATACATCATCCTTCAGGCACAGAGGGGAGTGAGTATTTGGTGTGAAATATTTAGAGGATATTCAGGTATGGAATAGTGAGTTGAACTTGACCATTAAATTTCCTTTTATTCTAAAAGTTTGAGTCTAGCCTCGGGAGATAGTGCTGTGGAGAAGAAAAGCAGGAAAGAGAAATATCACAATGGAGGAAATGCATTGAAACAACAAACCAAACCCCACACATTTCTCTAGCACTTAAGAACATTACCACTTTGTCATTTAGAAACAGGAGGTTTAAAAAAGAAATTAAAAAAAAATGTTAATGGCAAATTACATCTGCCGTGACAGGCTTATGAGGACTGATTCATCAAGCATGAGCATCGCGCTAGGGGGGTATGTTGCAGACCTTCTTGTCCAATCCCCTCAATGTATGAGATGCAGAAACTAAATTCAAGAAAGAGTGATTGGCCCTAAGTCACTTAGCTAGTTAATGACAGAAGAAGACTTCAATCTAGACTTTCATATCCAACTGCCAAACTGATTTTACATTTTCTTTACCTTTCAGGTAACAGAATTAAAACTGAAAGAATTTTTCTGGCATTGTTCTTTCTTCTTCTTCTTCTTTTTTAATTTAGTTTCTGTTTGAGTTTTTTTTTAAATTTTGTTTGAGAAAGCAAGAAAGAAAGTGTGCAAGCGAGGAAGGAGCAGAGAAAGGGAGAGACAGACTCTCAACCAGGCTCTGCACTATCAGCACAGAGCCCAACACAAGGCTTGAACACACAAATCATGAGATCATGACCTCAGCCAAGATCAAGAGTTAGATGCTTAACCAGCCTAGCCATCCAGGCACTCCTGGCATTGTTCTTTCAACTGACATGTAAAACTCCAGTTTCTAAAGGTTGTAACAAATTACCCTCTACCAAAGGATGACTGTATAGATATTTTTATTTTAGGGCTTTCCAAATACACAGAACCTTTATTTTTCTAATTATGAATCATACCCAGGTGGTGAGATACGGAAATCTTAAAAATATGTTGAAAGTCAGAATTTAATCATCTGCGTGCTTGTGAACTATTCCAACATTAAATATATTTACACCCACATTAGCTAATCTTATATAATTATCATGTTGAAGTTTTTATAATAAAAAAAATGTGTGATTCTTTTCCCCCTTGTAAATGAATATGAACTGAATATTATGGAAATGTCGTGTTTATGTATTTCTCTTTTAGTGTGTATTGCTGCTATTATTCAACCACTTTCAAAATACCCCAAAAAACTATATAACATAGAAATGTATAGTAATTTGGGAAAGGGATTATGAAATAAAAATGTAAAAAGATATATGATCTCAAAAACCTAAAATATCAACAAAAATTCATGGATATAAGGCAATAGATCAAAATGCTACTAGCATGAAATGATCTTCCCCATATGTGTATTTCATATTTTCTATATTGATCATGTATTTCACAGCAATAACCAAAATAATATATTCTATAGATTAAAATGAACCTAAAAAACAAAATAGTTTGAAAATCTAATTTCTAAACTAAAATCAAAAGCTCATCTATTCTTTACTTACAGGGATAAAATTCATTAATACATAAGATATGATCTGATATATAAAATAAATTTATAAGTCTTACTAAATGCTTCTACAGAGGATTGTTGTAAATAAATATCTATCTGTATATCCCTTTGAGTAGTTGATGATAAATAACTGAACAATCTCATAAAGTTTTAAATGCTATGCTGAATGTGGAATGCTTTAATGTTAATGTAGTACCTGGCATTATAAAGTTTGCTCAGCATATGCTTTCTTTTTCCCCCATAGCTTCCTGTGCATCTATTCAGATTATGAAGAAAGTTCCTGGATCTTATTCAGCAAGAATCCAGCTGGAGATCATTTTCAAATTAATATGCAACTGATATGAACATTAAATTTATAAATTATTAAAAAAGAGAATTATAATGACTTCATTTAGAGGTATTGTTTATCAATTGTTATAGGTAAACTGGTTTTCCATATCACTGTTCCCTGTCCAATATTGCCTGTTGAAATTGGCCTTTCAGACATAGTGATGGTTTATTCTAAAGAAATCCCGTCAATATTATAGAGATTTTTCCATTACAATTAAACTGAACAAATAAAGAACACCTATGAGATAAACTAAAACTCATTCTTGACCTGCAATTGTGTCCATTTTTTTGACATTTAAAGAATTTTCTGAAATGTATGATAATATAAAATATATTTACAAATATTATCCTCCCATGAGGATACTGTATTTAAGAAAACAATTTGCTTCTCAGAAATAAATATGATGTGTGCGTGCACCTTGAAAATCATGTGAAAAAAAAATAGGGAAGGTAAAATATTGTGCAAGAGCTCATAGTTTATAGACACATATTTCCACTGATTAGGTACTGGTATACTATTTATCAATATCAAAAATACCAATTCAGCTGCAAATTAGATAGAACTCATTATAAAGAGTACTACAGATTGAGTATCCACTGGCATCCAGAACAAGAACAAATGGAATTCCTAAATGCCTAGTTTGATCATTTCTTTCTCTAATGGTCTTCTTACTTCTACATTCAGTTAACATATATCCTTATTTATCCTCTCTCCACACTACTGCTGCCATTTTTCTGGGCATGGGTAAATACTAAATCCCTCCTTACTGGTGAAGGTAGAGTAACAGAAGGTTATGAAGACAACTTTTATTCTGAACATTTTATTGTGACTTTCCAATTCAGTAGTTCTCTCTAGTTGTGTTTATAATCTTTTGGTGGGCAGATCCTAAGATCAGCCCCAGTGATTCACCCCTCCTTCTATTCATGCCCTTGTGTAATCCCCTCTCGTTGTTCCTGGACTGGTCATAGTGGCTTCTGACCAATAGTCTTCTTAGCAGACTCTCTCTGTAGGCTCTTTCCATCAAGCTGCCTTATTGTAAGCTGCTCTAATGGAGAGAGGTCCATATAGCAAAGAACTGAAGGATGCCTCCTTCCAACGGCCTTGAAAGAACTGAGGCCCTCAGTGCAACACGCTGCTAGCAACTACAATCATTTGAAGCCAATCTTTCCCTAGCTGAGCCTTCAGATGAGACCCTCCCCCTGGCCAATACCTTGATTGCAGCCTTCTGAGAGACTCTGAAGCAGACCCAGTTAAGCCATGCCTGGACTCCTTCCTATAGAACAATAAACGTGTGTAGTTTTAAGAAGTTAAGTTTGCAGTTAATTATCCAGATTGGATAACTAATATCATGTTTTGAGTTTTTAATTTTATTTCCTTTTTTTTAGTTCTCAAATATTTGACTCTTTTGCAAGACTTCAGTAATATTTTTATAATTTCTAGTTCTATACTGAAATTTTAATCTTTTATCTCCTTGAAGATAGTAGCCATATGAATTTTAAAGTCTATCTTACAATCCAAATATTCGGTGCCACTTTGGGTCTATTTCTATTGTCTGCTGTTTCTGCTAGTTTTCATTCCTGTTGTCTTTCACCTCCTGTGCCCAGGTATTATATGGAAAAACTGCATTTGAAAAAATCTTTGTAGAGATAATGAGGCCTACGAAAATGTTCTTTCTCCAGATTTGCATCTTTCAGATTGCTAGGGACATTAGAAATCACAGTTCACAGCATTTTACTTTGAAAAGTTCCAATTTTTCTGAGCTGTCTAGATGACTTAATTGTAAACTAGTCTATGTGAATGCTTTACTTCTGGCTCACCCTTACTGCTGGGATGTGGACCTTTAGTTCTCACACCAAAGAATCCTACCAGAGTCTCAAACTTGGAGGTCCTACACTCTAACTTTTGTCCTTCTGCTCTCAGAAAGCTATTAAAATGTTAATCCTCCTCTCAGCTTCCTATTCTTGGTTAACAAATCTCCCCTTCCAGAGCAAAAGCAGTCTCAATACCAGACTCATCTTTCTGATATTAGCCTGACAATTATTCACTACCTTGTTAGTTCTCTAACGCCTCAAGAACGTGTTATATTTAGTTGGATATTATGGCAGGAAGATCAGAATAATCTAGTCCACCATTTCCGGAAGCAGAAGCTGAAGTTCTGTTTTTTTTTTTTTTAATTTAAATTTTTATTATTTTTTTAATGTTTATTTATTTTTGAGAGAGACAGAGTGAGAGTGGGGGAGGGGCAGAGAAAAAAGGAGACACTGAATCCAAAGCTGTCTCCAGGCTCTGAGCTGCCAGTACAGAGCCCCATGCGGGACTGGACTCAACGAACTGCAAACTCATGACCTGAGCCAAGTTGGATGCCTAACCAACTGAGCCACGCAGGCACCCCCGTGGGTTTTTTTTTTTTTTTCTAACGGGTTGCCCCACAATTTTTCTAGCCAATCTGTGTTTGAGCCACCATTTGGGCACCTTCTCTAGTCTAAGTGCTTGACTCTGTAAGAGCATCCTAACTAGTCCACAACAGGGGAGGTCAATGCTAGAGACAACCCAATTTAAGCTAGGAAAGGAAACTAAATATTCATTGTAGTGTCCAAATATTCTTTGGTTACCAATTTTGGTTCTATGAAAATGGACAAAATTTCTCCCAACCTTGTCATAACTGTCAAAACAAAACCAATCTGGATTCACTTTGCCATTCATTTAGCAGAACAGAAAGGGTACAGAAGTTTACAGGGCACTTGGGTGGCTCACTCAGTTAAGTGTCCGACTTCAGCTCAGGTCATGATCTCAAGGCCCATGAGTTCGAGCCCCACGACGGGCTCTGTGCTGACAGGTCGGAGCCTGGAACCTGCTTTGGATTCTGTGTCTCCCTCTCTCTTTGCTCCTACCCCGCTCCCACTCTGTCTCTCAAAAATGAATAAATGTTAAAAAAAGAAAAAAGAAAAAAAAAGAAAGAAAGGAAACAAGTTTATATATTTTGCCGAGTAACTGTATATAGCATCCTCCAACTCAAAGGCCCGGTTTTGTTTAATTATCTCAAATGAAATTTAATTCCTCTGAATTTACTTTTACCTTTGTTGTTAACAAACTGAAATTTCTAAAGCACAAAATGTAATTGTAAAGGTTGAATTTTGCCACCAATAATGAAAGTTCTTAATAGCATTCTGGACCTCAGGGGTCATAAACTCAATGCTCAGGGACAAAACATCTAACAGAAAGTAGTGAGGTATGCCTGATGATGTTGGCCAAGTGAAGAAAAGAAATAAGGAGTGGGGGGAGTGTGCCACATTGGAGAGAATATGTCCCCTCTAAAGGGGCCTAGCACAGATAATTTCAAGCTCCTATCTATAGTTAACATGCAGAATGTATGTAGACCCAGAGTAGAATGTAAACCTGGAGTCACCAGATCTTAAAATTTTTCAAAAGAATATGAAACCTGGATGTTTTATAACCTCTCTCTTTTATTGTTGACAATTGAAACAAAAACCCACACTGCGTAGGGTAAAGATGAATAGCATAAACGAGGTTCAATTGCTAAAATAAATTATCCCTGATGCCATTTCAGCTTTAAATCCTACCCACCTTCTTTATTAGTACTATTAATGATTGAGAGAAAACTCTTCTTGAAAGACTTCACAAGATCCTGATAAAGTGTTTGTAACATAAATATTGTTACTTTGCAAGTAAAAACAAAGTTTTACATGGACTGAAGATTCAAAGAAATACTTCCCAAGTGACTAAATATCATGCAAGCTTTCATTTTCCTAAGATCAGGACAGTTTTTAGTAATTCAAACATGGAATTAAAATAATAATTAAGAAGCACAGCTAGTTCATTTATAAAGCTATTTGGGATACATATTGCTGTATTATGAAGTATCTTCATAATATGATAAAAGTCCTAAGTCCATAGCAAAAATGAATATGATGATTCTCATTTTGTATATACACCTAAAAGATGCTACATTTGTGAATATCTTTGTATCACACACAACTATCATAAAATATTCTAAGGGTATATATTGAATTAAAATATTAAAGCATCAAGTTTATAACCATTTACACAGTTATCTAATTCAAAAATAAAGGATTGTTAGTTTCTCTTCAGTTTTCTAAATTAACTGATGTATTGGTTCTTGCTGATTAAGTATATATGTACCAAACCAGCACTAGTGTAAAACATCATTTATTTTGTCCCAAAACTAAAAAAGATTTAAAAAAAAACAACTAATGAGATCCCATTTGCATTTATCAACTTGGAATTTCTATCACTTTAATTCATTTCTAGAGAATACTGCATTTTAAATCCAATGGCAGTTCTTTTACACAGTTTTAGAAACAAATCAAATGACTATAACCATAACCTTCTTTTAAAAATGCAAAAAGGGGCGCCTGGGTGGCTCAGTCGGTTAAGCCTCCGGCTTTAGCTCTGGTCATGATCTCGCTGTTCGTGGGTTCAAGCCCCGCGTCGGGCTCTGTGCTGACAGCTCAGAGCCTGGAGACTTGTTTGGATTCCGTGTCTCCCTCTCTCTCTCTGCCCTTCCCCTGCCCACACTCTGTCTCTGTCTCTCAAAAATAAATAAATATTTTTTAAAAAATGCAAAAAGCCAGGGGCACCTAGGTGGCTCAGTCAGTTGAGCATCTGAATTCAACTCGGGTCATGATCTCATGAACTTTGAGTTGGAGCCCCACATTAGGCTTGCTGCTGTCAGCGCAGAGCCCACGTTGGATCCTCTGTCCCCCACTCACTGCCCCTCGCCTGCTTGAGCTCTCTTGAAAATATATAAAACATTAAAAAAAATTTTTAATGCAGAAAGCCAGAATTGCAACCTATACATTAAACCTCAGACTTACATACAAACTATTATACAAATTTCAGAAGCCAGTTTGAAGTGTCAAATGCTATTTATAATTTTACAAAATGTCATGCAGAATTCTGTAAGATGACAATGAACACGAAATGCAATCAAGATCTGGGACAGAATTCAGTATTTTTTACACAGAGGAAAAGAACAAACAGAAATGTGACTGAGAAATGGAGATTAATTTGTACAAAAAGAATGACTTACAGAAGCATTATTTAAAGCAGGTTAATTATGAGAACACCCAAAGTTATCTAGTCCTATAAGCTAAATTTAATGCAGAGGTAGCCTTATTTTAGATAGTACCTACGACCGAATTTTAATCTACAATATACTTATTACTCCAAGACAGTAATCATGTCTATATATTTGGAATATAATTACAATACATTTTCATTCTTTGTGGAATTACTTATTCCTCCCTGGTTTGGGTTTTTTAAATTGCTACTGTTGGTTTTATAAAGTTTCCATTACCAAACTCTGGACAACTAAGACCTTCCTATGACAAATTCAACCTACTCCAATTAAATATTGGTCAGTATTAATGTTGTACCCCTGGGGACCTGTTTTTTTTTCTTTTCTCAACATTTGTTAGCAATTTTTCACCCATTTATTTCACTCTTCGTACTTTCTCCTGCCTCTACCCAAAGACATTTTTCCAATTTCTGTAATACTAAATAAGTAAATTTTAAAAATTATTGTGCCTAACATTTTACGTGAATTAACCTTACCTCATATTTAATTTACACATTATCCAAAGTGGGCTAGAACTTGATATAAAATGCAAAATGCATAGTAATGAACTTGTCTATTAAAATATCTCATGAAAAAAATCTAAGACCTTCATGTCTAGTATCTGAGTTTTCAGTGTCCAGCGGCCAACAACCTAAAATAAGTTAAAATACTTGTGTGACGAAATTTATGTGAATCATGTTGAACAAACATTTTCTTAAATAACTAATATAATAAAGAAATGCTTTTTTGAATACAATTTCACAATGAAGTTGTTTATGATGGAGTGGAATTTGACACAGAACAGTTGTTCCATGTTAGAGTCCATTTAAGAAAGATAACTAGTTTCAATTAAAATGAAATTATTTTTTTCTGCTTCTAAAAATAATATGCATTTTCCAGGAATCTAGAAAATTTACAAATGAGAAAAAAATCACCAACACTCTTAATTACTCACACCTCTTCAGTTACTATGGTGATGCACACAGTTCAGATATGAAATATAAAATTGAAATCAAACTGTAATTTTAAAAGTGTTTATAAATGTATTTAAATCCACGGGACTTGATAAGGTTATTTAGGGAAAGAGTGTGCATAAATAAAAGATGAAGCCTAGACAGAACCTGGAGGTATGCCAATATTTGAATAAAGATGCGAGGAAGAAAAGCAAAGGGAAATTTGAAAGAATGGTTAATGAGAAAGGAGGAAAACCAAGAGTATTTCTCATTGAACGCAATAGGATCCACTATAATACTACATGAAGAATGAAGGGGTGGTCAACCGTGCCAAATGAGCCAGATATATTGAGTAAAATAAGGTCTTAGTGGATTTTGCTACCAGGTGGCTAATCACTGTCCATGCTGATAAGTAGTTTTAGAGGAACCCAAATCAGATTGGACATATATACCCCATGAGAATCAACTAAAAAATTCTTCATTTAATGATCCCATTAAATGGACTTTTACAAAATATATACCCATAGTAGCTACTTAAAGCCATTTTTAAAAGTTATAAATCATATACTTGGAAAGAAAAAAATTCATTCACAATTACACAAAAATCTAGGCATAACGAAGAATCTTCATAAAGAAAATGCTAAATTTTGCTGATATAAAAAGTGCAAACAAATAAGGAGATCCACCAAATCTCAAACTAGAAAGACTACCTTAAGTTCATTAATTTATATCCATTCAACAAACTTTCAGTGACTGCTTACTTTTCCAGCACTTGAACTAACACATAAAGGTCGAAGCTGGAAGTCTTACCTGACTTCAGTGGGAATAGCACTTATATTTCACCATTAAACCTAAGTTGGGTGTTGACTAACTTACGGCTCTCATTAAAGTATCTACCTAGATTTCTTTCCTTTTTTAAAGAATAAGAGTTTTATCAAAAGCCTTATGTCCCTCCTTTGAACTACTGATGTCCTCCATTAGCATATTTCCTAACGTCATAACAACAGCCCTTTACTGTATTTCCAGGATTAAAATTACCTTATTAGGATGGATTCTTTTAATTGTTGAATTTGATATGTTAGCATTTTATTTGGGATTTCTGCATTTATACTGAAATGTGCATCTAACTTATAAATTTCTTACTGATTTCTTTGAAAATTGAGCAGCATTCCAAATTTTAGGTTGTTTCATGGAAGTTTTTAAGAATCCACAGTTAAACTGTATCACTCTGGACTCTTTCAGGGAGTTTTTCAGAAACATTTGCAGTTTCTTCCATGGTTAATTTATCTATCTTTATTTGATTTAATGTTATTTGTATTTCTCAGGGGAAAATGCCCACATTTTTTATATATAATATTTTCTTGTCCAGAGCCTTTCCCATGTACATTACATCACCTTTTTAAATTTTAAGTGTTATACTTTTCCCATTGATTACATTTGCCAGACTGTTATTTAACTGACACAGGAGAGACTATAGAAACAGTTACTGCATTTATGTGTTAATTCTGTTTTTTTCTGCATCATCTTCTACATTTATATTTTTTTGTTCTAATTTTCCTTACTTTTTTTTTTAACTCCGGCAAATACTGATTTTAATTTTTTTAATGTTTATTTTTGAGAGAGAGAAAGAGAGAAAGAGTGAGCAGGGAAGGGGCAGATAGAAAGAGAGGGAGACACAGGATGCGAAGCAGGCTCCATGCTCTGAGCTGTCAGCACAGAGCCCTACGCGGGGCTCGAACCCACAAACTGTGAAATCCTGATCTGAGCCAAAGTCTGGCACTTAACTGACTGAGCCACCCAGGCGCCCCTATTTTCTTATTTTATATAAACATATAGCATTATAAATTTGCCATTAAGTAAATTGGCAAACAGATCTCAAATCTAAGCCTATAAAGAGCAAAAGATTTAAAGCTCTTCCAGAGTTCTAAGATTAGTGAAAATTTCTTTGAACTTCATGTTTTATTTCTTAAAATATATGTGGCTTTTTACATTCTACTTTGTGTGTTTTAATATAAATATAATTTTTCTCAGGGTATTAAAGCAAAGTTAGTTGACAACTACAGAGGGAAGACAGATTATGTTTAGTTAGTGGTTATCTCCTGCAGCATAGTATCCCGAGGAGCAAACGTGTTTAGAATAACTTCAGCTTTACCCTGCTAGCTTTATATGCACTTTATTACATTGTAGTCTAGTTAAAGTTTCATTTTTACCTCAATATAATACTTTCTTGGTCAAAGAAACTAATTTGTTAAGCACAGGAAATGTACAAATAAATAGATTATATAAAAATGTATCCGACTAAAAATGGAAAGACAAGATAGCTCTCATTTTTAGATTGGGACATAGGTCTGGGAGTGGTTGATTATATACTGCATATTCTGTCCAGGCAAACTAATAACAACTCTATAGTTATTTAGAAATACACTTTTCTTTTCAAATGATTACATGTTCCTGGTTAAAAACCATATTAATAACTTTCAGATATATTGTGCTATGGATAGAGTTCATGACCTATATAATGTTGGCTTTTGAATTTCCTGAGACTTTCTATGGTCTAATCAATGATTTTGTATACAAGTCCTGTCACATTCTTAAAAATCTGTTTTTTTCCTAAGGTACCAAATTTTAAGTCAACTTTACTGATTATTCCTCATTTTTAGATACGCCAGCTTAAGATTTACATTAACATTTCATATACTGACTACAATTTGCAACCTATAATGACCTTTTAATACTGGAACTTGTTTTGGCCTTGAATTGTTTGAAATTAACATTGCTTAATTTTGCCTGATATGACCTTGTGTACTCATTATATTCACTTTGATTCTCCTTCATCGATTCCTATTATCATTTGCTAATCAATTGCAGTACATTTTCATAACCTTATTTTATAAGTGACGTGGGTGTTCTGACATTTTTTTCAGTTGTTCTACATTATCTAGGTCTAGGCTGGTCCTAGATTTCTTCTGCTGTGACTTTTCCTCGGAAGTCTATAACTGCTGCATTGTGTCCTAACGTTCAGTGTTATACAGAAGTCTGAGGCCAGTTAAGATTTTTTTTTCTTGGTAAATAATTTTTGTTTTCCCCTACTGCTTTTAGGCCACATCTAACTTGCATAAATCAAGTCACTACCTATTTCCCAAATATGTCCTGAAGTTTTCCATCTTCACTCATAGCTCCATCCACTTCCTGTCCTTCTGTTTTTGGAAAATGCCATCTATCGAGAACCAATTCAAATGCCACTTGCTCTAACACAATTTCCAGGATTCGTATTAGTCAGATTAACCTATGCTTTACCTAAATTTATGCCACTGTTACATGACGGCAGCACTGACATCCACAGGGTATTACTGAAGAATATATACCAGAGTGGTAATAATAATAATAAGTAGGTTCTGGAGTCTGAGCACCAGGTCTCAGATTTCAACGCTGCCCCATTCTAGTTCTATGATCTAACTTATTAGGCTCCCTGTGCCCTCTTAACTCATCTGCAAAATGGGAATAGTACCTAGCTCATGGAATGTTTGTGATGATTAAATGAGCTAATGTGTAAATTATCTAGACCCCATTCTGTAATAGTTAAGTGCTATGTGAAGTCCTGACATGTATGTATAGGTATGTATGTATGTATGTATGTATGTGTTATGTGTTCTCCACTTGTAATGAGAAATATTATTACAAGAGAATGAAACAGGTGCTATCACAGAGGTAGAAGTATTCAAAGGCTGGAACAATTAAACATGAATTAAATATAATCAGTTTAGGGAATGCAATGGCATTTCTACCGAATCCAAAATATCTTAATTACATAGAATTTTAAAAGTACTTTAGTATGCACTAACTCATTTAATCCTTACATTTTAGAAGATAATTTTGTTTTACAGAAATAAAGTATGGCAACTCAAATTGCCCAAGGTGCAAAGAGTTAGTGAAAGCTAAGATTAAGAGAGGTATCATTTTACTTGGAGTTTGGCAAGGTTGCTTCTCTCTACACATCTGCATTTTTCCATCTAGGATGAATGGGAATGCAATAGACAGGTTGAACAGACAGGACCCAGGATAGAGAACAGTATTCCAAGCTTTGGAAACTGCTTAAATAAACAAATGGTGCTGTGTAATTACATGGCTTTCTGAGTAAACTGAAAGTAATGTGCAAAAATGGAACATAGCACACTGCCTTGCAAAGCAAGCCCTTGGCTGAATTGAATGCCACCGTTCAAATGTTATTCTTTAGTTTAGCAATCGTGTCGTAAATAATCCCCAGGTGTCTGGCTGAGGAATCTATCAATATAACTGTGGCCTCCATCATGAAAGAAAGATAACAAGAGAAGGAGGGTGGGATGGAGGGAGGGAGGGAGGGAGGGAGGAAGGAAGGAACAGAGATTGTCATATGACTACAGTACATAATGGGGTGTTTTAAATATTCACAACAGGAGGTTATATAAAATAAAAAAAATAAGCATGACTATCCAAAGGTAATTCTTTTTCATCACTAAAATGTTTCAAATGAATCTTAATTCTCAACAAGATTAACAATTTTACCAACTGACAACTGATTTTGAGACATAGCAAACCTAGTTTACTAATCTTTGGGATAGAGCAAATTACATAAACAAAAATACATTAACATTACTTCTGAGTGCTAAGAACCTATATTCCATATAATTCATCAGCTATATTATTAATCATCTGTGAAATTGTGAAAAATTCACTTAACTCCTCTGGGTCTCAGTTTCCTATCTTTGCAAAACATTGTTCATGTTTTAAAGCAGTTTAAGTAGGACTCTGAAACTCTCTATCATGTTATTAATGAAAAAATAAAAACAAAAAAGAAAAATATAACACATCTACATACTCAAGCTTTTGAATTACTGCCCTTATGATACTTTCAAAATAACATGTAATTAATACCAGATATTGGAGATAGCTCAATGAGTCTCATCAGTTAGTAATATATGAATAAAATTACCTTAAATTTTATTTACTGAATTGAAATTACTATATTTCAAATGAAATCTTTCAGTGTATGAGCAGAATGAGAGGTCTAATCACAGGTAAACATACGAAATATTTGTCTCAAAATAATGCACTTGATAGTTACAGGTCTTATCATTAAAATTCCTTTTATTTTTCCTTTAGTGAAAGCATTCCCAAAGTCCTGAATCAATTATTTCTTCTTAGTTTTCCAACAGCTGTGATTTGTCTTCTTTTGGTCTGTTCAGTAGAAAGTGAACTATCTGAAGTAGGACATCATCATTAAAACCTTTCACATTATTATCTTCGATGGTTTCATAAAGAGGCTTACTTTGTGTCCCCCAACATATATTTTTACGAGGGTTATTTTGATCAGCTTGTGTAGTCAGTGCCAAAGTATTTAATTGGTAGCAGAAAAAGGAAAAGTATTTTCCATCTGTGATCACGCCCTGAGAGACAAAAGGTCGAGTAACATCTGCTTCACTCCAGAATCCTACAGAAAAAAGTTATACTGAAATTTACACACAGAATATATTTTACCAAAACAAAACATACACATTGGAGGGTATCAAATACCACCTGAAACCTAGATATTTTACCTACCAAATTCCTGAAGATCTTGAAGTCTTCCTCATCTTCTCCATTATAATCCTACATTCTATTTCTGCATCAAAAATTATTTACTCCCTTCTAATATCCCCAAACTCATGACACATTCTCAACAACTTGGGCCTTCAACAGCTTTCAACCTTAACCCACTTCACCTAAAAAAAAGCAGCAAGCTCTATCTATGTCGATGTCCCCTGTATCTGGTACTAACCATACGCATCATTACTCACTGACTTCAAATTGGTTCCCACGTTCCCAGCACCAGTAGCACCCACCTCCCAGTAACCATTACGGCCATTTACTTCACCCAATCTACAAAAACATAACTTCAGACTTTCTAAGGACTTCAATCATGTCCTTAGACAAATTCTGTGTCTTCCCTTACATATTTCAAACTTGGCTTTATGAGCTGCTGTCATTTTGTCGTATCTTGTGTCATAAGGTTCCAGGAGGCCTTTAAAACCTTTACTACTCAAATTTGCTGGTTGCTTCTTGTTCTAGGCTGACTGGTTTAAGAATTTTTAAATCTTACTGCCAGGGCCAAGCAGTAGTATTATTTCTTCATACATATTTTCTATCAGCCTTATTGAAGATAGCCAATGAATAATATTGTTAGCTTTTGTAATCAATTATAGGAAAAAAGAAGCACTTTATCTTTAATGTATAAACAGTGCCACTCTAACATCTTTTTTTTTTCAATTTTTTTAATGTTTATTTTTGCGAGAGAGAGAGAGACACAGAGTGTGAGCAGGGGAGGGTCAGAGAGAGAGGGCGACATAGAATTCGAAGCAGGCTCCAGGCTGAGCTGTCAGCACAGAGCCTGACACGAGGCTCGAACTCACAAACTGTGAGATCATGACCTGAGCCGAAGTCAGACACTTAACCAACTGGGCCACCCAGGTGCCCCCACTCTAAAGGAATCTTTAGAAAGATTCCTCCATCTCTGCTTCTGTCTAATCCTATTCCTATTCTCTTCATTTACGTCAACAACTGTAAGTAAAAAATTACAATAAATTATACATATATTTACATATATATACACGGAAAAAAAAGGTAAGCTTGGAAATAATTAAATCAGTATTAAAATTCCTCCTGGGAACTCATATGATTAATCTGGTTACATAGTACCAGTTCATCACTTCAGGTTTTGTAATACATCTAAATGCTTCACAATGGGCTCTCAAAGTCCTAAGCAATATCGTTGCTGGCTTCCTTTATCTCATCCTCCATCATCCTCTCCCTCCCTTTATTCATTGTTCTTTAAATACTTCAAGTCTGTTCATACTTCAGAGACTTTTCGTTGTATTCCTTTTGCCTGGAAGTGTCTTTCCCCCAAAGTTATGCTTAGGCAGCTCCTCAACATTCAGTCTGTGTTCAAATGTCATTTTTGGAGACCTCTCCTGACTTACTCCATTTAGATACATTCTGCTCCACAGCCCATCTGCATCCCATAAATCATAAATCTCCCTTATGTAGTACTTTTCCTCCACAGTATTACCACTAGATAAAAGTATTACATGTTTATTACCCTTTACTCTTCTGTCAGCTCCAGGACAGCAAGATCTGCCTGCCTCATTCAACAGTGTATCTCGAAGGCCAATGGTACTTGGTTCATAAAAACCATGCATTCACTATTTACTGAATGAATAAACAACCTCTTAATCCACCACATCCTGGAGGTAGCCCTCAAAGATATTACATAGGATAGCTGTAATTTAATCTAAAAGTTCATCCACCAAAGCGCTTCCTTTTCCAGCTTCTGAAAGCTGCTATCATCTACAAAGTTGACTTAGTTGGCTATAGTTGGTGCATATGCTTGAGAACATCAGAATAAAACTCATTCATACAAAACTGGTCAAGGTGAAAGATAAAAATAACTAAATGCCACTTGCAAACTGCAAATGTAAAATATTTAATTATGAACTTTAAAAAAATTGTATTTTGTGTCACTGTGAATGTTTTCAAAATGATAAGATTCAACATCCATTTTAACCCAAAGAAAACAATTTGAACTGTTATTCTTAAAATGTCACAGATCTCTTCCAAGAACAGTAATGGCCTAAGATTAGTTTTACCTTGATACATAGCTTGTGCTCCAGTCCAAGCAAAAAGGCTTGCGATAGCATTAGCTCTACAAACAACTTCTATCTGATCAGCACAGTTTTGTTTCAAAAGCCTTTCCCTTTTTAATTTGTCAGGTAACAGATGAAACTGGGTATGACCATAACAGTATGGATCTGCTGTCTTTGAGCCTGAAGAGCAAAATAAAAACATTTCAGATGAAATGTACACGTGAACATCTGGAGCACATCATTAGTCTTTACTTCAAACCCATCCTTCTCCTCTACACGGTATGCGATCAGTATTCAAAATACACATTGGGAAGTTTACTTATTTATTTCATCGATTATAATAAAGTTAAACTTCACACGGAAATACAATCTGCTAGCTATCATCAAGCCCACTATGACACAGGGTAAGTCAAAAGAATGTATGTAAAACTGATTTAAAAGTTTCCTTTATCATTTTAATGTAATAATTATATACCTTGTTCTTATTTTTAAAAAATGACTTTATACTATTATTTCCAAATAAGGAAAAGAATAGCCAATATTTCATGAAATGCTGGTATTCTTGAGTTTAGTAGTAGTCTTTTCAACCAAGAGTTCCCATAATTCACTCTAAGACCATAATGACCCAGAGGGAGCTGATAAAATCGGTCTGGAGGACTAGTATAAAGCTGGTTTCTTAAAATCATCAAGTCAACTAGGAATTAATAGACAAAAAGACAGCAAAAGTACAAACTGCACAAGGACGGATATCAGGTCTTATTAATTTTTATATTCCTAATCGTTATCACAGTGTGTGGTTCTAACAGAAGGCTTTTGTAAAAAAAAACAATCACTGCCTCAAGTCCGATTCTATACTGGTTTACTTTTGAAAAAACACAAATTACTTCTACACAATAAATCAACAAAGCCTAATACATGCACTATTTTTTAAAGTACTGCTAATTAAGTAGAAACATGTAAAATTTTAAATGGTGAGCTGAAAGAATATTTTCATGCATATTGCAACAACCTGAGATTATGAATTATACTGCTTGTAAACTATCTGAAACCTCTTGGTTGTCAAGAATTATATAAATCTGCATGGCATCCTTTGGACACATTGATGGCACAATATTTCAAAAGGGAAACTTACCAATAAATATGGCATTTTCATACTGTCGTTTGAATAACGGAAGTTTGTCTGGCTTACAATTCATCACGGGGATTTCGATAGGTACAGAATAATCCAGCGGCACAAACTTAAAGGAAAGTCATAAATGAACTCACAGCAACAGTAGTATGTACCTATTTCACTCACATTCTTAATAGATTTAAAAATCTTAAAACAAGATGTTTTTTTACAAAATGATTTGATAACACCACCAAGTGCACCAAATCCAGCCAGCCACCTAATTGACAAAGTTTTACTGCAACAGAGTCATGCACATTCATTTACATATGGTACATAGCTGCTTTTACACTGTAAGAACTAAGATGAATAGTTGCAACACAGACTCATGGCCCCCAAAGCCTAAAATATTTACTGTCTCGACCTTTACAAAAAAAAAATGTGCCAACTTCTGATACAGACACAAAGACAACACTCAAAATATACTTATTTTCTCCAAAAGAACTATAATATATAAAATGACCAGCTTATAATTATAAAAATGCCTTGATTTATGATTAGGTAGTATAATCTATTATATATTTCAATCATAAACTATTTTCAATTGTTTATATTTTTATAGTAAGAAAAAGAAGATTTGTATGGTCTTGAAAACTGATGCTTTAATCTTACTTAAAAATGATTGTTCGACCTTTAAGGACTACACATACCATAACAGGTTAAAAAGCTAAAAAAGAATTTCAGATGAGATGTATTTAAAAGAAACTCAAAAGGGATCCATCCAAAACTTCTGATCCTACCCCAAGCCCATTCCCTAGGCTGCCTATGACATTTCCTCACCAGATGTCAGTAGATATATATGCAATAAATCCTTACCTCTGGAAGTTGTTTGGACATTCGAATCTGGTTGTGTGGTTTATCATTTATTTGGTATCGCAAGGCATTAACTCGACCTTTCCGATGACCACTAGGAATAATTTCTTCACCTCGCAACCAGTAAAAGTGAACTGGGCGTTTACAATCTATCAAAAGATATTCAAAATTTTCTTATCTCATCATTTAGATAAATGTAGTTATTATTAAAATACCAGCAATACAGAATTCAGGAATAATTGTGCAAATTAAAAATATATCAAAAATTACTCTGATGTAGGATAGAGTCTGGCTTATAGGATATTTTAACTTCAATGATCAGGACTTAATATATAATGCTCAAACATTTATTGTATATCTGTGCAATCCATCATACACAAACACTGTAATGAAAGAGGTTTCTCAGTTAAGAATAAACAAAGAAAATAAGACCAACAGGAATATCACTCATGAAAAAAAGTTTTTTTAGTAGTCAGAGCTGTCTTAAGAATCACTAATTCAAGGGGCGCCTGGGTGGCTCAGTCGGTTAAGGTTAAGCATCTGACTTCTGCTCAGGGCATGATCTCACAGCGCAGTGCTTGGGTTCAACTCCCCTCCACCCCCTCGGGCTCTGTGTTGACAGCTCAGAGCCTGAAGCCGGCTTTGGATTCTGTCTCTCTCTCAAAAATAAATGTTAAAAACGTTTTTTTAAATAAAAATAAAATTTAAAAAATGAATTACTAATTCAATCTTCACAATAACTCTCAAAGGTAGGTATAGTTGTCATCACCTCCATTTTATAGAAGAGGAATTTGGGTCTTGACAAAGTCAAGAAAGTTTTCCTAGGCCAAGAATCAGGAGTCAAAATCGGTGAGGCTTCTCTCAAGACCACTTCTTTCCCAACTGAGAGGGAAGTAAAGTAGCATGCACACTACAAAACTCAGTCGAACACACATCTACAGTTATAGTAATAATAACATTAATTCAATATATATTTATTAAGTCACCTACTAGGCGGTAGATATAAAATAAAGAATACGTCAGAAACACCGATTCTTAAAACTATGCATTAATTTTTTTCAAGTCTGCACTAAGCAGTTTATAAAAGTTGCTGTTTCCTGGGAACCCAGAATGGCTAGGTTTGAATCCTGACCTCAAATCTACCAGCTAGAGGCTCTCGCCTAGGTTCATTTTACCTTTCTGTACCTCAAGCTCTTTTTGCCCAATTTATAAAACAATACTACCTACTATAAACGGTTATTGGGAGGATTAAATTGGTTGCGCATATAAAATTTAGAACCCGGCCTGGTACATAGTAAGTACTGGGTAAATGTTAGGTATTTTAATCCCTATCACCTTTAATGTTCACAATTCTATGACGAAGTGAACTGACATAAAGTCACAGAACTTTTTGGTGAAAAGGGCCAAAAGCCAACTCCAGGTCTGTCCCACCCTCTAAGAGCCCCTTTTCCCAACCAACGCTGCTCTTCCGTTTGGCTGGACCTTCACAAAGCAGAGTCAAGGACGGAGTCCTGTAAGGTTGTACACTGGTAGGTGGCAGCACCAGCCTGAGAACCCAGTTTCTAGATTTCTAGGGCATGACTATTAAACCTGGCAGCGCCCAGCAAGGCGCGAAAGGACCAGGGAAAAAAATGACAACGCAGAGAGAAAGATATGAACAGTCCCCACCACGCCCGCCCGACGTGGCGGCCCCAAGGCTCACCGAGGGCGGCGGTGGCCAGAGCGGGGTTATGTGCGCTGAGCAGGCCCACGAGGGCGGCCACCAGCTGATCCAGGAAGGGCGAGGCGATGGCCTCGCGATCCTGGTAGAGGGGCGCGCGCCGCTTGCGCCACAGGTAGAAGTGCTCCTGCAGGAGGCAGTCACACGCGGCGGCGCGCAGGGCCTCCAGGTCCAGGGCGGTCGCTGGCTCCGCGGGCGGCGGCGGCAGGCCCGACAAGAACACAGTCTTGGTGAAGCCCTGATACCAGCGGTCAGCGTTCAGGGCGAAGGTCTGCGGATAAACCACGTACTTCATGAACTGCATCTTGGTGAGGATCCGCAGCTTCTCGTCTACCGACTCGGCCGCGTGCACCGTCGCCTGCCACCGCTCCACTCGCCGCTGCCGTGCCGCCTTGCTTTTGGCAGTCAGAGAGGCCACAATTGGCGGGTAGCGCGCGACGGGGACCGCCGCGACATCTGCGCCGGTCACTTCTGGAGCCGCGACAGCGGCCTCGGCCGCTGTGTGCAGTGACAGCCCCGGCCCGCGGAGCGTTAGCCTGCAACACCTGGCCGCCGCCATCTTTGCTCGGGATTTGGGACCCAAAGGTTAATTTCAGCAAATGTCGCTGCCCCCTTTGCCGTAAGGACCAATCGAAAGCGGAATTTGAGGAGGAGGCCGATTCTCAGAGGGTCTGAGATACGTTGCGTCATTCATATCTTAGCCAATCAGATCACTCCTCCAACTTAATTTCCTGGGTCCCGCAACGTTTGCAGAGTGCAGACAGACCTTGTGTGCCGGTAGGTTTTCCACGGGCCTGGCTGGGAAGTGAAACTTTTGAGAAGGAATTTCCGCCACCTCGGTTGCTCTTACCGCCACGACACAGACCTCCTGCAGGAAACCATTTGGGAACGTTCTGCACTGAAACCTCTAGCCCTTGGTTAAATTTACTGGTCTCAATTGTGTGTGGCACACCCCACCTCTGTTCTGTATTGGTTCTTAGGGTTGAAATTTATTAAAAATATTGTTCTAAAATGTTTTATTGATAATACGTGCTTAAATTTTTAAATGATGCCAGCATCACAAATAAATGACCAAATGACCATTGCTAACCTTTGAGAAAATAATTCCATGTTTCTGTATGCTAATTGGTATATAGATAATTTGCTTTATTTGTTTTAATTCCCCTAATTTTTCAAAACGGGGAATATACTTTTACTTGGATTTAACTGGTAAAAAATAAGGAAAGAACAATAAAAGAATTATGTTTAAATTTTGCTTTGTGTTAAAACTCATTATTTCAACATGAGTCGACTCCTACTAATCTGTGAGCTCCTTGAAGAAAGGAACTTTTATTTTTTAATCCTCAGTAATCAGTATCTGTGCATAGTAGGTAATCATTAAATACCAGCTAAAAATGTCACCTAAACCACTAAAAATTTAAGCTTATTTCAGGTAATTTGGTTTACTGACTCACACTCCTATTACAACTAGAGACTGAGTGCTCTTTATTTGGATTTATTGCAATAATTTTTGAGGATATTGAAAACCAAACATTTTGTTGCTAAAAGGAAGTTATAACTTATGTATTCCTTTGCGTGAGAAGTGATGGTACAATTTAACTCTGATGTTGCAGGTCTATTAAACTGAGAGTTAGAAATACATCAAATTCATTACAATAATATCTTCTGTGAGAAGTTGCTGGCAGAATCTCAAATATCTTAACATTAATATAACAAAAGGAGGGCATAAAAAAGTTAAAATCTTTAAAATTTATTCAGTATTTAAAAGGTACAAGTGAGATGCTCAATATTACCCAAAGTGACCCTTCTTTGTGTGAAGAAATAATAAGTATATTTATAGAGAATATATCATAGAAATCCTAGCTCAACAGTTATAGGTATTTTCATACTATTCCAACATAGATTTTAGGATTAGAAATCAGAACTAGAGACCAATTAACACTGGAAAACAGAGCAGTATTTTCAAAAATTGTTTTCATACTTTTCGGATCTGTGCATCAAAATAATTTCAATTATCTAATCTTTGCTGATTATTGACATTATGAACCAAGGAGGGAGGCTCTGGGAAAGGAAAGAACATGCGTAGTGAAGGATGGGGCAGGACCACATAACTATAAAAAAAGAGCATACTAGTGAGGAAGAATCAAGTCAGGACCATGGAAAGAAGTAGGCTTTCTTTCCAGTATGACCCAAAGCTTTTATATTACACACAAAGAAAGAGATGTAAGGCCAAGTCATACAGCATGGTAGGGGCAGTACTGGGACTGAAACCCAGGTTATCTGCCTCTCTGTCAGTTTTATTTAATAAATATTTATTTAACACATTTTATGTGGTAAACAGTGTAAGAAGTGAACCAACCAGACAAAAACTTATACTAATGGAAAGAAACACACAGTAAAATATAAAAAATAAGTAAATGATATGATTTGTTAAAAAGAAGCAAATGTTATGGGAAAAAACAGCAGGGGAAGTAAGGCTCATCAATGCAGTCTGCAGGGAGAGGGTTTGCAATTTAAAGTGTGTAGTCAAGAGTAGTGCTCATGGAAAAGATGACACTAGAGTGAAGGCCTGAAGGAAGTGAGGGAGTGACTCAAACTGATATCTAGGGAAAGAAGATTCCAGCAGGACCCTGAGATAGGAGAATACCTGCTGGGTTCAAGAACCAGGAAGGAGGCCAGTGAGACTGAAGGAAATGACATGTGGAGAGTAGAAGGAAATGGGATTAGAAATGGAGCCAGAATTTATAGGTTCCCAGAGGCAATTGCTAGGATTGTTAAGACTCTTCATAGTCAGGGAGGAGTGGGAAGCCGTTGGAAGGTTCTACTCAGAGGGAGGTCCTAGTGTGTCTTAGGTTTTAAAAGAATTACTCCATATATTAGGTAGCTTGTGTGATTAAAGAACTGAAATGTATTTTCTCCTAGTTCTAAAGGCTGAAAGTCTGAGATCAGGGTGACAGTATGGTTGGGCTCCAGTGACAGCTTTCTTCTTGACTTGAGACAGCTGCCTCTTGCAGTGTCCTCACATGGCAGAGAGAGACTAGGCTTGCTGGTATCCTTTATTATAAGGGGTGAGGCCTGTCAGATTAGTGTCCTAACCATATGACCTTGTTTAACTTTAATTATTTCCCTAAAGGCTCTGCCTCCAAATACAGTCACATTGGGGGTTACAGCTTAAACATAGGAATTTTAGAAGGCCACAACTCAGTCCAGAACACTCTGGCTGATTGGGAAATAAAGATTGTGGTGGGTCAAATTTGGAAGCAGGGAAACCATTAGAAGATAATTTGGCATATTTCAGGCAAGAGTTGATTCTGGCTAGAAGGAACAATAGCAGTAAAGACTGAGAGTGGTTGCAGATTCTGAACTGAATATAGGTATGAGAAAGTCTCCAAAATTTTGGGCCTGGACAGTCAGATTAAGAGAAGGCCTATGGACAAGAGATGCATTTTTCCTGTAGTCTCTCATTTTTCTGGGGTGTGTGTTGGAGAAGGAACACACACCCCAGAGTGTGTGGAGAAGTTGATTTGGGGAAGGAAATAGGAGAATGTGTGAAACATGAATTTATCTATTTATATGTGTTTATTTAATTGACATTCTCCTATGGTGCATGGGTAACTCAGTTGGGCGTCCAACTTCGGCTCAGGTCATGATCTCGTGGTTCATGGGTTCAGACCCTGTGTTGGGCTCTGTGCTGACAGTTCAGAGCCTGGAGCCTGCTTCGAATTTTGTGTCTCCCTCCCTCTCTGCCCCTCCCCCACTCGTACTCTGTCTCTTTCTCTCTCAAAAATAAATAAACATTAAAAACAATTTAATTGACATTCGCCTAGGAGACAATAGATATTAAAGCTCTTCCCTAGTAAGGTTGCTACTGGTCTTCAATTTAAACATTGTAGTCAAAAGCTATGACATTCACCAAGGATTTTTGAGACCTCTCTACTTGATTCATTCAATAAATATTTATCAAGTGACTATTATATGCCAGCATATATGTGTTCTAGGTACACAGGATATGGCAATGAAATAATGGCTTTCATGGAGCTTACATGCTAGTGGATAAACTCATCTCACCAAATATATCAAATGTACATGTTCTATGTTAGATGGTGATAAGAGGTAATAGTAAAAATACAGCAGGGAAGAGACCAAATAGTATTGTGTTGAGTGGAGTGATTTCAATAGACAGGGCAGAGAAGCTTCCCTCTCCCAGAAGGATAGGGCCATGTGGACATCCAGAGGACAAGTCTGAGAAAAAGCAAGTCTGAGAAAAAGCAAGAGCCACAGTACCCCTGGAAGGTGGGAAGGATAGCATGGAGGCCGTGGGCTAAAGTGGAATGGGCACACTGCCATTTCATCAGTGACAGCCAGTGTCTTGCTCAGAAACAGGTTCTGATGCGTTGTGTGATATTTATAATCACAATTTTTGCCCCTATTGTGGTTGGGCATCAGAACACTTCTGCGGAAGTTTGGATGAAACAAAAGCTGCCTAGTTGATTGTAATCCTTAGCTGAGCTTCTTAGATCTAAAACTGAGGATGTAAGAAGGAAATGGCAACAGGATATTTTCTATGTTCGGATATGGATGTGAGTGACAGCTGGTCCTTTTGAGCTGTTTTCCTTCACATATATTTCTTACCAAAGGCATATTTCTTACCTGGTTGCATACAAGACAGATTTACATAAAACTGAAAATATAAAGTGTTACTAGGGGAGGGTGTGTGTGTGTGTGTGTGTGTGTGTGTGTGAGTGAGTGAACAATTTTTGATGGTTGGTTTAGAATCCACAGGAAGCTAAGTGTCTACATCTTATGCCAGGTACCATATTAAATGTTTCATATGTGTCATCTCCCATAATCTCATAATCATGCTCCGAAGGGAATATTATTTTTCTTCTGGTTTATTTGAAATCACAGAACTCTTGCTCACAATAGACAAGGATTGGCTAAAACAATATTGAAAAAGAAGAATAAAGTGGGAGGATCAGGCTACTTGATTTTAAGGCTTTCCAGACCATAATCAATGGAAGAAAGATAGCCTTTTCAACAAATGGTATTGGAGCAACTGGACATCAACAGGTCAAAACCAAAACAAAGTAAAAAAACAACAACAACAACAAAAAAACCTTTGACCTATCTCTTACATCTTTTCAAAAAATGAAAGTGGATCAAAACTTAAACATGAAATTATTAGAAAAAATACCCTGCAAAGTACCCTCCTAAAAACTTGAAAAGTGTAAGTTTGTATTTATCATTCTTGGTGGTGGTGCTGGTGCATTGGGGGTAGTTAAGCAGTACACATGTAAATAGGGGTATAACTCTTGTTTTGACAAAGTATATATGTTGGCCATTTTAATAATTGAATATTTCAACTACAAAAATAACAACACATGAGAACATATCTGTAATTTTCACTCCTTGAGATAAGTTTGATTAACAAGTAGATAGCATTTCAGATTTATAAGAAACTGCTAATTCAGCATTCTCCAACTTCTTGGTTAGCTTCTTTTATTGGTATTCTATTGATCAGAACTTGCTACTTTTCAGCATGTTTACATAATGTATAATCAATGTTTCACAAAGGTAAATCAGAACCACAGGAGGGATTTAGTGTCCCCCTTAAAATTAATTTTTCTTTAATAATAAATGGCCAGTCTAATTCAGAGCCCAAAGGATGGGCAGTAAAATTCTCTTTTCCTTCCTCATTCCCAGTCCCCCCTTTTCCTTCTCAAGAGGCAATTACTGCCAGCAGCCTCCTGTACCTTCTTCTAAAGAATTACATTCCTGCATAAGAATATCTACGTATGTAAACACACACACTCAAAGGACGTGTGAGATGCTATTTATTCTTGTTACTGACAGCCTATTTGAAACTGCTCTGAAAAGCTATTTCTTTCCTGCATCTTGGAGAAAACTTAGGACAAGTTCTATTATTTTTCTAGTTGATCTTAGATAAGTCCTCTAGTTGCTTCTAGACACAAAAATATCTTAGTCCTATAATTACATGCTCAGTTCAGTGCAATAAGAAACAGAAAAAAAAATGCTGCCAACCTTATTTAAAGTTCTATCTTCTCTCTGCCCTTATCCCAGTCTGCCTAGGCCGTTGGGTTGCTATAGGAGGAGGCCGGGCTTGCTACAGTCTTCCTCTGTTTCCCCACAGCAGCTTCTCGCCCAACTCACTAGACTGCCAGGTTGTGGCTCAGGCACCAGTCCACTGTGTTCCCAAACTCTAGAAGGCACCAGTCCACTATATATTCCCAAACTCTAGAAGACCAATACTAAGCTCCTCCAAAGGGTCCCATTAGAAGGTCATTTTCTAGCTAAACTGGAGATAAGGGAAAGTCACCTTTCCTGCCCTCTCAATGATGACATTGGGGACACTGTCCACATACCCTCTCGGTCTCTCCTATCTTTTAGGTTGGGGGAAGGGGTCAAAAATACAAAATTATGTTCTATAAACTTCTTTGCAATTCCTGCATGTGTATACTGGAAATTTACCTAATATAGAACTAGCTGATACCTCATGTTTTGGGGCTTTGTCTGAAAATAAGACAGAAATAACTATATATACACTTATATACATATATAATATTCTTATATATACATATATGCAATATTATATATTATTATATATACATATGTGTATATTATATATACATATATACATATATATTATGTATACTACAGCATATATATTATAGTATATATGTATAATGTTATGTATGTATGTGCACATATAGAGAGAAATTGAGAGAGAGATGTGGTGAGGGGGAGAGAGAGAATGAGAGAAAGAGAGATATACCCTCTTTTTTGAAATCATTTTACATATATCATTAAGGACTCAAATATTCTCATTATAATTTTTGAGTTTTATTACATTCTAAGACAAGCATTGGTCACCCACTGGAATGTATGGTCATTTTATAAGAATAAAAACATTTGATTAATCAAACCACCCATTTCCCCATCTTTTGCCTTACTAACAAAGTCCTGGGGAAAGCAATCTTTCCAGAACATAAAAGCAAGATTCATAGGGAGAGGCTCTTTGCTCCCCACTCTTTTCTTCCCCTTCCTGGAATGAAGATGCAGGAAGACATAAACCATCAGGATAAAAGCCTCATTGTAAGAGTGGGTAAGCAGCAGAAAGATAGGTGTCTGGGACAATAGTAACATCTTTAAGTCATATGCCAGCCCAGATGCATGCCTCCAGACTTTTTGTTATGTGAGGGGAAGAATGAACAATAAACATCAGTTTATTGCTATGCTATAGATATGTTTATCTGCAATCTGTTTTCTTTTACTCGGAGCAGCAGACCTGATCAGTGCCTCCCACAAAGCTCATAAAGCTATATTTTATATTGATGTTTATATAGAGAGAAAACATATGACTTTTTTTCCATTTAAGGAGGATTTAAGTAAAAAGAAAATTAATCTCATACATACCTGGAACAGTCCTCTAGGATAATAGATAAAAATGTAACCCACTTTTTTTTCCATAGCTGCATTATAGTCATGCTATGCATTGACCATAATTTATTTAGGCAATCTCTTGGATGAACATTCAGGTAAATTCAATTTTTTTAATTTCTTTTTTTTCTTTTTTACATTACAAGCAATAATGTAATAAATATTTTTAAGTACTAATGCTTTTATTTTTGTGGGCTAGACTCTGAAGAGTGGAGTTTCTGGGACACAAGTAATATGCATTTTTATTTTTAGACATATTACCTACAATTATGTTCCCATCATAGTCATAAATGCACATTTTCTCATATTCTCACCATATTTGCCAAAGTATATGAAATGTCACCAATCCTTATCACACTTCCATATACATACTATCTCCCATAATGTAAATTCTGTGAGAGCCAGAATCTTGTCTGTTTTCCTCACAGCTACCTCCCTAGCACCAGGAGAATATAGATTTCCACAGTAGACAACAAAGAAGAGATCTTATCTCTAGGTGTATTCTTTTTAAATACATACACATATCTGAAGAATAATTACTTTTCAACATTCATGTGCTGTATAGATTATCTATTATCTTGCCTACAACTAGCTAGGAGAAGCAATCTAGGAATAGAATGTATGTTAAGTCTTATTTGGCGGCAGTGAGATAAGAAAGATGGAAACCTTTGGAAGCATGAAAAACAGCCCGTGGAGGAAAGGTCTCGTTGGGAGAATATAGCAAGAACTTCTGATTCTTTTGGTGGTCATGTGAATATGCTGCGCTCCTGAGCAGAGACGGGACTAAAAGGGGAGAAAAGAGTTAAGTGGGACAAGCATGTGGAATCAGTAATATGGTGTCTCACTCACCTCCAGTGCAAACCTTGAGGGGCGTGAAAAACTCAGTAATCAACATAAATAATACTTTAATGAAACATCTTCAAAAATCAAAATCAATATCAAAAAGTCTGTGATGAACAACTATGAACATTTTTTAAAATTTATCATTTATTGTCAAGTTGGTTTCCATATAACACCCAGTGCTCTTCCCCACAAGTGTCCTCCACTATGACCATCACCCCCCTTCCCTTTTCCCCCTCCCCCTTCCGCCCTCAATTTGTTTTCAGTATTCAAGAGTCCCTCGTACGTACTTTGTCTCCCTCCCTCTCCCTAACTCTTTTTCCTCCTTCCCCTCCCCATGGTCCTCTGTTAGGTTTCTCCTGTGAACATTTTTTTTTTTTTAAAAGGCAGGATCAGGAGAAGCACTGATATGCTCACCATCTACTTAGAGTCTAGAAGTGAGCCCCTGACAAGCATGCATATGATGCTTTCTTAAATGGTAAATGGTGAGTCTCCCTTCATCCTTTTCTCTACCCGCCAGTTATTTCTGGTCCTCCCTCCCCAACAAGAACTTTTAAGGAGGATACCAATGAAATTGAATATACTTTTTTTCTTACATACGGGCTTAGATTTTAATATTGCTTAGTATCTCACCAAACTGATTATACCCTAAGCATGAGGCTACATATTTTCCTATTTCTTTGTCATTGAAATACGAACATGTCTGCAATATAAACTATCTGAAATGCAAACATATATTGCAAACGTTCTTTCAGCTTACACAACACAATGTTCCTTATGCACATGGCAGTAATCTGTTCCATTTAAAACACATGGCTGCATTTGATACATCAAGTGTCTTTTACAAGTGAAGTCATCATCCCAGTTTTATGGAGACTTGTCTGCAATATGACACAGGGGAAAGACCATGATTTTCCTCTCATGATTCATTACATTTTTCAAATTCACATCAATATAAGTTGGTCTAAAAATTAATTTTTCCTAAAATAACTCAAGTAGTTAAAATAATCTTAAACAACTTATAAACAGTTATCAAAGTATGGTATTCACAGTGGGAAAGGAAATTGTTACCGCTTTTTGGAAGAGTACTTTGGTGACATAGTTCGGCCTCCTAAAATGCCCATTACTACTGACCCTGAAGAAATTACTCATAATTCAAAGAGAGTGACTCAATATAATTTGAGTGCTGCCCACTCCCAGGAAAAAGTTGAGCTTTGCCCAAGTCGGGGCCAGAGGCTAACCTCTCACTGCACCATTACTATCACCCTCACCACCCTCAGCTGATCTAAGTCCCTGCTCTCTTGTCAGGATGTTTGAAGATCCCAGAGCCATTGAACTGCATATGGGATCAGTCCTCCATCTAGGACTGACTGCCTGTCTGTGAATCCTTCCACCCAGCTTCCTGGTCCTCCAAGAAACACTCCCCCACCCCCCTTTCCAATTAGTGCGCCCTCTGCCCTGGGAACTGTCTTCTTTCTTGCATTTGTGTCACCACTTTGTCTCTTCCTCTCCTTCCTCTAGGCTCTGTTTTATATAGTCATGTATGAGAGGGAAAACAGCCCTGAAAACATGGCTTCATTATTTCAGGGTTACAGTAATTCAATCACTGTTTCCCTTACAGTGACATCTGAGGTAGAGAAAATGGTCTCAGGATAAAATGAAAGAGGCGAAGAGGGAAAGACATCAAGGATAACTTGCTTGGCACTTTGCAATATAATGTTTGTTATTATTTGTAATAGGAAATTTGTGATCATAAATAGTAAACATTTGTAATAGCAAATATTTGAAATAGCAAATAACATACTTATACACAATATCTAATAACAAGGGATTGTTTAGATAAGTTGTACATTTAAATTAAAAATACTATGAAACCATTAAAATAAAATCTATAAAATAATAAAATGCTGGGGCACCTGGGTGGCTCAGTCGATTAATGTCTGACTTCAGCTCAGGTCATGGTCTCATGATTCGTGAGTTTGAGCCCTGTGTAGGGCAATGAGCTGACAGCTCAGAGCCTGGAGCCTGCTTCAGATTCTGTGTCTCCCTCCCTCTTTGACCCTCCCCTGCTTGTGCTCTCCCTCTCTCTCAAAAAGAAATAAATAAACATTAAGAAATTTAAAGAAAATAAATAATAAAATGCTTTTGAAATAAAGATAAAATTTAAAACCAAGATTTACAAGAAAACCTGCATAAACTGCATGATCTAATAAGAACTATATTCACACAAAGACACATAGAAAAACCCAGGAAAGAAGTGCAATTAAAATGTTGATACAAGTTGAAAGCAGGTGATGAAATTATTGGCATTTTTCTTCCCTGTAATTTCTAATTTATCTTTATTCTTTCTTTCTTTTACAAATCAGAACAAATTTTAACTTAGAAGAAGTTGAGAAAAAAAGTAAGATATTACCAGAATCTGAATAGATGCATCATATATTATTCCATCAGATGGCCAATTACTTGCTAAATATATCTGATCATATAGTAAAATTCTAACCCAAAGTAGAATTCTGGGTTAGACTGTATTGACCTTCCGTATCAGACTTTAATAGTCTGCTCACCCAAGTTCAAATTTGAGAGGATAAACTAAAAAATTCAGGGGCTAGAAATTAGAAGAAACTATCAGAAGAAATGGATTCAAAACAAAGAATAAACTGAAAGAAGCCAGTGTGGAATCGGAACAGGTTAACAGTTACCCCGGAACAAGCTCACTCTTGGTGTAAGTGCAGGCTCAATGGCTTACAACTTGAACTGACAAAAACAAAACAAAACAGCAACAACAAAATGGCTTGCAGAGGCTTCCCAAGGAGACAAGTAGCAGGAAGAGGATCAAGATAAAAGGCACAATGTCATGTCCAGCCTGTCTGCTCTACATCAATGGGAGAGTAAACAGAATCGTAGACTTGTGCCCACAAAGTGTCATTCTGAACTAGAGAGAAAGTGATGTCTTTGACAGAGGAGCTTCCTTTACAGCCACACCTCCATGATTCCCTGACCCCAGCAGGCATCAAAATATGAAATCTGTGATGTGGGTTGAAGATTCTGGACTGGAGTTTATCCTTTATATTGTAACAGCCATATCTCTGTGTAGAGTCTTGTATGCAAAATATACATTTTGCATATGACGTTTGAGGCGATGACCAACTATGGCAGAACTATGAGCAGATAAATTATTCCATATGAGAAAGTAACTGATGGCAGCAAAGATTAAATATAAATGGTCAGAATGGAGACATAGGAAGTTTTAATAAACCTATTGCAATTGTCAAGAGAAACATAATGAGAATCTGAACAAAGCTGGCTGAAGTAGTGGTGGAAAGAGCAATCTATAGGAGAGACATTTTGGGTGCATAGTGAACTGAATTTGTATGCAGGAAATAAAGAAAATGAGAAATCTTCTGGAATAGCTCTAAGGGAAACGATACAGATAGTAGCATCATTTTCCAAATGTGAAAAAAAAAGAATGTTTTTGTGGGAGAAGATGATGAATCCAGTTTTGGATAGCTTCTTACCAGCTATTTGATATATGACAATGGAACTCAGGACAAAGGATGAGGCCAGAAATACAGATGTTGGAGTCAATAAATAGGTGGTAGGTTGAAACCATGAACATCAGTGAGATTGCGTTAAGACGTTATTGAGAATGAGAAGAGAGTAGTTTGGAAACTTGATGGATACCAATATTTTAGGGTTTGACAGATTAGAGAAACTTTGCCATAGTAAAGGAAGAGAAACCTCTCCATAGGTAGGGAGAAGGCCAGGAAAGAGTGGTTTGGTAGATTCATACTAGAGAATCCCAAATAGTGTTGAGCCCTGAAGAGAACTCAAATGAAAAACAGATCATTCCTATCAACTTGAGAACAAACAAGGTATTAATGACATTAGTGAGATATTGAATCCATGCAAGATGATACTGATAATATTTTTCTAAAATTTAAAGAACCAAACAAAATAAACACCCAGGTACTGACTTCTCAGTTCAGGAAGTATTCTCCCTTCACTGAGACCCCAATCTCATCCCTTTTTCTCCCCACCCAGAGGTAGGCACTATCCTTAACTTTGTGTTTGCAGTTCTTTTGTCTGTCTGTATAGTTTTATCTGAGTGGATATTCTTAAATATTTACTCCTCTAAATGTCAGCCCTAGACCTCTACAGTGAACAACTGGTGTGACTGTTCAAGGTAGTCCTGGTTACATATTATTTAGTTTTGATGTTTTGGAACTTTTTATAAATGGAGTCATGCAAGTATTTTCATCTGTGATGAGCTTAGCCATTCAACTTTAGGTTTCTGAGACATCCATTTTGGATATGATAATTGTAGTTTGCTTTTAGGCTATATAGTATTAACTTTATGGAAAGACTTCAATAGGGTAGTCCTATTCAACATTTGCACTGTTTCTCGTTTTTGGGTATTTCACATAATCCTCCTTGAATGTATCTTCCTTATGATATATGCTGAAAGTGGGATGTTTGGGTCATCTTCAACTTTATTAGGGTGTCAAATTTTTTTTCAAAGAAATTGTTTCCACTTACTAGAAATTTATCATCAGCAACAGTTGATATTGTCAGACTTAAACTTTTGCTGATTTGGTGTGTGTAAAATGTTATTTTGGTGTGGTTCTAATTTACATTTCCCTGACTACTGGTGAATTTGAACATGCTTTAATACATTTATTGGTCATTTATATTTCCTCTGCTCTGAAATGCCTGTTAGGGAGTTGTTCATCTTTTTAAAAATGATTTGTAAATGTGTTTTACAGTTAATGACCTGACTTTTCACTTTCTTTATTGTATCATTTGATAAATATAATTTCTTAACTTCAGTGTGGTCATATTTATGTTTTGCTCATTTTAAAATCTGTTTGAAATGATACTTAGCAATCCTGATGTTGTAGATATATTACCTGTTTCATTAATTTTTTCACATTTTAATCTTTAATTCATCTGGAATTGGTTTTTGTAGATGGTGTGAGATAAGGGTCCATTCTTCATGTGTTTCCTTATGACTGATAAAGCGTTTATTTCCATACCACAGGCAGCTGACACCAATGGTGGTAACATTCCTGTAATAGCTGCATTTCTGGAATTTCTTGAAAGCAACTTTCCTGACTCCAATTTCCTGCATTAACACATTCTACTTTAAACAGTCAGGCTGAACTCTGAGTGTTACAATATTGTTGAAGGAATAGTCAAATGTAGAAACTTGAATTTGCTAACAATAATCTAGATAATTCTAATTTTTTTCCCAAGCAATGGAGTAAGAAAGACAGCTGGGGATAGTGCAGAAGGGTATGCAAACTTGAAGAGAAGGTGGGACACTGAGGTTTATATGTTGAGTGATTAGAATAATGCACCACGAGGTCCGAAATGGATAGGAAGAAGTTGTGTGTTCACATGAGCACACACATGTATGTACACACAGAAGAACCCTCAACATTCTTTTTTTGTACATTTTTGCTCATTATTCAGCAAATATTAATAGTCCTCAAATTGCCTTTTGCACAATGAAGTCGAATTTTAATGCATCAGAAAATAGTAGACTTCAATCTCTAGTTCAAATAGTAGATGGCAATACAATACAATCCTTAGTATTGATAGCACGTAGAGATCTACGAAGATCAATCTAGTTCGTTCAGGGATTTAAATTATTTGAATTATTGAGTTCATCTTTAAAATGGAAACAATACCTGATAATGATATTAGGTTTAAACAAGATGATGCTACTTCAGAGTGCTTCAAAGAATGGTAAACATATTGTGAGGGTTCAATAAATTTTAGCTGCTATTATGATTATCTAGCACTCTGTCATCTCTGGGATAGGGATCAGGAAGATGAGCTAGTCCACACATCATAATGAGATAATGGACACTACGTTTCCTGAGCCTGTCCTCACTGCCTGATCCTACAACACTCACACAATATCTATTTTATGTTTGTGGCACATTTTCATTTATAACACCCCCAACACGTACACTTACGATCAGAAAAGAATATTCTGTAGAGCAGTGATAATATTGTATGGTCCTGAAACTAACAATATCAGCATCACCTGGGTATTAGTAAGAAATGTATATTTGGGAGCCTCACCCTAGATCAACTCAAATAGAAACTCTGGGGGTGTGGCCCCCAGCAATCCACATTTTAGCATATGCCTTACGTCATTCCGATGCATGCTAAAATTTGAGAAACATTGCTTTAGGGTGTCATTCTGGGTCACGGTTTGGATAAGAATTCACCCCATATGGGACAAATAGATTTTAATTAACAGGCTACTTACACAGGTGTGGACAGCATTAACCGAGAAAAGGAGGGATGGTGAAATACTCAAAGACTAGAAACAGTATTCAGACATGCCCAACTCAAGTTCTGAACAGGCAAAAGAAGAAAGCACATTACCAGAGCCCTGAGAGACCTGTACTCTGAAGGAGGAACCACTTGATGAGACCTGTCATCAAGGGAAATCTAGGTACAAAACAGGGAGGACATAAGGAAGAAATACCGGAACTTCTCTCTTCTCATACTCTTTATACAAACCAGCTATAAATCAGTCAGCCAAGGAGCCCCAAGGCAGGCAGTCCTCAGGACTCAGCTTCCCAGAGCAGGAAGCATGGCAGAGAAGGGCAGAGAATAGATTTGGAAGCTGGGTGCAGATGGACAATAACCAGCACCTATACTGTGAAGCCTGAGCAAAGAGACAGACAGAAATGGGAGCTGCGGGCTCCATCATTAATATAGGCAGTAATTTGAAAGACAGGTATCTCCTCAGTGTCTCCTCTTCATACTTCCAGTTAGAAGGACTGGAATAGTAGACACCAGTTTCAGATGAGAAAATTTTAGCTTCACCAGTTTCAGATGAGAAAATTTTAACTTCATTGAACAAATATCGAGTGCCTAGCATGGGCTTGACACTCTACTGGGCACTGGGGATTCGGCTGTGACTAAAACAAAACTCTTGCTCTGATAAAGCTATGTGCTAGCCCAGGGGATGGAAAATAAACAAATATGTAATACTCCATGTGGTGGATAAGCACTCATGAAGATGATAAGATATAAGAAAACAGAGAGTGATGATGGAGGTTGATTTTTTAATCAAGTTGATTAAAAAAAAAAAAAGAACTTTACAATGGGGGGCATCTGAGTAGCTCAGTTGGTTAAATGTCTGGCTCTTGGTTTCTACTTGGGTCATGATCTCATGGTTTGTGGGTTTGAGCCCCTGCACCTGGCTCTGCAATGGCAGCTATGGAGCCTGCTTGGGATTCTTTCTCTCCCTCTCTCTCTCTCTCTGCCCCTCCCCACCTTGCTCTCTGTCTCTCAAAATAAATAAATAAACATTTTTAAAAACTTCCCTAAGGGACATGTGAAGAGAGAACTGAAGGGAATAAAGGAGTGAACCTTGAAGATACCTGAAGGAAGAGTTTCAGGCAGACAAAAGAACAAGTGCAAAGGTTCTTAAGGAGCAGAAGGAGGAAGTAAGAAGGAGGAGTGGGAGATAATATCAAAGGTAGCAGGAGTTACTTCCATTGTATTTCTAATCCCATATGAAATTGGCTTGTTTATGGTTGGTACCCAGGGCTAAGCCCTAAGCCCTCTTTCTGTAAAGAAATAAGGTTTTTATTAATTGCATATTTATAGCAATACAAACTCACTGCATACCATTTGGAACATTTAGAAACTGTTATGATCTTTTTCTTTCAGTAAATCTTTGTTGTTGTTGTTTGTTTCTTATTTTTGGAAAGGGTGATATATCCCATCCAATAAATCCAATCATATTTCATAATTTGAGAGTAGTTTAAAATTTAAATAAACTTCTAAAAATTTTAGGAGACTTTTAGATTTACAGAACAGTTGCAAAGATATTATAGCATTCTATTTCTGTATAGTCCTCAACCAGTTTCTATTTTAACATGTTACATTATCATGGTGTGTATGTCACAGCTAAGAAACCAGCTTTGGTGCATATTCATTAACCAAACTCCAGTCTGTTTGGATTTCTCTTGGTTTTCCATAATGTCCCTTTTCTGTTCCAAGATCCCATCCAAGCTGCCACATTACATTTAGTCGTCATGTCTCTTTAGCATCCCCTGGTCTGTGATAGTTTCCCAGGTTCTCCTAGTTTCTCATGACCTTGACAGTTCGGAGGAATGCTGATCAGTTTATTTGGAAACTACCTCTCAAAGGGGTTTGTTTGATATTTTTTCATGGTTAGATTGGGGTTATGGGTTTTCAGGGAGGAGCACCACAGAGATAAAGTGCCATTCTCATCAAATTATATCAAGCATTCATGCTATATTTTTGTGATGATTTTAAACAAGGAATTTAACAATTACGGATATGCATAGGGAATAAACACACACACACACACACACACATATGGAAGTGCAAGGATAAATTGGCTATTTCTGTAGTAAAATCAAAGGAAATATTTCTGTACTTTGCATGTATCTACACACAAAATAATATATTTTTTGTATATCTTTACGTATATGCCTACATATGCTTTTTTAAAAGTAAAAACTGACCACAAGATGTCGCTGTTAACTAATGTATGACCAAGAGGGTTGCCTCTAAGAGCAGTTAGGTTTTGCAAGACATACGTGGTTAGAAGCCATTATTTAAAAAACTTTGGCAATAATTAACCCCCAAAATGTTTTAGTTTTACAAAACCACTAGAATGTTTTGAGTTTGGGATGTTACATTTTTTTGTCTTTAGAGTTTCACAAAAAAATTTCCCTTGAATTCACACCCAAGTCTATTTATTTGGAAATTTAATTTAAAACAATATGGTTTTTTAATGAAGTTGAATGCTCTCTTCTTAAATAGAAAACAAATCCACAGAAATCATTTTGAGTTTATATTATCCTTTTGACCAGTAACAACAGTGTTATTTTCACTAATGAGCATTTCCTCAAGAAAAATTTAATAGAAGATCAAACAGCATCATACACGATGCTTTACATAACTAGAATGGGTCTTATCCCAAAATAATAATTTCGAAAAAAATTATTAAATTTGTATCTTTTACTTTTCCACTACATAATTTTTAAAAATGACTCTGCATGTAAAGTGGAAAGAAGTCTATTTTTAATCCCCTACTTCCAGTATATCCATATTTAAACTTTCCTGGATATAACAGTTTTAACTTCCAAGGCAGATCCTATAACTCTGACTCTGTTATGGTTTTGCTGTTAACTTACCTTACTTTCTCTAGAGTCTTCTCTCACCTTGTTTTTCTTCTGCCCTGGACAGTACATTTCATTTGTCCCACTCTTTGTGAATTTAGGGTAGCCTTGTCCATTGTTGAATAGCATTAATGACCAGAAAGTTCTTCCTAGTTGAGCTAGCTATCTACCTCTCTGTAGCTTTTACCCACTGGCCCTACTTTTGTCCTTGGGAAACATGCAAAGCTAAATCCTTTTTTGCTTCTACATAATAGATTTTCAAATACTCTGTGACAATTGTCTTTTACCTCCCTAAGCTTCTCTTTCATTTTCCTAAAGTCACCCAGACTTTTTGGCCATTTTAATATTAGTACTACTTTTAGATCCCCATCATCCTGCCACTGTCCTCTGATATTATAGACTTGTAATGGTCTTAAAATGTGAAGCCCAGAACTGAAACCTAATATGGTAGACCTCACTGGAGGAGGCAAGAATGCACTGGGACCATTTTGGTAGCCTGAAGACATCACTCACTTTATTAATTTATCAACCCTTTGTAAGCCCTCTGCCAATGAAATACTGCCACGTAGGTTCCTAGTGGTTTGGTGAGTGTGTGGGCATGTGTCTGGTGTCTGTGTGTGTGAATGTTTTGTCTCCCATCTACCTCTCCAGCCTTATTCTGAACCTTAATGCTTCTGACATCTAGGCTATGGCTGACCAAGCAATTTTATTAAAAGTTTCATTTACTCTTTCAATAACACAGGCCAAGATGTATATTTTTGAGATTAAATCATCTCTCTCTATATATATGTATAGGTATGTATATGTGTGTATGAGTGTATGTGTATGTGTATGTGGGTGTTTCACCAATGAGTTTTTATAACGTTCATATGGAATCTTTCCATGTGATTATCAATAGTACAGAAAAGGCGAAAGTCATATTTGCTAGATTTCTTTAATAAGGTAGTCAAAGTAGGCCAGCTGGAACTGGACTTGAAATCCCAAATGTTTCAACTGTCATCTAGATTTAAAACCTGTGACCTAAATTAGCTTATGAATTAATGAACTCTCTTGGAATACAACGCCTAGGCTTGATGGCTATAAATAAATAGAAAACAATGGGATAGTAGGATAATGAAGTGGCTTAGAATGTAAGAATAAGAAACAGATGGACTGGTTTCAAGTCTGTGTCTCCCACTTGCTAGCTATGGTACTTTGGCAGCCCCTGTATTTGCTTTGATATCTACTCCCAGTGTCAGTGTCAGGGTTAATTGAGGTGAGGTGTATAGGCTCTTAGCATAGCACCTGGTCCATAGAGTGCACTCAGGAAAATATAGCTATTATGATTAATAACAAACAGTTCTTAAATACATTCGTACTTTCTGTATACATAGAATTGACATATTTAAAGAAACACATTGATGGATTTACAATGATACCAGAATACCTCGCCCCTCTGTAATCCAGTTAGGGCTTATGAAAAAGCTGTCAAGAATTGGAGAATTGGCTTCCTGGGATGGGATGGAACTATCTCACACAGGACTGATTTTTAACTGAAGCCCAATCAACAATCTAACCAACTGATCTTCCTTCTTTGCTGAGTGTAGCAATAGTAGCATTTCGCTCTGGTTTGTTGGACTACCAAATTTTAGTCTGCATAGGGTCATGACAGAGAGGGTAGCTAGATCTCCTTCCTTTCTCTCCTCACTACCTCTCTGAATTCTGCATCTTCTTTTGAATGTGGGGCTCTCAAAAAACTGAGACCTGCTGGAGGAAAATAAAAACCTTCATATGATATACCACATGCTATTTCCTCAGTATTGTAGAAGATGGTTCCATTAAAATCAAGGCCTCTGTATTGGTTCCTTTAAATGAAGACAGTTTGGAGAATTTCAAAAGGTTTTCACCATTATCTCATTCCCATCCCATGGGTGCCTTTAAGTAGCCAGTTCAGCAGGAAATCAGATGATGAATTTCTCAATACTGTGTTATAAACTAAAGAATCATGGACTTTCCTCCCATGTGCAGTATCCATTGTTATCAACCTCTCCCCAAAAATTCACCATCTGGCACAGGTCTTACAATATGTTGCCCCGACACAATTTGGTCTGGCCCAGTGACAATTTCATCTTCACTGATAATCTAGTGATTTGTTCCCACCGATTTCTGTCTGATACTAGAATATGTCACAGTTACAATATAGATGTGTTATTATGAATCATATATATTATTGAGTTATTAGGAAAGCAGATTGAGCCATATTCACCTACAGGCTCTATGGCATCATGAAGTTTAAATTAGGCAATTTTATGAAATTTATGAATTCTTTTAGCAATGTACTAAGTAAGTTCTGTATTCACAGGTATATTGTCAAGTTATTCATACAGACATCCTGACTACAGCCCTGCTTCAGGGATCTATAAGATCTATAGGGTTTTCCCCTGCTTTTCTTTGGATTTTACTCTCTTAAAAAGACAATTTTATTGTATACAAGGTCAAAACTTTATTTTTACCTTGATAATTTGCACCTGAAAGATATCTTCTTAAGTCAGGGAATTTCAAATTTGGATCGATAGTCCCCTTCCTTTCCAGCTTGTGAGAACAAGTTTTCCCTTTGAAAGGAATCTATACATTAGCTTGAGAGGCAATACTTAAAGTGTATTTATAAACAACAGGCACAATCTCATTAAGTTCTCTTTAATTTAATTTCAATGATAGTGATTTTATCTGAAGGATACATCATTCTTGATTTTTCTGATGCACAAGACTGTACACAAATTACTGTAAACCTCACTCTCTGGTCTTTTCCCTCAGAGGATGGTTGTGGTCATCCATGATGTATGTTCCAGGACATGGTCAGGAAGGAAAGTGAAAAGTCCTCTAAAAACTGTCCCTCTCACTTGTCTTCTTATAACTGGAGATGTGGGGGGGGGGGGAACAACCCACCAACATGGTTGCTGGCTCTAAATCTGTGTACTTCCTTCACTCCGGAGCTCAGTGGAATCTGAGCTTTGGGACAGAATCTCTGTGGGAGTTGGTAGATGTTCATCACTCAACCCTGTGCCTATAGACCATAAATGTTCCAGGAAAACATCACAGAGCACTGGGCGTGTTGGCTCAATGGCCTCAGACTCTCAATCAGTCCTCTTTGACATAAGTGAAATAATATGGGTTCTAAAACATGATGCCTTTGCAATCCAATGGATTACTAAACAATTTATATTATGATGTTGACTCAGCTTTCAAACTTAGTCAATGAATACCAGGAGTGGGGTGCTGACTTAGAATTGGAAGACAGACTTAGCTTTACTTCATGTTTGTTTTGTGTAACATAGCTAAACAAAAGAATACAAACTTTGGTATATGGATATGAAATGGATATTTATCTCACAATTTACTTATAAATGGCAGATTTGTGAGAACATGAAGGGTTATGATGATTAATCTTCTCATGTGTACATGGCTCTGTAATGTTAAAAAACTGACATGATTTTCCAAAGAAAAGCATATTTTCCTTCTACTGAGCAGATCCCTCAGATTCTGCTCATTTATGCACTATGGACACCAGCAGGGAATCTGGTGGAGGGACTCTGCTATTAATGACTTTGGACCAGGATATTTCCTTGAAATTGATATTGGCACTACAAATATCATCTTCACTTAATGTCTTGAGTTTATATGACTTGTTGGATGTGCAATGGCTCATTTTAATTTGCAGGTCTAGATGATTTCCATGGATCATCATGTGTATTAAAATTCTGTTACTTTATCTATTACCTAATATGGATTAGAAGCCTTTCAATGAGGTAGAATGGATTGACTGTGGATCTACTTCTGCATCAAAACTTAAGCACTGAACTATGGTAATGCCAGCAGCTGGTCACTGCCCTTGTCTTTGTTACCCACCCTCCACCCCCAGTGATTACATAGACAAATGTAGTTTGAGACCCCTCCCCTTTCCTGTCCATCTGCCACATATTCACTTTTCACCAGCACTTAATTCTCTATCAAAATATTTTTCCAGGATGAGAAAAGAACCAACTTCCAGGCAAGAGAAAAAAAGAGAATGAGTGATTCTAGTTAATGACTTCCAGATAAGAATTTGCTTATTTTCCTAATGGCCTACTGTGTTCTGCTAAGCTATCATGTCACAAACAGAATAGATAACTTTAATGGGAGAACTGCCTAAGGATCTTGGGACATAGCCACAGCCCCTTTGTCTACATAAAATATTTTTTAATAAATAAATTAATGGGAGCTGCAAACAAGTGGAATCTAAGAATAATATAATTAAGTCTTCAGGCAAAATATTTTTACAACATGTGAAATTAATAAACATAAAATCTCTAGAGACTAAAGGCACAATTTTTTGCCTATCATGACAAAACATTTTCTGTACACGGGAGATAGTGTGGAAAAAGATATGAATGTGGTGAGAACATGTTCATTCCCTCGAAGGCAAGATTGAGAATTCCAGGCTAGCGTTGTGTCACTCAGACAGACTTCCCTCTACTGTTTTCCACCATGATAACCTGAGACATATATCCCAGAGTAGCCACTAACATGAAACCTCTGCTCAACAAAATGTAAACACTACACAAATAGTAATGATGGTCTTTAGTTCACCACAGTGGGCTGCCCACATCAAACATGAATGAATAGGTGGTTTCCCGAATACTGTCAAATAACAGAAAACCATCTGTTGCTGAAAATAACATTGGGTGGTGGAAAAAGAGATCCCCAAATTGTTTCTCCTCATAATAATAAATGAAATACAGTAAAACTATTAACAAAAACACAATAGAAGACCAGAGCTATCATTTAAGAAAAACATTTTGGTATGTTTTATTATAGTTAACAGTTATAGAAAGGAAAAGTAAAAAAAAATGGGCAGAATTGTGGTTACCATTTTCAGAACTACTCTAACATGGAGAGTACCTCACCTGCCTCCAAGAAAATACTTCTTTTTTTGCCTGCTGTTATCAATCTGTAAATTATGCCCCAGGGGGAAAAAAAAGAAGTCCTACTTTAAAGAGATATTGGGTTTAATGTTTGTAAAGTGGTTTGTTTGCCCAGAAGTTTAAAAAAAAAAAGCCAAGAACAAAGTACTGTTATAGCATTTGTGGCATTGAAACCTATAATTAAAGTGACCAAATATTTTCCATACCCCCCTTATATTCAGTTCTTTACAAATTTTTTGCAAGTTCATAATTTGAAGGCAAAACTTTCCACATTCTATTTATTAGTAGCTTGGAATCACTTACAAATTATTCAAACAAGTTTACATATTGGTGATTTGTCTTGGATAATTCAAAAGCCACTGATGTTTCTATGTAAAGCAAAAAGAATTCCATATTTTGGATTAGACCTTTAAATCAAATGTAGCATACAGGACATCAAAGGGAGCTTAAATACAGTTGGGAAATAATAGTTTAATGATAATAATATCATTCGTAGATTAAAACCATGATCTAAACACGTTCTGTTGCAAATTTTACTTTGAAAATGCAGTATTGATACTTGGATCAGTTCCTCCTCTCTCTCTTGACTTCTTATCTCATCAACTGGTTGTTTGAATGCTGTACAGAAAATCCAGAATATAATAATCATTTTCACATTTTGAAAAAGACTATATTTCTAGAAATAGTATAGACTCCAAAAATTTCCCTTATATTATGTTTCTTCATCATTTAAGAAGAACAGTAAGGGGGCGCCTGGGTGGCTCAGTCGGTTGAGCATCCGACTTCGGCTCAGGTCATGATCTCACAGTTCATGGGTTCGAGCCCCGCGTCGGGCTCTGTGCTGGCAGCTCAGAGCCTGGAGCCTGCTTCTGATTCTGTATGTCCCTCTCTCTCTGCCCCTCCCCTGCTCATGATCTGTCTCACTCTGTCTCGCAAAAATAAATAAATGTTAAAAAAAAAAAAATTAAAAAAAAAAAAGAACAGTAAGCATGTAAACTTTTAAGATGAATTATGATCTTATAAACATATTATAACAAAATTCAGAGATTAATTATAATATTTTAGTTTTTACTCTTTAACACTTAACCAGTAGATATTATGAGGCAGGGGGTACAAGATAAGGGTGGAGAGGAGGAAGGTGAATAATCCTTTCAGTTTTACGTATTATGTATACATTTCTTTTATATTTGTTTAAAATCCAGTAACCAGAAAGTGCAACTGGCCAGGCTATTCATTCTTTGTTATAAATGAAAGGAAACAAGCTGATGAAGACTTGTTTTTTTCATCCCCAGAGGTTTGGTAAAGATACTGCATAGTTTGCACACTGAACTTGAGAGCACAGATGATTCATCATAAGCTTTTTGAAAATATCCTATGTTCCATGGGATCAGGTAAAAGCAGCACCAAAGAATTAGACACAGATAGAGAGTTGTTTCCAGGAATTGAGAGAAACAGAAAGTAATTTTAATACAGGGTGTTGAATGATACCTTGAAAGTAAATTTTCAGGGTTTGAGGGTAGCTGGAGGAGAAAGTTGTAACAGCCCTGGACAGTCAGCAAGGCCAGTTTAGAGGATGGTAAGCTACTTCAAACTTTTTCCAGTGAGTCTCCAAATGCTTTGGAATTCAGTGAGATCCTTGTTTCTCATGTATGGGTCCCTGGACTGGCATTATTGCATTTCCTGGAAGCGTGTTGATATACAGAATTTAGGGGCCTCAATCCAAACCTCCTGTATTTTAAAGAGATTACTAGGCGATTCATGTGTATATTGAGAAGCATTATCCTAGATTCTGTCTTCTTAATAACCTTCAAACCCAGCTGAAAACAGAACTTTGTAATTCCCTCTATGTTTGAATTTTGGGAAGACATCTCTCAAAGAATGCCTCCAGTCATGCAATGTATTTCAAGCAGAAAGAATGGGCCCAAGATAACCCTTGATTCTAATTCCCCACAGCCTCCATGTGAGTCAAATGGTTCACAAGTTCCTGTTTGCCAAGGCCATGTGAAAGAGATAATAAGAGGCCTGGGGATCTGAAGCCACATGAGATTAGGACTGGGAAAGTAGTCAGGAGTAGGCCTTTTGACTGGGGACTGTGACCTGACCGTGTCTGTGGCAATAGCAGCACGTGCTTGCTACACGGGGAAAGGAACAGATACATCAATAGTGGAGACCCCTCCTATCTCAGTCTTAGAAATTTCTCCTTACCCTCAGATACCCTCCAGGAAGAGGTGAGGAAGAAGGGTGATGTGGAATGGGAAAATTAGCACAGGGGAGAGTCTTTGGTTTAGCCAGCTCATTTGAAGGAGACTAAGTTCTAAACCAGAAGAAACTGGTTTGCCTTGCAGGGTTAAGTATGTAAGTTTTTTCTCAATTAGCAGATAAAGACTATGAGCAAAAATAATTCCTTTATGGAAAATAAAATTGTACTTCTATACATCTGATTAATAATATGACCATTTTAGTTTTTTTTTAATGCTTATTTATTTTTGAAAGAGAGAGAGAGAGTCCAAATGCACAGGGTTAGAGAGGGAGACACAGAATCTGAAGCAGGCTCCAGGCTCTGAGCTGTCAGCACAGAGCCCGACGTGGGGCTCAAACTTACTAACCGCAAGATCATGACCTGAGCCGAAGTTGGACACTCAACGGAGTGAGCCACCCAGGCACCCCAATAATATGACCATTTTAAACCACAATATAAGCAAGAGATATCTTTGATTAAACTCCTTTAGTGACTTCTTATGGCTACGGAATTAATTTGGCACGCATCATTTTATTTGGTTCTTGCCTTCCTCTCTAACATCACTTCCTAACACCAGCAATGGAAACAGGAAAAAAAGTGTTAAAGAAATAGAAGGAAATTTCAATGCAAGTTCTAAGCCAGTTAGACCGATTGGCATGTGTATGTATATGTATGTGTCTGTCTGTCTGACTATAATACATATGACAACATTACTCCTTTACCAGTTAACCCTGACCAAAATAACGTTGCATTAAAAAATCATCCCAAAACTGAATAGGAGGGAAAATAGTCAAATATACAACTTGCATCAGAATCATATGAAAAATTTGTTAAAAATTCAAATTCTTGAAACAAAATTGGGTTAAAACACTGTATTACCTGTACTCATTGATCTGCACATTGGCTGAAGGTTTTCTAAGCTGGGCTTGTTTGGATGGTTCCACTGGTCATAATCGGACTCACTCCTGCTTCTGAAGCCAGCGTGGTTAAGCCCGGGGTGGTTCCACCCCACATGTTTGATAGCCTCCTCATGAGACCAGAGGCTAGCCCAAGCGTGCCCTGCTCTCCATGCTGCCAGAAGTTCTAAACTACAGAGCCAATCATGAGACAGATTATAAACCTATTTATGTCATATATGCTAAGGTGCCACTGACCAAAGATAGCCACACGAAAACACCGTTTGTCAAGGAGTGGGAAAGATTGCTCCTCCAACTATAGAAAAGCACTGCCAAATTTACATGCCAAAGAATATGGATTTATAATTCAGTAACTGTGGATGGAGTGAAGAATGAAAAAGTAACCTACTCTGACACAATCTCCTTTTAAAAATAACTGACACTACATCATAAGGATCTAGCAATTAGTAACGATTAGAGGTGCAAAATCTGGCCCAGCGGTGGTTAATCTCTCCACAATATGTTCCCATGATCAAATCCTTTTTTGATTTTCCTATCTTTTAGAAAAAGTGACTTATAATTGTAAAATTAATCACCAAATTATGTTTAATAATTTGCACATTTATAAATTCAATTGTATTACTTTCATGTTCTGTAGAGGGGCCAATAAACTATAGCCTGCAGGCCAAATCTGACCAACCATCTGATTCTGTAAATAAAGTTTTATTGGATCACAATCACTCTCATTTGCTTACCTATTGTCTGTGGCTGCTCTTATATATAGCTACAACAGCAGAGTTGAACAGTTGTAATAGAGATCATATTGCCTGCTGAAATATTTACTGAAAAGGTGAAAATATTTACTCTCTCTCCTTTTATACAAAGCTGGATCCTTTTGATTATCATATTTAAGGCATGATTACCAGTTAATTCTTCTTAGATACCACCAAAGATTATCTTCTTTCAAAAAGAAGAAAGCTTTACTAACAGGACCAGGATCGCAAAGCACATCTGGCTGACTATAAAGCCAATGCTTTTTCCAGGATTTGCACTACTTTTAAGAATGTTACCCATTCCGATGTGGTAGGGAAAAGAGAAGGACCGATGTATCACTTACATTAGAATCACGTGACAATTTTTTTAAAAATTCAAGCTCTTGAAACAACTGCACGCTTGAGACTTTGATATCTTTTTTTTTAAATATTTTTTTTTAACATGTATTTATTTTGAGAGACAGAACACCAGTGCAGGAAAGGCAGAGAGTGAGGGAGACAAAATCTGAAGCAGGCTCCAGGCTCTGAGCTGTCAACACAGAACCCAATTTGGGGCTTGAACCCATGAACCGTGAAATCATGATCTGAGCAGAAGTCGGACACTTACCCAACTGAGCAACCAAGGCACCCTAAGACTTGGATATCTTAACAAATGGTATCGGTGATCCTTATTTACATGAAGAAGAAGGAATAAGAGGTGTAAGTGAAAGAAACTTATGATGCTGGAATTGAGAAGAGCTGTAAAAGCTTCACATCATTATGGTAGTTCATTGAGAATCAATGAAGCAGGGGAAAAAAAGGACTACCAAGGAGAACTAAGACCTTCATCTGATGTTGTCTAAAATATATCTGGAGTACATGATATTCCAGCCCTTCCTCAGTTTCTCTCCATGGCTCTACTTTTGTTAATTATGATTCTCATGTGAGTCCCTAATCCAGAAGTCATTCAGGTAAATAGAAAACTTGGGAGGACGAGGGTAATGTCTCATGCTATGTACACAGATGTCTGCTTTTTGAATGGAATATTCTAATAGCCCACTTTTCCAAAAAGCATTTGGGGCAAGTTTTAACAACAACAAAAAAGACATGATACATTAACCCAGTGGAAATAGATTATCTTTGTGTATATCTATATTGTGAATTTTCTTTTGATTCGAAATATTGAATATGACTTTTCTTTTTGTTTAGAAATTTCAGTAAAGGGAGGTGCCTGGGTGTCTCAGTTGAGTGAGTGTCCTCTTGATTTCAGCTCAGGTCATGATCCCACGGTCATGGGATGGAGCCCCATGTTGGGCTCCACGCTGAGTGTGGACCCTGCTTGACATTCTCTCTCTCTCCCCCTCCTCCCTCCCTCTCTCTCTGTGTCTCTCTCCACCTTTGCCCCACCTTGATCTCTCTCTCTAAAATAAATACTAATAGTAATAATAATAATAATAGAGAAAGAAATTTCAGTAAAGAAATAGAACTAGACAAACTGTTATTAGCATTCCATTTCTGAGGTTCAGAAAGATGTCTAGAGTGGGCTCCAGCCTCTAAGCTGCAGGGCTTGCTAAGAAGCATCAGAAGCAATCTTACTACCACTGCTTAGTTGGCATACATAGGAGCAGTGTTGCTTTTCCCACCCAAAAGCCATATTAGGCACCGAAAATCTATCATAAAAACTGGAGAGTGTCTGCCCAAAGAGATGCCTGGCAACTGTCTTTCCCAATTCAAGGCTTTCTGAGATGCAAAGACAAAAATAGCCCAACTCACGCCACCACTAAAGAACATTCCAGTGAGAAAATTCTCGGGATAATATTCTGAAATGCTTAGAGTATGCTTTCCTTCAGTTGCTTTCCTTCAAGTATGAGGGAAAATTAAAGATACCTGAATGCATTCTCAAATTTGAAAATAGAGACATGTTTTTTTTTTTTTTTCTAGTAGAGAGATTTCTGAGGCCTGGAGGTTTCATGGAATGAGCTATGCTTTCTGGTTTTCAAGGGCCCGTGTATCTGGGAAGAAGATGGGACAACTTTATCTATTCCTGACCCAGTTCTCTGTAGGTTTTTAAGAGTCCGGGAGAGGATTGCAATGGTTCTTTTTTTTTTTTTTTAATATTTTTAATGTTTATTTAAGTTTGAGGAGATGGAGACACAGAATCTGAAGTGGGCTCCAGGCTCTGAGCCTGATATGGAGCTTGAACTCACAAACCATGAGATCATGACCTGAGCCGAAGTTGGACACCTAACCGATTGAGCCACCCTGATGCTATATGCAAAGGAGTATGAAGGTTAGCGGTGGGCTTGAGCTGCAGAGCTGCTCAAGAGGTCATAGCGGTTCAGGTGGTTAGGCATCCATACCAGAGAAAGGATTGATGATTCTGTATCTTTGGCCTGTCCAAGGGAGTCAGAGCTGTCCTTTGGAGAGGAAAAGGAGAAGAAAAAGGGAAAGGCGAAGAAAAATATATGCCCATATATCACCTAAGCATCATATTAATAGAAGATACTAGGAGAATATGAGAGCAATCAATACCAGAGTGAGGCCAGACATTTCTCTCTCACCAATACTTATTGCCCACCTTGCCCCCAATAGCAGAGAATAAGTAGCTAGTAAGGGAAGAGGATGGGGTTTCTTTGAACCAGAACCTGCTGCCTTCTAAGAGCTGAGGAGGGAAGATTTTTAGTCTATGGTGGATCAGGAAAGGGGATGATCCTTGAACTGAAATAACATTAAAATCTTTATAACGAGGGTGCCTGGGTGGCTCAGTCAGTTAAATGTCCAACTTCGACTCAGGTCATGACCTTGCAGTTTGTGAGTTCAAGCCCCGTGTCAGGCTCTGTGCTGACAGCTCAGAGCCTGAAGCCTCCTTCAGATTCTGTGTGTCCCTCTCTCTCTGCCTCTCCCCTGCTTGTACTCTGTCTCTCTCTCTCAAAAATAAATATTATATATTTTTTAAATTTTAGAATGAAAAGGAATATATACCACAGCAAACAAAGAAATCTCTAGTAACTGGAAATTATTTCTGGGAGAAAATTCTACATGGGTTTCTTGCATTTCTGCACTTCTTGCAAGCAGAGGCACTTAACTGCCTTTGTTCTGGACTACCTTTTCAAAGATAGCTGTATACTAAACAGATACAGTGTCTCCTGAAGCAAAAGGCCAGTGTAATAAAACCAATGTCTCCCTTCAGAACAGTAAGCCGATTTACTGCCCACAATAAAAGATTTGGGTTCTATTAGCTTGGAGTTCCTCTTCTATAACATCACCTACTATGTGTGCAGGTGTAATATGGTCCTCTTTATGTCAGACTGTGAGACTTACGTAACTATCGTAAACATGCTAATCCTCTAGCAACTACCATTGCTAAGAGTAACAATAATCTATCTTTTAGCTCTGACCAAGGTGTCTTGTACCTTCTACCACTATCAGCGAAACGTGCTAATTGGTCTCATTTTTTACAGTTCCTGATAGGGAATACACAAGAGTGTGTATATCAGCAGATGTGCAAAAAGGGATCCCTTGTGCACTGTTGGTGGGAATGTAAACAGGTACAGTCACTATGGAAGACAGTATGGAGGTTTCTCAAAAAATTAAAGATAGAACTATCCTATGATCCAGCAATTCTACTTCTGGATATTTATCTGAAGGAAATGAAAATGTTAACTCAAAAAATGCACTCCATGTTCATCCTTAACATTATTTACTATAGCTAAGAAATGGAAAGATTCTTGGCTTCTTTTCTTGAATTAGTGATGTATTTATTGAGTTCCAGGGACAAATATAATTTTTTTTCTCACCAGACTTAAGTATCTTAATTCCATAATTTCCTGTTAATGATATCCATCAAAAAGTATTACATTGACTTTTTCCAAGTTATTACTCAGGGGGAAATGTGTATCTATATGTTCTTATTTTGACTTGTTTCTTGTTAAGACTTACAATCTTTACACAATTTCTTTTTCCTCTGAGAGCAACTGAATTATGAAAAAAATAGCTATGAAATTGATTATAAGAGAAGTAGCCAAGAATCCTTTCCAGTGGGAGTGGTAACTTCAATTTTCAGATGGTTTTTATATAAATTATCCCATTTGATTTCCCCAAGAACATTAGATAGCATGACAGGCATTTTTACACATTTCACTAAATTAATTCTTTCAGACTCTCAAGTGGGCTATTGTGGGGATTAGAAACAGAATTGAGAAGGACCTCACACCCTTTAATTGTTCAATAAGTGGTAGCCATCATTGCTACTATTTCATGTGTGTGAGAAGTGAGACTCAGGGTGATTAGGGCTTGCCACAGTCCCTTGACACACAGTCCAAAGTGCTTCCCAGGGATCTCCACTTAATTTTTCCCTTCCAAAAATGGGGATTGATTTACCAATAGAAAAGCAACACGAATAATCTCACTGATAGTATTCTACCTGCAGGACCTCAGGTATTTAGGCTCAACAGTTTTACTTCTGAACAAAGGGGCTCTGATGAGTTCCTGATCCCACCAACTCCCCAGACTCTCAGTGTTGATCTTTAGAAGAGAAAAAAGGAATCCCCTAGAAAAGGTCTTAGTCCTTTTTTCTAAAAGATGGAGGAAAACACCTTTTGAAACAACTTCTGTTGTCAAGGTCCAGGCCTTGATTTGTGAAGCCTGGTCTTGGAAAAGCACTAAATCAAAGTAAGATGGATTTACATTCAGAAACTTTGTTTCCCCTAAATGGGATTAGACAGACCACTCACATTAAACAAACAAAAACACCAGTCCGACATCAGGACAAGTAGAACAGTAAATTAACTGTACACAGGCTTAGAAACTCAGTGTGAACTTAGGCCTAGACATTTTATTTTAAGATAGTTTGAAGAGTCAAAAAAACTCCCAGAACTTATTCATAGGTCTTCACACCTCCTCTTTACCTGAGCTATGCGCAGTGCTGGGGAAAGAAAAGCCACAAATGCAAATGTAGTGAAGTTGGTTGGAGAGCAGTTAAAATACAGGTCTTCTAAACCTAACCTTCTCCAGATGTGAAGATGTAAGTGTGAGAATTTAAATAAACTCAGACGCAGCCGTTGAAAATCTTCTCAATATGCAGAGAAGACATGCACAACATTTTCCAGAATATAACAGTGAAAAGTTTTCTTATTTAAAAAGAAAACTATCTTAAGCATTCCCAAATAAATTAGCTTTGACTATTTCAAGCCATGGGAGAACCTGGTAATAATCATTTTATGACCCATTGTCTGTCTGCTCACACTTCTAACAGAATTTTGCGATCTTTTAATTACATCTGTTTACATTTTTATCTGTCCCCAAAGAGGACTCAGTGTTGTCTTCACTTTCTGGCCTTGGTTCCCATTGACATCAGATTTCTCCATGCAAAAATCAAGCAAAGCGTATAAAAGTAAAACGTGAATGATTTTTATCAATCTGTTTTGTCTTAGTGGCTTTGCCTACATAAAGACTTTGCAACTAAATTTGTAACTTCAAGCAATAGTCTCATTTGAACTGGGAGAGAAAGATCATGTCAGGGCTTAAGAAGCCACAGGGCAGGTGAGGGGCTCGAGTTGATAAAATAGGAAAGAGGCTAATAGGCCCATATTCTCATTCTAGAAGTTTAACTACCATAGAATAAGCCTGGAAGATGCCGGAGGGTAAGGTCAGCAAGGAGACTGGGCACTGGATTTGAGGACCAAGGCCAGGTAGGTGGTGTAGGAAGTACAGATCCCAATCAACTGAGCAACAAAAAGGTATCTGGGCATAAAGTCTTGAGGGACCAGGAAAAAGCTAGTGCAAATACTCTGTGAGTGTCCCAAAATCTTTCTTGCAAAGAGTGGCTATGAAACATTAAGAGGAATTTTAGGTGGGGGCCTCTAAGTGACTCAGTCGGTTGAGTGTCAGACTCTTGATTATGGCTCAGGTCATGATCCCAGAGTCGTGGAATCGAGCCCTGCATCGGGCTCCACTGAGGGTGGAGCCTGCTTATGATTCTCTCTCTCTCCTTCTGCCCCTCCCCCCTCTAAAATTAAAAAAAAATTAAAAGAGGAATTAAGGTGTGTCTGGCATTTTAGCAAACATTTCAGAATGTACACATCTAGATGTGTATTGTCCTTCATATCAATCACCAAACAAAATTAATCTTTAATCCATTGAGGCTGCTGTTAACAAGCTCAGTTTTGAAATTCCTATGTTAAAATTGTTTTCACAGCCTACTTAGACACCACACAGTGAGGTCAATGATATTTTTCATGGAGAAGGCAAGCAGAATTTATGTTTATGCTACTGCTTGTTCGCTCTGCTTCCAAAATCTCACCCTTACACTCACCGTAATCTCAAGTAAAGGTAAAAGAATAAATTAGCTAGTACCTGTTGCACCAATCAGACATTTTGAAAGAAAAATGTGGAACTGCTGCCTCATTTACACCCTCAGATCACTAATAGTGGCCTAGTGAGAGCGGTATAGAAGGATTCTAGGCATGGAATACCTCATTCTCAATAGGCGTTAGAAAGTTCCAATAGTTACAAAGGCTTATATGGGACTGCATCTCATGGAAGTGACTTCAGTAATCCCAGTGAATGTTCTCCTGAAAAAATGCACTTCTCATCATCTTATTCTGCATGTCCCAATTCCATTGACTGGACTGCCATTGGCCCTTTTTATATATTTGCACTCTGGCTGAATCCCTTCCCAGGACCAAAAACATAAAGCACAGAATTCTTAGCCAAATACATACTGACTAAGTGCCAGGAAGGTGCTGCTGGTCTGAGTTAGGATCTCCTATATCTCAATGCCTAATTCAGTACTCGGAAAAAATGTTTTCAAAACTTGAATATTCACTGTTCTCAGTTCTTTCTCATTAATGTCTTTCCATAACACTCCATTTGTAGGAATTATACCTTCTAGGATGCTGTACAACATCCCTAGACCACCTCTCTCCAACACATACACACACATACACACACACACACGTGCGTGCGCACACACACATTCTTGACCAGTGTTTTCTATGTTTTATAGTTTCCAAAGAGATGTACAAGGAGAAAGAGTCATAGTAGTAACAGCCACTGGGTTGTGGGAAGCAAAGAGGAATCTCAAAATAAGGCACCCGTTTAGTAGTTACCTAGTTTCTAGATGGATAATTTACTTCTGAAACAGGAAAAACAGCGGAGAGGAAAACTTTTACCTATTCTTAACTGTCAAAGTAAGCTCTAATACCTATTGCAATTTTCTATCCAATTCTCTTAACTTTGTAGTTTATGAAAATTCTTCATGGATACTCGTAATGGGCTTATTGTCAATTCTGGTTTAGAGCAATCCTAACTCTTGTGATTTTCCTCTGCCTTCACAGATATTTTTGTGCAGAGTTGAGACCAGCTGGATCCTGGGCTGCAAACCATATGCCATTTACACCAGAAACCTCTTTCCCCTCTGGTCCTGCTTGCAATTACTCCCATCTTCCGATTTCCTGGATTTTTGGCACCTCAGTACAATTCTTACATCTGCTTCTTAACCATTTGGTTTGGTGAACATCTCTTTCTCCAAGCTTCTTGTACATGGACTCTGCACACATCTCTGGGATCTGTTCATTCCTTTGGCTTTGGTGGCATCTATTCCCATCTCTTAACCTACTATCATTCCAGTTTTTGTACTGATACAATCACTAAATGGACTTGCCTATCACCACCCTCCCCCCACTGAATTACAGCCAAACATAGGGTAGTAATGATTATTTTGTAATACCTCAGTCTATGCATAGTCCTTAAATCAGGTGAGTGTCTCTTTCTGGAGTATAAGTATTATATTATTATTTTGTACTTAGTAATGTTTTTGTGTGTAGTCTATGGCCTTTTACCACTAAATACAATTTCCCCTTTTTATGTACCAAATAGAAAATGTATTTATTTAGGCAAGAGCCTTAGTGAGATCTGGATTGCCAGAGGATATCTTATGTTTGGAAAACAAATACAAAATTATACATGAGATAATTTGAAGACCTATGTGAAAAGCTGAAGCAAGACTATAAATTGTGATACAACTAAAATTATTGGGTTAAGATCTGAGGCTTTTATGTTTACAGTATTATTGTAAACCTAATCTAATGAAACTAAACTGATTCATAGGATGGATATCTAGTCATGTTGAATTGTATTAATTATCACCTTTTCTTATCTTTTTGGAGACAGAGATGGGAAGAAACAAGAATTTTGATGTGTTTGGTGCTCTTGCCCAAGCACTGAAGCAGTGCTTGGCAAAGGTTTGTGCTTTTGAAATGACCTCACAGTGGATCCTAAAATGTACCAGTTAAATCCAATTCCAAAATGCATCTATTTCTTTATTAAAATGAAGCCCAGTAAGTTATATACTGTTAGCAGCTGAAAGAATAGCAGGACTGATTTGGAGAACTTGGAGAATTCTTCAGACATCCACCAAAAATCAGAAGACCAGCACCATGAGCAATGATGTCACGATCTTTAAGGTGACTACTCTAGTAATACGTTTTCTGTGTATGTCCTGTCTCTCTAACTCTTTAAACTTTTATCATATAGTTAAAGCATCTACATTATTTATATATTTCTATGAAGCAGTACACATTTCTTTATTCATCTGATTTCACAATCCCTTTTAGATTAAAAAAGGCATGAGATAAACAAACAACATGCTTCTGAGTCGTCATGAATTTGTTTAGTTACATATCTTTTTTCCCTTTGTGAAGGGATTTCATATTTTTATTTATTTATTTTTTCATTAAACATCTCCTTATTCTTCGGACTATGAGGCCAACATTCTTTAAGATATTACATCTTTGAATCTAAAGTCTTAATGTGATGTGAGTTAAGTTTCCCACTATATTTCTAGATACCTAATTAAAAATTTTTAAAGTTTATTTATTTATTAGAGAGAGAGAGAGAGAGGCAGAGAGAGAGAGGAAGCGAGAGAGAATCCCAAGCAGGTTCTCACTGTCAGCACAGGGCTCGACGTGGGGCTCAAACTCACAAACCATGGGATCATGACCTGAGCCAAAACCAAAAGTTGGACGCTTCACCGACTGGCACTCAGGTGCCCTAATACCTAATTTTTAATACTGATCTTGTTTGCTGCTGTATAGAACATTTAATTGAATTTATACTACTAATGACCAAAGATGCTGAGTTTTTTTGTATTGTTTTTCTGTTTTTTTTTTTTAATGGCACATCCCCACCCCTCACCCCCAGAAGAGTCTATATTTCAGAACATACAGTCTGCCAACTTTCATCCATTTCATTGCTGCATTGATACTTCATTGTGATGCTGTATTGGGGGAATTCGTATATATTGAGTAGGACCTGCCCAGAGCTCAGTCGGTTAAGTGTCCAACTCTTGATTTCAGCTTAGGTCATGATCTCATGGTTCAGAAGTTCGAGCCCTACATCAGGCTCTTCACTGATAGTGTGGAGCCTGCTTGGGATTTCTCTCTCTGTCCCTCTCTCTCTGCCCCTCCTCTACCCATGCTCTCTCTCTCTCAAAATAAATTAAAAAATAAATAAAAATTAAAAAATTAAAAGTTGTTTCTAGTCATCAAACTTTGAAATAATAAGGAAATAGTAATATAAATAATGTAATGCAAGTAAAAAGGAAAAAAGGATACTCTATTTACTGAAAGTCATTTAACTTGTCAGACCACTTTCTGAAACACATGTTCAGATAAGAATTAAGACATTTAAACATATAACAGTTTTAATGTTTAATATACAATTCTTAATATACAAATAAAACAGAATTTATATTAAAAGTCATGCAAGAAATGCAGATTCATATTGCTTCCCAGAAATTTCTTTTGCATATAATTGGCAAAATGAAGAAATGTAACAACATCCTAGGTTTGTACATGTATCCTTTAGTTGCCCAGAGAATGCAAAAATATTTAAAAACCCAGAGATGATATGGATCTAATTTCTGTTTTGCTGTCTTGCTAAATTAAGTGGATATAGATAACATGCAGGATATACCTGTTTTAAAACTGACAATATGCCGTCTATGCTATTTATAACAGTTACTTTTATTTAAACAGAAAGACACAGGCATTTATGTGATTCCTCAGGCCAGCACTGTTTTGATGTGACAAAGAAATAATCATCAAAATGCAGCTCCTTAAGTAAGTGTCTGATCTCACACTTTTGGAAAACGTGCCATCTTTCTGGTTGAGGCAGCAAGAATTGAGAAAGATTAAGAAAGTGTTTAAAGATGTTCATTAAAAAGTAGTTATAAAAATGTGAAAGAGACACACACCAAGCATGCCAAACAGAGTAAAACTGTCATCAAAAAGATTCAACAGCTATGAAAAGAGTTCTTCAAAATCTACCACATTTTTTTCTAGATAACAAAACCTATCAATTCCAAATGTCCACATTAGTCATGCATAAAGGCACCAATGTTTCTCAGAAAACAAACAGATCTATCCTAAGGAACCCTTGTTTTTTATCACATTTACCAGAGAGGCTAGAAAAAGTTGAGTGAAGTTTTAGTTCTCAGTGAAGTTTTTAGTTATAAGATGTTTTTCCAGGACATGAACATTTAGCTATTTGGTTCTGCTTAAAGTGTTTTCATGGTAATTTGTATTATTCTATTTTTGTTTTATTTATTTTTCAACGCATTGTTTTAAAAATTACAGAAGCACTACATACTCAAATTAATTTGGGAAATAATACAAGCTATATAAAGAAAAGGTTAAAATCTTTTTTCCTCTTCTCAAATGTCTACGTTCAGTGCCCTGGAAAATGTGCTAACAGCCTGATGTGTTTTCTCCAACGTGGTTCTCCCTGCTCGTAAATACTTATGAACTTTTATATACATGAATATTTATTTTTTTTATTTTTTGTTCCTATTGCACTTGCATTTTTTGGAAACTAAAACAATAGCTCTGAAATTTGCTTTTTACTTTATTTATTTATTTATGAGAGAGAGAGAGAGAGAGAGAGAGAGACAGAGAGAGAGAGAGAGAACACACACATTAGCTTGCTAGCAGGAGAGGGGCAGAAGGAGAGGGAGGGAATCTTAGGCAGGTCCCATGCCCAGTGCAGAGCCTGACTTGGGGCTCAGTCTTACAACCCTAGCATCATGCCCCAAGCTGAAATCAAGAGTCAGAGGCTTAACTGACTGAGCCACCCAGGTGGCCCTGAAATTTGCTTTTTAAATTGAACTACATGTCCCTACCATTCAGATCAATATAGCTGATGATTAGCGCCATTATTTTAATAGCTATATAGTATCTATAGTATGGTTTATTCGATCATTTGTGTGTGACTGTGTGTGTGTGTGTGTGTGCGCGCGCGCGCAGGGTATTCAGGGATCTCCACTCCCCTATATTTTTCCACTACCAACAATTCTGAAACAAATTTTGAACATGTATCTTTATGCTTTTATTTCTGTGAAACAGATTGTCAAAAGTGAATTGGCAAAGTCAAAGAATGAATGTATTGTGACTTTTAAAATTATTTAAAACTTAATATCCAAAATGATCTTGGCAATTTACACTTGGACTCTTAATTTGCATCTTTCTATCAGTGAGATGGAGAAATATTTTATGCCTATTGATCTTTTGGAATATTGTTTTTATGAATTACCATCATTATCTATGATAGCCAGTACTTTATATTGTTTGTCTTTTAATTTTAGGCATTCTGGGGAGCGTACAATAATGTATTAATTTCTTAGCTCTTAGAATCCCTAATTCTTTATTACTTTTTGATGTCTTCTGAAAAAGTTAATCAACTGAAATTCTTACCCACTAATTCATTATTTGGCTATTCATCCCCTCCGATGAGCTCTTTAAACAACTTTATTTTTCATTCTCAGTATTTCCAGTTGGATATTTTATGTAACTGTTCGCTCCTACTCATGTTTTCACTGTCTTACCTGTATGAAAATTTATATTTATTTTAATTTCTTGATTTATTTGTTTCAAAGATCTTTATTCTATTACAGCAACTCATGGTAACAGGCAGGTGGCCCGCCCCAGCAACTGGTTCTGTGGAGGTCTCTGCTCTGGCACTTTCTGAACCCACAGCTGATGGTTCACAGGAATTTCTCTCAGACACTTAAATCTCATTTGCATGACATAAGAGTTTTTTTCTCCTCTGTCCCAGTTTGTTCCACAGTGGTTTTTAATGATCTCTAAGCTGTAACCACTATGTTTTTATTCTGAATAATTTTTAAAATCCACATTTCTCATAAAATTCCAAACTTATAATTAAAAAATCATTTACTCAGGGATGATCACTAAAACTACATTCAACCTCTTTACTGCCTTCTTTAATTCTGTCAGGTAGACTTTATAACCATCCCAAACTAACAGTGAAGGCTGTCATTTAAGGCGAATATGTCTTCCTCAAATAGAGTATTATTTTCTAAAACATACTAAGAACACGATATAGTATTTGCGAGGCTTTGTAAGAGCTTAAAGTATCTAATGATTCACTTATGAGGGGAAAATTTCACAGAACAAAAAAATGACACCTGTGCTTACATGCAAGCATTTATGGAGCACTTATTCCCCGTAATTCTGAGATAATTTAGGCTTTTAGATTATTTCAGCAATTCTCCCATAAGTGGAGCTTTTGTTATGTCTCCTAGGTAAGTTTTATTTTCAGTTTCCCTTTGACTCAGGGGCTACTTATAAGTGATTCTTAATTTCCAATATTACACCTTTTATTGTTAATTTCTAATTTTATTAGATTATCTATCATTAGAATATATGCAAGTGTTTTTTATTTTTTTATTTTTTGCTCCGCCAAACAAACAAACAAGAAACTAGTAAACTCTTACCCTCCTAGAAGCCATGTGGGAGAAGTCTCACTCCTCCAGGTTCTCTCTACATGCCACCTGCTTTCTCTCCCAAGTGCTGAGGCTGGGGAGAGAGTTCAAGCCAGTAGCACAGCGTCCCCACAGTTCTAACAGTGCTGGCATGAACGAACAGTGCCACCAAGAGCAAGTCCGGGCGTAGCCCCTCTGCAAAGGAATCAACAGGATTCTGCCACTTGAAGTGTTCATATAAGATTTGTGCCCTGTTTCTAAGCAGTCTTCTTCTCTGCCAATAGTATCTTGGCTTCTGCCTGGTACCAAAGAGAATGAAGTCTTACAGCCATGGATCTCAGAAAGAGCCCCAGCCTGCTACGTGCCCTCCAGGTGAGGGCAGCATGCCTCTCAGTATTTTGGAAATGTCCGGAGAGAGAGGAGGGAGGATCATTCCCGAAGAGAGACAGGACAGGACCATGGCACCTAGGAGTGTGGCCAAAATGCCATCCTCCTGGAATTTCTCCAGCTGGCAGTCTAGAATATCTAAATCAAATGTTTGAGTAGCAATCTTAAACACAGATGAAATGATTGCATTGTCTCTGGTACAGATCTACATGAATGTTACAAGTATGTTTTGTGAGATAGTAATAGGTGATAAGTCAAGTACAGCAAGATTACTCTAAATAAATGTGTTTGCAAAACACTTAATTGTATCTGAAAAGTTTCTTTCCTGCAAGATTTTTAAGAGGCTTGAGTATGCAAGTACACATTATTGCTGTCAGAGGTAGAATTCGTGGTGTTTCTGATTATTTTGACGTATTGTTCGTATTGTTATTTTTTTGTCATAATTATTGTGGCTGCTGATGGCATTGTTTTAACACCATTTCCAAGACTGTATTTCTACAAAACATACTTTGAAAAAATTTGGCCTTTACTTTTGCTCCAAAAAATTACTGAATATATTACTATTTTAATTTTCAAGAGGGTTATTATACAATTATAATTTTAATACAATTACACAATTTTAAGTATTGAAATAACTTATGTATTTGATAAAGGTAATTGAACCATCACAAATTATTTCACAATTTTAATAGTCAAACCATAAAATAGGGGATGGAGTATAGAATTAGTCTGCCTCCCATCCTAAAATCCAGTCTGACTCCCCAGAAGTAAACACAAACACACACACACACACACACACACACACTCACACACATAAAACACACACAGATTTTGTAATGAAATGTTTTAAAAATTTATACAAATAGGCCCATATCCTAATCCTTGTTTGGGCCATTTTCAAAATACTCTTTTTTTCTTAAGTTTATTTATTAGAGAGAGACTGCAAGTGGCGGAGGGGCAGAGAGAGAGGGGGGAAGAGAGAATCCCAAGCAGGCTCTGAACTGACAGCACAGAGCTTGGTGGGGCTTGATCCCACGACCGAGAAATCACTACCTGAGCCCGTATCAAGAGTCCATCACTCAACCAACTAAGCCACCCGGGCGCCCCCCAAAATAGTCTTAGTTATACCTTTGGATATCTCTGCATTACCTGGGCATGACTCACTTTTAATAACTTTATAGTATTCCATTCTTTGGGTACATTATATTTTACTTAACTACTCCTCTATTGAAAGGCTTTTAGATTGTTCTAGTTTTTCACAATTACAAACAAAACAGAAATGAACAATCCTGTAAATGATTTAGATACACTAAACAGTATACATTTTTTGTCGACTACATTTCTAGAAGAGGAATTCCTGTGCTAAATATCGAGCATATTTTTAACTAAAAATTATCTTCGAAAGCAATTATAGCAATTTAAACTTCTAACAGTGTAGGAGATTGTGTGTTTATTCATATTCTTGCCATGGAATTGTCACATTTTAAAATTATTGCTAATCTGATCCCTGGATATATGGAAACACTGAGAAATAATGAGTAAGGCTAGGGATCTTATCACAGAAATAAGCTGCTTTCAGTTCCTTATTTGTGAACTCTATTTATTTTGTACATTATTCTAATAAATTTTTAGAGTTTCTTATTTATTTGTGAAAGATTTTCTCTGTTAAGACAATCAGCTTTTTGCATACTCTGTCGTATAATCTAAATATTTTCCAAGTCTGTTTTTGTGGTTGTATTGTTTTTATTTTGTTTATGATGCCTTTATTGTATATTTATAAATCAAATATATCTACTTTTATGGCCTTTGGGTTTTGAATCTTGCATAAAAGATGTTTCTTAGCAAAGATTAAAAAAAGAAATCATTTACTTATAGTATTTGCATGTGTACATATCTGTGTGTGTTTACATCTTTGGTCATTAGAATTTTATTTTGGTATAGTTATGTAGAAATCCTTCTGATGAGCCTTGAAATGACTGTGAACTCAACACCTTGACTAAAGCCTTATGAGGGACCCTGAACCGTGGGCACTGAGGTAAACCCCTGAATTCCTGACCCACAGAATCTGTGAGATCATAAGTACCAATTTTTTTTAACTTCTAAGTTTTGGAGTAATTTGCTATGTAGCAATAGATAACCAATAATATTCATTTAACCAAGTTTTATTTAAGTTTTTTTTTAAAAATCAAAATTGGATGGTGAATTTGGCCAAAAGGCCTTATTTTTTTGGTCATTCATCTTATTAATATGATGAATTACATTAACAGATTTTTAAATAATGCATCATCCTTATGTTCCTGGAAAAAAACTCCTTTTTAAAAATATTAGTCTTTTGATGCACTGCAGGATTATATATATGTGATTTATTTAAGGTTTTACGTTAACATTCATAAATGATGTATCTATATATGTTTTGATTGTCAAAAGTTTTGGCAGTTCTACACTTGGAAAAAATTTTAAAGTATTGGAATTTTCCATTCCTTCAAAGTTTAATTGACTTCACCTGTGATTCCCTTCAGGACTGGTATTTTTTAAAAGTGAAATATTTGAAAATCCTCTCAGTTCTTCACTATAATTGTGTTTAGATTTTATATCTCACCTATGGCAAAATTTCATATTTTTTTAGAATAAACTACATGACATCTGTGTTTTAGAAACTGAATAGAGTTGTGCAAAAATACTTTTATATTTCTTTTACATTTCTAACTATCCCTGGTTATTTCCTCATGTTTAGCTCTCAACCTTTAACTGATGTGAGCTGGAGGTAAATGCCCCCACTTCATGCTCACTCAGGTGGGACAACTCTGAGGCATGATCTATATGGTTTGCCAGAATCCCTAGCTGGACGGAGCCCTGTTGTCCAGAGCAGGAACCTATTCCATATTGCACCACATACCATCTGGTGATTTTTTGGATCACTTCCCAAAGAGGCTATTTGGACTGAAATCCTAGTCCCACTGTCGAAACCCTGGTGAAAAGAAACATAGACACCCATCCCAGAGAAACTCTTTTCCCATAGCTCCATAATCAAAATTCATAAAAGCTTTATTACTATTAATTTTGAATATTATTCTTTTTTCTGAGGGTCACAAGAGAGAGAAATCAAGCATTGTGGGATGACAGTCAATGATGAGAAGAAAGTTCTTTGTAGGAACACTATTTTCAGATTCAATGAACAGAAAACTAGCTCACAAATGGTGTTGCTCATCATTTCATGATTCATTATGATTAATTTTTTTTGAAAAAAATTTTTGAATGTTTATTTAATTTTGAAGGAGAGAGACAGAGGACAAGTGAGGGAGGGACAGAGAGGAGGGAGACACAGAATCCAAAGCAGGCTCCAGGCTCTGCGCTCTCAGCTCTTAGCACAGAGCCTGACTCGGGGCTCAAACCCACGAACCATGAGAGATCATGACCTGAGCCCGAGTCGGCCACTTAACTGACTGAGCCACCCAGGTGCCCCTATGATTCATTATGATTACTGAGTAACAAAGATTTTCTATATGGGTATAAAATATTATATTATGTTTTAAAAAAGAACAATTGCCAAAGAAAACTAAAGCTGTCATAATTCTAATTTGCCCTTCTTAATTGGCTTTATAGAAAATCTGCATTTGCTTATGCTTTATCTTCAGAATCTAATGTAATGTGTTCTACAATTTGAAGAGCTTTATGATTACTAACAACAACTTGGGATTTACAACTCTCTATACAGTATGGGCTTATTTCAAATAATGAAAACTATGTCAAATAAAATCAAATAGAATCTTACTTAGTATCTAAAAAAGTAGTCACAGTATCGAAAAAGGCAGACATTGAAGAAATACTTAGTAATCTGTTACTAATATAACAGAACTAATCGACCCTTAGAAGATGAGTTTCTCTTGTGATTTACCATAACCTTAGTTATATCAGAGGACTGCTATTTTCAATACTGGTTGTAAGACACAGGGCATTTGTGACAGCCCATCTCTTCCAGTTATGGTATTGGCTGAAGATATTCAGAGCAGTACTTAAGTTTTCAGATGAGCAACCCTTATTCTTTCTGATCATGACAAGCTTCCTGCTGCTAACATTTATACTTTTTTTTTTTTTTACGGGGATATTGATATTCTTTTATGGGGAGCTGATTATCTCAGGAGGCCAAACATTTCTAGTCCATTTCAAGTGGATACTTATAGGAAACAAATTTTTTGATGCATTTTCCCTGAGAAGTGATTTATTTTTTCCATGATCATTTAACAACGCTTTTTGATGCCATGTTATTCTTAGTTATATCTCCTCCATCCAAATTCACACCTCTCAAGGCTGCTTATGGATTGTGAAGATTGACTTAGCCTAAATATTCATATAAAGAATGGCCTTGTGAGCATCTGTTTTTATTAATCTGGACTCAATTCATGTTTATTTTCTATAGGTTTAATAATTTCACTCATAAGATAACAACAGAGAGTTTTACAGGAAAAATAGTATAATCCTTTTTACTCATATTCTTCAATAAAATCTCTATATGTAAGAGGAAATCCATTTTGAATGGGCTTTGAAAACTGTTATTTTTATTAATGTGGATTTTTCCTTGAAAAGTTGACCCATTATTTGCAAAAGTATAATTCAGGAAAAAAAAAACTTCTAGTAAAGTAGGGATAAAATTTATTGTTAATAAGCCTATTTTTCTTTTTTTGCTCTTTTTTTTAATATAGTTTATTTATTTTTGAGACAGAGAGACAGAGCATGAGTGGAGGAGGGTCAGAGAGAGGGAGACACAGAATCTGAAACAGGCCCCAGGCTCTGAGCTGTCAGCACAGAACCTGATGCAGGGCTTGAACCCAGGAACCGTGAGATCATTACCTGAGCCGAAGTCGGACGCTTAACTGACTGAGCCACCCAGGCGCCCCTTTCTTTCTTTGCTCTTTAAAAATATGGCCTGAGTCAATGAAAGCTTGAAGAAAGAAAATTTAAAGAAGTTCAGTAATTACATTCTCTATGTCATCTTTTTAACTAAATTGTGTTCTGTTATGAAAATTAACTGTGGTGTTTAATGTATTTTTTCCTTTATATAATGTTCTAAGGAAAGTGCATTTCTAGAGAAAACTTTCAAATATGACGGCAAACATAATAAGCTATTATCTACGGACAGAGATTTGGTGAAATAAGTACAAAATTGTATACAAAATTGTGAAATGAGTAAAATTTGCCATGAACACTCACATACTACTTATTCTTTTGAAGGTAGGGGAGAGGGGACCCTGACCACTGTCTCAGAGCCTTGGATAAAGTATCAACTCCATACCCAATGTGGGCTGGGAAGATACTCGAAACAAAATAGGAAAAGAAATGCCAACTGCACATTTCACAAGTGAGTCAAATAAGACACAAAAAGGACAGGTAATTGCTCAACTTCCACAAACAGAGTCTAAATTAGAAAAATTCATGGGTCATGTTGCAACTCTGATAATAAAACCAGTCATATACAGGAAGTCACAGACATTATCATTGACCTTCTATGAGTCAAGGAAGATAACTGCAGTATTTTTTCATTAATATAATATGAAAACATATTTAACTCTATAAGGCCATATTGCAGGGTGACTTTAAAATTTAGCTCATATTCAGTCTCCTCTAGGAAGCTTGCACATTGTTCCCCTCAACTCAGTCCAGGATGGATGCCCTTCCCACATCCTTCTGTAGTTCCCTTTTTTTATGATACTTTCCCTACTTTGATTGCCTTATTTCTTGCATGTCTCCTCCAGTGAATTCTATGGTCTTTGAATATACAAATCATACTCAGGCATCTTTAGACCTAAAATTAGATTATTGCCTCAGATAAGATAAGTTCCTGTTCACTGCTTATTTTCTAAATGAATGAGTGAATGACAATTCACTGTTCCAAGACCCTATTACCACTAACTACCCCGATGACCTGCTCACAGCTTTTTTTCAACTAATTAAGATTTTAGCTGATAAAAGTTGCCATGTTTTTCCTTTTAAGGATATTTGAATTTTCACAGGGGACACATTAGAATCTAAAGAAAATCTGATAACAAACTTTCAAAAATTATAATATTCAGTCGGGGGAGGTACTATTTTAAACAGAGACATTCTATATAATCATATTATATAGATAGCCTGTGCCATCGCTTCATAAAACTAGCCTCACTTTATTGTTATATAGAAATGCACAGATATGTATATTTGGAGAGAGAACCAATGAGTCTGAGGGATGCTAAGATACATAGAACTATACTGCTGCGTTTGAACCTGACTAGATTAAACTTCCTTTTGGTTTGCTTGGTAAGAGCTGTGGTATGAGATGCAGTGAAAGAGAGGAGGGAAAATACCCTGTCTTGTCAATAATGCTACAGTGGCTAGTTGCACCCTTAGTAAGCATGTGTCTAATGGTTGCGGAGATATCTACTTTTTGCTATTTTGCTTCTCACCTGGTAATGATTCCAAATGTACGACATTTGAAAAAGACATAAATCATTAGTTCCCAGTTAGAACAGCAATTCTAAACCAAGCAATGTGTTTGGCATTTTCAGAAACGCTTTATTGGAATGATCAAGGGGTCGAAAGGCTGGAGTTAGGTATAATGATCATTTCCCTTAAACAGGAGAAGGTCATGATGAAAGTTGCTTTTTATCAGTAATTAGAGTTCTATCACACCAACATGTCCTAATTATGATATTTAGACCATTAGCAGATGAACAATGTTATTTAGATTCTGCTACGGAAAATCCCCCCAGGCTGTGTGGCATCTTAGGGAATGATGGAGTACAATGCTATTTGTGGTCTACTCACGCACTTACCCAACCCGCCCTCCATACACACTCCATCTGGACTCATTTATTAAGGGCACTTTTGTGTTAACACAGAACTTGAGAAGTGGCACCTCAATGGGCTTGGAGATGAAAACAAACATCCCTGTATCTTATTAAATTTTGCACAACATGGAAAACATTATGAATGGTGAGATAGAGTGAAACTTCAGTAGAAAACGAGCAACAAACATTTATGAATCACCACAGTCCCCTTTGAATTACACTCTCAGCAACACAGGCAAGGAAATCAGGAGGATCCAGATTCAGAAATTAGAAAATATACAGAAGTTGTTTCAAAATGATTTGCCTAACATTTTTTTTAGGCTAACTTAATCAGACATATTCACTCATGATTCATATTCAGTGTCATGCATTAAGGATAGGAAGAATCCTGCCCAATAGATGCTTTTGCCTAGAAGACTCTGAAATGTTAAAAAAAAAATTCTGTCCAGTGGATTATGAAGATGGATTGTTGGCACAGTTTCCTGGACAATTTTGCACTTTTTCATAGTGAGAAGGAAATAACACTGGTTTGATGTTCCCACAGACACAGCTGGGTGTTAAGCATCATGGAATTTCCCTGGTTTAACTTGTGCTGTTAGTCCAGCTTGGCTTGCCCTGGGCTGGCAATCTAGTGTCACTTGACCCAAGCAGAGGCTCAATCACTTTGGTCACATGACGACAGTACTTTAGAGTTTAAAAGCTCTTTTGTCTCAGGAAATTTTCCCAATTATTCAATCTAAGGTTTCATTTGTTTAATGACTTCCTCATTTTGCCATCTAATGTGCTTCCCCATTCCTTCATCTTTTTGCCTTTTTATTTTGTTTAGTTATTCTTTGGTCTAGTTATGGTTAATTTAATCTTTCCTCCTAAGTCAATGCCTCTAACCCCTGGGGGCGCAAGGCCAAAGGCCAAATGACTTTAACTGCCAATATATAAAAACTCTCAAAGCTTGGTGAGGTGGGTGTCATTACTGAAGACATGTAAGTGGTGGTGGGGGTGGGGGATGTCTATACTGTCAGGCATAGTAAAGTGTCAACGCTGAGTTGCAATCATTCAATATGAAGTCCTTTTATTGGGGGTAGTAGAGCTTTTAAAGGTTTTTCCTTTCGTGTTTATTTAGGCATTTTGTCCCATTAATTGGGTGGGAGGGATTGAGGAGTTTATAGGAACAAGTTCAATGAGCACCCTGGGTGATGTGTGGCCACTTGGAGCTCTAAGAGGGAACGTGTTTTGTGGAAAATACTTAAACACATTTCTATAAAATGTTTAACAGAATTGTGCACAATGCTTTAAAAGTTTTACTAAGCAGGTTAATTCCAAACTTGTAGTATGACAAACATATAGAGCAATGGAAGAAATCTCACAGGCTTTAAACATATCAATATGTGCCCATTGCTCCTTTGTCAAATATGTGATTTTCTTTTGGTCAAAATCAATACCAGATGCATAAGAGTACTCAATAAATGTTAAATGGACTAATTTTTATTTATATTCATCCAATTTTCTTTCTTTCATTGTTTGTGGTTTTTATTCCATGAATTCTAATCTTATTTTGTCAGTCCTCTTTCCTCTAAGGTTTAATTTTAAGCATTCTTTACATTTTTATCCAAAATCTTCAGGTTTTGTTGTCATAATTTACACTTTGTACTCTTTCTGTCACTTATTCACATTTGTGTTTGTTTCATTTTGGACATTTTTCTTCTTTATAATTCCTTGCCAGTGTGTGTTGCCTCTGCAAGTGAGCTTATGCTAATTTTCATTTTAAACAGCTTAAGGGTGCTTGGGTGACTCAGTCAGTTAAGTGTCCAACTTCAGCTCAAGTCATGATCTAATAATCGTTCGTTGATTCGAGCCCCTCGTTGGGCTCTGTGCTGACAGCTTGGAGCCTGGATCCTGCTTCAGATTCTGTGTCTCCCTCTCTCTCTCTGCCCTCCCCACCCCCGCACTCTCTATCTCCCTCAAAAATAAACATTAAAAAAAATAGGGGCACCTGGGTGGCTCAGTTGGTTAAGTGTCCAACTTCAGTTCAGGTCATGATCTCGCAGTTCGTGGATTTGAGCCCAGCATCAGGCTCTGTGCTGACAGCTCAGAGCCCGGAGCCTGCTTCAGATTCTTTGTCTCCCGCTCTCTGCCCCTCACCCGCTCACACACTATCTCTCTCTCTAAAATAAATTAAAAACAAAATCAAAATCCTTTAAATAAATTTAAAAAAAACAGCTTAAAAATTTCCAGAGAAATATTCAAGCCCTGTTTTAAAATATGTTTCATAAAGTGGTTTTTACAGAAATTAGAGATTGAAAAATGTGTGATAGTAGCATATCACTTTTTTTCTCTCAATTAATCTACAACTGTTTTGAAAATCCTAGTTCATATCTTTAAGACAATTTTTATTGTCTAATTATTTTTTTGTTTTTAAGTTTTTTTATTTTTGAGAGAGAGAGAGAGAGAGAGTACACAAGTGGGAGAGGGGCAGTGAGAGAGGGAGACAGAGGATCTGAAGGTGGCTCTGTGCTGACAGCAGAGAGCCCGATGCAGGGCTTGAACTCACAAAGTTCAAGTGAGATCATGACTTGAGCCAAAGTTGGACACTTAACTGACTGAGCCACCCAGGCACCCCTTAGACAATTTTCAAAGTCAGTATTTCATTAGCTGGGAAGTAATTCTCATTAGTTTATGCCAGTAATTTTCATATTTTATAGTCTTTCTAGCACATAGTACCCATTTAACAAATGAAAATTACTTTGCTTTCTGATATGCTTTGAGTTCCAGGAAATCATTTTACATACAAAGGAGAACATATTATTTGGCAAATTGTCAGGGAAATAAGGTGGAATTTCTCCTCCTCTTTTGAGTCAATTTATCTATCTTTTACACTAATAATCAGTTTCAGAGTATTTAGAGGAATTTGTTCCTTTACAATAGCCAAATGAACGTTTACCAGCAAGTGCAAGAAAATTCTTCCACTGTTTCTATTAGGTTAAACTAACTGGGTTGAGGATTAGTATTCATGGAAAATACCATGTATGATGTTACTAAATATAAATGCATACAAATTGTTATTAAATATTTCCAAGCATCACAGGTTGAACTAGGTTATCACTTTCTGTGCTTTCAGATATCTTAACAATTGATTTGAAACATCACATATTTCCTTTAGTGGTAGCAGCCATCAAAATAGCCAAAATTACTACACTGGCATGTCAGGTCCAGTCTGGCGGGAACACATAAACATGATCATCATTAGCAAATATGGGCCAGATGTTCATCCTCTAAGAATCTATGGAAATGATTACTTGTGTTATGGTGTATAGTCAATCTTGACATGAAAAAAACAAACTTAATTTAGCATAGAAGAAAGTACAAAATTTCAAATGATCCTACTGCACCTCTGGAGAAAAGAAACTATATGAGATTTTCTTAAGTAAAGTTGGTATTTTGGATATTGATAACTATTAAGTTGTCCAACAAGAGTAATCTTTCCATCTATTCCTAATTGTAATCTCTTATTGTATCATCTGATCTACTTTATTAGAATGGCCTAATTAAAAAATTTTCTAATGTTTATTTATTTTTGAGACAGAGAGAGAGAGAGAGACAGAATATGAACAGGGGAGGGGCAGAGAGAGAGAGGCAGACAGAATCTGAAGCAGGCTCCAGGCTCTGAGTTGTCAGCACATAGCCTGACGCGGGGGCTCGAGCTCACGAGTTGTGAGATCATGGCCTGAGCCAAAGTCAGACTCTTAATTGACTAAGCCACCGAGGTACCCGTGGAATGGCCTAATTTAAAAGACTGAGAACTTTTTTCTTTTCTTTTCTTTTTTTTAAACTTGGATATACCTCTTTTCTTCCAGTTATTCTAATTTCATCTACTAATTTTACTATGGGAGACAGTCAATGGACAATTTCTTAACTATTCTTCCTTGTTTAAAAAAATTACTACTTTTTTTGTTTAATGACTACATTCTAGCATACCAATTGGCTTGAAGACAGAACTTCATTAATAACCTTATAGAACATGTCACTTGTCATATTTTGGTCTATTTTGTTTTCTTCTCATTAGCATGAAGGACAGATAAAACTATCACTTTTTTTTAAATAACATCTCTGTTCATGGCTGGTACTTTTATCTTTTGTTGTCATAGAAATAGAAGCTCGGTATCGTACATTAAAATATGGCTGCAAAACTAAAAGAATATAGAAATTTCTTCCACAGATTTTCAAACATTGTGCTCGAGTATCAGACTACAGTGACTTATACCTTATTATAATGAAGTATGTCACTGAATAATGATTGTACAGCCATCGAATATTAATTTGGGGCATTATTAAAAATTATCATAATTTTTCATACATCTCGATTCTATGTATATGGAATTTCACTGGCATATTTGGGGCAAAGGTTTTCAGTGAAGCTGGATATAGATGGTCTATACAAACCACACTGAAAAGAACATTGAGACTCAGTTCAAGAGTGTATATTTTCAAGTCATACCAAAATACAATTGTGCTGTCTGTCACAGTCTTAAAATGTATTTCACCTTTAGAGTCACATATGCAATGGCATATCTGAAGATTGCTAAGTAGACAGGATTGACCAAGCAATGTTCAATAACTTTGAAAGCAGTTTGAAATGAGCTGAATATTATCTATGGAGCATATGAGTCACAGAGTCATGAACACTGGTGGATATTAAAATCGATACGAATACATCCTCGTATATAATGTCAAACTCCAGAATCTTGTAGCTAATGAATCAAAACGTTTCACTTTTCTTAAGCATTTTTAGTTTGAAATTACACTAAAAGTTCTCTGGTGACAGTCTAATAATTATTTTTCACATTCCAATAATACAGTATTTAGAATTATTTTAAAACTAACCATTTTGTATTTTAAATATACTTTATTGCTAATACATAGTTCTTAGCCTAATCAATCAAATATCTATCAATGTGTACTGAACCAAGGGGATGCTGCCAAATTTCCCTGGGCTTATGCACACCAGAGATTAAGTTTCTAGTCTATTAGAGTTCAAAAACAAACCACAGTTCCTAATACCACTTAAATTAGTCACATTTAGTTGTGGGAGAAGGTTGACATACTAAACAACAGCACTGGTATAAACTTGCATTTCTTCTTTTAATCTTTATTAGAATAATGGTATTAGATATACTTGGATTTCTCTGATGAGTTTATTTTGTGAATTTAAGTATATGTGCTGCTGAAGTGAGCACTATTTTATAAATTTAAGGTTCTTAATAAATTAATAAAGCCACACCTTTTAACTTTTAGATCAACTTCTGATGTCCCAAAGAAGTGCCACTTAACTTTTGGTCTCACATTTCCCTCTAACTGGTGTTAGTATGGTTTTTGACAATTAGCCACTTACTGTGTTTTAATATGATTCTCCACTAACTTCATGCATGTTAACTCCTGCTAACATCCTCACACATTACCCTGATAGTGGATGTTGTATATTTCTTTTTCATCTTCATTACTTTCTTTTTGTAGCATCTAGTAAACTAATATAAAAAACTACTATTTGAATTAAGAATACATTTTCATTGGGGTGCCTGGGTGGCTCAGTTGTTGAGCATCTGACTCTTGGTTTTGGCTCAGGTCATGATCTCACAGTTTCATGAGTTCAAGTCCTGCATCTGGCTCTGCACTGGCAATGTGGAGCCTGCTTGGAATTCTCTCCCTCTTTCTCCCTCTGCCCCTCTCCTGCTCACGCTCTCTCTCTCTCTCTCTCTCAAAATAAATAACTAAACTTAAAATATTTTAAAAATGATTCAATTTTATTTAACATATTAATGAATTCTCACAAACCAGTGAATTTCTATATATGTTTATACATATGTATGTGCATGTGTATGTACATATGTATATGTAAATATGATTGAGTGAGATAATTAACTGATCAGAAAAGAGAATGAAAAAAAATATATTTACACATCTAGTAAAATGACCAAAATCCAAAACACTGAAACCACCAAATGTTAGCAAGAATGTGAGCAACAGAAATTCTCACATTGCTGGTAAGAATGCAAAATGGTCCAGCCACTTTGGAAGACATTTTGGGGTTTCTTACACAACTAAACATCCTCTTACCATATTATAGAGCAATTGTGCTCCTTGGTATTTATCCAAAGGAATTGAAAACATGTTCACACAAAAACCTGCACACAGATGTTTATAGCAGCTTTATCCATAATTGTCCAAACTTGGAATCAACCAAGATGTCGTTTAGTAGATGAATGGATAAATGAACTGTGGTATATTCGGCCAATGGAAATGGTATATCCAGCGCTAAAGGGAATGAGTTATCAAGCCATAAGAAGACATGAAGAGACCTTAAATGCATATTATTAAGTAAAGGAAGGCAATCTGAAAAGGTTACACACAATATAGTTCCAATTATTTGACATTCTGGAAAAGGCAAAATTATGAAGACAATAAAAAGATCAGTGGTTGGCAGGGGTGGAGAGAAGGAGGGAGAGAGATGAATAGGCAGAGAACAGAGGATTTTCAGATCAGTGAAAATATTAAAATAGTGGGTATATGTCATTATACATTGGTCCAAAGCCATAGAACCTACAATATCTACAGTGAACCCTAAAGTAAATGATGGACTTTGGATGATAATGATGTGTCAATGTACTTACATAAGTATATACTTCTCTCTCTCTCTCTCTCTCTCTCTCTCTCTCTCTCTTTCATCTATCTAGTTAGTATATAGCTTTATATACATATACTATGTATATAGTATATATGTATACTATATACATATTATATATGTGTATATATAACTGTAAGTAGATAGCACTATTTACCAAGGGCAAAAAAAGAAAAGTTCCATATCTATCATAGAACTGAAAAAACTACCATTACCTATTTATTCTTCTTGCTCAAGTCCTTCACTCTAAGTGCCTTCATTAAATGTATTTCTCATTGGGATGAAGATAAGCAACAATTTTTGAACTATTTCCAAATAATTTGTCCATGTAAAATAGTTTATACATGTTTATTTTGAGTCCTTAATGATGCGTATAATTAGAGGGTAGAAATTTTGCAATGATACCTTGGAAGGAATAACGGTAGTTGTCAGGTGGTTCTAATCACATGCATGGCTTGAAGAAAATGATTGACAAAAGTATTCAAGTCTTAGTTTAAGTCCAAATGGCTGGATTTTCATACAAGCATACTAAAAGTTTATCTTCTGTCCAGTGTCCTCAGGGCTGCAATTGCCCAAACCAAACTGAAAATTTGATTATACAGTTTGCCAGGTTATCATGCTAGCTGAATTCACCAAGCCTCTGACCTGAGGAAAACTGGAATTTTGAAAATTGGAATGGGAACATATAGAAGGAAAACAGCCTCCCATGGGCAGTGGAATCGGCCCCTTTCCTGTAAATAGGTCTTAACTTGAAGATATTGACTTCCCCAGGTGGAAGGATCTCAAGTCACCTCACATTGCCTCCAGATCTATAATCAGAACTAGAATCAAGAATATTTGAGCAGGGAACCCACAAACAAAGTCCTTGGGCTGGTAAGATTTTGGTAATTTATATGATTTATATGGGTACAGATGTGGAGAATATGTGTAAGAATGGAATCTGAAAAATCTAGACATAAGAGGGAAAGGAATAATTTTAGAACAGGTTGAATTAATCAATACAGATTCAGTTACCAAGTTGGTCCTTCATTCACCATGCTAGCTAGAGCAGTTGGGTGTGGTTCTTTTTTTCTTTTCCTTTCCATTTTTTTCCTCCCAGTTTGGTTAACTTTACCCTGAACTCAAATTCTTCAGTATAATGTAGAGGAAAGAATCTAAAGGCTCACAGATTAGTAAATGTTGGAGAGGATTGAACACACTGGAGTGCTCAACTGCACCCTAACCATGCTCTCTTAAGGGGCTAGCATGTGTTCATTACTCCAAAGTTTTGAGGAATATCCCAGGGAGTGGAGTCCCATTATCTCTTAAAGGTGATGCTAGGGGCTGCACTCTGGAAGAAAGTGATGCTTGTGTGTGATACTGCACTTGAAAAGGGCTCCGTGATCTCAGTGTGATACTAGATTCCAGAGTGTCAGAAGATAAGAAATGGAACATACCTGCTAGGTTAATTGAATCACAGTGACTCTAAAGAGCAGCAGTATCAGAAAAGGGATCAGACCAGTATGATCTAAAAGGCACTTTGTGTCAGTATATTGATCATTAGGCCCCTGAAATGAACATAGAACTGAATGAACCGTAGACCTAGTGAGTGGAGGCCTTACCTAAGCCACCAAAATTTATAATATTTCTTTGCCCAATTTCCAGACGTGGTTTAGTTCAAATATCTAGTGGTCCTTTGACCCAGAGAGGGAGAGAAAATTTTGAGTTTGAACTCTGGTATAATACTGTAAGTATATACTTTGAGTCTCCCTCTTAATGCTTTCCCAAAGGGATCTCTATCTATTTACCAGAATAACTATGTCTTTGGGAAAGACCGTGATCAATGACAATTAAATATAAATTATATAATTTATTTTAAGGAATTAGCTCATATGATTATGGACGCTGAAGCTGAGATCTAGAAAAGCCTTGGTGGGGCGGGGGGAGGGGGAGGCGCCTGGGTGGCTCAGTCAATTAAGCATCAGACTTCCTCTCAGGTCACGATCTCACAGATTGTGGGTTTGAGCCCCACGTTGGGGTCTGCGCTGACAGCACAGAGCCTGGAGCCTGCTTCAGATTCTGTGTCTCCCTCTCTCTCTGCCCCTCCCTCACTCACACTCTTTTTCCCTCTCTCTGTCTCTCAAAAATAAATAAACATTAAAAAAATTTTTAGAAAAGCCAGTGGTATAGTTCTAGTCTGAGTCCAAAGGCCTAAGAACCAGAAGAATCAGTGGTTTAAGTTCTCGTCTGTATCTGAACCATGATTTTTCCTTGTGTAAGTCTCAGTCTGAGGGCAGGAGAAGACTGATGTCCTGGCTCGTAAAGTTAGTGAAAATTCTCTCCCTTCTTCTGTTTTTTTTTGTGTTTAATTCAGGCCTTTAATGGCTTAGTTTATGCCCAGTTACATTGGGAAGGGCAATCTACTTGACTTAGTCTATCCATTCAAATGCTAGTCTCATCTGGAAATACCTTCATAGACACAGCTAGAAATAACATTTAACTAAATATCTGTGGCTCTGTCAAGCTGACACATAATACTAACCATCACAAGCAGATTGGGAGGACTGGGAGAAATCATTGTTTGGACAGATATCCCAAGTCTCATAAGAAACAACTTCACCAGGGCTAATACTGTCATTCTTTCAAAAGACTGGAGACAGCAGGTGTTGAGGGATAGGACCAGATCAGAAGTGGAAGAATATAAAGACACATGTCATATGGTTACTGTGGCTGACAGTCTGGGTTGAGGGTGAGGCATCTGTTGGAGAACTCCTCCAATAGGTGGAGGGTACATTGTAAATGGAATTAAGGCATTGCATGAGTGGATGGGCACAAGATGAGGAACCTGTGGTTGGGGGATTAATATGATCAATATTAATATGATTTAATCTGTACCATAGGTAAGGCCTGATGGTATTTGGTTTATACAAAAGAAGGAGCATTTATCCTATAAAGTGCTATATTACTGCATGTTATAATAGTTACTGTATATTCTCATTTCTGTCTTACCTTTAATATGCTTCTAATACTTTCTTATGTCCATTCCTAACTGCTTTGCATACCCATTAGCTAGTCTCCTTTTTGAGAAGTGAGAAAAATAAAAGAATGTATTTTAGGTTCCTACTAGCATATTTAAAACTACTCAATTTATAACATTCAAAAAATATTAATTGATTTATTTCAGGAAGGATTTAAGGTAATTTATAAAGATATCTGTGGAACCCACAAGATTAAAAAGAAATAAGTGAAGAAGTTAGAGTTAAAAAAGGAAACACAGGTAAGAAACTTAGATTAAAGTTTGGATAAAGATTTACCTAAAATGTCTTGTATATTCCCTAGGGGTATGTCATACATTTGATTTTATGCTTCATGGTAGCTAAGATAAAACTGGAATCTTGATCTGTTACACGTATCAACATCCATAAAATAAAAACTAATTTCCCTGAGTACATATGGTTAATCCTTCTACTGAATTCTGGGGGAAATTTCTTTCATAAAATGAGACAATGTAATATAGTGAGCATCAACCATATCGTAAATATGATGATGAGATTCTTAGAGATGTTTATTCTAAGTTGAAATGTAAGTGGAGAGGTAGTAGGAAAGCCAAGATTAGTAAATTCTAATCTTTGAGGGACCAAACAATCTACCACACGTGATTCAACTCCCTGTAGGTCTGGCTGCATCCCAGAATAACATTTAGAGTATCTAGAGCAATCAGACAATCTTTAGGAATATCATCTCTTACAATCATGTCTATTAGATGTCATCAACAAAAGTTTCAGGTTGTATTTCCTTGCAATGCCCTAAAGAGGTGAGGTGATTGTTAAATTGACTCCAGTAAAAGAACAACGGTATCATCAACAGCAATGTCACTGTTGTCTTAATTATGAAAATTGCAGAATTGTATCAGGCAGATTGCTAAAATGGCCCTAAGATCCTGCCCACAGCCACTTCCAGTATAATTTCCTCCACTTGGATGTGGGCAGGACACATGAATATGACGGATGGCATTCCTGGGATTAGATTATGTAACATGGCAGGGAAAGGTGAAGGGATCTGAAGATGTAATTAAGTCTGTAATCAGGTGATGTTAACACAATCAAAAGGAAGATAATCCTGGGTGGGCCTCACCTAATCAGGAAAGCTCTTTTTAAAAGGCTTACAGTAGTAGCTGCAGGCCAAGGATCTGCCCTTCTTGGCTTTGAACAAGCAACTCTCCATGTTGTGGAAAGGACCATGTATCTTGAACATAAAAGGTGGCCTATAGGAGATGAGAGCAATCCCTGGCCTGGGCAATAGGCTAACAAAAGATTCAATGATTGTTAAGCAGTTATGTTTTCAAAATTTTAATTAACATTTCCTTGAAATAAACTGATAGAAGATTTAGAGATATGTGGCAATGATAAAATACCTTGGATGCTTCTAGGCTTTGAAAATTAAAACAACACAGCAATGGGTTCTTCTGAGGTTTCTGTTTAGATACTCTGGGTTTTAGTAATTGCTATCTCTAATAACTGCTTGGAAACACTGAAACCGAAGAAAAAAGAATGAGGAGTTATTAGAGGTCAACTAAACTTTTTTAAAAGAAAACTTTTGACCCGATTTAGGATGTAAGTAAAGCATAATGTGATATATCAAAAATACATTTAAAGATGCATGCAAATGAGCATGTACAGCAATAACCATATTAATGTTTTGAAGGATTCCTACGGAAAGAATAGCCAGGAAGAAGAAAGATAATTAAGGAGTCATTCTCTGAAATATCCCAGGGTTATTTTTTAAACAGCAGGGCTGTGGGAGAGAATAAATTAGGGTCCAGAAATACAGCAGTAGCTGCCCACTGCAAAGCCAGACTGACTCAGGCAGATTGCTTGGTAAATGTGGATCAGAATGAGATTTTTATTCAGAATGGTTAATTAGAAGCTAATTAAGTCAGTTAAGAGGATCTATTGACCCTAGAACTCCCTATAGTCTTTGTATAACCTCCTGCCTGCTTCTCGGGAGGATGCAGCTTTGCCCTGTGACCAGGAGTCAGATGTTAATGGGCTGTATACATTGGTGAGTAATGCTTCATATAATAAGGAGACTGCCCAGAGCACGTACAGACACAAAACAAACCCTCTGGTTGCAGGGAGTCTTGAAGTACGATTGTGAGCAGTTGCTCTTGCAACAATAAAAGCCCTCTATGGGACCTTGCCATGGCCCCCTTGGGCTGGCCAGGCTGCCTGTGGCTTTAGGGCTTACTCCACTTTGACAGCTAATATAAACATGCTAATGCAGTTATGGAAGGAAAGAAAATTCAGAAGAGAGGCATGTGATAAAGGTGATCAAGCCCCAAAGAAGGAAAAAAGAAGTGAAGAAAGGGGGAAAGTCACATTTTCTTTCCCCCCTTTAAATGCAACAATCCACTGAACAAAAGGGAATTAGAACGTTGTGACCATGTATCTCTGCTAAAAAACTATAGATATAGATATATACATACATCCTTTTAATATATATATATATATATATATATCCTTTTTATGATGAATTGGACTAAGGCTTTAGTTGTGTGAAAACTGTTTTCACAAAGCTACATGTGAATTACATTTTAATACTTTTAAGCAGTAATTATAATTAGCATGAAAATGATTGAATCTCTAAGAGCTAATAGCTTTTTCTGTGTCAAAGATTTTTACATTAATTGTTTATTTTTGCCCATAAACCCCCCATGAGGTAAATAGGGATAGCATCTTTATTTTTATTTGAAAGACAGGAAAATCAGACTGATGTGGTTAAGGAACTCAGCTGAGGTGGTTTGGGAAAGCTGGTGTGAGAGAAGCTGGGTTTGCTCCCAAGATAATACTTTTGTCACAAGACTCTATTGTCTTGCTTAAAAGAGAATAAAACATTATTATTATGGCCAAGAGAAAGCCATTTTGCAAGAATATTACTAATTTCATTTCTAACTATAGCGGTAGTCTTGCAGTGTTGGAGATAAAGCAATTTAGGTTTTTAAAGAAAAATAGAAAAAAATGACAGGCCACGGACAGTCACTCTGTAATTAACAGTCACAGGTTTCAGACTTACTCTCCACCTCTTTCAAAGCAGTTAACTCTCAGGGTGCTGTGTTTTGGTCAAGTAGCATCAAGTGGCCTCTTTAGGGGCGCCTGGGTGGCTTAGTCATTTAAGCATCTGACTCCTGGTTCCTGTTTAGGTTATGATATCAGGGTTCATGGGATAAAGCCCTGTGTTGGGCTCTGAGCTAGTAGCACGGGGCCTGCTTGGAATTCTCTCTCTCTCCCTCTCTCTCTCTCTCTCTCTCTCTGCTCCTCTCCCATTCATTTTCTATCTCTTTCTCTCAAAATAAATAAACTTTAAAATTAAGTAGCTTCTTTAACATGGAGGGCTCATTTGACAAGATTAATAATACAGTGAAATACACTGAATCAAGAACAGTGTAGTTGACCTCAATGTTTGCAGAATTTTTGTTATTTACTTTTAACTATTTACAGAAGAGCCCGAAGATTTACAATGTGGAATTTGTCATGTCATCAGGCATGCCTTTCTGTCACCTGCAAGGATAACTTGCTAATGCAGAAATTGTGTAGAGAGCTATAGTCCATTGACTCTTTCTGATATAAAATCACTCTGAAGTATTTAGGACTATTATTTTAAGGGTAATTTTATAGCACTGCAGATGTGTCGAGGCTTTGAGTATTACAAATGCCCAGCTTTTACTCTATCAGGGAGAAACAGAAACAACATCTTAAATTTCGCATAAGTTATTTTGTGTTTTATTAGTATGTTTTAAAAACTTCACCATGTGTATTCTTTTTAGGTCACCAAAGACTCATGCAAGCGCGTGCGTGTGTGTGTGACTGCAAATCCTGAGGGCCCCTTCTTTGTTCTCAATCTCTTTACTGATTCTGTACCTTTTTAAAAATATTTTTAATAAATATTTGTTCAATTTTGAGAGAGAAAGAGCATGCCCAAGTGGGCGAGGGGCAGAGAGAGAGGGAGAGAGAGAATCCCAAGCAGGCTCCACTGCTGTCAGCACAGAGCCATGATGCAGGGCTCAGATCATGACATGAGCTAAAATCAAGAGTTGGATGCTCAACCAACTGAGCCACCCAGGTGCCCATGATCCCGTAGCTTTTGAAACTTATGATCTCATCTTTCTTGAACTATCTTACGCCATCGGTTTCTATGAAATGATGTGCTGTTTTTCTTCCTGCTTCCCTGATTAATCTTCTTTTGTTTCCTTTGCTGGCTCCTCTTTAAGCACTGATACTTCCTTGCTTCAGTTTTTGAATCTTAGTCTTCTTTCATATGTAATCACTTTTCAAACTCTGTTGATGACTTTCAAACCTGCATTTCCAGAACTTTTCTTCTAATCACTGGCTCTCTCTCTATCTTTCTAATGTTTTTAAATGGGCTCTCTGCTGTTAACTGCAAACTCAACATGTTCAAAGGTGAACTCATAATCTTCTCCACCACACACTTGTCAATTCTTACCTGGGACTGAAGGCAAGAAATTATCCTTAATTCATTCCTTCCTTTGATATATATAATTAGTAAATAGTGAAAGCAAACTCACATTTTGGGGGGAATTTTTTTAAGTTTATTTTATTTATTTTGGGGGAGAGAGAGAATCTCAAGCAGGCTCCATGCTGTCAGCATAGAGCCGGTTGCAGGGTTCGAACTCAAGAACTTCGAGATCATGACCTAGGCTGAAATCAAGAGTCAGGAGTTTAACCAACTGAGCCACCCAGGTGCCCCAGAGAATTTTTAATCCAATTTTATTTCTACCTAGATGCATTGCTACAATAGAATTATTTAGAGGAATGCCTGCTTGCAAAATCGATGCCAACTGGCCTTGACCCACCACTTTAAATGAGGTCTCTTTTACTCTGAAACCTGTGATAAGATCCTATTTCCAATCAAAGTCAGGGGAGGCTCCTGCAGGTGGGTTTAAGGCATTCATCACCTGAGCCCACCCTACCTGTCCTATCTGCTTCTTTTTACTCTCAGATATACACCTTTTCCTTTCATCAAGGAAGACTTGTTTTTATTTCTTCAGTGAGCATACCACTCTCATTCTGAACTCTGTGCCATTACTTTGTTGGTTGACTTGCCTGGGATCCGCCCTCAGCCTCTTCACCTCTGTATCGTCCACTTACCTTCCAAGTTCCAGATCCTGTCCCACTTCCTAATGAGAGGAGACCTCCACAGATAGGACCTTCTCTGAAGTTGTTTAAAATATGATGTAGAGGGTGTCTTCCACAGGATACCACTGAATCACGTTGCTTAATATATTTCAGATTGAGAATCTCCTGAGGCAGGAGACGTGGTTAATAAGTAGTGTGTCATTCCTGGCTCCTAGATTAATGCATACAAAATAGGTGGTCCATCATTAATTGTTCATTGAAAAATCCATGTTTGCAGATTTTTCGGTGCTTCATATTATGTCGATATCCCATCTGGTCATTTGAAAAAGTAAAGTGGCACCTGACAGTTTTCAGGATAAATGCAATTATATTCTCTTGTTTAGTTAAGAATATAGCTTTCCAGTTCAACGTTGAGAAAAGAGAATAAACATTAAACTCTTGATTTTTTAAATTCATGGAAATAATTTCACAAGTCTGGCCCTAAGTTTATCCTAATTTATTAACAGGAAACACCTGAAAAATAATTGCTTTTTGGCTTACGGAAGCCTGCTTTATTATTTTTTTAGACTTTTCCATTTAAATACAGATATAGCTTTGATAAATATTATAATCACTTATGTTTAGAAAATATAGCACTTTTTGTTTCTATGGCTGGCTGAAATTCTTTAATTAAAGGTGATTTTAATTTGGAAATTCAAGATGTGGTGAATTAAATTCTACCGTACTTAGAGGAGAAGGAAAATATTTGAAGTGCTACTCTAGCATTTTGTAAGCTCTGGAAAAAATGCCCAGTATAATCTTAATATATTCTTATTAAACTGAAAATTATGGAATTACAGAAGTAAATTTTTCTTTGCAGCTGTAGCTGAACAGTTTATTATGTTCTACCAAATTTTTCCCACTAAGGTTCTATTATTTAAAGTTTTAGATTTTTCAGGACTATCTTACATTCAGTAGCATATCTTTTACACATCAAAATGAGTTCAAATTGATGTCTTTGTTTAATTTTTACTAATTCAACACAGGAGTAGAGATTCTAGCTGCCAACTGTTGTAGGGTTTTGGGTGGAACTAGCAAGATTTGGGGAAGGTGAAGGGAAAAAACAAAGTGAGCCAGATGTCATAGAAGTAACTCTTAGATCTCATAAAGCAGGAGGGCTTTATGAGTGAGTGTGACACATTATCTGTGGGCTAGGACTTCACATTATCAGATCAAGTTACTGCAGTGCAAAGATGACATTTTTGGTGGCACTTGAGTGCACTTCCTGGGATTTCCACTTTGCACTTGGCAAGAATAAATTCTAGACACACCTTGTTTTTATGTTTGTTTGTTTGTTTCACAAGATTTGGTGGTGAGACACTCAATGAGAAGAGGGATGAAGGAATCTGAACCTCCCTTTATAAAAGTAGCTTGATAGGTCTGATGTAAAGGAACCCTCTATTAGAGAACGAATTGCTAGTTATACTAATAGTACAAAAATACATGCTACCTGGGAAGAGTTGAAAGTATTAAGTATATAAATCAGGTCAATTTTGAAACCATTATTTTCAAATCTACTTTCCTATCTTCTTTCTCAGAAATATAGTTATCAGCTTGGTGTGTGAACATTTTCAGTTACTTTGTGTGCATATATATGCTCTTACAAAAATACATAATATTGTTTTATAATGTTTCTAGCAACTTTATTGAGATATATTTCACCTATCATACAATTCTTTTAAAGTGTATAATTCAATGGTTGTGCATATTCACAGAGTCGTGTGTCTATCACCACAACCAATATTAGAACATTACTCCAAAAAAGAAATCCTGTTCCCATTGGCTGTTATTTTGCAAATCCTCAACCCCACCAACATCTCCCTAAGTCCTAGGCAGCTACTAATCTACTCTCTGTCTTTATAGATTTACCTAATCTGAATATTTCATATAAATGGAACTGTAGAATATGAAATCCTTTGTGATTGCCTTCTTTCATTTAGCATAGTTTTGAAGATTCATTCATGTTGTAGCATGCATCAGTACTTTATTGTGTTTTATTACTGACTACTATTCCATTTTATGAATATATTTTTTACTTATCCATTAATCAATTGATGGACATGTAGTTGTTCCTTCCTTTTGCCTATTATGAATAATGCTGTTATGAACAGTCACGTACACATTTTTGTGTGGACAGATGTTTTCTTTTCCCTTGCCTGTATACTTTGGAGCAGAAGTACTAGGTCATAATGGTAACTCTACGCTTAATCTTTTGAGGGACCACCAGACTATTTTCCAGAGTGGATGCACCTCAAATCACTATGTTGTATACCTGAAACTAATGTAGCACTGTATATCAACTATAACTCAATAAATAGAAACTAAACTACAGAAGAGGGAGTATGGTTGGCATGTTAGTATAATAAGGAGAAAAGTATAAAAAGCAAAACAAAAACAAGCCCAGAGTGGATGCATCATTTTATTTTCCAAATAGCAGCAGATGAGGGTTCTGATTTCTCTGCATTCTCACCAACACTTCTTATTATCATAACTTCATCCTTAAAATAGAATATCACAGTTTCTGGTTGTTTCATAATTTTTCTTCTTTACTTAGTATATAATCATATGTTTAATGGCTGTAAGTTCCTCCACACTACAGATATGCAATAATATCTTTAGTCATTGTTCTATAAACTTTCAGTTTGCTTCCAATTTTCCACTGTTAAAAATGATGCCACCTGTATAGTGAGCATCCTTGTACAAGAGGGTTTTTTTTCAGGTATATGTGTAAATATTTCTCTAGAATAGAAAACTAGAAGTTAGATTACTGGCATATATATATGTGTGTGTGTATATATATATACACACACACACACACACACAGAGCATGCAAATAAACTTCAAAATGTATGCCAAAATAGTCAAAATATATTGTCAAAAGTTGGTATTTAAACTATAGGTCTGCTAGCAGTGAAGGAAAGTATCTGTTCACCACACCCTTACCAATGTGTCACTTTATTAAGCTATATTTTTATAAATCTAATTTATCTTGATATCTCAATTTCCATTTCCTAGATTACTAGCTATTAAACATCATTCATGGGACGCCTGGGTGTTTCAGTCATTTTAATGTCTGACTTCATTTTGGCTCAGGCCATGATCTTACATTTCATGAGATCGAGCCCTGGCTCAGACTCTGCACTGTCAGCACAGAGCCTGCTTGGAATTCTCTCTCCCTCTCTCTCTACCCTTTCCCTGCTTGTGATCTCTCTATCTCTCTCTCTCTTTCAAAATAAATAAACATTAAAAAATGTCATTCATGATTATTGGAAATTTGTTTTATGATCATTGCCAGTTTTTTCTATTTCTTATTGATAATAGGTATTAAAATGTTTGTGTATTAATCTTCTGTCAGTGATATGTTAGTTTGTTACCTATCTTTTAATAATTTAGAAATAAACTTTAAATTTAAACATAACCAAATGTATCAACTTTTCTGTACTATTTTCCTTTTTTTCACCTAAGATAATTATTCCTCTGATAAATTTATAAATGCAATTTCCTATGCTTTCTTTAATGCTTTTAGTTTTATGATCAATTACTTAAATCATCTGAGATTAATTTTACTAAAAGATATGATGTAGGGATCTAACTTTTTTCAAGGATAGACCATTCAACATAATTTAAAAAACTGTCCAGAGCAATGATGGTGTGCCAGGCATAGTTAAGATAGTAGGGCTCCAAACAAAAATATGGCCAGGTTGCTCCTGATAGGAGCATCCTAACCAATGTTTTCAGTGCCATTTACTAAATAGGTTATTCTTTCTTCACTAATTTGAAAAATCACATTTATCACATTTTAAACACACACACACACACACACACACACACACACACACACACATCTGGCACCCATGGGAACAACCCACTCAGATCTGCTGCAGAGCATAGTTGATTGAAAGTCCATGTGCCAACCCTCAGGATCCACCCTATAACCCTGGGCAACTTCCAGTCAATCCCAGTCAGTGACTGAGCACTAATGCAAGCTCATTTCTATAAGTCATGGGACTTTTCAAATGGGCAACTTGTCTCAAAAGGCTCCCAATTGTCCTGCCTGAAAATTCACTAGAACATGTATTAGAATACTACTGCCATTGAGTCTACCTACCTAAAGTTCCCTTCATCCTTTCCTTTCACAGACCCACACTGCTTTAAAAAGGCTTTCTCTGCCTACTGCTGCTTCTTCCATTTTATTCTTCACGTGTTCCCTCCAATAATTCTCTTCATGTCTAGTCTCTTCTTGGTGTCTGCTTTTCAGAGTACCTCGGTTTATACAGACTGAATGGCTAACAGCTCTGCTCTGGTCAGTACTGGGTGTGCCAGGGCAAGTATCATGACAGAGTAGCTGAGGAAGCCACTGCTTGTGGGGATGTACAACAGAACTCAGGGCAGTGGAACAGAAGTTCAAGACAATTAATATGTATCTCTCCCTGCCTCTGCCGATGCCAAACATCCCTTTCTATTAAGTGAGAAGTTTCTTATTATTCTTGCATTATTATTAATATTGCCTAATCCTATATAGAGTTATCATCTTGAAGCACGTCTTCATGCTGTGATGATTGAGTGAACTCTTTTTTTTAATTAAATAATACGTTTTTACTAAACAATTAATGGATCAAAAAAGAAATCAAGAGGAAAAAAATACCTCAAGCGAGACAAATGAAAATGGAAATACAGCACGCCAAAACTTTTGGATGCAGAAAAAGCAGTTCAAGGAGGGAAGTTCACAGCAAGAAATGCCACATCATGAAACAAAATCTCAAATCACCTCAAGAACCATGAAGACTACTACCTCTCTCCACTGTCCTCACCTTGTTCCAACCATGACATCAGACTGGATTTAAAGAGTTGCTAACCTGTTGTACTCAGTCCTTGTAGTTCCCCAGTATCATATCTCTGTGTTTCTCTAAGAGGGGTCCAGAAAAGCCCACTCCTCGAAGTGTGGCAAAGTCCACAGGCACATCACCAAAGGTCATTGAATGATGGCCAGCAAAATGCCTTTGGAACACAGTGATTGAACTTTCAAATTATAATCCAAATTGACTGATTTTATCACTTCTCTCAACCCATTTATTTTTTCACAAAGTCCCAATAATATCATTTCTTAAATATCTCTTGTATCTCTCCCTCAATGGGAACCACCTTAAAATGAACATTTTTCCTTTGCCTTGACTATGAAAAAATTCCCAAATGGGTATGCTTGCCTTCAATCTGTGCCCCCCTTTTAATCCTTCCTCCTCCTTTCTGACAATCTTCTTTTAAAAATAACACAGATTTGTTTGTATTTTTCCTCAATGGCATTCTACCTATGTCAGAAAGCCCGGACTCCAGTCTAAGATCCTTCATGATGTAACCCATGCCCTCCTCCTCAGCCTCTTTGTAGAGGCTCTTCTCACACTGAATGTTCTAGCACACCAAATTATTTCTATTTCCCCAACCACAAGATGCTGTTTCGATCTCATTGCTTTGCACATGAAATCACTTAACCTAAAATACTATCTCGTCAGGTGCTCTGCAAATGTCCCATAATGATATAACCTTTAAAATATATATGCATTAAAAGATACATGCATTATACTAAATCAAGAAGGGATGCACAGTACATATGACAAATTATACCCTATACAATACTGGTTTCTACTTTAATGGATTCCATGAATGACTTGGTTTTCTTGGCATTTGTAATTAAAAATTACACCAATATAAATTCTACTTATATCCCCACTCTGTCTTCTCCATCACATCTCTAAATTTCTATATGAAACAAACCATTAAATAAATACATAAGAGGAACTATGGCTTAGTAATGGAAAAACCTATGTTTAATTTTTTTAACATTTATTTGTTTTTTGAGAAACAGAGAGAGACAGAGTTTGAGCAAGGGAAGAGCAAAGAGAGAGAGAGTCACTTATTCCAAAGCAGGCTCCAGGCTCTGAGCTGTCAGCACAGAGCCTGACATGGGGCTCAAACTCACAAACCATGAGATCATGATCTGAGCCAAAGTCGAATACTTAACCGACTGAGTCACCCAGGCTCCTTTAAAAAAAACCTATGTTTAAATGCTAGTTTTTATACTAATTCTATGACTCTAAAGCTTTCCAATCAAAAACGAAGTTAATATTGGCAGTTCATCCATAGGGTTATGGAAATATTACATGAGACAATGCATATACAGTGTGTAGTGTTTTGTACAAAGTAGGAACCCTATAATATTAGTCTGTATCAAGACAGACCACTTAAAGGGGTTATCTTTTTTATTTTATTTCAACCCCAATCTTTGCGTGATAACTTTGTACTGCATCAGCTACACTCTAAATATCAATTCTTGCTATTCTAGATTTCATCTTCAAACTAGCAAATTTCTGGCATCTCCTAGAAGTTTATGAAGATGCAGATTCTTAGGCACCACCAGTATGCTTGAATCAAAATCTGCATTTCAAGAAATCTCTTGAAATTATTTGTATGCACAGTAAAATTTGAGAAACACTAAATGCTAAAGCATATTTCTTCTAAACTTTCTTTTTATGCATCACACCTAGTGATATTCAATATACTGAACTGTCTACCACATGCTCTCCTGACAAGCATTATCATACAGTTGTAGTAATAGGTTTAAATATAACAAAATATGATCATTATATATGATATATATATCAGCTATTGTACATAAATTGCAGGAATCATGAACTATCTGTGATTAACCATCCATTTGCTACATTCATCATCATGTAGGACTTTAGGACCACTAACTGATATTGCCCTGGTTGCCCTGTGCTGCCGCTCAGAGTCTGGAGCCTGCTTCCAATTCTATGTCTCCCTCTCTCTCTGCTCCTCCTCCCCTGTTCATGCTCTGTTTCTCTCTCTCTCTCTCAAAAATAAATAAGCATTAAACAAATTAAAAAAAAAGAAAAGTTACTCATCCAATCAAAGCCTTAAAGATCTTCACTACATAATAAAATTCCTTTTAAGTGGAACATCCTTGAAACAATTACAAACAATATAATTTTTCTAAATATTCTATCATAATGTAAATTCTAATAATTTAGATTAGTTTTCTTCTAACTGTGATGATTCATTAAGGTTTTGTACATATGCCTTTTAATATTCCACTCATAAGCTAGCATTTGTAAGAAATATTTTGTCTTGTTCTTTATCTTTTGCAATACACATTTTTATAGGAGAAGAGGCAGAAAATATGTTAGGGATTAAGTTGTGCTCATGTATGGTATGTGTTTCTTCTGATATTTGTGATTAAAGTTGTTTTTTGAGGGGACAGTGTGGGACGAAAGACTGGGGAAAGATGGCTGAAGATGGTCTGTATCTCCTTTTTGAAATCATTTCAAATACCAGAATGGCACTTTCCAATGGAGCTGTGGTTTTCTGTAGCACCTGTAGCCTGGGGACAGACTGTTCTGGGTCAGTCAATTAGAATGACTGTTCTTTGAAAGACTCAGTAAGGATGTGCTTAAGGCTGTCACTGAGCATTCCACAAGTTTGCGGATTTCTCTGTTTGGCTATACATCTGTGTTATTTTGTTTTCAGGTCAAGTTGTTCTCTGTAACAAGGTAATGTTTTCTGAGTTCTTTGTAATTTTCTGCCTTTATGTGTCTGAGATTGAAAAACAGAAGTGGCTTTGCTCAGTGAGTGGCCTGTTTATGTTGAGAAGAGGTAGGAGATAAGGGAGGCAAGAAGCAGTGAACCAACTCACTCAAAACAATGCCAAATGACCTTGAACTCTGATACTTTACTTAGCATGGTGCAGGGGAAATAATGGAAACTTGATTGTGGTCTAACAAGAATGAGAAGAGGACATATAAGAGAACAATAAGCTTTGCTATTCAGATATTCCTCTTTAGGAGCTCTTCCATACACTAGCAGAATCCATTTCCCATTTGCAAGCACTCATCTATGACCACCTAGAAATAGGCAAGCAAACTTTAAAAAAAAAGAAATGTAAGACTAATTTTTTCATAGAAAGCACTCAATTTGAAGAGAAAGTAAAGAATAAACATAATTTTAAATTGTATAGAACATTTTGAAGAGTGTTTATTTCCTAGAGATATTCTTTAATTAGTGGAATATTTTTATCCTCAGATTTATTTTTCCCTATTTTAATACCTCCAACATATTTTTTAAGTAATGTATGACAGTTGAGATACTTATCCTTAAACGTGTGAATGCTTCTTTGACTATCAAAGCCTGGATTCTGATATTAAAAGCAGAGGAAGACTATATATATATATTTTAAAGGAGACATCTAAAAATTAGAGAAATGATTTATGTCCACCTAAAAAGATAAAGTATTCACTATATGAAAATGTTCAAAATTTCCCCCAGGGAAGTAAGTCTACCGATTGCCACTCTCACACCATGCAGACCCACTACAGGGGTTGGAGACAGTAACCCCAAATGTTCTGCACCTGAGATATGAAATAATGACATGAAGTATGGCTCACATATGTACCATATTAGTTTCTTATTTCTAGTCAAATGAAATCATCCCCTCTAAATCCAAGACCTGTTCGTGATAGAATAGTTTTTGCCAACCTCAGGAGCCTTAGGGCCTACATTTATCCAGATGTTTTGGTTTTTCCAACAGATGGTCCTCAAATATTTATTCCTATTTCAGTTGTTGCTGCCACTTTAAGTGTTTCCTGAAGATCTTTAGCATACCCTTCTGAGAGCTTCATGGCATAACAGGCAGGCACCCAGGGACTTTTAGTTGTACTAGGTACATACTCACACAAACTGTAATGAAATATAGACTGATCTAAAGGACCAGAGATGTTAACTCTTTTATTTATAAAAGTGTGCTTATACCTCTAAAAAGTTCATGTGCTTAATGTTAGATCACCACCACATAGGTGAAATGCAATGAATAATCTTAACAAATGTATATTGTAAAAGTGTTCATTATACATTTGTGAACCTTTGGTATTCCAAACAAGGAGCTTGATTAATGACTTCCTGGCCCATCCCACCAGACTCTTAGTCATTTCCAGCCAGTTTATGGTGGTTATGGTCCATTAATACAATGTTTAACTTAGACTTATTTGATGAAGGGAGGATGCCCGCAGTTTACTTACAATATAACATTAGCACATTTAGCGCTTCCCCAAGTGATAGCTCAGGCCTGTTAAGGACAGAGATTAATCAAGCAATCTGTTCTCAGATTAGTTTTAAGTTTTTTAAGGTTTTGCTAATCCAGGCTATATATAATTAGGCACAGGTTTCTAGTTTCCTGAATTGCTCATTTTTTAAAACTTTTTTAGTGTTCATTTATTTTGAGACAGAAAGAAAGAGCAAGCAAGGGAGGGACAGAGAGAGATGGAGAGAGAGAATCCCAAGCAGGTTCTGCAATGTCAGCGCAGAACCTGATGTGGGGCTCGATCTCATGAACCGTGAGATCATGACCTGAGTCAAAATCAAGAGTTGGACGCCTAACTGACTGAGCCACCCAGGAGCACCCCGCTCATGTTTATAATAAGAATTCTAATTATTATATGAGTTTTTTTCCTTTCCAACTGTATATATATTGTACATTTTTACATGACTAAGACTTCAATATTTATTTAGAACTAAATATATTTCAGTGCTTTCAGGGATTTCAGAAAAATGACCTAGGAAAATCTTAACTTTTGAAAATACTTAGCATATATCAAATCATTTATGATTTTTCTAACTTTTAGCGGTCTTTTCAAGTAAAGGGCCAGATTTGTGAATCAACTAATAGTATAAGCAGACTGGAAGTAAAAGAAAGTAAGAGATAATAATGTAAGATATTCCATTAAGGGCAGAGCTTAAATGGCTAAAAATCAAAGTGCAATACAAACAAGAAATAAATGGGGAAAGAAAAAGAATTGAAAGAAACAAGTAGTACAGAACCAGATATTGTTTTTTTTTTTTACAAAGATTGAACAATACTGTTTGACCCAAGGAACAAATAGAAAATTAAAACAAAACTCCCTAAACCTAATTGGGTTATGACTGAGAAGTTTTCTAGTTTTCTGAGTTCCTCACTAGTTCTTCTTCATGTCTACAGTCTGCTCATAATTGCAATCACAATGTGGATACATTTTTACTCTGCTTCTTCTCATACATCCTCTATCACAAGATATTCTCAAGATATACCTGCTACTATATTCATATGCACAATTTTGGTTCTGTAACAGAAATTGTTGAACTACGGCCCATAAGCCAATCTACCTATTTTCATAAATAAAATTGAAACACAGCCACACCTACTTGTTTCTAAATTGTCTACAGCTTCTTTTGTAATACAACAGAAAAGTTGAATATTTGCTACACTGACCATGAGATCTGCCATCTAACAGGTTTACTAACTTGCCGTTTAAGAACAAATTTGCTGATGCATCTTACTATACATTTTTTTCTGCCATTGGACATTAAAATTCTTTCCACATCTTTTGCATATTATAATAAAATTCCTGTGAGTATTTATGTGCATATCAATTTATCCTTTTCAAATATTTTTTCCTAAAGAAACATACCAAGCGTTACTGAATTGAAACATACACATATTTTTGTTAAATACAAAACTGATTTCCAAAAGTCTTGTACTAGTGGACATAGTACAAATTGCGTAAGTAGTGTTTCCATTTATGAGATCCAATAGAACTTTGCAATACTGAATGTTATTATGTATTTTAATTTTTAACAGTTTTGTTACCATTTATATGAAAATTATATTTTTGATTATGAAAGAAATACAATACTGACAAGATTTTCAAATAAAATTTGATAAACTGATTCTAAAATTCAGATAGAAGAGAAAAAAATACAAGATTAGTTAACTAAAAAATTTAACTGGGAGATGGATGGCAGGAAAATTTTACCAAATGTCATAACATACTATAAAGCCATGTTTAACAAAAAGCGGTGATACTGGCACCAAATTAAACAGATCAATTAAACACAAGACTTCTGAAAGACATAGAGCTTCATAATTTTGATAATTTTGTGTAGATTGAATGTAGTATTTGAGATATGTGGGAAAATTATACACTGTCCTATGAATGGTATTCTAATAACAGGCTGTCCATTAAAAAAAAGTTAAATTCTTACTTCACACTATACAACAAATTCTAGAGAACCAACTAGATACACATTTAAAAAGCTGTACAAATAGGGACGTCTGGTGGTTCGGTCTGTTAAGCATTCAACTTTGGCTCAGGTCATGATCTCACGGCTTGTGAGTTTGAACCCCACGTTGTGCTCAATGCTTACAGCTCAGAGCCTGGAGCCTGCTTCAGATTCTGTGTCTCTCTCTCTGCCCCTCCTTTGCTCATGCTCTGTCTCTGTCTCTCTCAAGAATAAATAAACATTAAAATTTTTTTTAAATTAAAAAGCTGTAGAAACATTTAAAAATAATTATAAGGAAAGATTATCTAGGATTGGTGAAGGACTAAATTAAATAACAAAACACAGAACACAAATATCTCAAAAACAAAAAAAGACTAACAAGTTTTCCAAATTTTAAAGGAAAAGAAAACGTTTCTGGGAAAATAATCATACTCAGAGTTTTAAAAAAAATAGTAACAGGGAGACTTTGTTTGGGACATGGTTATAACATACAGATGGGTAGCTAATGTATGTATGCAAGTATGTATATACACACATATTAACTCAGTATATGTAGAAGTGAATCAACTTGCTAAAAGAGCATTTGGAATGGCATTAAAATGCAAGGGCCTATCTTTTGATTTAATGATTCTACTTCCAAATGCATGTTCTCTAGAAATACTTACACATGAAAAGTTATAAAGTCTTGTAATAATGAAAACTGTAAAAAAACTAAATCCATATGCAATAATTAAATATAGTTAATATATCCATAGTATCAAACAATGTAGAGTTAGATGAACCAATGTGGAAACTCTCCAGCATATATTGTAATGCAACAAAAGGCAAATTATGACATTATTTAGAATAAGATCCTACTTATATAGGTATATTATAAGAGTATGCCAATTATTTCCATTTTTAGATGTACATGTATACTTACATATATATCTATAAGCATATATGAAGCTGTTCCACATAGACTAGGAAAGGTAAATCTAATTCTTCTTTTGGATTAATTATGAAAAAGTACTGGGGAAAAACCCCAGTCCTGGAAGTCTGGGAATTTAGAAGGAATATATAATTAAGGTCTAAAGAGAGAATGTTCATTCTTCCCACATGATACTGGCAACAAGTACACATTATCAAAAATATTCTTTCTCTCCACCTTGCAGCCTTAAAATCCCTGTCAAAAACTTTAGAATTAATGTAAGCTTGTTCTGCCCTGTTGACCACTGTATTGTAAAGCAACTAGGATAATGTCTGGTGCATAGGAAGCACACAGTTTTTGCCAAATGGGTGTAGTATAAAATGTAATCTTTAAATTACTAACATAAAATCATGTTTGGAGGCAGGGTTTATAAAACTAAACTGCAGTTTGGACACTGCATACACTTCTTCATCAATCCATTTGTTCAGCTAATATGCATGTATATATGCAAGTATGTGTTTATTATATCCTTATTATAGATAAGCCAATCATAGTTTTTGCTTTCGAGACACTTATACTGTGTTGGGGAAGATAGATAATAATCAGGTACATCATTGAGAAAGAAAAGATGAGGGGGTTATAGTGCTTTATGGTAGATAATGGGGGATAGACGGTGAGGATAGTGACTCAGGGGCTACCTTTGGTTGAGAAATGAGCAAAGGGTTCTCTGAGAAAGTAACATAAAGCCAGTGGTGTGTTGGAAGGAGGGACAATTGCGCCCCCAAGGGGACATTTGGCAATGCCTGGAAACAGTCTTTTTTTTTTTTTTTAAGAATGATCTCAGTAGCTTTAATTCACTGTAGCCTAAAACTGGAAACAGCCCAATGTCCATCAATAAAAGAATGGATAAACAGATTTTGGAGATGCATATGATGAAATACAATAAAAAGGAAAAAAAATCGTGGAAATCTGAACACTGACTTCATATGGATGATATCAAAAAGTGATTTTACTTTTTAGATATGAAAATGGTATTACTGTATTTGCAAAACACACGCTGGAACACACTTCCAGTTAAAAAATACAGAAGCCCTGGATATATAATGTACAGAATGGTGACTATAGTTAATAATCCTGTGGTGCATATTTGAAAGTTGCTAAGAGAATAAATATTAATATGCTCTCATCACAAGAAAAAGAACTTTTTAAACTATGTATGGAGACAAATGTTAACTAGACATTGTGATGGTCACTTTTGCAATACATACTAATATTGAATCATTATAGTATAATACAATGTTATATGTCAATTTTACCTCAGTGGAGAAAAAAAAAGCATATCCTTATTTTTAAAAGACACTGAATTAAGATGAAATGATAAAATATCTCAGATTTACAGCAAAATAATCTAGTGAGTGAAACAGAGTGAATTAAACCAATGCAACTTGGGGGAGAGAAGAGGTTTGCTACAGGTATCTGACAGACAGAGAGCCCAGGGATAATCCCAAATATCCTACAAAGCACAGGACCTCCTCCCCCACAACAAGAAAATTACCCAGACTAAAATGTTAAATGTATAGAGACTGAGAGATCCTGCATGAAGTTAAAATCGATATGGCAACAATTGATCAACCTTGAGTTGTCTGCTGGAAGACTATTCCAGGCAGAGGAAAAAGTCGACAGCAAATATCTAAAAATAAGAACTTGTGTAATGGGTTTGAGAAATGAGCAGAAACCTTTCTTGGGAAAGTGGAAGGAGAGGTAGAGAGGAAGCAGGTAGGCGGTTCATGGTAAGGGATTGGATATATTATGGAAAGTGCAAAAGGAAGACAAGGGAGAGACTTACTCTGTGGTGTATCATGATCTGCCTTGCATTTTTCAAAGATCACTTTGGATGCTGCTTGGAGGAAAGAAAACAGGGATCGAGCCAAAGGGTTAAGTAAGTGATAAAAAGAAATCATTTAAAGGCAACAGAACACATTGGTCATTTGTGTGGAATGCTGCTAAAAGTTCATCTTGTGAAATGAACATTTTTGATTTTTTCTTTGCATTATCCAGTGCTACCATACAGTTAGTTGAGTCTAGCACTGAACACTGTGCTAAAAGTTGTACATACATCATGTAATAGAACTTTGTAAAAACCTGTAAGGAATGTGCTACTATCTCAGTTAACAAAAGAGAAGACTGAGGCCAAAAGAATTTAAGTAATTTATCTGTCATCACCCAGATAATAAATGGTAGAGCTGATTCAAATTCCTCTCTTACATTTCTTCATTTCTTGTTCTTAAACACTATACATGATCTTCTAAGGGAGTTAAACACAGGCAAGAGTAATTATTGCTTTAGCAAGAAATCCCAGACTTTTTAAAATTGTTATTTATTTATTTATTTATTTAGACAGAGAGAGAGAGAGAGAGAGAGAGAGAGAGCGCGCGCACTGGGGAGGGACAGAGACGGGGGAGAGGGAGAATCCCAAGCAGTCTCCATGTTGTCAGTGCAGAGCCCAATGTGGGGCTCAAACTAACAAACTGTGAGATCATGACCTACTGACCTGAAATCAAGAGTTGGACACTTAACTGGCTGAGCCACCCAAGACTTTTTAAATGTCAGTTTGGTCTCAACCAAATGAGACATAATAACATGCTTTAGGATTTTCATTCTTCAGTCAATCATACAGGCAATGAAAATATCTGCATTTCATGATTATCATTGGGTTTTAAAGGTTCTCAGAAGTTATCTTTATTCCATATCTTCAGTAGTATAAGTATTGCTTTCAAGTAGCTATTATTTTTAATACATACATCTTTGACCATTTTGTCTCCCCTGGTGCCCCACTTCACCCCTTCTATTGTTGTTCTTTGGGTTCTCATGCTACCTTGTATTCTCATATGGGGTTCTCATAGCATAATCGTTATCTTTTTCCTCCCCACCCCCAACTCAGTGAAGTTACCTCTCAGTCAGCCATGCATTCAAGCAGGTACAGCTTGTTTGAACAGCCTGCCCTTTGTGAGTACAAAACAGAACTGGATCCTGGCAATGTTTTATTCCCCATTTTGAATAAATACAAGAAACAGGGAACAGGGAAAGGGAATTTGATGAAGCCCACTAATTCCTGTACAAAAAAAAAGTATTTTCCCCCCCTGTTAAATGGGGGTCAATAACTTCTGACCATTTTTACCTCCGGATAAGTTACCAGCTATTCCTGGATAATGCTTGCTCTCCCTACCCCAATTGTACCCTACCCCCTCCCCCTTTTTAGAGTGGCTTTTCATGGCTCTTATTCTTGAGCCTATTCTTACATTCATGAGCCTCATTCCCAGCGTCTCTGGACGTGGCCAGCATTCATGCATTTGTTGAGATTCTATTTCATCATGTCTGTATAAACATCTAATAAGTAAACAGGAATTCTAGGGGCCTCCTGATGTTAAAAATTGCTAGCCAGATGTATGAAAATTAGAGCTTCTCTGTGATCTATATCTCACCAGTAATAACCACTAACAAAATGCCATGCTAAAATGGTAGCCATTAAAATATAGAATATGATTGATCCATAAAATTAAACCATATTCCAACACTATCCATTTCTAGAGATATTGATCCTTATAATAAATATTTTCACTGTCTTTCAAGAAAGTGGTAGCATATAGGTCATTGTAAATATTCTAGACAAATTTCCAAACACAATGAAATCTGTTTCTGAAGTTGCCACATCATTTAAACTTACATAAGATTTAGAGAAAGGCTCTAAAACTTGCATGTTCTGTTTCTTCTTTTTGTTTTTTTTTTTGCTTTGTTTTGAAACATCTACCTAAAATATACCACAGAACTGTTGCGATAATTGAGAGATAATGTAGTTGAAAGTGTTCTAAAAAGTACAAAAGTAAAAATCAGTTTATTCTTAAAAAGAAATGGAAAATAGCTTCACATTTTCAGATGAGCTAACTGCAGTCATAGCAGAGTCATAGTAAAGTGCCTGTATTTGTAGATGCTATGCATTTAACATGTTAGGTAATCACCATCTAGTCTGAAAAGACAAAAGATACCTCTTTCTACAATCAGCATCCTCACTTGGCAGAGATCAAGTTCTGTTGCAACCAGTTTGGCACCAGTGGTAATCTTTGTGTTTGATGGTGGCATTCTATTGTAAACATCAAAGTTTCCCAGGGATGAAAGAGAAAAAAAATCAGACATTGATTTACCTGACACTGAGGCATGTATACATAAGCTACATTCCCAGTCTCTAATAAAAAAGCTGATGCTTTGTTCTCAAAAGCATTCATAACAAGATTCCTCTTTTCTCCACTGCTGAACTGGACAGAGGATTGTGGAGGGAAATAAGAGATTAAAGGCCTTTATTTCTGTATTGTTAAATTATAGGAACTTGAGAATATCGTTTGGTTGTCATCTAATTGAGAAGTTCATTCAATGGAAGTGGTATCCAAATTCACCTTGACACCTGATTTGTCATGGAAGATAAAAATCTAACATTGTTTGGGTCAGTTTTTAAGAACCTGGCTAAAAAGGATTTCTGTCGTATCTTTTTTGATTCTTCCTTGCTTACAAAATTATCCTTCACTATAGTTAGGTAAGCAATGATGACATAAGAAAGGTCTTCCCTAACAAACCTGATTATCTAGTTTTTCCCAAGGGAATTCCTTTGATGTTGCATCCTGTAGAGGGTGGCTAGCAAAGGTTAAATGCATGAAGAAAATTCTTAACGTTTCTGCAACTGGAAAAGACAATTCGATGCAACATTTTGTACAATGATCACTAAGCCTAGAAAAGCAATGGAATAATTTTGTAGCTCTTGTTGGTAATTTTTAAGTGAAATTTTCTATTTCTTTATCTAATGCTGACAGCAATAACTAGCTTAGCTTTTCTGTCTTTGTTAATCAAACAGTTAAATTCAATAGATACAGACTGGGGCTTATGATATGACATCGGAATTTGTCAGCTGCACCATATAATATGCACCAGTGGATTTAGAAAAGGCCATTTCAAAGCTGCAATTGACGAACTAACACTTCTCAGTGCCAGCTTCCTAATGACATCATAAAACGATTGTAGCTTATCCCAATTTAGAACTCTCTGGCTTAGTGAATTTAGGTGTGGCTAAAAGAGTATGTTCAATAAAAGCACTTGCCAGTTCAAGATATTCAATTTACTGTGCCGGTTTTAAAACATCTTAATGTACAGTATATAATAGTCATCTACGAGGTAACCTGAGCAGTGGAGGAAGAAACCTACACTCCGAATCGCAAGGTCATGAGCCCAGAAAAGGATATGGTGGCATTCACTCATCCTGTCCAATTTAGCTTCCATACAGTTTTAGTTGCTTATTTTCCCTCAGTATGCTGTGACTGAGGATTGCTCTTTTTCAATATTTAGCTCCATATACAAACTATACATTCCCTTCCACCCCAACTGAGTCAACTTTTGTTTTTACATTTCCATCTATGACTCCTTCATCTCCTTTCTACTTTTGTTTCCTGGAGAACGGATATGGAATGTCCTGCTGAAATCGGAAGCCCTGGGCTAAACTGCAGTCTGGTTCCAGCCCCTCTTTGAGCACCACTTTTTTATACTTGGGTTTTATACGGGGTCCTTGTGAGGATGAAGGGAGTTGGCATAAGTAGATACCTCAGGCAGAATGTAGAAGGTCCGACCCCAAAATCATTCCTCACTCTGACTACAGAACTTACAAATCCTTTGAACTTTACCTGCCAAAAGGTAGTTGCTTCTTACATGAAATATCCTATATTACCAGGTGGATGGTATGCTCAGAGATGACCTGTACTGTACACACATTCTGTATCCTTCACCTGTCTAACAAAGTGTTTTGTATACAGGAAGTAAATAAGTGAATACATAGATTAATAAATGAATGAATAATCTATTCATTCTTCTGACCCTCGTCCTAACAGGGGCTGTAACATGGAAGACATTCTGCACATCTGCTGGTGCATCCATTTTAGGAGAAGTACTACAGAGAGGAACGTGTTTAGGATCTACGTGACCAAAATAAAGATGCTTCCTAAGGGGGCTCACAGGGCATATGAATACCTGGGACACTCTGGGGTATTTTGAACCAAATACTAAGCGTCTATTTTAATTCCCTTTTCACACTCTATTCTCAACTGATTCACTGCTGATCCCACTTAGAACCATTAGCAAAAACAATTCCCTGCACAATAAGCCCATCTAAGTTTTCCTGGGCCCCAAATGTATCCTTTGATATACCTGACAAATAGAGGAAATTTTTAAAAGTTCACCGTTTCAAATTTGTAATGCAAATTCACATTCATTTCAGTTTTCTTTCCTCTTCATTTCACCGAAGAGAAATAGCCAGGTTATTAATAGAGCAAAGAAAAAATGGCAAGGATTGCTTTTCTCCCTGACAACATAGACTTCAGATTTATGTGTTTGCTGTCTTTCATCTATTGCATTCCTGATAGTAGGTATCCTTTCTGTTGCCATTCAGGATGTTCCCAAGCCACCCTCTGAAGCAGCGTTTGGTCAAGTTGGCATTGTGGTTCTTTCTGTTAGCACCCTGCTCAATGTCTCATGCCAAAAAAATTAAAAAACAAACAAACAAACAAAAAATAAAACCACTAGCAGCAACAAACATAACACGTAATAATAATAATGCCATACCTTCCCAAGGCCAACAGAGAGGATTTTTGGATTATCCACTATTCAGGATAATCTTCGCTCCTGATCTCCCCTATTATTAGCGTGCATAATTGAGAATTCCCTGCATGTAACCTGACTTCCTTGCAAGAGAGCCATAAAAATCTCTGGCCCTTAGAGCAGTTTCAATGAATGAAATTAATTAAGAAAAAGAATTTGAGGTCCTGGGATGGGAATCATTGTAAAGCACTTTTAAATTATAGTGTCATGACTGGATATTGGAGTAAATTCTTTGATCTCCTTTCTCGTTAACAAGATGATATGATATTTTAAAGGCAATCATTCCATTTTGAAGGTCTGCTGACATCACCAACCATCAGAGCACAGTATGGAAATAAGATACCCACTTCTCTCTGCTTCCTCTTACTGATTTCATGCAATGACCTTGCAGTTATTAAATATAGGCCAACTTGCACTCTCAGACCTCAGGCAACCTCTTTTTTAAGTGATTGCTTACTCCCCAACATTTCTACTAAAATTTGATGCTTAAAGATCACTTAATGGAGGTAACCAATTTACCCCTGTCCCTTGGGTGGTCCCCCAGGGCAGTTTTTGCTGTTTCAATACAATTACAAAATGCTTCCAGGCTCTGTGAACTTGGTTATACAAGAAGGTTATGGCAACAAAGACTGTTTTCTTTGGAAAATTGTTACAAAGTGCTGACCTTCCTAAAGTATATAGCATTCTGAAAAGCCTGAAAGCCCAGATGCTTAACACTGTGAAAGACAGAGCCAAATTCTAGAACCAGAGGCATGAGTTAAAGAGCAGGACGCACTGAACCAAGACAAGAAAGAAGAGAACTTTCTTTCAGGAACATTTATTTCTTGTCCTGTAGCCTGGATTCAAACAAAATTCCTTTGTTGACTCTCAAGTATGTTTAGGAGAATCTGACCTAGGAATGGCTTTGAGTCTCATACATGGATCAGAGAGTTGTAGAAAAGCCAGGATGGTTTTGAAGGACTGTAGTGAAGAGCAGGATCTCATTTAATGACTTAGTTGCCTTCCTGTTAGACATCAAGAGCTTGATTCAAATAACTAAGTATACAATCCAGGCAAGACAACAAATAAATAAGATAAAGGCACTGGTCACAGTCTCAGGTTTTGTATATATTCATTACAGGGCATCCACGTGGAAGTCACATGTTATTTACTGAAAAATGCATATTTCCTAACTTTGCAGACCCATGTGAGGAAGGGTGTTCCCTGGGGATGGGGAGGGACTGAGAGGGGCGAGGAAGTTGGTGAGAATCCCCCTCCAGCCACAGAAGCAATTACTGGGACAGCAACAGTCTCCCCATCTCCCTCCCATCCCCTTCTCAAAGGCCAAACACTGTGGAATGCACTGAACACTGTTCAGATCCACAGGGATCTTCCATTTCTATTCAGTTGATTTAGTGCCATAGAAGGGGGACATAAATGAGTAAGACCATAGGCTGTTCCTTGAGACCTAAGGGTTTCATAAAGCACCTTTTCAGAAACAAGTGGCCTGGGTAATGCTGCAAGCCTTAAGGCTAGAAAGTTAATATTTATAGTGTAGTGATTTTGTTATACATCAATTTTGCTAGAACTTTAAAATGGATTTACAGTAATTTAACAAGTGGTTAAGCTGTAATCATAGGACTAGAACTGCATCCAGTTAATGTTCTACAATTGACTTAACTATTGCCTTATTAATAGGCATTTAGATTAATTTCTTTCTTGTATATTTTCTTACATTTTATCGTGTAGGATGTGAATTGCGTCATCCTCCCTTGATCTGTTTGTGGGACAAATCCGTAGGGCAGGGTTATTGGGGCAAAGCACATAACTACTTCCATAGTTCACGGATATATTTAGATAATCTGGTGTTAAAGAATACTAGAAGGAGTAGCAATCTTTTCGATGTTTCAGTTTCCTCCTGAGTATAACTTCTACTGAAAAACAAAACAAACGCTGGTAAGAGAGCATTATAATTTTCATAATTCTAGTGATAATCATCTAACCATTAAGAGAGGTCAAGCTCTCAAGGTACTTAGAGAATTGCAAAATAGATTGCTAAATAACTGTCTGTTCAATGACTAGACTTGTGAAAAGATCACTAGAGAATGGAAACCAATAAATATCATCCTTGTCGTCAAAAAGTGAGAGATTTTAACTTCGTTTAGTTGGATATCAAATAATTTGGTACTGAAGTAAGGCATGATGTTAGGACATTCATATTAATTTTATTGCATTACATATGCAAATACGATATATATATCACATAATGGTGATATATATTATTATGTGAAATATATATTATTATGTGTATTATTTATTAGCATTATTGTGTAACGGTAGGCCTAGGATCTGCTGGCATGTCACAAAACATAGGGTCCTTTGCACTTCCACTCCAGGCTGACACGGGCTGCTGGTGTTCTTTAAGAGCCAAGTGCAAGGGCAGCCCCTGCTGGGACAAGCCAGTTTTGTGGCAGAGGGAAAGAGTAAGAGAGCTGATGGAACCAGGCAAGGCCTCTTGAGCATCTGCTCAGACACGACACAGTTCCTACATCTGTGGGCAAGATGGTCAATGCTGTCACAGTAGGCACTCAGTCAAGTGATAATAGGATATATAACCTTCCTACAGCAAGCACAATTAAATATTTGGAAACACAAATGTAATCAAGCACCCTTCACTTATTTAATTCAACAGATATATTTTGAATACATCCTATGTGGTAGGCACCACACTGAGATTCAGGGATTTAACTCTGATTCGAAGAGAGGTATCGCTCCTACTCCGGGGGCCTTAATTCTAGAGTGGTAAATATATACAAAATCAATAAATTTTGTAAATAGCTGTATACGTATAATCATAATCCATGTTAAAATGCAATAAAGAACATTAGAGAGGGCATGGTTTTTGTGTTAAAACATTTGAAAAACCGTCCATTGGGAGAGTTAAGAGACTGTGTCTATATGCTCTTAAAGACAAAAACAAGCACAAAGAGAGATGGAAAGTCCTGAGAAATAAAATTGGCTCAATGTAAGGAGGCACTGTGGAACAATTCCAAAGGTAGAATGTTTAAGGGATGCTTAAGAGGTAGTGAGTTTCCTATTACTTTAAATGGTCAGTGTCTTCTTGGTGATTCCATATAGGAAACTCTTGTTGTGGGCAAACAACTGAAATAGGTGTTTTAAAAATCTTTTAGTACCTTAAGGTTATATACAAATGAGCAACCTTTAGGTAAATAAAATAATTTCTAATGGAGTTCCCCATTAAAAAAAAAAAAGTAAAATCATACAATGTCTTGGAGTTTGTAGGTTAAAATGAAGCTATCTGATTCCCTTGTATCAAAAATTATATGGAGGAAAACTATTGGATTTCATTTTCAAATGAACATTGAATTTAATATTTTTCTATTATCAGAGTCTTCTAATCATTTTGGTACCTTTCTATCAAATAAGAAGATGTAAAATAGATTAGAAAACATGAATAGTGTTTTTGAATAAGACATGTTTGTAATTTGATGTTTCAAGGGCGCCTGGGTGGCTCAGTCGGTTAAGCGTCCGGCTTCGGTTCGGCTCAGGTCGTGATTTCACGGTTCGTGGGTTCGAGCTCCGTGTCAAGCTCTGGACTGACAGCTCAGAGCCTGGAGCCTGCTTCAGATTCTGTGTCTCCCTCTCTCTCTGACCCTCCCTTGCTCACGCTGTCGCTGTCTCTCTCTCTCTCTCAAAAATAAATAAAAACATTAAAACTTTTTATAATTTGCTGTTTTCAATGATGCCCACTAAACTTGCCAAGTAAAACTCTTCCGAATTTGTTTTCGTGATGAATGAGGACCCCAAGAATCTGATGGGCCCTGATTTTCTGTAGCAAATAAACATGTCCATACTTGAACTTTTGAATACGTAATTCCATGTAATTAAAAAAATTTTTTAAACATTTATTCATTTTTGATAGAAAGAAACAGAGTACAAGCAGGGGTGGGGCAGAGAGAGAGGGGACACAGAATCCCAAGCAGGCTCTAGGCTCTCAGCTGCCAGCACAGAGCCTGATGTGGGGCTCAAACCCACGAAATGTGAGATCATGACCTGAGGGGAACTCTGGTGCTTAACTGACTGAGCCATCCAGGCGCCCCTCCATGTAATTTTATCGTGCAGAAGCTGGTACATCAGCCAAATTATGTGGCCATTTTGTGACATAAGGTTACTTTTGCAGTGTTAACCCAAGATCTATAATGCACATTTACTTCATCATCTATTGATTTTTGTTTGAAAAAGATCATCTAAGACAGAGCAGAATAAAAACTCAGACATCCTCAGATTTTTGCCCGGTTCTTCCAAGAGTGATTTATTAGTGGGATGTAATTACACCTAACATTATATCCCACTGCAAATATGTGCATAATCTAACAAGCTGAGTATTCCAGCAACTTCACTGGACTATGAGATCACCAACGGCATACATATACAGCTTGTGGCCAAATCTGAAGGACTTGGATAGTTGAAGATACTGTAGACATTCACAGAACATATCATATACACATTCAGCAGGTGCACAGTATTCTAACCACAGTACAGTATTTGCATTCTGTGATGTGCTGAAATCACTGGAAACATATGTGTAATAATGAGTGCACACACTGACTGTGCTCACACTTACTATGTTCAAGCACTGCTCTCAGCATTAATGTCTATTAATCCCATTTGATATTATAATGATTCTATGTAGAAAGCAAAATTAAATTCCCTATTTTTACAGATACGAATGCTAAGGCATACACAATTTAAATAGTTAGCTGACATTTACAGTATTAGGAAATGGCAGACCTGCATATAGCATGGTAAAAAGCATTTGGAGTTCCACAGGAAAAAATCAAGTTTTAATTTTTTGCACCTTTGCTTGTTGCTTATGACATAACAGGCAAGTTGTAGAAACTCTCTCATATAGAGCACCTGACTCAGAGAGAGATTTCCACCCATCTGCCCTTTTAAGAGTTTTGAATTTTCAAACACCTCCTAAAATTACTGAGTAAGGAAAAGTTCAAAAGCAGTACTTCATAAGATCAATATTATAAAATGAAAAGTGACACAACTATATTTCAAGACATTTTCATATGTCTCTGTGCTTCTTTAAAGAAGGGCCCACTCAAGGTTTTGTGAGTTTGAGCCCCGTGTCAGTCTCTGAGCTGGCAGCAGCGAGCTTGAGATCCTCTCTCTCCGGATCTCTCTGCACTGCCCCCACTCACGCTGGCTCTCTCTCCCTCTCTCTCTCTCTCTCTCTCTCTCTCTCTCTCTCTCTCTCAAAATTAATTAATAAACAAACAAGCAAAAAAAGTTTTTAAGTGCCCAATGAGTTACCAAAGTACTGTGCAAAAGAACTCTGTAAATTGGAAATCACCTTGCAAATGTTAGCTGTTCTTGCTACCGCTGTGTTTCCTGTTTAGGGGTTTATACTAATGAGACATGGTCAAGTATTTTAATCCCTTGCTATTATGTAAGTCTTTACTTAAAGCCCAAAGTCTCAATTTCAGATTTTAATAAATGATATCATATATATGAATTAAAAGACAAAAAACACTGTCAAGCATTTTTCATTAACTAAATAATGTATTTTTATTCCTTCTAAGCAACAAAATTCATCTGCCCCATTAAAAGAGAAAGCTAGGAAATTGAACCAAAATCTCCTCCAAGCTTATATTCTCAGTCGTCTCTTCTGTCACTAGAACACAAGCTGCTATCAGACACCAATCATTATCTGAATGATTTGACTTCAGGACTTAGTTTGGACTCGGACAGACATGGAATCAAACCTATGTTGGCTATACATTAGCTGTGTGATCTACACAAATTATTCATTTCCCTGACTCCCACTTTATTAACTATAAAATAAGAACAAGAACAGGGGCGCCTGGGTGGCTCAGTTGGTTAAGCATCAGGCTTCGGCTCAGGTCATGATCTCACGGTTCGTGGGTTCGAGCCCGCGTCAGGCTCTGTGCTGACAGCTCAGAGCCTGGAGTCTGCTTCGGATTCTGTGTCTCCCTCTCTCTGACCCTCCCCTGCTCACGCTGTCTCTCTCTGTCTCTCAAAAATAAATTAAAAAACATTAAAAAAAAAAGAACAAGAACATTGAATTCTCATGAATTATTAGGAATTTGAATGAAAAAATAGCATTAAGTAATAGGAATACATTTAAAATTTTTAATGTTTATTTTTGAGAGAGACAGAGACAGAGTGCAAGCAGGGGAGGAGCAGAGAGAGAGAGAGAGGGAGATACAGAATCCAAAGCTGGCTCCAGGCTCTGAGCTGTTAGCACAGAATCCAACGTGGAGCTTGAACCCACAAATTGCGAGATCACGACCTGAGCAGAAGTTAGAAACTTAACAGACTGAGAGCCACCCAGGCTCCCCACAAATAAATTTGTAATCTGGTGCTTGATATTGTCATTATTCAAGAATGTCATGCGTAAGGTGTCAATATGACATTCTAATTACTCTTTTTTTCTGATCAACATTAGATCTCCTTAAAATGGTGTATAAACCTTCCTACCTTCCCAAAACAGAAGATGAGAAGCCATAACCATCAAGTTGTTTGGTGGATAGTGCTGACAACAGAGAATCAATCCATTGTTTTTTTTACCTGGAAAGTCAATTCACTCACTCCCTTTACAAAAGCATTAGAAAATAAGTAGCAGGAAGTAGCAGGACAAAATATATTATCCTAAATACGATATCTAAAAACAGATACAATATCTAGAATGAACTTACAATATGTGGATCTCAGTTGAGTCGGAGTCCTGAAATTTAAAGCCCAACAAAGTTCATAGGAGTTTGCGTTTACTTAGTGAACAATGGGCTTTTCCTCTAAGGTGGAAAAACAAATGTTCAGACAAATCCCACATGGATTCTAGGACTGATATCACGTCATACAGAATATATATATGGAAATAATGTTAACTAGTTAAATTCATGGGTATTCAGAAAGAATTCTGCCAAATGCAAAATACTGAGTAATACTCAGATACTCACAATACTAAATGCAGTTCATTCCTCTTGCCCCTAAATTTTAAAGGAGCAGTCTACAATAGGATAGAACTTAAGAGTCACCTGGGGAGTTTTTGAAACTTCCAAGAACCAGACCACACCCAAGACCACTCAGATAAGGCATCAGTGATTTTTAAAGTTCCCAGATGATTCCAATGTGTATCCAAGGCTGAGAATCTCTGTTTTAAGGCAATTTTGTCCTTGTTTTTGCCTTCAACCTGTTTTAGGATAAGCACATGAGGATAAAATTTGTGGGAAACTAAGGTAAAGCACTTTTCAAGAGGAAAGGTCCCTAACTAAATATTTTAGAATCAGCCCTTTCAAAAAAGCTTATGTAAAATTCTAAAGGCATTAATTTTTTTCAAGAAATAATTGGTGGATAGTAAGGTGGTTTCAACACAGATTTCACATGATGTCAGCATCACCCCATGTCACCACTTTAAAAGATGACGGAATCATCTGCTTCCATTTTTCCACTGATAAAAACCTCATGTCAGAAGTGGAGCCTGATGCCTTGAGCCTCATTTAGCCATAAACATGGGAAATGACAGGCAATTCTGATGGATGTTTAAGAAAAGCCAAACCACTATGTACAGCTCTTTGGCCTCAATGCAAATAAACAAGGATTCATTTGTGCCCAGTTGGTATCTGATGGGCCCATTTTGGAACGCTTTCAAAATGTGTGCAGCACCAAGAAATGCGGCTGCTGCCAGTTAGCTCCGTCAGTTGGAGCGCAGTAACTAATGAGGCCAAGGTTGTGGGTTTGGCCAGTTTGAATTCCTCTGTTCCATGGCCACAGACTTTACCACTAGCCTCAGCCAGCTGTCCACAAAATATGTGCCCTTGGCCACAAAGCAGAGTGGGTGAGAAAGTGCAGACAAACCAATTCAAATCTATCACCACAACTAGAAAAACAGCTCAGAGCACATGCCCAGCTGACTATAGATGTATTGCATGCGTTCATGCATGACGTACAGCCCAGCTGACAATAGATGTATTGCATACGTTCATGCATGACGTACAGCAAACGTACTCTGACCAGTTGTAATTTTATTGGCAGCCATTTCAGTACTGTCTATGGGTGGTTTATTTTCTGTATGCCCTGTGTATATGCTTTTAGAATATGATTATGAGCAGTACTTATAATTATGTTGTAAATCTCACCGAAAACACATTTTATAAGAACAGAGGAGTGACAGACATTTCACCTGACTTAATCTTTTCCCTTCTCCCTTTTGTTTGGCTTTAGGGGTGAAATGGTTCGAAGACCACATTCTACACATGAATCTTGACCTACTAACCACTGCTAAGCTCAGGAATTTCATATCCTTAGACCATGATTTGGCTTTTTGCCATCTTCCTTTACCTTTTTACAGGACTTTCTTCACTTTGGCACCTTAGCCTTCTGTCAAGTTTAATCATCTTCTGGACCAACTCAACTTCTATATGATGAGAGGAAATCTCACAAGGCAAATTACATATTGGTAAGTAATTTGCTAGTACTCAGGTACTTACTTTTATTGGTTTACTGTTACTTTTGTAAAGGCCACTTTAAATGAACATTTTTGTATCATACAAATTGCATGGTCAGTGCTCCAGGGGAATATAGTCTAAATTATGCCCAAAGAAGGGAAGAATAAACAGGTAATTTTTATATAGATATAAATAGCTATATAAATATTATAATCCATACTGACTTTTAAAGAAGTTCAGTAAACACTCAGGCACACACACATATCTACTTGTAATATAATTTAAGAATAAGATCTATCTATAGTGACTTGGATAATACTCTTTTTTTAAAATATTTTATTTATTTTTGAGAGAGAGAGAGACAGTGTGAGTAGGGGAGGGTCAGAGAGAGAGGGAGACACAGAATCTGGAGACAGGCTCCAGGCTCTGAGCTAGCTGTCAGCACAGAGCTTGACGCAGGGCTCGAACCCATGAGCCATGAGATCATGACCTGAGCCGAAGCCAGACGCTCAACCAACTGAGCCACCCAGGTGCCCCTGGATAATACTCTTAAAAATGAGTGAAAAAACCTATGCTTTATGTTTTTTGTTAATGTGTATATTGGTCTAACTTTGCAAATTTGCACAATAAAATACATACCACAAAAAAGTAGGTTGAATTATTATTACTCATAATTCTAAATTAAGAGATAATGATCTTGTTATGAACATTAACTATAAAAGGAATTGGGTCTTATTTCTTCTGCCATCTTCTAGAATTGCATTTTTAAACATGAGGAAATCCAATTAGGCAGCCTATTTGTTATTATTCTTATTTTCCAAGGTTGCATTTCTACTGAACTTTGTAGTTTGGTTTTATGGGAGAAATGCTGGCGATATTAAACATTAAAAAATGAGAATATGGGGTGAATATTAAGCTTGTGAATGGTTATATAACTTTAAAATAGCATGAGTATAAAATAGTTCAAGGCTAGTAAAATTTTTAAGTCGTGGCAAACAGATGAGCTTATCAAAAATGTACTCCCCATGATTCAACTTCTAATCTCTTTTTTTTTAATTTTTAATGTTCATTTTTTTTTAAGACAAAGAGAGAGACAGAGCATGAGTAGGGGAGGGGCAGAGTGAGGGAGACACAGACTCCGAAGCAGGCTCCAGGCTTTGAGTTGTCAGCACAGAGCCCTATGCGGGGCTTGAACCCACGAACCACGAGATCATGACCTGAGCCGAAGTCAGACACTTAACCGACTGAGCCATCCAGGTGCCCCCAACTTCTAATCTCTTATAGACCCACTTTCATTATTTTATATGAACAAAATGTTATTGAGCTGCCAGTACACACAATAATTCTGTCATGAGCAGGAAATACAACCTGATTACCAAAAGGTGTCTTCCCTCCAATTTAATATCCAAACAGTATCCAATTTAAAACAGCACGCAATGCACAGTGAGTTCTACAGTAAAGGCATATATGAGGGACAGTGGTGTCCCCAGGGGTACTATTGGTCTTTCCAGGGAGATGGAGTAAAGGCCCCACAAACATAATTCTTGAAATATCATTTCTAACAATGAGTTGTAGATAGGTATTGAAAGTTAGAGTCAAACTGTACAGCGGTTCAGAACCCACAGTGTTCTCATCCACAGACCTTATTCAACCCTTGGCTCTGCTCTACTTCCTAGATGTATGGTCTCTCCCATCTTTGCTGTGTTGTCACTCACTCTTCCAAAGTAATAGTCTTTATAACACTGGTTTAAATGACCATATATTCATAATGATTTACAAATCTACATCTCTCACCAATTTCCCTTTGCCGAACTGCACACCATATATCTGATTACCCATTATATATTTCCACTTAAATATCCCTTAGACAAGTTAAGCTTAATTTGTCCATAATGAAATTTATCACCATTCCCAATACACATGATTGTTTTCCTCTTCTTCCTTTTTCTCCTCACTTGGTAAATGAGTCTACCAGACAACCAAGCACATTAACAGGAGACCTGGGATCATTCCAGTAGTTCTCCTTCTTCACCTCTTGCCATGGAGCTTTTCTCTGGATTGTGTCTCACTCATCCATCTAATATATATACTCCTCTCCTTTCATACCACTTAAACCTTAGTTGATATGTTTGGGGGCCGGGGAGGGGGCAAGGGTAGATTGCTGTGATACCCTCTACCATTCCATTTCTTAAGTCTTCTTTGTTCCTGGGTAGATATCTACAAGAGCCTCCAAGTTTTCTGCCTCTGGTCTGTCCTCAATTCCCATGTCTTCTCTTCACTGCATCCAGAGTCACTTTTCTAAAATACCAATTTTATCATGTCACTCTTCAACTTACAATCCTTCCTATGTCCTTGCAGATGAAATTTGAACTACTTTCTATACTTTTGCCCCTGACCTCTTCTCCACCTTTGCCTCTTTATTACTCTTCCGTTAAACATCTTTTCTCTGGCAAGGGAGAATTACTTACATTTCTCTAAATGTATCATTCTCTTACATTCTAATCCTCTCTGTCTAACCCTGTCTGTCTCTCCACCACACACACACACACACACACACACACTTTACACATTTCTGCACCTGCTGTTTTCAAGTACGGTATTCTTCCCATACCCTTCTAAATGTGATGAACTCTTCTTTGCCCTTCATCACATAGGTCAATATTCGGGGAAGCCTTTTTTGGTGGCTTCTCTCATTTCCTTTCTGAGTCAAATGGGTGAAGTTCCCTTTGCTGTTCATACATGACTGTAATTATTTCCTTTTCTAATTATTCTGCCAGACTGCAAGCAATTTAAATGCACCACTGGTCTAAATATCTATAGCAATAAACATTGCGCTCAGCGCATAGCAATAACTTAATAAACATTGCCTGAAATGAAGTCAAAGACAACTCCTTGGTCGCTGTTTCTTTCTCATATGAATTCTTCTCCTTCCAAGCCTCTTCCTTGGCTCACCTACTGCATCCCACCCCCACTTATCTTCTTCAGTGCCACCATATATTCCTCCTAAACAACCTTCTCTGCTGCAAGCTTCTTTCATGTTCCCTTTGTCCACGATAGTGCTTCTCACATGGGGATGGTTTTGCCCCTTAGGTGATACTTGGAAATATCTGGAGACATCTCTGATTGTCACAACTGAGATGGGGGAATGCTACTGGCATCTAGAGGATAGAGATCAGGGAAGCTGGTAAACATCCTACCATGTAGAGGACATCCCTTCACAATAAAGAATTATCAGGTTCAGGGGCCCCTGGGTGGTTCAGTTGGTTAAGCGACAACTTCTTCTCAGGTTACCATCTTGCAGTTTGTGAGTTTGAGCCCTGCGTTGGGCTCGGTGTTGTCAGCACGGAGTCTGCTTCAGATCCTCTCTAGCCCTCTCTCTCTGCCCCTCCCCCACTTGTGCTCTCTCTCTTTCTCAAAAATAAAATAAACATTAAAAATTTTTTCTAAAAAAAGAATTATCACGTTCAAAATGTAAATAGTGCCAAGGCTGAGAAACAGTACCCTAAAGTAGATAAAAATAAACATGTCACCTGCCAATCTGCCTGTCTATGAAGCATGCCCTCAGGTAACACGGAAAATATGGCTACTAAAAACTGACTACAGCTGGTCAGCGATCCATCTGCTAGGCTGTGAGGAGCAGAGCTGGTGCACTGGCCTCAGACTTCAGCATAAGCTCGTGTGATCTAGAAGGTAGTGTCCCAAACAGGCAGTGACAGTGCATAGGACAGAAAGGCCAGACTTCACATAAGCAAAGTGAAAAGAAAACTGCTGGTCTTGACTCTGTAGCCACAGACCAATGCGACTTCCTATAGCAGTGTCTTTGAACACAGACATTAAGGAGTTTTAAATGTTTGTTACAGATGAAATAATATCTCTGTGGCAGGAAGGAACGAATGAGTCTCCATGATTGTCTCACCAGGAAGTAACTCAGGCGCCGTAGAAAATGGTGCTGTCATCTCAGGAAATCAGTTAGAATTGATTAGCTGCTACCTTTATAATTCAAATTTTACTGTAGAATTTGGAACCCAAAGGACTTATTGAGCTGGCTCTGTTTTCCACCCCTCTTTTTGTTGAAATGATTTTAAAGTAAAGAGAAGTAACTAGGGAAAAAAATATTAGATTTTATTTTTTAAATTAACCTCAGCCAACATGAATTTAGTAGGAAATTGGGCTACAAATTTACATGTTAAGTTGGCAAGTATTAAATCCGTCCTGGTTTCTTATTAAAAAAATTTTTTTAAGTTTATTTATTTATTTTCAGAGAGACAAAGACAGAGTGAGCAGGGGAGGGGCAGAAAGAGAGGGAGAAAGAGAGAGAATCCCAAGCAGGCTCCCTGCTGCCAGCACATAGCCTGATATGGGGCTTGAACTCATGAACTCATGAACAACTCTGAGATCACGACTTGAGCCTAAATCAAGAGTCAGACAGTTAACTCACTGAGCCACTCAGGCACCCCCTGGCTTCTTATTGAAGAAACAACACAATATCTTGCTTTAACTTGTGAGTGAGACAATGGTGAGCTGCCTGTTCAACACTGAGGGGCAGTAAGAAAGCAAGCATTAGGATACTGTGAAAATATATGTTTGTTCTGGGAATGGTGTAGTTGTCAAAATTCACAGTGCAAAAAATTTGGCACATGAAGTTTTGGGGTAAGCAATGTTACCCTGAAGAGGATTAAGCCTCCTGGGGCTTTTCCAGAGCATCATTTTTATAGCATCTGCTTTTAATTTCTGTATATTCTATTTCCCTGGAAACTTAGAAAACCTCTAAATTTAACATAAACTGACCCTTTTGTAGCTTATTTTTAACAACTCCCAGATCATCATTGCTTTCAAATAGACTTTCAAACATGTTTTTCTTTTTCTGAATGCCAATGAATTGCAATGTAACTTTCTAAAACCAGTTTCCAAAAGGTAAACTCCATTAGTTCAAATTACTTCAGTTCCTAACTTCTACTAATTTAGAAATCATCACACGTGTAGATAATCCTTATATCAGAGGAACTTTTGAATTGGAAGGATTTAGTCCTTTGAATCTAAAAAAAAAAAATCTTGAAAGCTAAAAAATATCCATCAACTGATAATTCATTGCATCTTCATTGAAAAGACTCTAAGTGACAAGATACTAAAAAGAAAATTGTAAAAATAATGAACAAGCATTGGGCTCCTGGGTGGCTCAGTTGGTTAAGCGTCTGACTTCAGCTTAGGTCAAGATCTTGCAGTTCATGAGTTGGAGCCCCACATCAGGCTCTGTGCTGACAGCTCAGACAGAGCCGCTTTGGATTCTCTGTCCCCTTCTCTCTCTGCCCCTCTCCCACTCATTCTCACTCTCTCTCTCTCTCTCTCCCCTCCCCAAATATAAATAAATATTTAATAAAAAATAATGATCAAGCAGGGATATCTAATATTAAAATAGTAACAGACCTAAGACTTTATTTCGAAGTTCCCAAGTTTCTTAAAATATTAGTAAAATATTTGTTACTAACAACACTGCCCTCCTCTTCTGTTAGCGATTTCTCTGGCAAATGTTGATTTCTTATAATGATAGTACTGCTACTCCTCTTCCCCCTCCCTCCCACATCCTCACATGCCACTGATAGGCTGTCTGTCCAGTTGCCTATGATTTTCAGAGACTGATAATGCCTATTGAAGAAGCCATGTGTTTTCCACCAATCACCTTTTCTGTACCTAACAGAGAACTTCCCAGACTTTCTTGGTGCGACTGGAGTTCTTGTTGGACTAGCGAATTCGAACTCTTTCATTGTACTCTACCTCTTTGCATGAAATAGTGAAATACCAATGATTTCAAAAAATTATTACTTTATTAACTTCATTGTCAATAGGAGAAAGGATAGACTACCATAGCTCCTTGGGTTGGATGTAAAATTTTCCTTAAATAGTCACATTCTCCTATTCCCTGGCACTCTTTATAAAAACCAGTTTAGAATACATAGTACTTCCCAATGGAAAAAAAAAAGAACAAAGGCAGCTTTTGCACATAATTTCTGCCTTTATTACCTCCCAAATCACTTGGATATATTATGCAAATTGAGTTTCTATATATACAACTAGCAAGAATTAAATATATATGGAAGTTATCAATAGTAAGTTTCTAAATAGTTAATCTAGTATGAATTTAAAGTCTTACAAGTCCTTGAGGCTAAAATCAGCAATGTATTCAAAGTTAGTATAAAATAAGTGTTTAATCCTTCCACTAAGCTTCAGTTTCAGCATCCCACAAAAGATGACTGACTATGCCTTACTGATTTGTTACACCTTACTTTGTAACAAAGATCAACTCTAAATTGAAATTTTGTCATGCATCTTTACTTAAGCAAATCATTAGAGTTAACTAATTTATACCCACCATTATTATTATTTAATGAGATTTTACTCTTGTCTATAATGATTAAATCTAATTTCTGGCAAAAGCAGGCAAGAAAGAGGCTCAAGCAGTTCATGGATCAGGATAGATTATGTGACTCTGATATCTATATTTATGGGAGGTAGAAATGATAGCAAGTCCATGATTGTGGAGGTGGAAGTAAACTTAAATGGCAAACCATGCCCAGATAGATTATGCCCTACAGAAATACCTAGACTAAATCCAGGATATAAAATGGAAATATCAACTTAGGAAACTGGGAGAGATGTTTTTATAGCAATGCTACATCTGCATAACTAAGGATGTTAAGAAAAGTTGTAAGAAGGTATATATATACATATTACTTTCAGTATATTTGCCAGGAAAGTGAGAATCTGTGAAATAATACAAAAAAGGTAGATAGGAGCCAAATGATCACAATAGGAAATTTTAGTTTTATTCCAACTAAATGGAAGTCATAATTCTTTTAAGCAAGAGACCACCATGATCTGGCTTACAATTTTAATAGAACAGTCTGTTTCCTATGTATAAAACAAATTGGGAGGGCATGTATATAAGCATAGAGGTATGCATACCAGTTGTCCGGATGAGAGATAATAGTGCCTTGGACTAGAATGGTGGCAGTAGAAATAAGTGGGGAAAAACTTGTGGATTTTAGTTATATGTTGGATAGATACACAAGAACTTGCTGAAAAACTAATGGATTTGATGAAAGATGGTGAGAGAAAAGGAGAATTTTATCTTTCTGCCTTGCTTGCTTGCTTGCATAGACAGGGATGGCATTAACTGAGATGAGGGCAACTGGATGAGAAACAGATTTTGTAGGCTAGTACATTTCGGACACGATAACTTTGAGTCATCCATCAACTAGACAGCTGTATATACAAATATGGAGCTCAGTGGATGATCTGGCCTAGAAATATCAACATAAAACAGGAAAATCGTCAGCATTGATTGTATTTAAAGTCAAGAGGCTTGATGATATCACCTAGGGAAAGAGTATATATGGGAAAAGAACAGAATTCAGGAAAGAAAATTGAGCAACTCCAACATAAAAAGTCAAGGTTGAAGTAGATATAAGAGGAATAGGATAAATTGCAAAGGAGATAAGGAGTCAGTGGTGTCAAAAATAACGAGTATTTTAAGGATTTGACTGTAAGTAGTTGACTGTATATAACATCACTGAGAAATCAAGGGAGATAAAGACTGAGACATGTCATTGGAATTGTAATAAGATGGTTTTGGTGACTTTGAAAAGAGAAGCTTCAATGGTGGTGAGATAAAAGTGAAAATAAAATGGGTCAGAGTCTGAATGGGAGGTGAAGGTGTGGATATTACAAGTGTAGATCATTTATTTAAGAGGCTTTGCTCTGATGCTAAGCACAGAAATGGACAGTAGCTAGAAGAAAAAATGGCATTAAAAGGAAGCTTTTTTAAAATGTCTATTTATTTTTGAGAGAGAGAGAGAGAGAGAGAGAGTGAGCAGGGGAGGGACAGAAAGAAGGAGACACAGAATCCGGAAGCAGGCTCCAGGTTCTGAGCTGTCAGCACAGAGCCCGACATGGGGCTCAAACCCATGAACCGTGAGATCATAATCTGAGCCAAAGTCAGATGCCCAACCAACTGAGCCACCCAGGAATCCCAAGGAAGCTTATTTTTTAAGGATAGAGCAAACTAAAACATTTTAAATAGTGATGGGACTAATTCAATAGAAAGGAAACACTAATCCTGCATAAAATATCAGAGATGATTATAGAGACAAAATCCTTGTGAGAACAAGAAGGGATGAGATCCATTCCATTTGACAGGAGCATTTGCAAGTGATAACGTAAAATAAAACCAGTCAAACCATTTATATCATTTTATTCCATAATATTCGCAAGGATAAAGAAGGCAGAAATTCAGATCCAAAGAGGGTCAGAGTGTTCCAGGTAAGGGAACTTAGTGTACTCATAGGCGAATATTATGGAATTGTACAAAAGTGAAGAGGGAATGATAGTCATTGAAAAAGTGATGAAGTGAGTGGATTTGATTAGAGGTCTAAATATGGCAGAAGAATTGTTGCAGCAAGCTGAAAATAAAGAAAAAAGTGATCAGACTGGGAAATACTTGAAATCAGGATTTCAAATGTGGTGCCCTTACTAGTGATAAAGTAACCCAAGGCATGGATTTGGGAATGAGTGGGTAAGCCTACTCTAAAGATTGCAGCATGCAAGGCTGATAAGGAAATGATTGACTAGTGTGATGTATATCCCTCCCTTGGGTGCTAGAGTCATCAGGAATACGACAGGGCCTGAGGTAGCAAAGAGTATGAGAGCCCTCAGTCAGTGGAGGAGAGTGACCAGGGGCCTAGAGAGCAGCTATATAAGGGGCAGAGTTGGATGAAATGAAGGTTAAAAGACCTAGGGTTTTAGAAGGAGGAAGAAGGAAATGAAGTGGCTTCAACGCAGCAATGGGCAGCAAGGGGTCATCTAACATAATAGCAGGTCCTGGTGAAATAAAAAATAGCCTCCATCTGAGAAGTCCTCAGGGGAAGCAGCTTAATCTGGTTTTAGTCAAGGCAAAAAGGAGAAAGAAAGCTTTGGAAGAGGACGGGGATATGGGAGATTGTGTTGATCACAGATGTGGTGCTTCTGGGAGCACAGGACAAGGATCAGGAAGGGGTGGGAGGCTGGAGGATGGGTCAGACTCAAGAATGACAATGGCAGTATTAGAGTAAGAAAAGGCAAGACAGTGCACACTCTGCAAAACTCAGGATTCTTGAGCTGCCACAGGGAAAAGCAAGGGGTGACATATGATGTTGTTAGTTCTGATAGCAAAATCACACAAAGTTAGCCCATGATGCCACGTGGACCTTGTCACTTTTACCTCCTGCAGTTCCAGATAGCCTAAGGATCTTCAGCCACTCAATTTCACATTACATATTGCAAAATTAAACAATGTGAAGTCAAGCACATCAGCTAATTTGTATTTTTTTCATATGTCATCCTTTATGAAAAATATTAGACCCTTCCCCTTCTTTGACAGGATAGAGGAAATTTTCTTCAATTTAGTCAGGAATCAGACTCTGGTATATATGTTTATGTCTACTTATTTTTATTTTTCCAAGTGAAACTACCTATAGCCTACTTCTCTCTTCAAAAATTCTAATGAAGAAATGATATTCTCATGACTCTTCTTTTTTGAGTCACCCTGAGAGGTTGATTTAATACACTGACACCATGCCAGTTATGTGGGTTTGGAATTGGGTATCTCTACAGTTTCATCAGTGATGCTTTCCCAAGACTATTGATTCCTCTCAGGAAATTTAAATCTCTGAACAGCAACTGATGGCACTAAGAAGAATTGCAGGGTCAGTAATCCATGAGTTCATCAAATGTTCTAGTCAGAGCACAGGCTCGTTTTTCCCTCTAATGCAGATATCTTTTTAGTCATCTGATATTAGGTGAGACATCCTACCTCAATGAACTGCATAGCATCCCATTTGTGCACAGAACATAGGGAAAAACCAATTTCATTGAGGCCATGACTTGCAGGCAGCAGGGAATTTTATGACAAATGGTAGACTCAAATGAACTCTCAAGAAAATCACTTATCTCCAGTCAGAAATCTCTTTTGTTTATTTCAAGATAGAGTGATACGTCCCTTCAATATGTTTCTTCATTTGAATCAGCAGCAAATAGAAACTAACATCAAACCATGTAGGTGGCGACATTTGAACTGGGTCTAAGAACATGGAAAGGAGCTCTGAAAATGCAGCAGGTTGACTCAGTGCCTGCAGACTTACGGATGTTTTGGAAAAGATGAGATATTCAGGAATGAACTGAAGTTCAGTGTGGTCATCGTGAGGGGTATGTGTGTGTGTTTTGGGGAAGAGGAAGGATATCTGGAAGCAGGAGTTACCACCCAACAGAGTGAATGTTCCTTTGTCAAGTCCACCATGTTAACTGGGTTGACTTTTTAAAAAACCAGTTCATCATTTGATTATATTGACAAGTTGATTGAATGAGAATGGCAAAACTCATTGAGAATGAGGATATTAAACATAATTGCCTTAAGTCTATCATGATTCCTCTACTTAGCATTAATCTCTTGGTGGAATTAAAGCAAGCAGCACATTCTGCCTCTTTTTAGCTTTTGGCAATTTATACTAATACGTCTTGGATTTAGTCTCTAAGTCTAAAACTAGGGATCTGAGCTGGGTAGATCTCTACAGTATACGCAACTGTTTTTACTGAATTGAGTAGTCAGTTCACATATGTGCCCCCCCACACACATTATTAACTACATGTATATTATTAATCAAGCTAGTCATTAAACTTCTTATTTTAGTAGACTTCCTCTATTTGAACTTGAACTAATTGAACTTACAGTATGTCAATATTTGAGATAATGGATAATGAAGTTAGAATAGATTTACAAATCAATCCCAAAACTTTATACAAAACAAATCCCAAAAACTTTATACTTCTGATCTTCACAAGTTTGAATAATTTCTACATTGATTCTCTACCACAGAGGTGAATATTCCAACTTAGTCTCACAGACATGTATTTTAGTGTGCTACTTTAAACCCACCAAATACTTTCATATTTTCTTTCTTTTCATCCACATGTTTTAAAATATATAAAAAGCTAGTGATTCTAATATTAAATACATAAGCCCTAATTTTCATTTGCAAATAGCAAAGATTTCTTTAGAATTGAGGAATATTTAAAGTTGTGGCCTTTTTCTGATAAAATGTGAATAAAACATTTTTACTCCCAATGTAATTTTAGATAAAACATATAAACTTTCTCTTTTTTTTCTGTGAATAATTGGAATGCTCACATGACCTTAAAAATAATTCTGGTTTTTCTGACATCCAGCATATCTGAGAAGCAGAAGCACGAGATCAGAGATTCAAGAGGAAAATGAAGACAAAAGGGCACACTGCATTTGAAGGCTGCAGGTGTGAGTGGGTTTGTGACACGTGAGGGTAAGAAGATGGACCTCATGCCAACTACACTAGCAAAAGAGACCCAGGTTTAGGACATGAAGCCAGGGTGAGAGCCACTGCAGTTCTGTGCTTTCCCTTTCCCACAACCTGAATGCCAAAAGGCCACAAGACAGCAGAATAGAACAGCCAGAGTACCAGCTGCAGAGTTCATAGCCAGATATGCAATACTCACCCTACTTACTGCCGACCAGCTCTACGGTTAGGAGAAAGGTGGCTCATGCCCCTTTATTCTTACACATGTAAATGAGATAATAATGGAACCAAACTTTTTAGTAAAATGTGAGGAATAAATAATCTAATCCATTAAAGTGGACACATCATAAATGGCATGTAAAATCTCAGTACATATTAGAGAAGTGTTATTATTTTTTAATCGCATAATCTAGGAGGATAGCATCAAAGAGGAAAGAAGAGATAATAAGTTTATTCTATGCAAGTGGAGAAAAATAACCCCTCCTGGATTCACTAGTGCTGCCTTAACAAAGTACAACAAACTGGGTGGCTTAAACAACAGGAACTTATTATTGTCTTATAATTCTAGAGACTGGAAGTCTCAGATCAACGTGTCAGCAGGGTTGGTTCCCTCTGAGAACTGTGGCGTAATCTCTCCATGCCTCTTCCAAGCTCCTGGTGGTTTGCTGGTAACTTTGTGGCTTTCTTGTAGTAACTTCACCGATTGTGCTTCTGTGCTCACATGCATTCTCCCCATGTGCATGCCTGTGTTCAAATTTCCCCTTTTTGTAAAGACATCAGTGATACTAGATTAGGGGCCCACCTTACTCCAGTATGGCTTCATCTTAACTAATTACACCTGCAAAGACTCTCTATTTCCAAGCAAGGTCACGTTCTGAGGTACCAGAGGTTGGAACTTCAATGTACGAATATTGGGGAAATACAATTCAACCCACAACACCTCCCTCTGGAACACTTCTCATAGGTGGTTGCACTTACTCATATACTCCTTAGTATATTCTATTTGCACAGCTTCTTTTTGTTGTCTAATGGCCAGGGTTCCCTCCTTCTGGGATCACAGGTTAGACCGTTACATTAAGAATATATGAATATGGAATGAAACTGTTTCCTCAAACATGTAAATGGAAAAAATGCTAACTTTCACTGAAAGGTATTGAGGCTCCAGCCCAAGTGTAGGCAATAAAGGATCTACATTACCCATAATCAGTTGCTCTTAACCTCTTTGAGAGTTTACTGAAAACTAAGGATGTTCTTTCCCCAGAACACAAGTACACATGAAAATGTGCACCATTTTGTATACAATCTCTGAAAATTACTGGATCACCTCTTAAAGTCTTGTTTAGCCCCCTGAAGATTCACTAAACCCAGACTAAGAATTTTTGAACTATATCTGGGTCTCTCAATCTTGTCATAGTTGAAATTTTGGACCAGATAAATCTTTGTTGTGAGAGGACGTCCTGTGCGTGGTAGGATGTTTAACAGCATCCCCAGCCTCTAGCCACTAAATGCTAGTAGCATCCCTCTAGTTGTGACAATTGATACTATCTCCAGATATTGCCAGGTATCCCCTAGGGGGCAAAATCACTCCATTTGAGAACTGTTCGTCTAAATAGAGGGTTGGTCCTTGGCCTCAAATCAGTTTACATAAACATTTGGTAAAAGCTACTCTACATTGCCAAGAACAGGGTTAAATAAATAAGCAAAAAAGAAACCCAGTTACCACTAGACTGAGGGTGTCCAGAATATATGCACTTATCTGTTAGTTTGTCCACTGTATTGTCTTCAGAGCATAAAGAGTGGGTGGCACTCTGTGAGTGTCCAGGAAGTATCTGCTTATGTGCTTGTAGTTGTTTAACCTGCGGCCATTTACAGTTAGGGGGTGAGAAAGAAAAATAAGAATCTAATCATAAATGTTGCCCAAATATTCTTCCTTTAGTGGAGTGGGGGTGGTGGAACTAACCTGAATATTTATGTGTGTAATAATACTGTATGACTTGGATGGAAAGGAACTATGAGTGCATAGACACAACTGTTCAGTCTACTCAAGGCTGGGAACCTGTTTGTGAACCTAGAGTGTATGTTGGCAGAGGAGGGTGTGGGAGGGCATATGTATGTGTCAAATGTTCCTCTTTCAAACAACTTTTAAATGATATTTTTCTACCAATAAAACAGTATAAATTATTATATTTAAGTTTCAAACCTAAATTAAAACAGGACTATAGAAATATTTCCATATGATTCTTAAAAAAACAATATGCCTTAAAATAAATATCATATCAGTAGAATATTATAACATTTTAATTTTCAGGAAGTTAATTACTATTATTGTAGTAATTGTCCATGTTTGCCTAGGTTTGGAAGCTAGTGGTGCATTTCACATTCTACAATGATCTAACATTGAGTCGACAGGGAGAATTGTTGCTCTAGATCATCACTAATAGAACGTTCTGTAATAATGGAAAGGTTTTATATCTGCACTGTCTCAAGCAATAGCTATCAAGCACTTGAAATACAGCTAGTGCAACTGGGTGACTAAATTTTAAATTTTATTTCATTTTAACTAATTGAAATTTATTTTTCAATTTTTTAATGTTTATTTTTGAGAGAGAGAGAGAGAGAGAGAGAATGCACAAGCAGGGGAAGGGCAGAGAGAGGGGGCAGAGGATCCGAAGAGGGCTCCACACTGACAGCAGTGAGCTGGAACCACAAATCATGACCTGAGTCAAAGTTGGACACTCAACCAACTGAGCCATCCAGGCGTCCCAACTAATTGGAATTTAAATGGCCACATGTGTCTAGAGAATGGCTGGGAATATACGCTCGATCAGCAATTCCACTTTGTCTGATCTGATCTAATGTAAAGGAATGGAATGACTTATGTGAGGAGAAATGGATAACCAGAACACAAATATGCCAGGAAAAGAAAGAATGGGGGAAAGCAAAGAAAATAATTTCACAAAAACAGATAAAGAAGAAAAAAGCCCATGGATTTCAGAGCCCTTCTTGATAAAAGTTATCATTCTGATAATTTGGATAAGGCCATGGACTTCCTCACTTTCTTTGTGATTCTTGCAATGATTAAGGCTCTAACCACTGCCCTAGTAACAGCTTAGTGCCGAGCCTCCACTCAAGAAGTACTGTCCAGCGGTGCCTAGGTGGCTCAGTCAGTTATGTGTCTGACTCTTGATGTTGGCTCAGGCTGTGATCTCCCACTTATGGGACTGAGACTCACATCGGACACTGCACAGAGCTTGGAACCTGCTTGAAATTCTCTCCCTTTCTCTCTGCCCCTCCCCCACTCACATGTGTGCTGTCTCTCTCTCTCTCTCTCCCTCCCTCCCTCTCAAAAATAAATTACAAAAAAAAAAAAAAAGTACTATCCCAAGTCACACATAGTACCCCTGGAAATAAAATGTTAATAATTGTTGGGATCCCTGAGTGAGACCTACATTAGTTGGAGGCACAACATAACAGTGCCCCCTGGCTGGCTGGTAGGCTTTGGGTTGGTTTTCAGTTCAGCTTGAAAAATCAGGTCTAGTTTTTATTCTTAAAGGGGCTGTCTGAGGGTAGCAGATCCAAAATGTCCTGTTGGTCCAAACCACAGGCCAGGGGCCATTCCTCTGAACCACAAAATGACTGAGCAGCAGCCATAGGAATGAATGTAGGAAAGATGTCTGGAGGTGGCAGGGGCTTTGCATGAGAAATATAAGAGCTAGAGGCATTCCCAGCTTTCTCCAATAGGCCACTCAGGAAGGTCAAGGGGAATGGTGATCAAATTATGGTCAAAGTTATCTGGCAGGAGATGAAAGACACATCATTCTTACCAACCCCCCCCCCCACCTCCTAGGGTGTCAGTTATTCCTTCCATAGACCTGGGGGATGTTGCTCTCCCATCCACCACCACAGAGTTAGAGTGTTCCATTCTAGTTCATTTTTCCCCACATCTCTTCTTCTTGCACTCAGAAAGTTTGTCCAGAAGGGTCAGGTGCAAGAGGAACAAGAGCACTTTTATAAACTTACAGGGATTCAGTATGTCTTCCGCTTAGGCTCATGTAGAGGGACCTAATGAGAAATGCATTCGATCAAGTGGCTATCACCTTTATGATCTAGAACCAGAACAATCCAGCAAGAGAATACAACTGCTGAACTAGATTGAAGTTGGAAACTTCCTCACCCTCTTTTGGGTGAGCAGCCATTTGAATACTGTTCCAACTATACTTGTGATAAGGGTTGCTATTAGGGGAAATAAAAAAACATCAGACCTAGCAATAGTCAGAATGGAATTCCAATTTTCCAGAAAAGCTCTATATAATCTTCTGTTCCTTTAGTCCTAATCATTATGCAGTAAGCAGCAGAAAGGAGATGACGTGGGGCACCTGGGTGGCTCAGTTGGTTAAGAGTCTGACTTCAGCTCAGGTCATGATCTCATAATTCGTGGGTTTGAGCCCTGTGCTGAGAGCTCAGAGCCCAGAGCCTGCTTTGAATTCTGTGTCTCCCTCTCTGTCTGTCCCTCCCCTTCTCATGCTTGGTCTCTCTCCATCTCAAAAATAAATAAAAATAAAAACATTTTTTAAAAAAAGGAAAGAAAGGAGATGACTCTTTTCAGAGGCTAGATTCTGGAGGCACCTGACTCCAACCTTCCAGAGCTCAGATCCTGAGGTGTGGAGTGGGGCAGCAATCACTGGGCTGGGCAGGGCCCAGGGCTCTGGGGAGCCAGGGGCTGGCAACTGATCCAGGATAGGCCACACAAAGGGAATTAGCATCAGCTGTGAGCCCAAGCTCTGGGCCACTAGTGTGTAGTCTAGTGTTTCAACAGAATTCAATTCTAGGGGCCCCTGGGAGGCTCAGTCAGTTAAGCGTCCAATTCTTGATTTTGGCTCAGGTCCTGATCTCACAGCTTGTGTGTGCGGGGCTGTCAGCGCAGAGCCTGCTTGGGATTCTCTCTCTCCCTCTCTCTGTCTGCCCCCCCCCACCTGCTGCTTGTTCTCTCTCTCTCTCAAAATAAATAAACTTTAGAACTAATTCTAAAACATAAACCTGAAGACAAAATTTTTAAGCATTTTATGACAGTGACCACAGAGCATTTCAACTTTAATCAGGAGACCTGTCTGCGGTGGAAAGAGGCCCTGCCCATTACTGCTTCTCGGCTCATACCCTGCTCTCCCTTGTGAAACTCCCTCCTATCAGTTTCTGTAAGACCCTCCCTTGACCTGGATTACTTTGGTTCACTTGTACTTGTATCCTTTATTTTTTATTTATTTTAAACAATTTTAACATTTATTTATTTTTGAGAGACAAAGAGAGGCAGAGTGTGAATGGGGAAGGGGCAGAGAGAGAGAGAGAGGGAGACACAGAATCCAGAGCAGACTCCAGGCTCTGAGCTTCTGCCTCTAACCTGGGGCTCAAATTTACAGCCCTGAGATCAAGAGTCATATGCTCTACCTACTGAGCCAGCCCAGCCCGGTGCCCCTCTTCAGTGTCCTTTAAGGTTGAGCTTTAGAGGTTACCTCTTCCATGATGCTTCTGCTATCACTGGAGGTGATTGTCAGTGACTGCTCTGTGTTTTTGTAGCACCACTCATTTCCTCTATCAGAGCACCAGTCACTGTGATGTGATTGTCTATTCACTGATCTGCCTTTCTTCCTAGACTATAAACCTCTGTAACGAAAGGTGGATAAGTATTTGCTGAATGAGTAGATCTGTTAAAGGGTCATTTTTCAGGTAAATTGCTAACTAAGAGTTTATAGAACAATTTTTAACATTTAATCAAACCCTTATTTTGTTTGATGCAGCAAGCATTATGTTCTATACAGAGACATCACTAGTGAATTTCAACAGCTTTGTCAGGTTTTGGTCTATTTAATCTTAAAACCCAAGTGGCATGATCATTTCAAGGAAAATAACATTTGGTTTTTTATTTATTTAAATTCAAGTCAGTTAACATACAGTAATTGGTTTCAGTAGAACTCAGTGATTCATCACTTACATATAACACCCAGTACTCATCCCAACAAGTGCCCTCCTTAATGCGCATCACCCATTTAGCCCATCCCCCCACGTTCCCTCTAGCAACCCTCAGTTTGTTCTCTGTATTTAAGAGTCTTATGATTTCCTTCCTCTCTGTTTTTATCTTATTTTCCTTTCCTTCCCCTGTGTTCATCTGTTTTGTTTCTTAAATTCCACATATGAGTGAAATCTTAATGATATTTGTCTTTCTCTGACTGATTTATTTTGCTTAGCATAATATTGAACATGCCCATAATCTGGGTGGTATGTTTTTGGAATCCTTACCCAACCAAGAAGGTTTTACTGTTGTTGTCACAAAATGATAATTTGCCTGAGGATATAACTCTGGTCATAGATTTTGCTTCAAAACTTCATAGACTTTTCTTTCATTAGCATCTGGTTTTTAATGTTGCAAAGAAGTATGGGTCTTAACCTGACTGTTACTTGTTTGTACACAACCTCATTTTCTTCCTGCTTGCTTATTGAAGGTTTAACCTATTCTTGAAATGAAAAAAGTCCCAAATGTCTTTTTACTTGTGGGTCTATATTCACTTTCTCTTTTCTGAAAGAAACAAGTCCTTTCAGTTTTCACACTTAGAATATTTTTAAGGGGCAGTTTTATATATATATATATATATATTAATGAGCACATTGAGCACTAATTCTCTTCCAATTTTTATCGTTCTTCTTTATAATTCTGTTTGCTGTACTATTACTTTCATTTCCATTGTTTTGATCTTACTCTTCCTTTACTCTGTATTTAGACTCAATGTGATTCAAATTTTCATTCTGCTTATTATAGTCCTTACACTTTCTAACGTGAATTTTTTTCTAGTATTTTGCTTTTAGTCTAGATACAATCTTTATCTTAGGCATTTACATTTTGTACTTTTGGTTATTATTGAATCTCAATCATTTCCCTTTTTATGGCTTTCAACTTCATAGAGTTTACACTGCTTAGCACAACACCTAGACTATAATCATGACTTAATCCCTCAATAAATAGTGGTTATTAGTATAATCAGTTCTCAATAACTGGCATCAGAAAACATCCTAGAGTTGTTGTTAGACAAATACCATTCACTCTTTATAAAATTCAGGCCCCAAAGGGCTAGAAATGAACGTGCTGGAGGGCACAAAGATAGTTAATAGTAAAGAAATATATTCAATACAAGTCTTATGGAACCAATTGTCAAACATACTTCAAATGTCATATAACAAACATAGGATCCATGTTAAGAGTGGATATGAAGTATGTGACTTGACTCCTTGAACTTATTACTTCATCATCTCATTTAGAGACGTCTGAAATAAAACAGTACAACTTTACAGTGAGCAATTTCGCAAGAAGTATGTCCAGGTTTTGGTGTTGAAGCTCACTTCTGAAATATCTGGACCTCCTACATTTGCTGATTATTTTCTTATTAAAGATTTGGGCAATCCAATAACTGAGTAATATCCTTAAGAACTAAACATTGCACGATGGAAACAAGACACACCATTCTCACATTAGACAGGGCTGTATCTTTTTCTTTCCATTCTTATGAGATACAAAAAGAAGTGGAGAATCAGTGAAGCAAAGATTGTGCATTAAATGCATCAGTTTCCCTCACATTCCTCCCTTTCAACTATGAACTTAACACTGGAAAGGCCCCATTATATTGGGTTGATTGATGTAAACCTTCAAAACAAATAAATCCAAACAACCTCCCATGCCTATCACTTCCCTCTAATTAATGTGCTGGAACGCACATTGTTGTTCCACAGCTACACCTCGGGTCAGTTAAAGCATTTGGACTCACCTTACCCAGAGCCCAAAACTGAGCAATTATTCCATCGAGCACATGGGACTACATACTGGCAGGAATAACTTTAGTAACTTTACATCATAATTATCAGAAGGAAAATTTTATGTTCATGGCTGGGAATCAAATTGTTTTACCTTATAACTGAAATGGACTACATATTCTGAAGAAAAGTACATGAAATATAAACAGTTCCCAGAAAGCAAAAAAGAATCTTTTCCTACTCAGATGTTAACTAACCATGAAAGCCTCGAACACTAAATAAAGGACATTTTCTACCTTATAGGAGACTCTTTCTTAGATAATTATGATATTGCATATTTTTCCTCCAGTGCAATTGGCAGGGATTTGGGCTCTCAAGCAACCCTTTCTGCCTTTCAGATTTGCCTCCTAACAAGTCACATCGGATACCAAATAAGGCAAAATGATACACACGAGGTCAGACAGAGTGACATCTGCTAGTGAGTACAGGCATTAAATATGAGTAGGATCCTCAGGGCTAAAACAAAGATGTATGGTCTGATATTTTTCTGGGAAATTTGGAAATGCTAAAATGAGAAGATTAAAGTGTCACTAAGCTCACCAAAACTTTTCTATTACTTCTCTTACAGAGCATTTCATTGTTCCAGGGAAGACCCTTTCAAGGATAATACTCTATTTAAATACTGAGAAAGAGCAAATGCTTCTAAACTCTGAAGCTTTTATTAAGCTCTCTGCCACCTCAACATCAAATTTGCATCACATGATTTGTCTTCACGGACTGTGAAGACCAGCCCGTCCTTCCCTTGTGTCATCACACAGGGGCCCTCCCTAGTGTCATCACACAGGGGCAGGAGACAAAATCAAAGACAGGATCTTCTTCCAGTGGTTTCAGCATTATAGGCATATATGCATGTGTATAAAATATTTTTACATTGTGACATATGCCATACATAGAGAGTAACGCATAAAGCTTATATGTATATTTCAAAGAATAAATTTAAATCACCCACACACTGTGATCACTACCCATATTAAGGTATAGAACATTTCAAGCCCCTAGCTTCATTGTGTGCCCTTCTCTGATCACCATCCTTTACCCTGAATTAACCATTATTCTCATCTTATAGCTCTAATGGTAGAGCTATACGACATCTGTTTGTCTTTAAATTTTTACCACCTATACATGGATTTTTACGCATAGTTTAGTTTTGATTGCTTTCGAACTTAAAAAAATAAAACCACACTATATATTTTTCCATTTTTCTTTGTTAACATTCTATGAGCTAAATATTTAACTGTAGATCTCCATTCTGGGATACAATGAAGTAGCTTGTATTGGACTTGCTTTCACATGATAAGCAACTAAAAACTACACAAAATATATGACACAGTGCTTCCAGACATTTTACATCAGACAATATCAGACTATGATCTCTAACAGAAAGGGTGCAGACCAAGTGAGCCCTGCGCGTTCTTCGGAGTCCTGCCTGTAGGTGCTTTCTGGACTGTGAGAAACCATGGAGACCCCAAGCAGAGAAAGCTAGTCCCTCTGCAGAAGACCAGAAAGGAGTATGCTATACAGAGATAGAGTTCCAGAAATCTGCATAGCTTCTTTGAGTCCACAGCTGAATACCGAGCTGTGGTTGTATAGGGTGAAACTCCATGAGGCCAGGCAAAGGCTAACTACCAGAAAAAGAATAAGCTTGGGAGCTGTAGGCTAAACACTTTCCAAAACTAACATTGGCTAGGAGATGCTTGAGCTCTGACTAGCTAAAGTGAAACAAACTTGTTAAACATATAGGGTACATAATAGTATCCCTAGTAGGGTCTAGCTTTAATGGTAGAGCTAAACCATCTTAAAGACTATTCAAGACATCCCTGCCCTGACAAAGTTTACAAGCAAGCTTCAAAAGGCTTAGGCTTATCTACAACTTACTTAATTGTCTGTCAAAACAAACTTTAACACTCTTTAAAGGAAAACTATAAAATCCAGAGACTCAACAATGTAGCAGTCATAATGTTAGGATCTCATAAAGTATGACTACACATGTGTAAAAGTAGGAAAATGTTTCCTATAAACAGTGGAACTATCCATCAATCAAAAAGATTCAGAAATATTAGAGATAATAGAATTAGCAGACAAGGACTTTCAAACAGCTATTTTACATATGTCTAAGTATTTGAAGGAAAGCGTGAACAAAATAAAGAGGTAAGTGGAAGATATTTATTTAAAAAATGCAATGAATTTCTAGCAGTGAAAAATAGATAAGAGAAATAGACATATCTAAGTTTCAGTTGTATATCTAAACACTTCTCTCCCAGGAAGCAAGAAAGTAAGGAGACATAAAAAGTAGTAAGAAAATTGAACAACAAATTAGCCTAATTGATATTTGTAGAACACTACACACACTAATGTTGAAAAACACACTCTTTCAAGAGCATACGGAATATTCAATATAGTCTTTATAGTAGAACATAAAACAAGCATTAATTTAAAAGGTGAAATAAAGCAGGCTATGTTCTCTGACTATAATGAATCTATTCAGAAATAAATTTTAAAAATTAAGAAACTGGGGGTACCTGGGTGGCTCAATTGGTTAAGCCTCCAACTTCGGCTCAAGTCATGATCTCATCATGGGTTCAAGCCCCATGTCAGGCTCTGAGCTGTCAGCACAGAGCCTGAAGCCTGCTTTGGATTCTGTGTCTCCCTCTCTTTCTCTGCCCCTCTCCCACTCGTGCTCTGTCTTTCTCTCTCTCTGTCTCAAAAATAAATAAACATAAAAAAATTAAAAGCTTGTATTAGAAAAGGGAAATAATAAAATAAATATTCTAAGTTTCAAACTTAAAAGGTTGAAGGGAAAATTGAATCCAAAGTAGAAAGAAGGAAATACCAGAGTGGAAATGGAAGAGAATAAAAACATAAACAAACAAAAAAGGAAATCAATGAAACTAGATGCTGATAGTTTGAAAATACAGTAAGAATTTTAAAACTTTAGCTAGAAAAATAAAGAAAAAAAAAAGGAGAGAAACCCAAATTACCAATATCAGGAATAAAAGAAAGATTATCACCACAGATCTTAGACATATTTAAAAGAAAATAAAGGAATATAATAAATTATTGACAATAAATTCAAGTTTACATGGGCAAAATCCTTCAGAGACAGTAATTTCTAAGTTGACACAAGAATATAATACATTTTTAAAAATCTGAATAGCTTAATATTAAAAGAATAAAATTTACAGGGTGTCTGGGTGGCTCAGTCAGTTGAACTCTGACTCTTAATTTCGGCTTAGGTCATGATCTCATGGTCGTGGATCGAGCCCTATGCTCTGTGTGAAATCTGTTTAAGATTCTCTCTCTCCCTCTCCCAAAGCCCCTCCCTTCCTTGCATGCTCTCTCTCACTCTCTCTAAAAAATCTCCTCCCCTCAAAGAAAATTACGGGCCTGATGGCTTACAGGAAATTTTTTCAGATATTTAATACAAAAATACGAATTTTACACAAATCTTTTCAGAATATAAAAGAGGCTAAAAATGTTTCCCAATTCTTTCTGTGAACCCAGCATTGTACTGAAATAAAATCTGGCAAAGACACAACAAGGAAAGAAAATTACAAAGATTACTCATGAGCATAATCATGAAGGCTCCTAACAAAATATTAGTAAAATAACTCCAATGCTATATTTAAAAAAAGCAAAGTAGATTATCCCAGAAATGCAATGATAGTTTGTCATCAAAAGTCAAAGTAATTGACCCTATTAGCAAAATAACCACATGTAATTACTTTAATATATGCAGAAAAACCATCTGACAAGATTCAATATCCATTCCAAATAAAAACTCTCAGCAACTGAGGAATGATAGAAGATTTTCTCAACATGATGATGGCATCTACAATAAACCTAAAACTAATATGTAATTAATTGTGAAACACTTCTCCCTTAGATTAGGAAAAAGGCAAGGCTGACTACCTTTACCATCACTCTACAACACTATAGTAGAGGTCCTGACCAGTATAATTAGGTAAGAAAAGGAATCAAAATATAGATAGATGGATGGATGATGAATGGATGGGTGGGTGGATGGATAGATAGATAGGTATAGAAATACATTGGTCTTTATGGACAATATAATGGTATACATAGGACATCTTAAGTATCTACAAATATCCTATTGCAATTAATATGTTAAACTAAGAAATAAATGGAATAATATACCATAGTCATGTTTTGGAAGGCTCAATATTTTTTAAATGCTCAATTCTCCTTAATTGAATATAGAGTCATCAAAATACCATCAAGCTGTTTTTGTAGAAATTGAAAGATGGTTGTAAAATTTATATGGAAATACAAAATACTTAGAATAGCCAAAACAATTTTTAAAGGACAAATTCAGAGAAATTCCACTCTCTTATTTAAAGTAATACCATAAGGTTACAGTAACCAAGACAGTATAGAAGTTGCATAAGGATAGATACATAGATTGATGGAATAGAAGAGAAAGCCCAGAAATAGACATATAAATATAGTCAGTAGAGTTTTGACAAAGGTGCCATGGCAGTTCTGTTTAAAATATAGTTTTTTCAACAAATGATACTGAAATAGTTGGCAAAAAATAATGAAACTCAGCCCTATATCACACCAAAATAAAACATTAACTTGAAATTCACCATATGTTTGAATGTAGGAGCTAAAACTACAGAATGTCTGGAAGCAAGCATTGCTGAAAATCCTTCTGTCCTTAGAGTAGTAAACATTTTTTAAAGGACACAAAGATCATTAATAATTTAAAAGCAGATAAATTAAACTTTCATAAGATTGTGTTGTAGTACAATTTAAAAGTCTGCTCTATGAAAAACTCCTTTACAAAATCAAAAGACAAGCCATAGATTGAAATAAATTCTTCATGTTACGTGTGTGTTACAATGTGTAAAGAATTTCTAACTAAATAATATTAATACTAACCCAATAAAAAGGACTAAATATTTGAATAGACAATATACCAAAAATATAGACAAATAAAATACATGAAAAAAATGCCCGATGTTATTATTCATGAAGTAATGTGAATTCAAACCACAGCGAGTTACCATTGCACACTTGTTAGAATGACTAAAATTATAAAGACTGAAAATACCAAGTGTTAGTAAGGATGTGGAACAATTTAAACTCTTATAAATGGTTCTTGGGGGTGTAAAGTAGTAAAACAACTCTGGGAAACAATCTGATAGTTTCTTGGGTTGTTCAACTTTTATTTATCATATGATCCAGCAATCTCTCTGCTAGGTATTTACCCTGAGAAATGAGAACATGTGTCCCCACACAGCTACGTATATGCATAGCAAGCAGCTTTATTCATAAAAGTATGTACCTGGAAGCAACACAACACATGTGTACATTGAAAGGCATACACAAGCAAGCTATATAATTGTCATACAATGAAATTAATATTTAGCAAGACAAATGGAACAAACTACACAAACACACGACATGGATGAAGCTCAAAAACATTAATATCGAGTAAAAGAAGCCAGACACAACAGAGAACATGTTGGATGATTTAGGAAATCTGGAAGAGGCAAATTTAATCTAGAGCAAATGAAGCAGTTCAGTGTTTACCTGGGACCAGGGATAAGAGAGTGGCGTTGAATGCAAAGAGGAAGAAGGGAAGTTGGGGGGATGACGGATATGTGCTATATATTTATCAGGGTGGTGTTTAAATAGGCATATTTTTTTAAAACTCATGGAGCTGGAGACTTAATATAGGTGTACTTTATTTAATGAACTGTATACTATAATAAAGCTAATGTAAAAAATGTTTCATGTTCTAATCAATAAATTAAGAAAATAGCAATCCACAAACATTTTCCAAGTTTTACTTAATCGGAGATGAATCTGACTTGACATACCCTTTATTAAAAATAAGACAAAATTGCAAAAGTAATTCACATTTACCCAATAAATATGTTCCTTGGGAAAATGTCTCACTTTTTAGGCATTTAGACTCTCCAGTCCTATGTTGTTATTTCCCAACCTGCTTCTTTGTGTTAATGAAGCTATTTTAAGATAAGCCACTGGCCAACAGCTGTCTACTTCTCTAAGTAGAGTGACAGGGGAAATAAACATTTCTCGTTCTTCCCCTACTAATGCCAGGCCACATTCAGCAAGCTCTTTGGTTACTGTCATAGGTAGCAGCCTGTCTTTTCCAATGTGAAGAATGCATTAATCCATCTGATAAAGGGCAGTTTGAGAAAGGTGACCACAGCTCAGACCTCTTTAATCTGTCAAGTCCTATTTTCTTTTACCCTTGAAATGTTCCAGAATCCTCCTTCCAATCTGTCATAGGCAAGTCTAACATCCCACCCTAGAGTTTACATTAACTTCAAATAATATTATTGGCAGACATAAAACCAATTTACAAAGGTGGTCTTCTATGCTTTGTATTACAAAGATGGTCTTCTGAATTGTATTCTAAATTTACTTTTCTGTCTTTGTCAATGGAAACTATATTCACATATATACTATATTTCTAGGCTGTGGAAAGGAGAAAATAAAATACTTTACGGTGAATAAATAAAATAATGTTTAAATTATTTCCTATTTGATAACAACTTATAGGCTATTTATAAAAAGTCTTCAGTCATCGGATGCATAGCTTGTCAAGAATGTGGTAAATACTACTGTAATGATCAAATCCTCCTCATATTATTGGGAATCATAATTTTCTACATGCATACAATATTCCAACCCTAAATTGCATGCTATAGTATATGGATTAGAAGTTTCCTCCTTGAAACCCTATGCTATAAAAACAAGGGAAATTTATGTGCAACTAATGTAATTGTTTCAGTGAATTATAAAATTTTAAATCTTCTTAGATATTTCCTGTTAGATAAATCTCTAGTGAGAATTTCATTCCGCCATCCCTGGCAGCCTCTCAAATTCAGTAAAATAGAATTAGCTACTCAGACAGGGCCATGTTACTGTAAATGGCAATATTTTTAATGTGTGCTTAGAGGATATTTACTAGCTGAAAATATATTTTAACAAATTATTGTTTCTTTCTTCCTCTGTACTCACATATTCCATCCTCTATATTCCAAATAGTTACTATTTGATTTTTATGGGCAACTCTTAATTATCTATGGTAATGAGACACTTTTAGGAACATGTATATGTCAAAAGTACTAGTCTTGGGGCACCTGGGTTGGCTTAGTCGGTTAAGCATCACACTTCGGCTCAGGTCATGAACTCGCTGTTGGTACGTTTGAGCCCCGCATAGGGCTCTGTGCTGACAGCTCAGAGCCTGGAGCCTACTTCAGATTCTGTGTCTCCCCCTCTCTCTGCCCCTCGCTGCTTGTGCTCTCTCTCTCTCTCTCTCTCTCTCTCTCTCTCTCTCTCTCTCTCTCTCTCAAAAATGAATAAACACTAAAAAACAAACAACAACAACAAAAAAAACTACTTGTCTTTAAGAAGTCTTGGACTATGTCAACAATGAGTAGACAGGTGTGTTCAACAATTACCATACATCCAACACTCTGTTAAAATAACACAGTAGAGCATAAGAAAATATCTTCAAATATCTGTCTTCAAACATCTTTACTTTTTTCAGAAATAAAGAAAAACCTATGCACACAAATTAGAGAATAGTAAACTATAATATCAAGCACAAAAAGTGATAATAGCTGTAGATGTATATCTACATCTGCCTCTACAATAGATGTATCTGGCTATGGAAGGAGGAATTCAGAGTATGAAAATAATTAGAAGATAAAATCTGGCATTTATTGAATAATTTCACTTGCCAGTTCTTACTGTTAGAGACTTCTATCTTACTTAATACTAGCATATGTGAGGTCGCTATGATGCCCTTATAATAGTGAAACTATTATTTCACTCAAACAGTGAAACTAAAGCTTAGACAGCTTCATTATACTTACCCAAAGGGCATATCTGGAAATACAATGTTAGATTCAATCCACTGCAAGATTTCAATGGATATTTGTTGGTATGGATGCTGTTAAGACATTTAACCAAAAAAAGGCAGATCTTGCTTTCTTTTGGTTTTCTCACCATTTAGAAAAGAAATGCTAAATGACATACATAATTAGTCAGAGAGATCTACACAGCTGTGAATTAGTGGAGTCCTTCTTATGCCGAGAAATTTAAGAAAAAATCAAGGTACAGTTAGGATGAAAAAGTGAGTGTTTAGAATAATAAGATCTTATTCCCATGATAAGGTGTTTAACCGTCAGCAAGTAGGCTGTAATCAGATCCCGTACCATTAAGACTGTGAGTGTAAAATGCTCAAGTTGTATGCTCAGAGGTTATAAACAAATAGAATCCTCTAATTCTAAGGACAGCCAAGTTTTCTGACCTGGTGTATCCTCTTTTTTGTTCTTCAAAATCATCATTGTAATTTTCCACAAGGCATTCTTCTAGGAATAACAGTGTATATATAAAGTCGATGCATGTTTTCAATATAATTCACATAAGTGGTTTTTACTGAGCTGCAATTAATCTTTCCTTTTGATATAGCAAAGTATGTTTAATTATTTTTCTAAATGCATTTTTGTAAATATTAGTAAATATAAAAATTCAATCAACATGAGAACATATAAATTTATTCCATTAAAGCTATGTCTCAGTGAGACATTAATGTCTCATGTTCCATGTCTTCTGACGAAGACACAAATAGACTTTTTTTTTTCACTATTAAACATCTTAAGATTTTCTTCTCTTTTCTTTTCTTTCTTTTTCTTTTTTTTTTTTTTTTGAGAGAGAGCATGTGCACATGTGCAGGAGTGGGGCAGAAGGAGAGAAAGAATCTTAAGATCTTAAGCAGGCTCCACACCCAGCATAGAGCCTGCCATGGGGCTCGATCCCCAGACTGTGAGATCATGACCTGAGCTGAGATCAAGAGTCAGTCGCTTAACCAACTAAGCCACACAGGTGCCTCAAAACAACTCGATATCTTTAGATCAGAAAGATTATTATATTTGCATTTGAACATATGAATTATGTTTGAAAAGATACACATCTGTCTTTTGCAATCCATATTCTGTACACTGTTTCACTCTATCTACTCTCTTTCCTAAAAACTATGAAAAGAAGAAATGTCTAGCACTGAAAACACAGGACATAAAGAGAAGTCATCAATAGTACAGATGTGATTTTTATTATCTCAGACAAAGAACATTTCAATTTTCACTTCCTCCAGTGCTTTTAGGAAAAAGGTGATAGAAGTAAAATAAAATTTCTGAAAGTAAGAATTCTCAAAAGTATTTTGAATATTAGTTTCCAAATTTTACTCTTTGACAAAATTGTTCTTTGAGGCAGAACTCCAAAAGCAAAATTTTACCCCAAAACATTCATCACTCTTACTCAGTAAAACAAAGGGAGGAGGAGAGAAGTCTACATGCTAACAAGATATTTCATGAGACCGCTAACATTTGTAGATCGGGAATTCTCTCCAGATTTCAAACGAACCGTGTAAAAGTTCTGACCTAGTTGTAATAGCATGAAAAATAAAAGATGAAATAAATGTGTTAGCAGCCAAGATTTTGATATATTTAGTGAATTTTTTAAATAAAATATTTCCAGATCCATTTTTGTTCCAAACAGTAATTATCTAAATGCCTACCATGAATATCCAAGAATATTGTTAAAATTCTTTCCAACTGTCATTTTATTCTAACATAATTATATTATTGAACTTTTATTTGTAGCTTTTCATATGTAGCTTACGATGCCCAGTTTTCTAATCTCACTTATTTGTATACCAGGATGTAAATTCTAGAATTACTTCTATTACCTGTAATTGCTATATAATAGTAATACATTTTTAAATGACAGATTTACTTGGTTATTCTACTTACTAATGGCTAGAAAACATAAAATTAGCACATAAAAATATCAGTAGAGTTAAAGAGTAAGCAATTAAATGCATATATGATGCTTACATCCCATTGCCTAGATTCCAGGCACAGAATTCCCCTCCAAGTGGGGATTGCTATAATCTAGAAGAATTTCTAGTGCCTGATCAGGAGATCTTTGCTATCTCTGATAGCTTTACCCTTCCAACCTAACACGCTGTCACCAGTTGTCACAAGGTTGTAAGTCCTTTGGGTGAATAGTTTTGCTCAAGAAAAGTTGGAGACATGAATCACTGAAGTTGAGAGAGACCTTTTCTTAATCTGGCATTTGCAGAATTCCAGCAACAGGGCATTGCTTGGAACTAAAGAGAAGTCTTGATTCAATAGGACATGTGACTTAAGCTGAGAAAAATACTAAAGTTAATGAACTGAGATGGCTGGATAACTATGCTATAAATCAATCAAGGAGACCAGATGACATTGTAAACCACAGACATAATGCTCTCGTGGAGAAGCAATGCTCTTGTGGTTGACGGAAACATTCTAAGCCTTTGAGAGATTTCAAGTGTGGAAATCCACCCCTAGTCACCCAGTGCTATTTATAAAGGGGGAGGAGAAAAGTGTTTTTGTTTTTCTCATGGCTAACATTTTCAGTATAAGGCAGCAGTTTAAAAAACCCAAAGAAATTTTGAAAAACAACAATAACTCATGAATAGCTGTTACACATGGCCAGAGGCTATTTAAATATGGCACTGGGCTTCCAAATTGTCATGTTAGTTTTACTACAATTTCATTCACTGATTCTGAAATCTCATCCCTGTCACAGAAGGACCATCTTTCCACTGAAAGCATTATGGAATACTGGAGACCTGCACACTGGAGAGCTGCAGTAAGCCATATACTTTTCTGCAAAAGACAGCAAAGAAAGTTGGGAACAAAACTGTCTACTGCCCCACAATGACCTTCCTTGTTTTTTCTATACATATTCCCCTCCTCTCAAACTCTTCTGTTTAAATGCCAACTTTTTATATTCTGCTTTATCCTAGAATGAAGTTATCCCTGAATTCCTTCATAGTTTTGTACAACTCAATTACCAGGATAAATAAAAAGAAATGTGTATTTATTTTTAAATGCCCTATGGTTTTCCAAAAAGAATATTAAGCAGCTTCCACAAATTCATAAAACTATACAAAATTGCATAAATTACATGGTTGATAAGAAGTACTGTGGAAGAGATAAAAAGCAGGGCCAGTAACGAGGCTAAAAATGCTCCCTGCCTTATTATGGTCAGGTCACAAACTTAGTTTTATAGCTGCTTTCAGTCAATGTGAAGAGACAAAACTGATTAACTAATGCTCAGAATTTATAATATAAAAACAAACCACTTATGGCACATAATAATGGCAAATATCTAATATAGCAATTGTAAAAAGGTGGATGTTACTCTAAGCATTTTACATATATCAACTTAGTTAACCCTCATTACAACCCTATGAGATAGGCATTATACATAATACCTTACTTTACAAATGAAGAAATTGAGGCAGACAAAAGAGATTAAGTAACTTTCCCAAAGTCAGATGGCTTATAAATAATGACTTTGAGGTATTAATATATGCAGTCTGGCTTCAAAGTCTATGTTCCTAATTGTTCTGCCATACTGCCTGCCGAAAAACACAAGAATCCATACAGGAAGAAAAACCATTCTGATCCTCATAATGACACTACGTGGTAATGTCTTTGAGAAAATCCTTAGAGCAGACTCCACAATAATTTGAAAGATACATTCCACAAATAGACACACATATCATATCAAAAAGCATATTACTGAAATCATTTCTGTAGAAGACCAATCCCTGTCAGTGTAGTAAGGGATTATTTACAATTTCAGCTATGATGATCATAGAAGGCTACCTGAAAGTGGTGGCATTTGCATCAACTTGAGAGAATAAATAGATTTCTAGAGGGAGAAAGTAGGGGAAAGATGGGAATTATATTTAGACAGTGTTTTTCAAATAGGCTCGAATAGTTATATACCACATCAGAGCCAAAACCATTAGGAAGATGGGACTTCACATTAGATCAATTGTATTTCAGTTCACAAACTAGTCACAAATCACACATACATTCTGGCAAAGTTTGGCAGATTATTGACATGTCTGAAGCCCTCATAAAAGTATAGATTCTCAGGCTATGCCAGACATACCAAGACCAAATTACTGGGTGAAATCTGCATATTCAAAAATGCAAATATCATCTCCAATGCCCACAGGCAAGGACTTGGACCCAGGTATTTCAAATTGCAACAAAATTCATCAGGTCCATGTCATCTGACACAGAAGACTTCAGAATTAGCCTATGACTGTTAAGAGATGTAAAGCAGCGAATTAGCCAATAAAGGGGTGATTCTCACTTAGATCACCTTTTATACTTCATATTCAGATTGGTGTGGCATTTCAGTAGAAAGCATTTCATTACCTTGTCAAAGAAAACTAACTTGGAAAGAATATGCACAATTACACCAAAATGGGCCTGACCATGTTCATTCTGTGTCAATGTGTTAGTTAGGTTTTTAAAAAGACATATTTTACATGCTAATTAAGTCAAATGCCTGTCTTCACATAAATATAATTGACTTATATTTTGCATTAAATCTCAGATAAAGTAATCTTATGAGTCTTTAAACTCATGTAATTATTTAACACTGAGGACAGACCATTTGTTTTATTGCTGGGTATTTTAACAGCTAATGGTCTGTAAAACTGCAAACAGAACTTGGGTTTTATTCAATTTATCCACCAAATTTGTCCACTTGTCGGGTTTCCTCAAAAAAAAAAAAATGCTCTTAGCTGATTCTAGGTTGGATGAACAAGACATTCCCATACAGTTACATCTAGAAAACAAGTCCACGCACTGCCCTCACTTTTTCTTTCTGCCTTGAGCTATGGTGCAAGTCTGAATTCAAGATAATGTTTTGCAGTTTATGTCTCACAAAGTGCTTAAGGATTTTGTGGGCTCATTAAAGCTGCAGAGTAAGATTTCCCTTTGGTTTTTTGTTTTTGTTTTTGCTTTTGTTTTTTTGGATACTTTTGCCAACTTCCCTCTGAGGCAGCACTGCCTACCAGCTGGCTTTCTTAGAATGTAAATTCTAGGCCATATATGCTTGATTCAGAGCTGTTTTTCCTCAGTCATCAGATTAAAATAAAAACACTTAATTGTGGATTATATGATAAATGGTTAAGCAACTCATTTATCACTGAAGAAAATTTTAAATACAAAGCAAGTGACCAGATGGATGGATGGATGGTGGATAGATAGATGGAGAAGTAGGTAAATAAAAGCTTTAAATAAATAAGAACTAAACAAAACTGTCCCTCTCTATAATTCTGTATCTAATCCCCCAAAGTAGTAATATCCATTACTTAAATTTCAATATGCATAATAAAAATTTTTAAGACTTTAAAATTTATTACCCTCTTTTCCCAGATACCTATGATGTTTATCCTGTTCATTTCTCTTGCTGATCATTTTGTCCACTAATTGCCCCTAAAAGAATTTGCTAACCTACAGGAAAACTGAGGACCAAATGACCTTGATTTATTTCAGTGACAGGTCTTCCTAAATTTACATTCATTACTCCTTTTAAAAATGAAACATACCAAGCTAATAGGTTGTATCCATGCCTTTCTTAACCTTTGAAAGCGAGCAGCGTGCTACCAGGCATATAGTAAATGTCTAAAACAAACTTGCTAAATTAAACTAACTATTGCTCACATCACACATAAATTGCAGCCTTAAGAGGAGCAATGTGTGAATGCACACTTTGTAATGACCCAGTTTCGTTGGACAGATGAAAGTCTGGGCCCTAGCGTTTCAGTGGCTTGATCCATCTGCCACCAGTCACTTGTGGGAAGAGGCTTCTGTTTCTTGTCAGCCAGCAATAGGAAGCACAGCAGGATTTAGTAGCTGCTGAGGAACCGAAAGAAAGGGCACACACCATCCATGTCAAGTCAGGGATAGGATCCTGGTTGCCTTATCCTCCCCATCTGGTAAATAAACATTCTTCGCACTGTTTTGCCTCAGATGATACCTCACTTACTAAGTCAAGAAAAAATACACTCAGTAAAGAGCTCAATAAACCCATTTATATATGTATATCACTTGTTTTTTTAACTCACAGGGGCTTTCTATAAACTGAAAAAGTCAACAATTTGGCTTGTTCAAATTTCTCTTCAACCACCTCTGATTATTTGATATAGTCTGCCAAAGTGACACTTTAGTAACACTATCAAGATCCATTTCCATTTTCAAATTCACAACGTGCACACAGTCATAGCCAACATGAAAGATGAGAGGCAGTCCCTTCAGTTAAACTACAAATGGTTTTGTCTCTTTCCTATTAAAAAGAAAGTGAAACACTTGATATACTCATGATTTGACATTAGATTCAGCACTAGGGGCCTGCCAAAATGGGAAATCTTTGTATTGAGTTAATGGCCATGTAATTTGGCGATATGAAGCCATATTAACAATGTTTGCTTTCTCTCTTTCTTTCTACTTTCAGAGCAGTCCTTTTGTTCAATACTCACTACCTCCTTTCTGACTTAAAGGAAAAAGAGAGCAATGTAATTTGATGTGTGGCCACTGAATGCATGTGTAATACTATCCTAAATGAAAAGTAAACTCATAATATTCCAATAAATAGAATTTTGGCAGTAAAATTTCCTTAGTGAACAAAAACTTGCTTGGGGTGGGGTTGGTGGGTGGCAGGGCAGGGGAAATGAGGTGAGGGTCCATCCCTCAGTCAGTGGGTCTGGAGGGAGAAGGCAGGCAACAGGGCACACTAAAGATCTTCCAGGAGACTGCTAGTTTGACTTTCTTCCATTCCCCAATTTGTGACTATCAAGACGTCATATCTTGTTTTTCAGGACAATTCGGAAAAATAGGGAAATACAGACAAATAACACTTGCTTGCTTATTAAACTAAAATGTCATTTATTTGTAAAGGTTTAAAAGAATAAGTTTATTATTAGTGAAGTGGGACATTAAAACATTTCCTTCATATGAGGCTATTAGCTTTGTAGGGTGCCTGCCAATAAAAAGACAAATGCGTGTTTGGTGAAGTTTAAAGAGACATGCAGACATTATAGTGTTCCCATGATCAGGCAACTTTCAATCACTGAAGTAGATACAATAGAACTGCCTATTTTCTCTTTCCATGATTCCGCGTGTTCAAATGGTCAGCCAGCCTGGAAGAAAGGACTTTTACATGATGTTCATGGTGCTTGGTTTTAGAATAAACAGGGTAATTCTCTTTAGTGACTGTCCAGTCTCTTCTGGGCAAATTAGGACAGATTAGCAAGTAGCTGCTAGATGAGAGTTACATAGGACACATTACTTAGAGATGATTTTGGGACAACTTCATCAGCCTATGCTCCAGTTTCCTTTCCTTCCATCCCTACCCTACAACTCTGGTCCTGGCCCTGGGCAGCTCATGCCTAAACTGCACGTCCTCAGCTTGGTCTCTATTTTCTCATCCAGTATTTGAACAGCAGAGCCATATGTTTCATGAGTCCCTGGAGGACCCACAAATAAAACAAAAAAGTGATATGGGATGAAGCGTAACGTTACAAAAAGTTCAAATTGATAGTCTACTCCTTACCATATCCGTCAGTGAGAATATTCATCCAAGACAGTTACAGCCTCACCATCCGAATACATGTCTATGTTTTACTTTGGTTACAATACCAAGAAAATGCTGAATCATACAGACAATTTGTTCAAGGAAACAGACTCAGAAGCTCACAAGACCATCTGAAAGCAAATTTGTTTCCAAGTCATACTACAAGGTTTATAAGTCTACACGTCTCTAGTAAGTATCCAATTTGGAGACTAAAGGGATAGATTAATGGCAAATATTTGCTATTAAGCAGAAAATAAATTTAAATGTATTTGTAATACTAATAAATAGTTAATTATATATATGTATATATGTATGTGTGTGTGTGTATATATATATATAATATAAAATTTCAGGTACATTAGTATTTATCTATCAGATATCCATTCAATGTCTTGGAACAGTCACATTATTTTGCTTTAATGTGAGGTTCAGATGTTGCAGTTTCCTTTCTGACACTACATACAGCTGTAAATGAAGTTTTGCCAGATTAAATCCATCCAGCTCTTTAAGACACTGGTAAGATATGCAAGATGATGAAATCTTATTTAAGGAGTCATTAGCTAAAGGATTTACTTTATCAGAAAACAAACAAAAATAGGTAGTGTTCTCCTGCCTTGTTTAAATACTTAATTCAGTACCTTACCCCAAGGCATTTATCAAATCAGCACAGAAAGGGAAATTTCTGGAATTTGCTGCCAATATGATTACAGGAAACTGAAAAGTCTGTAAGTTCACATCAGTGAACCGAGTCAGATTCAGATAATAACTGTAAATGTTCATATTTGCCATCTTACAGTGACAGCGTTTTGTATTTACATATAAATATGCTGACATGATAAAAAATGTTATGTGTATATATAACATTAAACTGTTTGGTAAATGATGAAAGAAGGTAAGAACCTTATTTTCATGCACTGAATGTTTTCTTTCAAAATGACATTGTAACGGAAAGGACTATAAAAATATTTACCAATTTCACAACAGAAAATAAATCATGGATTTAGGCAATGTTCACAACATAAAGGGTGAATTCCAGTGAATTGCTAGAATCTACTTTCATGTCATCCAGAAATTTTCTGTGAGAATTACTGACCCATTCTTTTAGGAAGCAGCATGGCATCACGGGTAAGAGAAAGTACCGTAGGTCATCAAAACCATCCTTCCCTTTAAAAGCCGAGCTCACTAGCTATGTGGCCTGAGGTAACTGGCTAAATGTTTTGTGCCTCAGTTTCCTCTTCTGTAAAGTAGAGAAAGAGATAGTACTCACCCACAGGATTATTATAAGGATGATTTAAACTATGTCACATACAGGCGTACCTTGATATTCGCAGGACCTGAAATAAGAATACAAATGAAGCCTCAACTATCATATTTCTAAATATTTACATGTTATTAAAAGTGATGATAAACTATTAAATAAAATATGTGCTGCCTCTAACCTTGTAAATATACCCTCAGAAGGATGTGGATGGTTGGGTTTGCACTTAGAACTTTGGACTCCTTAAAGCCCTGCCCTGGCACATGGTGACATGAGTAATACTGGTCCCCAGTCTGCAGTGACCTCCTTTCCTCCTAACCTTAGCTTCATTCCACACCCTGAAGGGCTTTTCATGGATGTACTTGGTCCCTGTGGCTGTGTGTCAAAACTCTGTAGATATCCAGTTAAGAGTCACCCCTGGGCTGCCCCTCGGTCCTAGGGAGGTACATCCACATCAGTAGTGTAGAACCACTTCAGAAGGATGGATCCAGGGAAGATCTGCATGCAGATTTTGGAAGTGGCTGGAAGGCAGGGAATGCTGGGAACAAGGATACCTAAGGGATAGTCTGGAAGAGAGTTCTGGGCTCGAGGCCAAGGCCACATGGAGAGGGATGCAGCCATAGGAGGACATAAATAGGACCCTTTCAGGAATGGGACCCAGGGCAGGGCTCCTGCTTACCCAGCTCTAAAGTCAGTATAATTCACACCAAAACTTAGGGCAGCTTAAAAAAAATGAAGTTCTCACCATTACGTTCCATTCTATTTTCAATTATGAAAGTATTGTGAAATTAGTTTATGCTACAACTTATCATGTTTTATTTAGCCTAATCATTCTCACCACAGCCAGCATCAAATGCTATTTTTAATTTGCTGTTTATAATTTTAAAAATCCATTTCTGGTTTTAAACATAATTATTTTACCTTTCCTTTTAAAAACATACATTGTTGATCAAAGTTAGACCAAAAAAGAAGTCACTGAAAATGTCCAGTAACACAGGGGCACTTGGGTGGCTCAGTCAGTTGAGCCTCCGACTTCAGCCCAGGTCATGATCTCATGGTCCGTGAGTTTGAGCCCCACATCTGGCTCTGTCCTGTCAGCTCAGAGCCTGGAGCCTGCTTCTGATTCTGTGTCTCCTTCTCTCTCTGCCCCTACCTGCTCTCTCTCTCTCTTTCTCTCTCTCTCTCTCTCAAAAATAAACATTGAAAACATGTCCAGTAACATTGTCCATTGTCACTATAAAATAGTCAAATGTTAAAAAAAAAAAAACAAAGATCATCAAAATTTAACCTAGATGCAAAAAAAAAATAAATAAATAACTACAATATTATATCTCCACACTAGATCTTCCACGTTCACTTGTTCCAGGGCAACTGATGATTAAAGAGGGCTGAGCTCCTGCACCCAGCTATTGGACCTGAACCTTGCCAGGTGTGTGATTGCAGAGTGTGGATCTGGAAACAATAGTCTGACTTGAATATTCTCATGGGGCCGGATGGGTTAACCACATGAATAAACATCCACGACAAAAAGAAAGAGCGAGCACCAAATCAAAACCAGTACAGAGCAAGAAACCCCTGATCAAATACATTTTAATTTTCAAATAAATGCTCAAAAGCAGCCAGTGGAGCTATGTTTTCAGTTCAACACAGAACAAATGAGTTAAGCCCACAGCATCTCTTCCTAACATGAAGTCTGCAATACTCATAATGTCTTATGTGCATTTTTTAAAGAACTTTTGCCATTTGACTGTCAGAGTGGTAGCAGACAGGCCCAAGTGCGCCGGGAGAGCCCGGTGAAACAGACATACACTCTTCCCTTGCCCTGAGACCTGTCAAGGTGCTTAGTGACTATCACAGGAAGGCAGCGGTTTCAAGTGGGTGGCACAGGCCCCCCAGGAAACTGGGCAGGACTCTGACAGGTTCAGCAATCTCTCTGATGGCACGGTTTGGTGCTTACCCATTCAACGACTGTTCATCTCAGTGAACATGTTCATCTCAACCTCATGTGCTGGGAATTCATGATAGAGACAGGAATACTAACCTGGTTTTATTCCAGCAGGCTACTTTGAACTTTTCTGCTCTTAACCTTGTTTCTAGCTTGGAGTGGTGAAGGTATAAATTTATTCAATTGATTGGCATATTAGTTAGAATTTTCAAATGTTAAATGATCTTTTTAAAATTACATTGGAATTAAATGCATGAAGATTGCCCTTAGCACCTCCAACAAACACTGGTTCCTCTGAAAAGGTTTAAAATCTTTTCACCACCCACCCCCTACTTTTACCAGGATGACCATAATCAGACACCCTTGCTTAAAAATTTGGCTTGAAAATACAGTCCCAACTACTTAAAGGGAATTGATTTTTAATACAGGCCTGCTGTATCTCTCTCATTCTATATTTCTGCTATTCTCTGCAATAAGCTTTCTTCTACCTTAGCAGATCTCTCATAATGGACTTGTTCCCCCCAATCTTTGCTTAGTACATGCTACCTTGATTATTCTCAGCATTGGATGAATAAGCATAGGGCGAAACTCTGTTCAGTAGCTATAAATAGACAGCTACTTGGACTGAGGCAAAACACATTTATGTCCTTGGAAAGGAGACTTAGGTCAACACAGGTAAAGAAACCATTGCCGAGAATGATCTGATTTGGTAAGAATAGGAAGTATAGAGAGTTATGGGATATGACCTGATTTGGTCAGATTAGAAATATATAGAGTCGTCTGTGGCTAAGAATCTGCACAATGATAGAAGGACTTGGAGGCTTGTGTTTCTGATGTTAACTGAGGGGAGGCACTAATGGAAGACACAATGGGACTCATTGAGGGCAAGGTGGCTATTTGATTCTTATTATACATTACATATTGGATTTTGTCCCTCAATGTCAGTGTCACAGCCTGGGGGAAGATGGAGAGGCTGGCAGTCTCACCTGAAGCATACAGTTCCAGAAGTATTCCTTAAAAATAGTTTTTCTATAAATTCCATAACTATAGACCACTCGTAAACAATGGTAATTATTAAAATCAGAAAATTAAAAGTGGTTTATTTTGATGAATCAATAAAATGGATATATTTATTTTGAGAAAAACAGAAATTCTGCCTCTTAGTATGCATCTATAATTCAATTGACCATATCTTACAATTTCTGCTTAAAAATTTGGTGTATCTTTTCATTTTCTCCCCTGCTATAGGAAAAACTCATTAAATATGCCTAGTTTAGTCAAGAAAATCTGTAGAGATTCATGAGAATATCATGAGATTTCTGGGAATCTGAAGTCAGCAACTACTTGTTGTGGGCTCTTGAGCAATCTTTTCTTCACCTATAACAAATATCCTAGTACAGTCTACCTCGTATGGTTATTGAAAGGATTACCTAAAATAATACATGAGTATAGCACCTAGTAATAGCTCCATTTTTTAGAAATATTATTATTTTTATGCTGGCCAATTTATTAAAACTTGCTCCAAGTCTTAAATCCTGTAAGTTATGTGGTTTTATAAATTAATAAAGACTCAAAACAAAGTAAGTATAATATTTAAGAGTTGACACATGAATTCCTCTTAGGAAGAAAACTGTTCTTGACAAACTCCTGTATTATAGAATAGACCAAGGGGAACATGTGACCACCTGAAATGCTTTATCTCTTTATTCATTCACTCATGTGTTCATTACCTAAGCACTTACTAGTAGGTATTAAAGTTATAGTAACAATCAAAACAGATAAAGCCATTACTCCCACAAAGTTAATGTTTAATGGGGTACACACACACACACACACACACACACACACAAATTTAAGAAGTGACAAGTACCATGATAAAAAAAAGGGCAAGAAGACAGAGAATGAAGTGGGTTAAGAGGCTTAGGATGGATAAGATGGTCACAGAAGGCATTGAAGAGATGACATTTGAATAAAGACCCAGATGAAGTGAGGGAGTTGGTAAAGAGAATTTAAAGCAGAAAGAGAAACAAGTACAAAGGGTCTGGTGTGGGAATAGACTTGGCAAGTTGGCTGGGCAGGAGGAGACTGGGGTGGCCAGAGTTCAAGCTAGGAAGGACTTCAGATTTCATTCTCATAGCAACTCATTTTCTAATAACCATGAAGGAAAGACTAAGCTGTTCTAAATGGTGTAATAAGATAATTTCTTTAAATTATTTGATGTACTACTAATTAATTTAAAATAAACAGTACTAAGGTACAAAACTGAAGGGAAAGCCATTCCCATTAACCCAGTACCTCTCTGTAAAAGGCATCTCTCTTATAATTTTGGGGTATTCTTTCACTTCAAAATATGTTTATTTACTTCCAAAAATGGAAACATACTGCAGACATCATTTTGCACTTTGTTTTTTTTTTTTTACTTCTAATATCTCCTGGAGACTTTTCCTTTCAAGACTGTATATGTTTTTAAATTGACTGCTTGTTTTTAAATGACTACTCAATATCACACTGTATGAATTACCTTGATTGATAATAGGCTTTTTTATAAGGTAATTTTGTTTCCAGTGTTTGCAATTACAACCAACACGGTTATCTATGTCATGGGGTGTATATATACATTCATAACTTTATTAGGAAGCACCTTTCCAGAGACACTGAAAGACTGGTGGAAACGAAATGCAATCAAATGGATGTAGCTGCAGGAGTCGTGGGGGATGGGGAGGGCTGATACTGAATGTGAAATCACCCTTCTTGCAGCAATGCAAATGCTTCTGCCCTCTTAATCCCCCCTTGTCCCAATCTTCCAGAAAGTTCTCTACCCTCACGAATGTTTCGTATGAATAGGCTATATTTTTGTTTTGTGACAAAAAAGATAACAAGTTCAGAGTGTCAATCTGAAATGGTAGCGTGGATAAAAGACACAGGACAGCACAGGCTGGAAGAAGAGGAACCATGAGACCTCAAGCTACCCAGATTTCACTGACATTTTGAAAAGTATTTCTGCCTTCCACGAGGTGGGTATCAAGATTCAAACAATTTTACCTAGATTTCAAGGAGCACAAAGTGGCCCCTGCTGACATCTGGGTTACATATTTAATACCCAAACATCCAAGGAGGGGGAATCAGTCAAGCTAATTCTTTTGATTTTGTGTAAACAAAATAACCAATTGATGGAGTGATTACTTCACTTGTTTTGGATTTCTATATACCCGGCCACATGCCAGTGATAAAAAATAAAGCATCATCTTCAAATTCAGAGCAATGTACAGGACCATGCTATATTGTTCATAGCAATCTATGTTAAGAACAATGTATCTACTAAAGTTTAAAGTTACTCTTAATTCCCATTTTTCCAAAATTTCAAAAACAACATCAATTGCAAGCAAACAATTATCACTTGCCCAGAATACAAATGACCTCATTCATTATTTTGGCTTCTTTGCTTTTCTTCCTTTTGTCAATAGCATTTTATTATTCTATTTTACTATTCATTGTTATTTCCACAGTAGGGTGTGCTGAGAAAAAAAGAGTAGAAACGCGTATTGATATTTTCAGGTGCCTTACTAAGTGTTTAAGGTCAATACTAATATTTTGATTAAATAAATTGGATGTTTCTATGCTATTTATTCATTCAGGTTTTCATTTAATTTCTTGAAAGCAAATACAGTTTCTTGAAAGCTATCAAAAATGAGCCAATTATTATCTAGTCCCCAAAAAACACAAGCTAGAGAAACATTCAATAGCATTTACTTTACTTATCTCTGCTTATAAATATCATTACACGTTCATTGTGGAAAATCGAAATATATATATTTGTATTTCATAAATATATGTATAGAAAACCAACTGGCTGGGTTCCTGCTTATTTGCAGTTTTTATATTATTTTGGAAAATAGGATCTTAATAAATTACATGGATATTAAACTAAAACCTGGATTATCAAATCAAATTACAGAATCTATTCCTGTAGTTATCCTTTAATAATTATTATAAATATAGGATTTTATAGCTATAACCGTATCCAAAATCAGAAAAAAAGGCTAATCTTCCTTTCATTTCTTTCCCAGCTCTCATAGCTTTGATTATCATCTACTCAAAGCACATCTCTAATCCAGATTCCTTTCCTGAATTGCAAAACTACATGTCCAACTGTCTGCTAGAAATAGCCACTTAGAGTTCCTATACATACTTCAAACTCTACAAGCTTAAACTTGTAGAAGAATCTTAGAAAAGTTTCTTCATCTGGAACTGACTCTTCCTTCTATGTTTCTCATCTTAGTTAATAGCAGCATAAATAACAACCCACCCAATTAATTGATCAAGCAAAATATCTTCTGCCCTCCTCTCTCACTCCCCATGTTTGATTATGAAGTCTTATTTAATTTATCTCTTAAATATTTCTTGGTTCAATTTACTTCTTTGCATCCTCACTGCTTCTAGCCTAACATAGATTAGTACTTCCCTCACCCAGGTGACATTGTCTACATGAATGGTGCCCTGGAGTTGTGGAATAGACAACATTTGTAGCCCTTCCAGCCTCATCTTTCATCCTCATCCCCTCAAACTCTACCTATAGCATATGAAACATTTTTTAACTCCTTAAATGTTCAAGACTTGTATAAATGTCACTATATGTATATTATATATGCTACACACACACACACACACACACACTTTGGTCTGAGATACTCTATATCATCACCCTATGATCACCACCAAGAGTAGGTTGGGTGTCCCTTCAATAACACTCCAAAACACCTGTTACTCCTTAATCAGAGCACTTAGTACTTTTATTATAATTACTCATCTGCCTGATTACACCCCTCAGTGGGCCTAATATATATATTTCAAGGACATATATATATATATATATACACACACACACATATATATATATATACTACTGTGTCTTAAATATCCAGAGTAGACATAAAGCAAACATTTACTAAATGAAAGAAATAATGGATCAATGAATATATGCGAATGTTCAGGCAAAAATATGGTAAGACAAGGGTCATGAGCACATTAAAGCCAAGAATTATGGTGAAGTAGGAGATATTCATACATAGTGTTAGTGTCATTATTACTATCCCATCTGTAAGGTAAACTGTAGTGCTTCTTCTTTAACTCCAAAATCTGAGAATTATTAACACTGCCCCTACAAGTAGAAATGTTCAAGGAAAGCCTAGGATCTATGGTGTGTCATTTCCGAATTTCACGATGTTTGGAAACGACAGTTCAGCCTTAGCTGAACACAGCCAGACAACGCCCAAGGATACAACCAAAAACACTCAAGTTGCCAGTAAATTGTTTTCCAAATGAGTGATTATTAGGACAACAAAGTCAAGTAAATAAGAAATGGAAAAGGCATGCAGGTCATGTAATATCTCCTGTGAGAATACTCTCTTAAATGTTGGCCTCACTGCTCATCAGGGTGAATGTTAAGTACAACCAGTGATGTAAATACCACCTTCACCCTTGGGAGGCTCTTGTGCAAACCAAAAGTTCTCATTGCTTCTCAGATAAAACCTTTTAAAAATCGGCATTTTCTTCCATGTACATTTTATTCTAGCTCTCACATGCCTCTATCTTTTTAGATTTTATAAGTAAAAATAAGTGGTGACATAATCTTGGAGCAACAGTTTCCATTTAACTAAAAGTTATGAGAAGCAAATTTTCTCCTTCCGTTTTAACCTTTAAAATATGCTTTTATTTCGTTCCATTGATGTTTAAAACTTGGAAGGGGTGAATAAGTCAGAATTTGTCACTTGAGGGGGTTAAACCTTACTTAACCTCAGGCGACTTCAGATTTATTTGCTGTGATGCAAACATTTTTAATGGAATATTGCTTAATTGAATAAGCTATCAGCTGGAGCTGAGAAATGTTTGAAGTATGTAGAATTTTATGAAAGTGACTTTCATTTATTTGTCATTTTAAACTTATTTTCCCTTGAGAATCTTGCCTGTATTATCTCAACACATTACCCTTTCATGTAATCAAACATAGTTTGGTTCAATGAGTGAGACAATATTGGACTTTTATTGGCAACATTTCCCAAAGGTTAATATTCTGCATACCAATTTCCAGACTTTGAGGCATACTTTATATTACTCTAGTATTTTTCACCTAATATTTTGTTTGAGATTAATTATTATTTCAACTTAAATATATTTTCAAGTGATGTTTATGTCAGGTATTTGGTTTTTTCCTAACATACACATGTGTATAATTTAAGCATTGTTTCATAACTCCTAAAATATCTTGTAGTCCACATTTGGGAAAAACTATTCTACCATATTATATTATAAATCTATAGATAATTTTCTTCTTCTTTTATAAAGGGCTGTTTCAGAGCTGTTAGAATTCTGATAGTCTCCTACCAGGTAAAAATCTATATTATAAATTTTTTGGTTTTGTGGGGCGCCTGGGTGGCTCAGTCGGTTAAGCTTCTGACTTCGGCTCAGGTCATGATCTCGCAATTCATAAGTTCGAGCCCCGCATCAGGCTCTGTGCTGACAGCTCAGAGCCTGGAGCTTGCTTCAGATTCTGTGTCTCCCTCTCTCTTTCTGCCCCTCCCCTGCTCACAATCGGTCTCTCTCTCTCTCAAAATAAATAAATGTTTAAAAATTTTTTTTTTAATTTTTTGGATTTGTTATCCTGTCCTCTTATTATTATAAAATCTATTTCATTGTAACAAATGTAGAGAAATTATGTAAAAATTAGACTAGCTTATTTCCTTGATATGTTTCTAATGGAGGTGCTATTGAACATACTCTCATAAGCAGTTAAAGCATATAATTAATAATAGTGAAACAGCACGTGGTAATATTTTAAACATTCTGTTTTATTGCTACTAGTTATTGCCTGAATATTATGCACTTACACTGTTTAACATAACATTTTCAAAAGTCAACTTAGGTAGAAATTCTAAATTAGATATTGATTTCTAGAAAATCTTACATTTAGCAGTTAGCTTAATTTAGCAATTAGCTTTCTCTGGGTACTATACTGGGTACCTCTGAAAACACTTCTACTTCAAAATTATTAAGGAAAAATCCTCTTTACCAACCAATAAATAGAGATTTACAAAACGCTGACCATTGCTACAATTATCTTTCAACTAGATTCATTGCCATCTACCAATTTTGTTTATGATCTTTTAGCCAGTTCCAAATTCATGTGACCCTGTTCTCAACCAAAGCAATTATAATTAATTTGCAAGTAAAAGTTCATGATCCACTGTTTCAAATGCTTCACTGGAGCCCAAATACATGACGTCTGTTCCATCCTTTTCATCCAGTTAGTTCTGTAACTCTATCAAAAAGGCTATTTTCATGGTCTGGCATGATCTGTCCATTATGGACCCTTCTGCTTAAGGTTCAATATTCCACTGTCTTTTCACCGTTTACAGATTGCCCTTCACTATTTTCTCCCTTACTTTGCTCCACCTTGATCTATTGCTTGGTTGCATGTAAACATTTTATTTATTTTGGCATGTTTACAAAGAAAAAAGCCTGAAGGAAAGCAACTTATAGAATCACTTTGCTTTTTGCAAGTTACATAGCATTTAAGAGAGGTGCTTTGAGATCTTTGGTCTTTATTTTATATTTCATTAGTTTTACATAAAGTCCATTCATGAAGATTATTAAGAAGTTCTGCATTATTAGTCCATGGGTACTTGCATTTTCAAAAGACAATAAAACTAGGCAAATTAATGAAGTGTGTGTGTTGGCTCAGAGGGTTCATCCAATGAAGCAATAGGTTCATCAAAGCTCAGATGGAAAAATGAACTAATTGTAAGGCAGAGAGCAGTAAATTGAGAGGATCTTGAATCTTCATAAACAGATATAAAATTGGTAGCAGAAGTAAAAAAAATCAGAAACTGAGATTTCTGGTTACTGGTGCACCAGTAGCTCATTCATAGCAATTATTGGTAACATGTGCAATTGGCAATAGTGTTAATGATATCAATTACCAATTGTACTGGCTCCAATTTCTATGATAATCAAATTATTTGGTTATATATGGATAATCCTAAAGTGTAGACCAGTTTGTTCTTTAGTATTCTTCCTGGAAATCTGTTGACATTCGCTGATTGTTTAGCAAATGTCTTTTTCTTAAACAAAAAAAGGAAACTGACAATACAGCACTTGTTTTCATACTTCAAAATTAGTAGTATCTGAAAAATTAGACACTACCATATTATATTTCCTCTCTGTTTAGAATAGTTTTAAAACATATTTGTGAAAATAAATTTTTAAAAATTGCAAATTGAGTATTCATCTTTAAAATGCTTTTTCAAACCTTCTTGTTTTCTCAGTTACCAAAACTATTATTTTTAAAGTGAAAACAATTTTTAAAGTGAAAACATGTATTAACTTTGTCTTATCCTGATCCAGTTCAGTAAGAAAGCATTTCCATTTATAATTGAAGGGAACTCTTATTTTTGCAATCTGATTACATCTGATGATATTCCAGGCTAGGACCTGGCCACTAAAAGACTGGGCCACTAAAAGACTGGGCACTAAATTTAAAATGGAAATAGACACGTGTAAAATGATCCTATTAATTGTTCGTGGCAGCAGGAGGTAGGTGTTCGAGGACAATCAAAGAAGAGGGAAAATTCATTCGATTTTTTTCCAATCAAATAGCTCATTTCTGGATAATTCTGTGAAAACGTAATTGGAAAAAGTAATGAACACGTGTACATTTAAATACATATGAGTTAAAGGCTAAGTGGGGAATACTATTGGAATAGTGTGGAAAAAGCTGAAAGTAATGTTTTTAATAGAAAAATTAGTTATAGCACTTTCTAGTTGAAGGGCTGCATCCCTTTCAAATTTGCTTATTGACAACATGGTTTTTTTTCCCTTCAAGATTTAAATAAGAAACACATAAAAAGGGTGACTATAAATTTCAAATTTTTAGTATTTATTTTTAACATTTATCATGAGAGCTCTTTTTACTTTTTAAAGCATATTTTTATTATTCTGATTAAACATGCTTAACGATTAAATATTTCCCACTGAAAGTATTAAGTTTTTCTAGTAGTAGTCACATGAATGAACATGCCATATTAGCTATAGGACAATAAAAACATATATATTGACAATGATGATCATTTGATAGATCCTAATGTAGATAAAATGACCCCTGTATGCCCTGTTTACCTCAATTGCTTATACCTAGAAGCCCTCAATCTATTTTTGTTCCATGAATATATTAAGGCCAGAAAGATTAAATATTTTCACTTAGAGTAAAATTTATATTCCCATTTTTAATAATAGAAACTCCAGATTCCCAGAAACAAAAATCTGCCACTGAATTAAGAGGTCTGATTTAAATTCACTAAAAAAGTTTTCAACTGTTTCTATATGAAAACCAAAGAAGCTAACATGAAAATAATGTTCTCTTTGTACTTCTACTTCAAAGTACTTATTTTAATTTAAGTATTTGTTTATAATTGAAGTAAATATCCTCTATTGGTTCAATGATGACAGAGGCAATAACTAATTTGTTCTCCGCAGTCTTTGGTACTACAATAATACTGAGTATACAGAAAAACCGTAGTATTTGCTTAATGAATCAGTGTATGGGCCTTACATCAGCCAGGGTTCATTCAAGCAGAGAACTAGAACCAGTAGGAGATTTAAATTAAGAGATTTATTATATATGCCCTTGTGAGGGCTGGCTAGGTATGTCCCAAATCTACAGGGCAGATTAGGGAGGGGAGGCAAGAACTCTTGGTTCAGGGTTCATAGTGCTGTTCTCAGGCAAAATTTCTTTTTTCATCAGGGAAGTCTTAGCTCTGCTCTACATGTATTTCAACTGATTGAATCAGGCCCACTCAGGTTGCCTAGAATAATTGCTGTTACCTAAAGATCAATAATAATTTCTCTTACCTCAATGATAATGGACCTTAATCACATCTGTAAAATACCTTATAAAAATGCTTAGATTCATGTTTGAGTAAGAGGGGGCTATAACCTAACAGAGTTGACACAGCAAAAAGACCTGAACAAATGAAATATGTGCTACCTTTTCTAGAAGTGGATAAATCTATTTGATTTTAGGCTTTCATGTATGTCATCATTTTTAATAATTTTAAGAGTCCTGGGGGCACTTGGGTGGTTGAGTGTCAGGCTTCGACTCAAGTCATGACCTCATGGCTCATGAGTTTGAGCCCCTTGTCGGGCTCTGTGCTGACAGGAGCCTGGAACCTGCTTTGGATTCTGTCTCCCTCTGTCTCTGCCCCTCCCCTGCGTGCTCTCTCTCTCTCTTTCTGTCTGTCTGTCTGTCTGTCTCTCTCTCTGTCTCAAAAATAAATAAACATTAAAAAATTTTCAAAAACGTTCTGTATTTTGTCCTCATTTTATGGAAGAGAAACTTACAGTTAAAGAAAGATTAAGTAACTTTCAATGTTAACCCATTAGTAAGAGTTAAAAACTAAAATATATTCATTCCAAAGCTGTAACTCTTAAAAACTATAATCTTCACATGGCATGATTAAAACAGAAATTGGTATATAGAGAAAGGGGAAAAAAGTGAATGTTCAAGTGCGTCATTTTAAATATTTTCTTAATGTTTATTTATTTTGCAGAGAGAGAGAGAGAGAGAGAGAGAGAGAGAGAGAGAGAGAGAGGAGGAGGAGGAGGAGGACAAGATCTGAAGCAAGCTCTGCACTGACAGCAGGGAGCTGAATGCAGGGCTTGATCCCATGAACTGTGAGATCATGACCTGAGCTGAAGTCTGATGCTTAACCAACTGAGCCACCCAGGAGCCATCAAGGGTGTCATTTTAGTAAAGAATTTCAATTTCTCATTTCAATCTATTGTTTTCCCCTCCCCCTCTGCATTAATGTGTTCATTTAAGCCACTCCCAGTATTGCTGAGGAAGTGCTGAAAGAGAACATAGGATGATCGAGATAGTGATTATAAAGATATTTACCATTTGTGTCTTATTACAACAGAATATTTTGGAAGCCACAAAAAAATGTTTTAGCCAACAACAGTAGGAAAAAACAAACTTCACATGTGCAACTGTCAAAACTTATGCTAAAATTATTATTGATTTTTATTTAACTTTATTCAATGTCTGGGTCTGGCTTCTAGAAATGTTCATAACTGAAAAGTAAAAACAAGATTTCAGCTTTGTAGCTTGTAACAAATTATTTCTCCATGAAAATTTTTATTCTATGTTCTCATATTCTGCCTTACTACTTAGTTTTCTTATTTACATAGCTAAGCCCCTAGCTAGTGTACAGATCTACCTTAAATATAGCCGGGTCTTCTAGATCACACAGAAATTATAATGAGAGAGATAGAAATGAATTTACCTATAATATAACCAATAGAATATTATTTATTACAAATTTTAATAAGTATTATTCAGTCTAAATTTATGAGTTGGGACTTTGATAGTTTGATTTGTAAATTTCATAATGAACCTCAAAATGTTTGTTATTCCTTTGCAAACTTACAGTTATAATAGTACAATGATATCTTAAGAAATAATGTTAGTAATCCATGTTCACTTTTTTCATAAGAAAAACTATCCCTTTTGAATGATATTAAACAGAATTTTCTTCTATTTATGTTAGCACTACAATGCTAGCTATAAATTCTGTGACTGCCCAAAAGATAGAAATGGGAGAGAACTTTCAGAAAAGTCCAAATTCAGTCCAAAGAGAAGAAAGTTTTCCCAAAAGAAAGAAAAATGAAAACAGATGCAGTGTCATCCTCCATTATGTTAGCTCGTGCATGGTTCTTGCTAAAGAACAGACATTCAATCTGCTTTGAATTATTTGTCACTTGGCTTCTTTATATTTCCATGCCCTATTTTGCATTTTATTAACTACTCATTGTGTTACACAATCTACATTCTGCAAAAATAATGTTAATATATATTCTTACCAAGGATCAAATATGCGTAACCACGTTTAGAATCTTTGCAAACCTTGATGTTTTTGACTTTGCAACCAAACTTGATCATTTGGGGTTCGAGTTTGCTTGCTCTTGGCTGAGCTGAACGTAAAGTCCAATGAATTGGACTTTAAAAGGCTTATAAAATATTCAAAAAGCTTCTTGCACATCAAACAGCTCTTAAGACAGAACATTTTGATGAGTTTAGTGTAAATGAATCAGAAGCATATGGATTAAATTTACCTTAAAATACTCCTGGGTTTAAGAATTAAGAGAAAATGTGCTTGGTAAAACACATTTTGGGTTTTGCCTAACCCAGAACATTGGAAAAGTATTTCAAGATGTTTGATGAACCTAAATCATGGCTGGGTTCACCCATCCCTAATCCCCTCTGGTAATAGCAAAGGACAGGCAGAGGCAGATTTTAGGTGCATGGATCTAGTTCGGGTTTTTATCATGGCCATCCCAAACTATTGGATAACTTGAGAATGTCCTGCTTTGTCTAAATCAAATGTGTGCTAGTGTTTTCGTATCTAACAATTGCAGAATGTGTGGTTCTACATAATTATAATAGCTTCTATGTACCCACTCAATAAAAAAAGAGAAATCGCAAGGTTTACACTTACTTGGAGCATATCAAGAGATGTAGAGAGAATTCAATATTAATCTTAATGATTATTCACTTAAATAGAATGAAAGCTTACCAATTATTTCTACTTTATAAAGGAACGGAAATATGTTAAAAAAAAAGAGTCAAGGTTTCAAAAAGAGGTGACATGTACAATAATCAATATTGAGAAATTTTGTTTTCTTTTCCAATATGATTTTTATTCATACATAAGAAATGGGCAGCATATATAAACAAGTCAGTAAATTATTTGAGTATAACTTTATACTTTAGTATATTTAGTATAAATTGCTATTTTAAGTAACAAGTCATTCCTGATTTAGGGAAATTCTAATAATATTTGAATTATTCTTCATTTGAATTTATGACTGTCTCTTTACTTGTGGGTAAACAAATGTGGAGGGAAAAGGTAATTTATATGCCATCTTCTTTCTTCTCTTCCACAAAACAAATAATCAGGGAGAGATGCAGATCACTAACTCACATTAATGTAAACAACAGATACCTATGAATTGGCAGCTCAAAATTTTCAAATTACAGCATCAAACATTCATATTCTAAACTATGGCTCATTGTGTGAGAATACTAATAATCTCAAGTAAGAAAGTGTGTTAGCAGCAACTGGTGGCTCAGTCAGTTGACTGTCCAGCTCTTGATTTCGGCTCAGGTCATGATCCCAGGGTCATGGGATCAAGTCCAGTGTTGGGCTCCCCTCTGGGCGTGTAGCCTGCTTGAGATTCTCTCTCTCTCCTTCTGCCTGTCTCTCCAACTCATGCTCTCTGTCTCTCTCTCTCTCAATTAATAATAATAATAATTTTTAAAAAGAATGTTAAAGATAAAGTGCAATCTAAATGTGAGTTTTTGTAACAAATAATATATAAATGTAATACATATTCTTGAGGCTTAGATTAGTGAATATGAATTATATTTACCAGTTCTTCAACCTTAAGGAATAGAAAGTGTTTCCAAGAGACATCTAGGTGGCTCAGTAGGTTAAGCGTCTGACTTCAGCTCAGGTCATGATCTCACGGCTTGTAAGTTCAAGCTCCATATCAGGCTCTGTGCTGACAGCTCAGAATCTGGAGCCTGCTTTGGATTCTGTGGGTGTGTGTCTCTCCCTCCTCCCCTGCTCATTCTCTGTGTGTCTCTCTCTCAAAAATAAACAAACATTAAAAAAAGAAGAAGAATGTGTTTTCATAAGAAGAAAAGTTTTTATGTTATGGAGTGATGATAGGCGATTTTCTGCAATCTGATAAGAAATTACTAATGGGATATAAAGACTTATTTGTGTACATATTTATACAAAGAGGGTAGACTTTTTAAAAATTTGCTCTGGTTATTTGCTTACTTACTCAAATCAACTTTACAAATAATTTTTGTTTTCAAATGAGGAACGAAGAGGTAACTGATTCACAAAATGAAAGTGTTTATAGAAAAATGTGTGTAGATAAGAGAACTCATCTTTTTTTCTATGTATGTGCAATACTATATTAGTTTCAGGTGTACAACAGTGATTTGACAGTTCTATACATTATGCTATGCTCACTACACATGTAGATACCATGTGTGATCATACAACAGTATTAAAATATCACTGACCATATCCCTTATGCTATACTTTACATCCCCTTGATTTATTTATTTAAATAACTGGAAGTTTGTTCCTCAGTCCCCTTCACCAATTTCACTCATTCCCCACCCACCTCCTTCTGGCAACCACCAGTTTGTTTTCTGTATTTATGATTCTGTATCTGTTTTTTGTTTGTTCATTTATGTTTGTTTTTTAGATTCCACATATAAGTGAAATCATATGGTATTTCTCTTTCTCTGTCTTACTTATTTTTTCATGTTTTCTTTTATTTGTTTTTGAGAGACCAGAGAGAGCGCGAGCAGGGCAGGGTCAGAGAGAGAGGGAGATACAGAATCCAAAGACAGCCTCCAGGCTCTGAGCAAGCTGTCAGCACAGAGCCCGATGCGGGGCTCGAACCTACGAACCATGAGACCATGACCTGAGTCTAAGTCGGATGCGTAACCAACTGAGCCACCCAGGCGCCTCTCTGTCTTACTTATTTTACTTAGCATAATACCCACTAGGTCTATTCATGTTGTCGCAAATGGCAAGATCTCATTCTTTTTTTATGGCTGAGTAATATTCAATTGTGGGTGTGTGTGTGAAAGTGTGTGTGTGCATGTGTGTGTACATGCCATATCTTCTTTATTTATTCATCCATTAATGATACTTGAATTGCTTCCATATCTTGGCTATTATAAATAATGCTGCAAGAAACACAGGAGTGCATATATTTTTTGACTTAGTGTATTTGTATTCTTAATGAAAATACCCAGTAGTACAATTACTGAATCGTATCATATTTCTATTTTTAGTTTTGTGAGAAACCTCCATATACTTTTCTGCAGTGGTTGCACCAGTTTACATTCCTATCACTAGCATATGAGTGTATCCTTTTCTCTCCATATTTGCCAACGGTTGTTATTTCTTATCTTTTTAATACTAGCCATTCTGACAGATGTAAGTTGATACCTTATTGTGGTTTTGATTTGCATTTCCCTGATGCTTACTGCCATTCAGCATCTTTTCATGTGTCTACTGGCCTCTAAATGTCTTTGGAAAAATATCTATTCATGTCCTTGGCCAATTGTTTAATTGGATTACTTGGGGAGTTTTGGGTGTTGAATTGTATGTTTTTTATATATTTTGGATATTAATCCCTTACTAGATACATTATTTGCAAATATCTAGAAAATATCTATTTTTAATGGCCAAAAAATGGAACTACGACACTTTAAAATAATTCAGTCTTTCATAAGCCCTAACTTTCTGAAACCCAGTAACACCAAAGATATTCATAGTGTCCTAAAGATATGTCATAAATTTTCTGCACTAAAGATATATACTTTAATGTTAGCCTCTCATTCATAGACTTTGGATTCTTATTCACCATTTATTTACCATTTGCCATTTACTTACTGTTATTTAACTTGATTATACCACAAATATTTACTAAGCACCTACTATGGGCAAGACACTGTTAGGTTTAAGAGAAATATAAAGATTATTTATCCAGAACTGTTTTTCTCAAAAAGTTTATGCTATATTGAGTATATTAAAACATGTATAAAAAGGCATTATTAAATGTGGAAAGTGACATAAAATCAGTATAGAAACATCCTATGGATTCTTGAAAGAAAATTCTTAAGTAGATCCCATGAAGCAGACATAATGCCAGCGGGAAAAATAACAGCTAACAATCTTACATTAAAAGATGGCACAGAAAATGTAAAACAAGAAATTATATCACCTAACAGTTTAACAATGGATGCTAACAAGAATCATTTAAATTACGTTGAGTTTATTTTGTTTAAAAAGATAAGGAAGTGTATAACATATCTTAAATGGACTTGAATTTAGTATGAATTTTGTATCATTTGAAAACAACTAAACAAATGTTTTGTACAAGATGTCATGAGGAGCTTATGAATCAAATGACACTACTGAGTATAGAATGTCTAAAGCTGTACAACAGAACAGCCCTGGAACAGGGACTAGGTCACTATCAGCAGAAGATAATTCAAAGTTGTCTGTGAGAAAAATGGCCAATAAGTTAAAAAAAAAAAAAAACCTTAGGGTACTGATGTATGATAATTAAAAGGAATATATTTAGCCACCTTCCAGCTAAGCTGCTAGAGATAAATAGAAAATATTAGCCATATATATGTGTATTCTGAGGACTACATATAGCCAAATGATCAGAAAAAATTTCGAAAAAGAGCAGTTTTCTGATATGAGAACTTCTGTTAGTAAAGCCCATCCATCCTAATTGCTAACAAGATTTCCAAATGATTATTAAGAATATTAACTTCTGAAAACCCTTATTCTAAATTCTATCAGAAATCTTTTGCAAAGATAACAGGGAGAGTTTTGGCAGGTAGCCAGTGGGCAGATATCTAAGACAGTCACTGCCTTATGATGTCAAAAGGTACTCTAAAGTAAATAATGGTGATTTTTTAACGTCTAGGGGAACATACATTTTGTAGTGTGGGTATTCCATATTTGAGACATTTACTAGCTATATATTGATATTTATTATAAATACATGGTTTAATTTGATTTATAAACCAGATATTGTGTTTCGATTTTGTTACTTTTATGTGTCAGCTTCACACAAGTCCTAACATGGCCACACACCTGGTACTTGACAACACACTTTATGAAGGAAAAAGTGAAAGACCTCACATAGGAAAGTACATTCCCCACATCACTGACATATGAAACCAATGTTAGCAACTTTTTGAAAAGTTTTCCATCAAAAATGAGTTTTTCTAATCTTCTAGCTCTAATTTTCTAGTTTGGGTTATGTTTCAGTTATTTGGAAACTGCATTCATAGCTGTAAGCATTCTTTGTATCAGATACATTAGACATAACCAAAGTTTCTTATTTCTTTTTAGATCCAATAATAAGGTGTAAATAAAACTATTTGGGGAAGGAAAATAGAGAAAGATATAACATATTAGCAGCTGTCATAGACTGACACATATGCAAATGAAGACTAATAACAAATATGTAGAAATAGCAAAATAAGTTAGAGAGTAGGAAATGGAAAGGGATCTGAGAGAAGGGTCACATCTCTCCCAGCACCCTATCCCACCCACATCTCCTTCACTTACTGGCACTTTTCACTTAAAAAAAAAAAAAAAAAAAGAGTGGCCTTCAGCCATTAATGTGCTCAGCTTCACCTCATCCATGATTTCACAACACACACAGTTACTCATGTCCATACAATTTTTGCCTTTTTTTTCTCTGATCTGGAAGAGGTGAATCTGCTGTCTAACCTTTATACTTCAATTCATCCTCTCCTGAATTTGTCTCTCTTCATATTGCTTCCTTCCCTCTCAAGGTACCTCCTTAAATCTTCCTTCTACTTATGGTCAATATTTTATCAAAAAGTCTTGACATTCACCTTTATTTACTTATTTCCTATTCATTCTTTAATGCACTCCTAATCAAATTCCGCCCAGCTATGCCACTAAAATTGCTTTTACTACTATCACTGGTAGTTTTTTTTAAAAAATGGAAGATTTAAAAAAAATTATGTGTACCCTTAATTCTAATTTATTAATTTTAATTCTGAAAAATCTCAAGTGATAAAATGATATGATTATAATTTAGCTTATCAGTATTAGTTTGAGGAAAAAATGAAGTTCTCCATTTCTTTCTAGCATGAAGTATGGTCAAATTGTTTAAAACTAAAGTTGCAAGCGGCACTACTACCTACACAATGCTAAGCCACAAGCATGCATACATATCAGGAACAGAAATGCTTCTAGTGACAGACAACTGTCCCACACATTGAGGTATCATCAATACAGAAACAAAGTAGAAGCAGCAGACTGTTTCAAATGCCATATCCTAGCTTCTCTGTCCTATTGACTCTTTAGATGCTTGTTCCAATAGCGACAGGCTATCTAAGACCTGAAAACTACTATTTCCTTTTATAGCTACTGGTTTTGAAAAACTTTCACAAAACCTAGCAATTTCTTGATGCTTCTAAGCACCAAAATATCTTTATTTTATGTGAGTTTTAACAAAATATGCATGGGTACTTGAGCAATCAGAAAGAAATGTATATATTTTTTTCACTTTAGAGACAGAGAGATAGCACAAGGGGGCAGAGGGAGGGAGAGAGAGAAAAAAATCTTAAGCAGCTTTCAGGCTCTGCACAGAGCCCGTCATGGGGCTCTATTCCATGACCCCGGGATCATGACCTGAGCCAAAATAAAGAGTCAGACACTAGACTGACTGAGCCACCTAGGAGCCCTCAGAAATGTATTTTTAAATGATTACAAAAGGTAACTGTTTTATAGAGTTGCAATTTCTCTGCTTCCATTTATACTGAAGGGAAGAATGAGAAAACACCCAGCACAGATCACCATTCTTGGGTTAGTCATAGGCCATCAAGAAAATGGGTGCTATAAAGTATTCTCTGGCTGCTGGAAAATTTACTTAAAAATGACTATGCCTATCTCAAAATAAATGTTCTGACTTTCCAGAGATAGATGTGGAAGAGATACCTATTAAAAAAGGTAATAATACTCTCAATTATCCAAGAGTCTGTTTTCACGGTCTTTGGCTATTTTGAGTCTTTAGGCCTTTAATTTTTCCTCCTGTTGTTCACATACAGGTCAATAGATAAATTTTTCTATGGGGGTGAGAATACATGGAAGTTTAATGTGAACATGGCAATTAGTGCTATGTTATAATGAATGAAAAATACTTGATTTTATTATTTATTACTTTAGTTATAATTGTCTTAGTCAGAATTTATGTAATACGAAGGATTCTTTTAGCCTGCTTCTTTTTTTAGACTCTGAATGAATGTGTAACAGTGGTAGCAATAATAATCATAGTATTAATGACAATTTTTATTATTATTTGCTATGACCAGTTATTAGGACCAGATTTTAATATGAAAAGTATAACAATAATAATATAACTAATAATTATTAAATTACTGAGCACTTAGTAAGTGCCAGATACTGTTCTATATACTTTACATACATTATCTCAGTACCTCATTTAATCTTGAACTCGAAGTATAATAAATATGAATATCCCCATTTTCAGACAAGGAAACAGAGGTATAGAGAGATAAAGCACATTGTCTAGGGTCACATGGGTAGTAAATGACAGGACCAGGATTTGAACTGACACCAGTCTCTTTCTGGAGCACTCACTCTTAAAGAACATCTGATGAAAATTAGAATTTCTGGGAACCATGTCATGTAAGTAATTTACATGGAAAAAGATCTATATGACACCATTTAAATGTAGTTATGTGTTCAATAACATTTGCGGACACAAAAAGGAGGGGGAAATAATTGTTTCTTTTTTTTAATTTTTAATGTTTATTTATTTTTTGACAGAGAGTGTATGAAAACAGGGGAGGGCAGAGAGAGAGGTCAGAAGTTCCAAAACAGTCTCCACGTGCTGACAGCAGAGAGCCTGATGCGGGGCTCAAACTCATGAACTGCAAGACCATGATCTGAGCCGAAGTCAGACACTTAATCAACTGAGCCACCCAGGTGTGCCTCCTTTTTTAAATGTTTATTTGAGAGAGAGAGAGAGAGTGGAGGGGCAGAGAGAGAGGGAGACAGAGGATCTGAAGTACCCTCTGCACTGACAGCAAAGAGCCACATGTGGGGCTTGAACTCACAAACTGTGAGAGGAGTTCAAACACTTAACCAACTGAGCCACCCAGGTGCCCCCAAAAAATAATCGTTTCTAAGGGAAACAGGAATGGGATAGATTTGAGGGGGTGGACAGACCTCTCAGCTGGCCTGTGAAGAATGAAAAGGAACATTTTAGGACAAAGTGAGGAACAACATTCCAAGTGAAGGGAAGAGCAATGAAAAAGGTGCAAAGGTGAGAGAGGGCATAGTGCTATAAGGAACTTCAATATTCCCAGACCACAAACTCCTCAGGGAGGAGAAATAGTGGGCAGAAGCCAGGTCACAGAGGATTTTACATACAGCGCTGGGGATTGTGCTTTCCTAAAGGCAATTGCCATTGTCAGGTTCCGAAATATGAAATAATTACCCCTTTAAAAAAACCATTCTGACAGGAAATTTGAGAATTAATTTGAAAGATGTAAGGCAAGACACAGAGAGATCAGGTAAGAAATACTTCCAATAATTCAGGCAAAAATGATGATGAAATAATATTATGGTGATGCCAGGGATGGAAAGGAAAGGAGCAGTTCAAGAAATACAGGAGGTAGAATAAACTGATTTGGTCTGAGGATGGGATAAGAGAGAAGAAAGTGTCAAAATGACTCAAAATTTTCTGATTGACTCAGAACACAAACAAAGACTCAGGGGTGGGCACTAGGGAGGTTGGCATCATAGAAAATAATAATAAGGCATCCTCTGAAGTTTCAAAATGGATCTGTGGAACCAAGAAGCATGAATTACCAGGTCACCCATTTGGATCAATACAAAAAGTGACATAATGAATCCCTGCTTCTTAATATTACTATTCAAGACTCTCTTTCCTTGATTTTAATCTCTAGATAGATAGGTAGATAGATAGATAGAACTTTGTATTGTTTTCAGTTTATTCACTTATTCATTCAACAAATATTGATTAAACACTATAATCCAGGTGCTGTATGACATGGCATACTCGGAATAAAATGACAATCAGAGAGGATTTGTTTTCTCGCATGTTTCAAAGTATAGTGAAGGACCTAAATATTAAACAAATGCATGGCTTTTCTGAAGCAATAGAAATGAACATACTGAAACTGTCTAACTGGGAGGTTGTAGTTTTTACTGTGAAGTTAGGGAAAGCTGAAGAAGTGACATGGAAACAGAAAACAAAAATTTTTATGCTGTTGACTACTTAGCAAAATGAAAAATGTAGGAAAAGATATTCCAAAGAGACCCATGATGGGGTCAAACACCCTGACAAGAGGAGGTTACCTCTTCCAGAATCTAAAAAGCAGGCTAAGTGTTGGCTGTATCTCTTCCTGGGTTCCTTCTTAAAAAAAAAAAAAAAAAAGAATGTCTTCCTCAACTTTAGGTCTTGCTGCCCAGCTCTCCATTTAAAGCACCTACTTGTTTCTTGAACTTCAGTGTAGTAGAGGGGGAGAAACGTAATCATGTTTTGGGTAAAGGAGGGGAAAGAAGTTGCTAGATATAAAATACTCAATTTCACATTTTTGATTACCCTAATGCTAATTCTGACTAGAGAGGAAGCAGATTCCAGTACTGATCTCTCACGTTTGGTTGGGGTCAGTATTTCAAACTAATATACTTATGACCAATCAGTTCATTAGGTTATTATCAGCACATTGCAATATAATGTAATGGAATAGACTATAATAGAGGTTATAAAGTTGTATTGAATAGTAAGGATATCATTTTTTTTAAATTTTTGCTTTTACCTATATACAGATACACACTCATATATTCACATATGTATGTATTAGTCTGCAATACAAAATGAATTTATTATATGGATTATGATCAAAAGTTGGAAAGGTACTGAACTTAGGCATAAATTACTCTCCTAATATGTGGAGTAATGGAATAACTTCAGTAAAAAGTGTGTGTTTTAATAGAATAGGCTACCATAATCCATTGAAAAAATGTCTTGGCAAACAAGTGTGGCATTGTGCAAGTAGTCCCAATGGGAGCCAGTACCACTCCAAACTGACTCCAGCCTTGGGGTGAGGGGAAGATAACTACACATACCAGTTCAACTGTGGTGGCAGCAGAGGGCTGCGGGCAGACATCTAGTCTAATGGCAGACCCTGCGTACCAACAAAAGTTTCCCAGGAGACAACAGAGGGAGACTGCCCTACAGTTCACTAGGACTGCAGGTCTGGCAAATGCTATCTGACCCAAATCAAGCCCAAGGTGGCCCCAGCTGGCCCATTAATGACATAGGGACCAAACCCTGCCCACAACAGGCAAAGAGAGCCATTGCAGATGACTGGCCTGAAGGTAAATGTGGCTCAGCCACAACAGTAGGGCACACATAACACACATAGGAGACACCCCTGAAGGGCCAGTTCTGGTGAACAGGCACAATGCACTACAGGGCACTAAAGGACCATTTCTTCATTAGGCCACTACTTGCAAGAGTAGGAGATGTAACTAACTTTCCTAACATATAGAAAAAAACATAGAGAGTTTGATAAAATGAGAAGACATATCCAAAATGAAACAACAGGACAAAAATCACAGCAAGAGAGCTAAATGAAATGGAGACAAATAATATTCCTGGTAGAGAGTTTAAAGTTATGGTTATAAAGATACTCAATGGACTGAGAAAGGTTAGAGGACCTCAGGGAGACCTCAATGAAAAGATAGAAAACATAAAAGGCAACCAATCAGAGACAAAGAACTCAATCACTGAAATTAAAAATACACTAGAAGAGAAAAATAGTAGACTTGAGGAAGCAGAAGAATGGATCAGCAACCTGGAGAACAGAGTAATGGAAAGCAATCAAGTTGAAAAGGAGAAAGAAAAAAAATTAAAACAATGAGAATAGATTAAGGAACTCAGCAACACCATCAAGCATCATAACATTTGCATTATAGGGATTACAGAAGGAGTGATAAAGAGATAATTTTAAAAGCATCCCGAGAAAGGAAAACAGTTACATACATGGGAAACACCATAAGACTATCAGCAGAAACTTTAAAGGCCAGAAGGGAGTAGCATGATATATTCAAAGTGCTGAAAGGAAAAAAATCTGTGGACAGGAATACTCTATAAAATTAGCAAAATTATCATTCAGAATAGAAGGAGAGATAGTTTCCCAGACAAACAAAAGTTAAAGGAATCCATCACCACTAAACCAGCCTTATAAGAAATGTTATGGGGATTCTTTGAGTGGAAAGGAAAGAACATAAGCAGGAATAAGAAAAGTAGGAATCATAAAAGCAGTAAAATTAAGTATAATCTATAAAAACCAGTCAAGAGAATCACAAAATAAAATGATGTAAAGCATGACATCACATACATAAAACATTGAAGGGAGAGGAATGAAAATTTAGTGCTTTTAAAACGGATTCAAACTTAAGTGACCATCAATTTAATATAGACTGATATATGCACAAGATATTACATATAAACCTAATGGTAACCACAAATCAAAAACCAGTAATTTACATGTAAAAATAAAGAAATTAACCCAAGAATATCACTAAAGAAAGCCAGCAAACCACAAGAGAAGAGAGGAAGAGAAGAAAGGAAAAGAGAAGAACTACAAAAACAACCACAAACAAGTAACAAAATGGCTATAAGTATATACCTATCAACAATTACTTTGAATATAAATATATTAAATGCTCCAATCAGAAGACATAGGCTGATGGAATGGATAAAAAAGTAAGGCCCATCAATATGCTGCCTACAAGAGACCATTTCAGACCTAAAGACACATACAGATTGAAAGTGAAGAGATAGAAGAACATTTATCATGGAAATGGAAGTGAAGAGAAAGCTGGGGTATCAATATTTATGTTGGACAAAACATACTTTAAAACAAAGACTGAAACAAGAGACAAAGGAGGACACTACATAATCATAAAAGAAACAATCCAACAAGAAGATATAAAAATTGTAAATATTTATGCATCCAACATGAGCGCACCCAAATACATAAAGCACTTATTAACAAACATAAAGAAAATAATCGATAGTAATTCAATTCCTGTAGGGTACATTAACACCTCACTTATATCAATGGATAGATTATCCAACAGGAAAATCAATAAGGAAACAGTGGTTTTGAATGACACATTGGACCAGATGTATTTAACAGATACATTTAGAACATTCCATACTGAAACAGTGGATTATACATCCTTTTCAAGTGCACATAGAACATCCTCCAAAATAGATCACATATTAGGCCAAATAGATCACATGTTGAGATCACAAATCTCAATCAATTAAAAAAGGTTTAAGCCATACCATGCATCTTTTCCAACTACAATATTATGAAACTAGAAATCAGCCACAAGAAAAAATCTGGAAAAAACACAAATACATGGAGGTTAAACAACATACTATTAAGCAATGAATAGGTCAACCAACAAATCAAGGAGGAAATCAAAACACACATGGAAACAAATGAAAATGAAGACACAATGGTCCAAAAAATTTGGGATGCAGCAAAAGCTGTCATAAGAGGAAAGTTTATAGCAATACAGGCCTACCTTAAGAAGTAAATGAAATTTCAAATAAACAACCTAACCTTATACCTAAAGAAGCCAGAAAAGAAAGAACAAACAAAACCCAAAATGAGTAGAGGGAAATAAATAATAATGTTTAGAACAGGATTAAATGAAATAAAAATTAAAAACAAAACAAAACCCAAAATAGAACAGATTGATGAAACTTGGAGCTGATTCTTTCAAAAGACCAACAATAGTGATAAATATTTATCCAGACTCATCAGAGAGAGAGAGAGAGAGAGAGAGAGAGAGGACTCAAACAAAATTAGAAATGAAAGAAGAGAAATAACAAATGACACCACAGAATTATAAAGGATCATAAGAAAATATTATGAAAAATCTCATGCCAAAAAACTAGACAAACCAAAAGAAATGGATAAATTCCCAGAAACATATAACCTTCACAAACTGAAGCAGGAAGAAATAGAAAATTTGAACAGACTGATTACCAGTAATGAAATTGAATCAGTAATTCAAAACTCACGACAAACAGAAGTCCAGGACCAGCTGTCATCATGGGTAAATTCTACCAAACATTAAAAGAAGAGCTAATAGCTATTCTTCTTAAACTATTTCAAAAAATAGAAGGGAAGTCTTCCAAATTCATTTTATGAAGCCAGCATTATTATCCTGATACCAAAACCAGATAAAGGCACCACACGCACAAAAAGAGAACTATAGGCCAATATCTCTGATGAACATAGGACAAAATTCCTCACCAAAATATTAGCACATAAAATCCAACAACACATTAAAAAAATCATTCACCGTGATCAAGCAGGATTTATTTCTGGGATTTAAGGGTAGTTCAATATTTGCAAATCAATCAATGTGATACATCACATTAACAAGAGGAAGGATAAAAACCATATAATCATCTCAATAGATGCAGAAAAAGAATTTTGTATTCTGTCATTTCAATAGATATGGGAAAAGCATTTAACAGAGGACCATGGGGAGTGGAAGGAGGAAAAAGAGTTAGGGAGAGGGAGGGAGACAAAACACGAGAGACTCTTGAATACTGAAAACAAACTGAGGGGGGAAGGGGAAGGGGGAAAGGTAAAGGGGGGTGATGGTCTTGGTGGAGGTCACTTGTGGGGAAGAGCACTGGGTGTTATATGGAAACCAACCTGACAATAAACTATAAAGGTTAAAAAAAA
>CM053572.1:110938242-111262679 GCA_028646485.1 Cryptoprocta ferox
AGGGGGGAAGGGGAAGGGGGAAAGGTAAAGGGGGGTGATGGTCTTGGTGGAGGTCACTTGTGGGGAAGAGCACTGGGTGTTATATGGAAACCAACCTGACAATAAACTATAAAGGTTAAAAAAAAAAAACAGAGTACAAAATCCATTCATGATTAAATCCTTTAAGAAAGTAGGTTTATATGGAAACCTTGACAGTAAACTATAATTTAAAAAAAAAAGAAAAGAAAGTAGGGTTAGTGGGGTTCCTGGATGGCTATGAGTCAGTTCAGCATCCAATTCTTGATTTCAGCTCAGGTCATGATCCCAGGGTCATGGGATCAAGCTCCATGTTGGGTTCCACACTCAGAGAGAACTGAAACTATAAGTCTAGAAGAGAGCAGTGGCAGTAATGTCTTTGATATCAGCTGTAGCAACATTTTTCTAGCTATGTCTTCTGAGGCAAATAAACAAAAGCAAAAATAAATTATTGGGACATCAAAATAAAAATATTCTTCACAGTGAAGGAAGAAATTAACAAAAAGACAACCTACTGAATGGGAAAAAAAATGTTTGCCAATTTTATATCCAATAAGGGGTTAGTATCCAAAATATATAAAGAACTCAATGACAAAAAAAGAAAAAAAAAACAAATAATCTAATTAAAAAGTGGGCAGAAGACAGGAACAAACATTTCTCTAAAGAAGACAACCAGATGGCAAACAGACACATGAAAAGATGCTCAACATCACTCATCATCAGGGAGACCCAAATTTCCCTGTGTGATATCACCTGACACTTGTCAGAATGGCTAAAATCAAAAACACAAGAAACAATAGGTGTTGGTGAGGATGTGGAGAAAAAGGAACCCTTGTGCACTGTTGGTGGGAATGCAAACTGGTGCAGCCATTGTGAATGGAGGTTCCTCAAAAAATTAAAAATAGAATTACCATATGATCTAATAATTCCACCAGCATGTTCTTACCCAAAGAATATGAAAAGATACATGCACCCCTATGTTTATTGCAACATTACTTACAATAGCCAAAATATGGAAGCAACTCAAATGACCATCAGTAAATGGATAGATCTCACACACACACACACACACACACACACACACACACACACACACACAGGAATACTACTCAACCATAATAAAGAATAAAATCTTGCAATTTGCAACAACACGTATGGAGCTAGAGAGTATAATGTTATGTGAAATAAGCAGTCAGAGAAAGATAAAATATCATATGATTTCACTCATCTGTGGAATTTTAGAAACAAACAATGAGGAAGGAAAAAAGAGACAAATGGAAAAACAGACTCTTAAATATAGAGAACAAACTGGTGTTAACCAGAAGGGAGGTGGGAAGGGGGCTGGGTGAAATATATAAGAGTACACTTATTGTGATGAGCACTGAGTAATGTATACAGTTGTTTGAGTCACTATATTGTAAACCTGAAATATTATAACCCCAAATGTTAATTATACTTGAATTTTAAAAAACAAAACAAATTAAAAAAACAAAAAAAACCCCACAAAATAAAATGCCCAGGCAAAGGAAGTGTATAATATACAATAAATAAATAAATAAGTAAATAAATAAATAAATAAATAAATAAATAAAAGGCTGGTGGAGAGCTCATGATTTGTTTTTGCTCCCCTCTACCATGGGAATCATTTAGTATTTCTATAATCAAATTTACTTATGAGTCATTACCTATGGCATCTTAACTAGGTTTTCCTGGACTTTTGGCTGGATCTGTTTTATGCATGGGGGTACTTCCAGAATTGTTCTAGAACAGCTCACTCTGTTCCCCAAGGTAATCATTTTGGTGACTGAACAAAAATAAAGAGTAAGCTATTTGGAATTTGACCAGTTAATAAAAGAAACCTGAGTTTAATTTGTAATAAATTATATAAATTAAAACATGCTGCCAAATATATCTTTGTTTCTCTACCATAAAATAAGAAATAGCAGAAATCTATAAGACTTTTAATAACTCTATAGAGATTACTTTTTATTGAGGAATGGAAATCTAATATGAAACAAATAGAATTATGATATTAATGAATTCTAAAGTTTATGAGTCTCGGATCAGTTATACAAAGCTCAAGGTGACATTTATTTACTTCATATTTTAGTAAGCAGTTTTGATTATTATGTCAAGATACAATTGAAAACATGCTTCCATAAGTTACTATAGAATAATTCCATATAAATGTGAGGTAATCCCTCACAGCTTAATAATAAAGGTCCATATTAAATCAAGTATCCTTGAAATCATTTTGGTTTCTAATATGTGTAAAATACATTCATTATTATTATCTCAGGGTTATAACTTTTTTTCATTTGGGATGAGGATTTCTGAATCATATAATCTTGAAAGGAAGTTCTGGACCCCAAAATTTACTGTATTTTTCATGGTTTTTCAGACTAATATGCATATTAGGGGGATTTGCCTCAGTTTCAGATGGGGTAACTGAGGTTTACAGATGCTAAGTGATTTGCCCTAGGTTATTAAATGTAAAAAAGCAACTAAGGAGAATGTTCTTGTATACAATATTTCAGATTCAAAGTAGTGGATTTAAATAGAAAATCCAATGGAAATTCAAAGATTTGCCCTACAAATCTATAAAAGATGATAATCTCTAAACAAATAAATAACATTTTGGCATATAAAAACATGCCGAAGTCTCTACATTCTTTAGCAAAAATATCCTTTGGCGTCTTTCCAACTCATATTACAGTATCATATAATATATGAATGTAGTAACAATACTTAACAAAAGGTGATTAGGAAATATACTAGTCTGTAAGAGGATTTGGTGCAATCTTACCTTAAACAAAATACAGCATATTAAGCCTAAAGGGAAACCTAAAATACTCTTGAACTACCATAAGTAAAAGAAACAACATGCACTCATAATAACATAAAGGGATTTTAATTAAATATAACTTAAGTATTAGACTGATTTAACGGCACAATAGATCCTCCAGTATTCTTTTTTTTTAATTTTTTTTAATGTTTTATTTATTTTTGAGAGAGAGAGACAGCATGAGCAGGGGAGGGCCAGAGAGAGGGGGAGACACAGAATCCGAAGACTGGCTCCAGGCTCTGAGCTAGTGGTCAGCACAGAGCCTGATGCAGGGCTCGAACCCACAAACCGTGAGATCATGACCTGAGCCAAAGTTGGACGCTTAACCAACTGACCCACCCAGGCGCCCCATCCTCTAGTATTCTTGATTTTGTTGCCAAAGAAACTTTTATTTCCTGCATTTCAATCACCATTGAAAAATGAAACTTTAGGTCCAGATTTTTTTTTTTTTTTTTTTTGGTCCAAAGGACAACATTGCTGGTGCCAGAACTTTACTAAAAGTCATAAAATACACATATTTGAGAAGACACCATAGAAAATTGGAATGTTTGATCCTTCTGGAAGCAGATTTAAAATAGTAGTTTACTTAGTAAATTTAAAAGCAAACTAGGGAATAATTTAAAATTCAGAAGCAGCATTTTCTAGGGAGATGTGTTATTTTGAGTTGCTAAAAACTTCTTTTTAATAGAAAACTTATTTCCTATCATATCATATAGACTTTAAGGTGATCTTTTAGAACTCATTTTGAGATTTCATGGTTTCAATTATATCCTCTATATGACCTCAGGTGCATCAATAATCTTCTCTGTTGATTTGATCAACTGTAAAGTAGAAACAGTATTACTGAGGTGTATCATGTATAAAGTGTCTGTTACATGGGTACTTTCAAACACTGAGTGTGAAAGATCAATATAAGTCATCTTGGTAAAAAAGTCAGTGCTATTTAAAATCTTTTTGCTTATTCTATTTTAGCTTAATCTATTTCCTTGTTATTTAAAATATATTTCTCATATTTATGCCTTTATTTTCCAAATAGAAGCAAAGAACTTTGTGCTAAACAAATATTTTTAAAAAGTTTTTTATGTTTACTCATTTTTAAGAGAGAAAGACAGAGTGTGAGGAGGAGAGGAGCAGAGAGAGAGGGAGACACAGAAACTGAAGCAGGCTCCAGGCTCTGAGCTGTCAGCACACAGCCCTATGTGGGGCTTGAACTCACGAACTGTGAGATAATGACCTGAGCCAAAGTCAGATGCTTAACTGACTGAGCCACCTAGGCGCCCCTGTGCTAAACAAAAATTTTTAAAAATTAGTTTCCAATAGGCTCTTCAGAAATGTAATGTCAAATGTAGTGAATCTTTTTGCCCTTCATTAAAATTTTAAATACTTTTCTTTTAGTAAAAAACAATCACAACTTATCTGTGACCTTGTTTCATGGCATGTCATTTTAAGTAAGATCCCTTTGTAATCCACAATTAGATTTAATGTTCATATGTCATGACTCTACCAGGCTAGAAAAATAATATGTTTTCTGCAATAAACGATGCTCATATTTCTCCCATCTGTATTCACTGATGCCTTTCTTCCCTTTACCCATACTGCCAAGTTGAGGTCTGCACACTTCATTTGGTTTAACCAGTTAATTTTATAAACTTGTGCAAATTTTAGATATAAGTTGCATTTGGTAGGACTGCTTGGGCCACAAGTCCTATTCTTAACAATAAAAGGCAACCTATGAAAAGAATCAATAGAAAATTATACTCCGTCATGGCTCATTATCATATCTGATTCATGCAAAGTCCCTCATGTTTATAGTTATTTCTGACACTTTTCCCCCAGGTTCCATTCTCATTCCTTTCCCTCCACCCCAAAGGCAAATATCCTAACTTATTTAATGTGTACTGCTACTTTAATAGCTGACCCTTTATTTATGAAAATGGTGTTCTGTTACCTGTATCAATCCATTTCTTAACTTTTTTTCTTAGTACATGACTTTAAGATGTTTCTTTGCTTATACATGTAAATTTTTACAGAACAGAGAAATGTGTGTTACCGTCATAGGCCTGCTATTAATTCACTTTGTGACCTTACATGAGCCATATACATTCTTGGTGTCTAAATTTCCTCATTAAAATAATAATAATAATAATAAAAATAATTTTTAAAAAGAGATTAGAGTAGGTCTTAGATTTTAGAAATAAACTATATTAAAAGAAAGAATGCCATGCATTTTAGATTGATAAATTTTATAGATACATTGGGGAGAGGAAAGTGCAAACAACCATGTGACAGCAAAGAGGATAAGAGGAAACCAGAGGGTACGTGGTAGTAACTGGCATTGGATCCCAGTCAGCGTGGAACGACATCCAAAAGGGTTGCTTTTTGACATTGCCTTCAGTTTCTCTTGGTTGAGCCTAAGGTGTATGTGTTAGTCACATTCTCCAGAGAAACAGAACCAACAGAAGATGATAGATGATAGGTAGGTAGGTAGGTAGTAGGTAGATACATACACAGATAGATACAAGACAAGAGGAGATTACAATAATTGGCTCACATGATCATGGAAGCTGAGAAGTCCCATAATTTGCTTTCTGCAAGCTGGAGAATCAAGAAAGTCAACAGTACAATTTCAACCGAGAACTAGGAGAGCCAATGGTATGACTCCCAGAGTCTGAAGGCCTGAGAAACTGGGAGCTCTGATGTCTGAGGGCAGGAGAAGGTGGAAGTCCCAGCTCAAGAAAAGAGAGAGAACTCACCCATTCTCCCCTTTTTGTTCCTTTAAGGCCCTCAGTGTATTAGGTGGTTCTGCCTAGATTGGTAAGGATGGATCTGCTTTATTCAGTCAACCGATTCAAATGCTAATCTCTTCCAGAAACACCCTCACAGACACACCCAGAAATAAAGCTTTACCAGCCAAGTTGACAGAAACATAGACCCTTGGGCTGTGCAATGGGAAGAGGTGAAGTACCTTCCAACTGCAATGTAGAACCTACAACAGCAGAAATAATCAGTCTTGGAGGGCAGGTTAGGAGGGAGGAGGGTTTCCCTGGTTATCCAGTGTTCAAGTAGATAGCCTTGGGGAAGCTTTCTAATCCAAGGAAGACACATTTGGTATGAATTTTGGAATCAATGAAAATCAGTATATTTTATGACTAAGTTTCACATAATGTCCTGAGGAAAAAAAAGGATGCACCAATAACTGTAGTGAAAGGAAAGTGTTTATAAACTAATGGTGACCTGAAATTCTTGAGTCTTCATGCAAATATTTATGTATGGCTTGATATTTCGCCTTTGGAGTTAACACCTTAATATAACTTTATGTTAAATGTTGCCCTTATTAGAGATAAATCTCATGTATATCAGAAAGGAAAGACTCCAACTAATTTTTCAAAGATATAAATGTAATAAATATATTCGTTAAAATGTTTCAGATCATTTTTAGCTCGAAAATACTACTATTTGTTGAATTTTGCTTTACTTTTGCACTTAAGAAGTCACATTTACATTGGATCACAGATACTTCTGGATTTTGTTAGAGGACATTAGCCTAAAATTATAACCATCTTAAGGGGAGGAGATATTTTTAACAAGATTTGTTTAAAAATGAGGGGTGGCCTTTAATTAAAATTAAAATTCCCTTTAAGTATGCAATATTTATACTACTTATTTGTTACATTCTGTAAAATGTCTGAGTTTCTGGTGATAAAAATTCCTGCCAAAAAGACTATTATTTCCTGGAAATGATTCCTTATGTTTAAAGTAAATGAATTTAGAATAGTTTCCAGAAGAGTCATCATCTAAGCAAGGAACTCTTGAGTACTTAAACTGAAAACCACAGCTAGTAACTGTCTACACAACTAAAAATACAATGTAGGGATTTGGGTCTAAATAAGCCACATGGGCTGTTTACACATGATAATAACTCAATTCTATGGTTTACTAGGCCTATACTAACATTTCCTAAAGGAGGGAGAATAGTTGTATTGAGTATTTTATTTAAATAATTATCTCTTGAGTCAGCTAAATAGTGCATGAGTCATTGTTATAGTTATACTCAATAATTATTCTGTTCTTTGTTAACAATTGGGCATTGTGCTAGATTCTTAGGGTTCAAAGGTAGTTCTCTCCATTTACCTCCTCAGTATAGCTTGATTTCTTTTCTTCCCACCCACCCCACACCTCCAAGCAGAAATCCCCTTATCTCTAGCCTGAACTGCTAGAATGTTCTCACTGATCTCAATACACCCACTCTCAGCACACCCCCCTTAAGTCAAATTTTAATGTTTTTACAAAGTGATCATTTAAAATGCCAATTTGATGGTGCCCCTGCCAGTTTTTAATGTCAATGTCTTCCCATCATCCTCAGGATACAGACCTAACTCTGAACAGAGCCTACACAATCCTGTAAAACCTATTGTCCCCGACTGCAGTCTCAGCTTTGGCCTCTTTTCTTGTCCGTACTCCAGCCACATTGGACCATTCTATTTTAATCTTTTAAACACGCTATGCCCCTTCCTGTCTCAGAGCCATGTGTCCTCTTCCCTCTGCCTAGTGCATGAGCACCAGTATTTCCTTCATCATTTAATTTCAGTGTTGCTGTGCATCCTAGATCTAATAACACTCTCTTAGGGAAATCTTCCTCCACCATATCAGTTCCCAGTCTCACACATGCATAGCAGCGTGCACATTCCCTTCAAAGAAAGTATCATTATGTGTAATAATGGCCCATTAGATTATTTGGTTTTATCTGTTACCCTTACTAGACTATAAGTTTACATGAAAATATCTCTCATTGTTTTGCACTGGTGTTTCCTTCACACCTTGCTGGGTGCCTACCACCCTAAGTGCAATAGAAAGAAGAGAAGGAAGGAGGAAAGAAATCATCTCCCTTGCCCAGAAGTTATTGTTTCGTTACTGCTTTGTTTTGTTTCTGCTCTCAGGGTAGATGCTAAAACATGGATATGTTTCCTTTAAGTGGATCAAATGGTGTCAGACAATCAGAATACGTACCAAATATTCTTAAAAATAACTTTCTTTGCTTCTTGTTCTCTCAAGTTTCATACAGGACCGAGGCCTGGCTAAGCAATCTTAAAGTCACATGTTCATAAATAATTGCATTGTTTTGGGGCACCTGGGTGGTTCAGCTGGTTAAGCAGCTCAGGTCATGATCTCACAGTTCGTGGGCTCAAGCCCCGCATCAGGGTCTGTGCTGATAGCTCAGAGCCTGGAGCCTGCTTCAGATTCTGTGTCTCCCTCTCTCCCTCACCCCCTGCCCCCGCATACTCTGTGTCTCTCTCTCAAAAATAAATGTTAAAATTTTTTTTAAATAAAAAAATAATTGCATTGTTTTATGATATAGAAATTAAAAATTATCAGTCTCAGGTCTCAAACCTGAGGGTCAACGAAGAAAATTGTGTAAATTTTAGAAGGCAAAAAACTTGTATATCTCTTACCACAATTAAAAGGATTTTTAAGAAGTACATTCTGAGCCCAGACTTGAAAGTTAAAAGCCATTAATTCTGCTACTGGCCATGGAGGGGCCATGGAAAATTACAACTGTTAGGAAATTAGAAGTCATTCAGGCATTAGCTTCTGACCTTTATTTTGAAAATGATGCAACCCAAGAGAAGCTGAAGACCACAGAGATATGCAGTGATATAGAGCAAGTGTTATGTTTCAATTAGAACTTTCAGTTATAAATAGTACAAACTCCATCCAAACATCCTAGAGGGAAAAAAGATATATTGGTTCCTGTGACTGAAAATTTGACAGTAACTGGTTTCAAGTACCACTTGATCAGACAATATCAGCAGGACCTGGTTTCTCTTTAATTCCTTGGATCTACTTTATGCTATCTTGGCTCCTTTCTCATTTTCTCAGATTCTCAAATTCTTCCCTCAGATGGAAACAATGACTATAGCTATTCTAGCTCACTAGGATTTTAGGTTTATATCCTATAGGTAAGAGAGCTTCCTTCCTTCTCTATTTGCTCAAAATAAAATTCCATGAATTGAGTCTTACTGATTCTTAATATGAAAATTTGGATTATATGTCATCTACTAGATCTCGGGATGGAGGCCCATCTAAATGAGCTTGGCTGCCAGAGATTGATGGGATAGATGCTGATATGCAAGCAGTAAGTGTCCACTCCATGGTGGAACTCTGGTATCCAGGCTCTGTAACAATTATTCCTTTCAAATGATAAATTCATTGCAAAAGATCAATGGTCATGCTGCCATAGCCCAAAGTCACACAGCATAAGGATGAAGGGGAAAACCAAAGAACAATCTTCTCAACTGTTACATTGAGGAAAGTAGCTGAAAAGAATATAATCATATAATCCCATCCAGAGCAATCATTGGAGCAGTACTGTGTGTCTACAGTTGCTATATTAGGACACCCTGCCAACCTATTAGGACACCCTGGAACCAAAGCCACGGTGTTTCTCAGATATGTGTGTGGGGATGGATGAAAGGAAGAGGATGGGAATTATGAGAGTCTTTGTGTCTTTTGAATTCGAGTGAGGGTGACAGGTGGATGAGAAGAAGGGAACATTTCCATTTTGGTCAGATGAACCAGGGCTTATGGGTAATCTTTCCCACTGTCTCTTAGCAATGATGTTTCATCATTTATGATATGGAAAAAGTGAAAGAAGGAATGTGTGATACATCACCTTATCTCATCATGTATCAGGAGATTTAAAAGAAAATTATAAAGCACTTTTTAAAAATTGAAGAATCATAATGTCCTTGTGCCAAAATCACCATTAATCGCTGGTAATCTGAAAATGCATAAATTATTCTATATCCTGGTAAATACCACCTTGAAGTGGCATCACCTTGAACCAGCTGCTTAACCTTCCTGGGAGTCATATCAGGTTCCTTAATTACATTATTATGGGACTGAATTGTTCTTTCCCAAATTATGCCCTATAAGATATTAGTGCTGGTACCATGAGAAAAGTTCTCAGTGGCCCAGTAGGTTTGAGAAACACGAAAGAAAATAATTTAAATCCAGCTTCATAGTAGAACTTCTTATAGTCTTTAACATACAAATGAACATTACAGGTCTCCAAGTATATCATATACAGTGACTCCCAAACCTGTTTAACTAGGAAATGTCTTTAAAGGAACACTTCTCAGGAATAATGTGCTGTATAGAATCTCATCTTGAGAAATGCAGGACCATAATCTAAAAGTCTTTTTCTAATTCTGAACGCTCTATAAATTTAGTCTGGTTTCTAATACTTAGTGAATCTTAAGGAAGGGACAGACCCTTTTACCAAAAATGGATTAAAAAAATTATGTACAAGTTTTATTGTGACCTATGCTAGAAATGCCGTCATTATCATTAAAAAAAAGGATTTGCTAATATTAACTCTGTGCCTTTTAAAGAGTCTTCTAACAAACTAAGTTATAATACCATCTCATCCAGGGGCAGCAATCATTCTTCAAAACTACTGATTTGGGTTAATATTGCAATATTCATATAATAAGTAATTGGTAGTAGTTATAGCACACTAAAGTATTTGCCAATACAAATTTTAAAATGGGTCTAAAGTCATACACATTTTCCCCAAGTACATTAGTTGAAACAGTTGAAATCATATAAAATTGACATTTTTTTCTGAAAATTTTATTTAGCAGATAAAATGTGTAGTTTTAAAACAGTCCCAGGCCTCAAAAGATAATTAAAAATGTTCACTTGGGAGGTGCCTGGCTGGCAGCTCAGTCAGTAGAGCATACGACTCTTGATCTCATGGATGTGAGTTTGGGCCCCGTGTTGGGTAGAGAGATTACTTTTAAAGTAAAAGATTAATAAAAAAAAAGTTCACTTTGGAGAATAGCCTTTATATGTGTAAGTAATTCCTGTGAATGGGAAAAGATTCAATTATATTAAAATTACTACATTGGAGAAATTGCATGAAAGAAAGAAAGAGAAAGAAAGAAAGAAAGAAAGAGAGAAAGAGAGAAAGAAAGAAAGAAAGAAAGAGAGAAAGAAAGAAAAAGAAAGAAAGAAAGAAAGAAAGAAAGAAAGAAAGAAAGAAAGAAAGAAAAAGAAATCTGAAAAGGCAAAGAACAATGATCAACAAAAATGTTAGCCTATCAGGACCATTAGATTCATTGGAATGCTGCATCATTCTTCTAAAATGATATTAATTGTTACATCCAGCATCAGCACTGCCTCTTTTAAAATACTAATATTAGTTACAAGGTCACTAAAAAGCCACCATGAGAGCATAGCTGATAGTCCCAGAGAGAAGATAAAAAATATTACTATTACTTTGGCCAGGAGTCATTGGATTCAAAATGGCACATAAATGATTTTCTGAGTTGGTAATAGGATGTCCAGCTTTCCAGCTTTAAAGTTTTACCCAATAAAACCCGGGCAAGCTACAGCGTAAATCTGAACTTCCTCTTCTCGTACTCTCCTTTCTCCATTTTCATGTTCTCCTCCCTTTAACAGTCCCAACAATAGACCCAACCTCTCACGTCACCCATGCATTCCTGCTCTTTTCTAGCGGAGATTTTAAGAGCTAACTTTTCTCCCATTTGTTCTGAGTTCTGGCATTTACCTGGTTATGACAGGCTTTGCTTTTAAATTACCTCCTAATGCTCTGTATACTTCATGCTACTTGAGAAGCTTTTCTTCTTTTTCTTTCTCTGCTCTATTTTGATGTGGAGGCAGAGTCATCTCCAAGCACGTCTGGAATCATCCTAATAACTATCTAGAGAGCCTTCCTTCCATCTATCACCTTCAAGTAGCACATTTAGGAAGACACAGATTTTTTTTTTTCTTCAGGGAAAGTTTCTCTAACTAGGAGGCTCAGTTTCATACCAGAGACAAAAATTTTTAAATTACATTTCATTGTGGCTACTGGAACAAGAGCATGTCTATTGTGCTACCTGGCCATACACAGTCTACCTCCAGCCAAACCCTCATCATCTTGAACCTACAGACATTTGTAGGCAAACATCCTCACAAGTAAAATTTTAAAAATATCATTCCATTCAAAGTTTACCTCACTCCATTTTCTCTGTTCATTTTTTTCAAAAAGAGTAAAAACCAATCAAATATTCCTGAATGCCAGATGTGTCACTACCCATGGTATCACCCACAATCACTACTTTAGAGAAAGTTATGATCAGACTAGCCTCCCTTCCTCGTCTCCTATACTACAGCCCATTGCAGCCAGAATTTTCTATCTTTATTTTAAATCCTTATTTTAAAATGCCTAATGGGCACCTGGGTGGCTCAGTCAGTTAAGCGTCTGACTCTGGCTTAGGTCATTATCTCGCGGTCTGTAGGTTTGAGCCCCGAGTTGGACTCTGTGCTGACAGCTTGGAGCCTGGAGCCTGCTTCTGATTCTGTGTCTCCCTCTCTCTCTGCCCCTCTCCTGCTTGTGCTGTGCTCGCTCTCTCTCGCTCTCTCTCTCTCTCTCAAAAATAAACATTAAAAACATTTTAATGCTTCATAGTTTCTTGTGCCCACCTTTCCTACTTCACCCTGCCTCATACCAATCATGTCTTAACTGAGCTTCAGTTCAATCAGAATCAATTCTGAAGATATCCAGCCTTGTGTGTGTGTGCGCATGTTATGACTTTTCATTTTCTGTTCCTTCATCCCAAATTATCCTTACCCTTTTCTCTGTATGAAGAATTCCTAGTCATTATTCTAGTACCAAATTTCACCTCCACAAAACTCTTTTCTACTTTCTCTAAATGAGTTACCTCCACCCTCATTTATACCCCCTTTTATGTATTTCTGTTTTACATATATTCTATCAGTGGATTTATATCCCTCTTCTGTACACCGTGCTTGAGAGCTTATGCAGATGATCAGTAAGGTCATAAATGACAATCCCTTTTCCCTGCCTGTCAAACTCAGTTGAAAAACACAGAATTCAAGCAGACAGAGGTCAAAATATTACCCTTTTAGTTAATGAAAGTTATATAAGGGAATATAGTTCAGACTTCTGGGCCAAGTGGGCTTTTTAGTATTTTACCTCTCAATTAGACCTAACAACTCACAAAACAGGCAGCACTGAGCTGGCATAGGAATAGGGCCTAGTAGAGAAGCTCCCTACTTGGCCAGAGACAAAGCAGGAACTCACATTCCTCGCAACTGCAAGCAAATAGATATGACAGGAAAGAGACAGAAACATTCTGCCAGCTCCTCCTCCCAAGCTCATCAGTCAACAGAGGGGTGGGAAGGAGGCATTCTCCCTGTGTGCTTCTCTGTCTCTGTGTCCACAATTCCTTTTTCTATAAGGACATCGGTCCTCTTGAATGAGGGGGCCCAACCTACTGCAGTCTGATCTCATCTGAACGTTTTTCATCTGCAATGAACCTATTTCCAAAAAAAGATCCCAATCTGAGGTACTTGGGGTAGGACTTCAAGACATAAATTTGGTGGGGGGGGCACAATTCAACCCATAACAAGGTGATTACTTTTATAGATATCACTAGTTATCAAATATCATCACATACAGACAGGAACTAACACGGCAAAATAAACTACCCTATAATGCTTCTTCACTTAGAATTTTAATCCTTGTGAAAGGGCTCATTTAGACTTATTTATATATTCTATAATATATCTCTAGTGTATATATTTAAAAATATAAATGAAATAAACTGGTTAAGATTTCTTTATAACTTGATCACATTTCAAGTTCAATTTTTGGAATCCACTCAGAGTTACCAGTGGCTCTATTTTTCCACACAGTAGTGTCCTCTGCTCCATCAAGAGCATTGGTAATAAAACATTTCTTTTACATAGAGTCTGATATCATTTTGGAGATTCTCTTCCAAGCCACTGACACCCGTTTTACAAATTTTGACAGTCAGGCAATGATACTTTCTACTATGCCATGAGTGCTTCCCGGATTACATGCAGCAGCTGTAAGGCAGTACCCTATTTCACAGCTGCTCAATATTGGGGGGCAGGAATCCTATCTTGGAGTCAATGAAATACGGTGAATATAAACTCTCTTACAAAGCCTATATTAGTTTTCTCATGGCTTCGATAACAAACCATCACAAACTTAGTAGCTAAAAACGACACAAATTTGTTATCTTATAGTTGTGTAGATCAGAAGTTCATCAATGATCTTATGGGGCTAAAATCAATGTGTCAGCAGGTGCATTCATTTCTGTAAGCTCTAAGTAAAATCCATTTTCTTCTGTTTTCCACTCCTAGAGGCCTCTCATGCCTCTTGGCTTTGTTTTATCTCCTTTCTTCCATTTTCAAAGCCAGCAACACAACATCTCTCTGATCCTGTGTCCAACAGGACATCTCTTTCTCTGACCACAGTCAGGAAAGGCCCTCTACTTTTAAGGAGCCATATATTTAGATTGACCCCACCTGGATAATTGAGAATGATTTCTCTATATCAAGACCCTTCAGTTATTCACATCAGCAAATTCTCTTTTGCCAAACAAGTAAATATGTAGGTATCTTTAGGGTGACCATTATTCTGCCTACCACAGACCTTATTCACATGCTACTGTCTTTTGACTTATCTTTATGCCTCTTTAAGGAACAAGTGTGTCTTTAATCAACCAAGTTGATTCAGAGTAGGTTTGCTGAATATTGAAACAACAAAAGGAATGGCGTGTGTGTATTCTGATTCATTTCTATTAAAACAAGAGGTGACATCTGCAAAGGAATGAGATACGGTAAGTATGACACATTTCATGAATGAAAAGAAGCGTGGGGCAGTTAGACTTTAGGTTGTATATTAGAGACCCTTGTGATAGGAGTCTAGATATATAAATCATGAGAAATTTACATATGTTGCTTGCAGGTTTGGAGTTTATTCTGTATCCAAAGAATATTTATTGAAGAATTATAAGCAGGGAAGAGAAAGGATTGAATTTAATAAAATTCATTTGATGATGGTACAAAAGATGATTTGAGAAGTAGAGGCTAGGGTTGGAAAGTTTATACTTCATGCTATAATTCAAGGGGGACATCAAAGACAGGGGATATTTAGAATGTAGATCTTCCAATTTGAGGAGTTATGCTTTGTTCCCATTGCCAACCCCCTAAAATTTTCCAGGATTTTCTAGAATATTTAAAACCATGTCCAGAATTCTATTATGTTCATTAGTTAGGATTTAATTATACATAATTCCCTAGGGAGCATGTCTGCTGATTAGTATACAAATGTTCAGATTTCCAAGCAATTTCAATCAATTAGTTCTTATGAGGCCTTTTTTTTAACTTTCTGAAATCTACCTCATAGAGCTTTCCCCATCTGAAGTCAAAGAAATGTAACAGAAGAGGTAGGAGAAATGAAACAGGAGGACTTGCTGCCTTTGAAGATGAAGGAGGCCACAAGCCAAGAAGTTCCTTGGGTAGAATCTAGAAACTGGGAATGGCCACAGCTGAGAGTCAGCAAGGAAATGGATGTAGAGCCGCCAGAATGAAGCACAGCCTTGATTTTTGCCTTGTGAGATCTGAAGCAGAGAACCACTTAACCTATAGAATTGTGAGATTAAAAAAAGAGTGCTGTTGGGGAACCTGGGTGGCTTAGTTGGTTAAGCCGCCGACTTCAGCTCAGGTCATGTTCTCACAGTTCATGGGTTCAAGCCCCACGTTGGGCTCTGTGCTGACAGCTCAGAGCCTGGAGCCTTCTTCGGATTCTGTGTCTCCCTCTCTCTCTCTGCCCCTCCCCTGCTTGAACTCTGTCTCTCTCTCTCTCTCTCAAAAATAAACATTAAAAAATTTTAATTTAAAAAAAGGTGCTGTTTTAAGCCACTAATTTATGGAGATTTATTATGGCAGAAATAGAAAACTAATACAAGTGCTATGTTAAAATAATTAAACATAAATATTTTCTACTTAAATATACTTACCCATAACAAAAGGTTTTCCATTTCTTTTTAAACTGCTTCTTTCTTACTCTTTACCAAACTAACCGTTAGACTCTTCAATGACAGATTTGTAAATATCTGCTCTACTGTCACTAGACTAACTCTTAATGAGCTTTGGGTATACCCAGACTAGCATCTCATGGCCTCATATTCTTCCTCCCTATCCTAGTCCAGACAGTGCATTAAAAAAAAAGTACATAGCACTTAAAAATATTGGGTTTGCTCCTGGATTTTCAAATAGAGATGTTTCTCATTTTGTGCCCTAGCTACTTCTGCTTCCTGTAATACTGAGAAACAAGTCCAAGTACAACTGGGAGGTTAGGTTCCTTCAACCCGCCTCAAATTTATTTTATTGACCCTACATGGACAATAGGCTATTCTCCTATCAAGATGCACTGTGTATATTCTTTCTATGTTCCAAGGCTTTCCCTATAGGAAGGCAAGTGCTGTCATTGACTAGAAGAAGTAAAAAAGGGGGCTAATTTGTAGTGTCTAAGACTGAGTGAAGACCAAAATGAAGTCTTTGAGAAGTAGGCAGATATAGAGTAAATAACCTCCAGACTACTGGTATGGCCAGGGAAATCATGCATAATAGTGACTGGAGGATTAATAGTCTTCCTACTGCCTAGGAGGAAGGTCTTCCTTTCCAACCCATCACCTTGAACCCTCCTCCAGCATCTCTTAACAGTGTAATGATAACTTAATGACTTATCCATCCACTGAGGGGACAATGATGGGAAAAATCAAAATCAGCCCCCCACAGTCAAGAGAACTAAAGTTAAAACTTCCAAAAGTTAAAACTTCAAGCAATAACTTGCTCTGTCAGTGCAAAGCTCCCTTCTTTGTTCTGAACACGTGCTATAATTCTCTTTTACTTCAGATGTATACCTGAATATCCTTTTAGATGTATCCATTACCTTGTTGACTGTGACTCCTCCTGGTTTCTCATATATATCTAATCTCCTTTTGAATGTATATTTCACCTGTTTACTACTACTCTCTTGTACACTTGAATTATTTTCAAATGTATTGCTTACATTTCAGTGCAAGGGACTCCCTTCTCCTGTGTGTATCAAAATAACTTACTGAGTCACAAAAGATCGGGAGGACTTTGGGCTGTTTTCCTGATGTGTAAAGACTCAGGGTGGAGCAGACACCAGCTCCAGGGTTGTAGAGGTTCACCTCAGCTACTCCTGTGTGTATATATTGAGGAAATATTACAAATTATGTTTCACAACTCTCATTAATAAATTTGTGTCATTTTTACATTCTCCTGAATCTATTATTCTTTAGCTGGATGCTTCAGCTCACTCTTTGTTCAACACTTGTTTTTGCTTTTCTTATTAAGACCTAGAATTTGAGCAGAAGAAAAGAGGCCATTGATTTGAAAGATCAGGGTGTCCGAACTTCACAAGATGCTCCATGTAGAGAGGGTTCTGAATGAAAGCAAGGTTGAGAAGTAGTCAGAGTGAAGATTAGTATTTTGAAGACTAATTCTCTGTCTAACCCACTACTAGACCAAGGAATCCTTTTTTCATCAAGGGCTAAGACTGTAGGGAGAGGAATGAGACAAATGAGGCTCTTACCCCAGGCATAAAATTTAAGAGTCACCAAAAATTCAGTAATATAAATAGTATTTTGATACAATATTTTTAAAAATAGAAATTAATGCAAAAAATCAATGGTGAACAATTTATCAAAATTTGAAATAAAAACAAAAATTTGATATTTTGTTACCCAAGTAGCAGAGCAGGGAATATCCTATGGAAAATACAGGGTCAGAGGAAGAATTTCATCCTCACTATTGATCACTTACATGTGGTAGGCACTGTTCCAGGCACAAAGAACACAGCAGTGAACTGAACATTGCAGTATTGTTCTCATGAAGCCCACATGAAGTCTTTCACGTTATGGTGGGGGAAACAGAAAACAAGTTAAATAAGCTAAATGCATGGGACATTAGTGATAAAGTCTAAGGAGAAAAACAAAGCAGGAAAGAGAAATAAGAAGAGTGATGCAAATGTTGATAAAGTAGTCCAGAAAGTGTCTGAGAAGTTGGTATTGAAGACTTGAGGGAGATGGGGGAGTAGGCACACAGAGCAAAAGCTTTTCAGGCCAAAGGGATTGCAGAAGCAAAGGCATAAGGTAGGACCATGCATTCCCTGTTCCAGGAACAGCTCAAGAAGGCCAGTATGACTGAGTAAGCATGTGGTCAAGGGGGAAGAGTAGTAGTTGATGCGACGTACAATGGGGTGAGGGGCCATGATCACATAGGGTCTTAAGTCACTATGGGACATACTTTTACTCTGAGATGAGAAGCCCTTAGAGGAGCTGACCAGGGAAGTGGCATGATTGGACTCATGTTCCCAGGTGCACTGTGCAAACAAGACTGATCTCTATCACAATTTTGTCTCCAAGCGTTTCTTTCTCTTGATTAGGAAAATTAAGGAAAAACGGTTGACTCTGTCGAGGGCCAGGTGTTATATTTCTCAGCTGTGAAACCAGGGCCTGTGTCCAGCCTCACAAGGGGATTTAGGGTAAAGTAGGAATAACAGTTCACAAACCTATCTTCATGTCCTTTCAATAGAGTCACCAAGAGCTGAATCAATAAACCTCATTTTTAAATGTATAGTTAGAGGTAGATACAGATATAGATGTAGGTATAGATATATTTCTACTTTTAGGTGTAGATATGGACATATTTAATAGCGATATATTTTGCAATTACAAATTAATAACAGTAATTATAGAAGTTTTTTAAAAAGATTTTCTTTCATCTATTGAGTATTTGGAAGGATACTAGCAACTTCCTTAATTGAACAGGAAAATGCATGTAATGCAAAGAACTTAAGAAAGACAGATCCTTGTGTGTTTCTGTGTGTGTTTCTATTATTAAAAGCTGGCATAGAATTTTATAATATTCTCCGCTTCAAATATAAACTGCTTTGCCTCCATTACTTTATTTTTTTAAGTTTTCTTATTTATTTTTGAAATTTGTGAAGCAAGAAACATTTCATATGTTGGAAGAATGCCTTGTTTATTAACATTGCTACGTCAAATATTCATCAAGATTGGTAGCAGACAGCAGCTGATAATGCATAAACAGGGAGCCAGGCCTTTTGATGCCAAATTCTACCCTCTCTTATATGAAGACAAAGGCTATTTTTATTGAAATCAACAAACGCTTTCCCCCAACCCTGACTTCTAACAAAAGGCATCTAAGGGCAGAATCTGACATTAATTTCTGTTTCATTTGTTTGGAAGAGTGCAAAATAGTGAAACAAAATGAGAGGTGCCATTTGCCAAGCTGATATTCAGCCAGTAAGCTTTAGCTTGGCCATAATGGTTGCCTAGAGCTGGCATCCAGCCTAGCTGTTCAGTGCCCCATCCTGATGGAATTTGCCCTTGCTTTCCTGGAAGATAAATGTTTTGACTGTCAACTCTGGCATCAAGAATTGAACATGGCTTTTCTTTTATTTGTTTTTAAAATCTAGGTCAGAATATCAGGGAAGATACAAGGGATTTCCAAAGAAGACAGACACTGCAGAGCTCTTCTGCTAATAAATAGTTTCTCCTCTTCTTTTTTCTTCTAAAGTGAAAGTGGTAAAACTGGCAGAGTTCACAAAATATTATTAACCTTATTAATAAAATTGTAACAATAAGTTAATAAGACTTACTGATAGATTAATTCAATGATACAGGATATAAAGCAGTTGCATGTCCCACAAAGTTCATCACAACCAAGCCATAAAAATGTTAAGCAATAAACATTATGATGAATAACATTCACAATAGTCCCCCAGAAAATCCTTTCTATATCCTGTTAGATGCATTTCCCTGTTCTTAAAGCATAGTTTAAGATGGATAATTTCTCTGAATTCTACTTCTGCCATTCCTTCAATTCACTATTGATCTCAGTTTAAACGCCCGATCATAAAATGAACTTTCAACATCACTCTGGATCTTTACCTCTCTGTGTACAATCATTATTTATTTTCCCATATACAAATGGAAAATCTCACTGAGCGCTTTTTACCAAATGTGCCTTTAGGCTTTACCTATGTGAAGCAATACTATTAAAGCACAACAGAGAATTAGGATTTCATCCAGTTGGCTCACTTTTCTGTATAAGGGCTTGGCACAAATCTCAGTGTCCAGCAACTTCCAAGTGATAAAATATGGCTTTCTATATTAATCTATTCTGATTATATCCAGATATTTTTTAAATCTCTGAAAGTGACATTTTCTGGTGGTAAGACATGGTAATGCTACTACAGTATTTTCTGTGAGAATAGATTCTTACCAGTAGTCACTTCTTCCCAAAGGATCACATACAAGCTTCTCTATAATTTTCTCCCACAGAATGAGAGAGAAATCTCAATAAATAGAGTTCTTTGACATTTTGACTATTCAAATGTGTCACATATGAATTTAGGTACTAATTGGTCATTTTAGAGGCCTGTAAATTTCATGAAAGGAAATATTCCATTGTCACAGTGTGCGATCAGCTCTGATCCAAGAATGCAGAATCCCCTTCCAGATTAACCAAGGATCATGTAGAATTTGTCTTCAGATGTGATTGTTGTTGTCATCAGTAGGAATCAGAGGATTTCTTTTACAGGTATTAGGTGGCAAGAGTCAGGAAATAAGGTACAGGCATGAATCAGTCTGAGTTTCACAGGAACTCAGCAGTGTACAGTGAGAGAGTGAGGGGTTGTATGCGCTGAGTTTTGTCATCTCCCCCAAATTCATATGTTGAAGCCCTAATCCCCAGTATGAGAGTATTTAGATATAAGGCATTTAAGGAGGTAGTTAAGGTTAAATGAGGTCATATGAGTGGGCCCTAATCCAGAATGACTGATATCCTTATGAGACACCAGAATGCAGCCACACAGAGGAATGGCCATATGAGGACACAGCAAGAGGCCATCTGTAAGCCAAGGAGACGAAGGCCTCAAGAGAAACCAAACCTGTGGACATTTGGACCTCCAGCCTCCAGAAGTGTTCTGGAAGAATTCTGTTGTGGCAAAATACAGAAGTCTCTTCAGGGGTCTCAACTCCTCCTATTTTACGATTTTAATCAAGCATATCACTCAGCTCTTAATGATTCAGAAAGTAAAAAGTATGCTTAAAATATATGGCCTATTTTCAAAATATTTGCATTGATATGTAATATAAGCAATGCAAGTTACTTAAACAGCCTGCCAATGTGGTAGCACGACCATCCTTTTCTCTCTCACTGCCTATACAATCACCACCATATCCAATCACAGTTCCTTCTGTGTTCTAAGTCAAAGCCAGAAAACATGCTACACAGACATGCTTCTTTATCATAAGGTTGAGCCTGGTGTTCATTTTCTCAGGGTTAAAGTCCAGATTGCTGAAGGTACTCCTTCCTGAGGTTGACCATCTCAAAGCCTTCTTCTACACTGCCTTCCGAATCTGAGCCCTTCCTTTTCAGGCTCACCTCCCCCCATCTCCCACTCCCTTGCTCTAACAGTTGTCACAGACAGAGCAGAGAATGCATATGCTGGAGGTGGAATGACAAAAGCCTGAACAATACCAACTATGGGAGGATGAAGGAGAGGAGGTCCAGAAGAAGCAATGTCCTTGTCAAACAAGAGAGAGTAAGGCTAAGCCTCATGCCCTGATATAGTTCAGAAGCAAGGATTATAGTATAGAGTGGTCTCCAAGTTGGGGACTCTGTATCAGTTGAACCATGAAGAGAAGGAACTTGAACATGGAGAGAAGGTAGGACTAACCCTACCTTCCATGTGTGTGCTTGACCAGTTAACAGTATGGTCCTTTTGTAATGGACTGTATAGTACACCCTTACTTCTTTGGTAACTTACATAGTGCTTTAATGTTCCACAGCAAATTTCCAGTCTAAGCTACTTGCCACCTTGACCTACAAAAGTAAATCTTAAGAATTAGCATCACAAGGAGACATGGTTTTCCTTATTTCTTTCCTTTTGTTTCTTTTTATTGTATCTATATAAGAAGATAGATATTAGCTGAACTTCTTATGTTAATTGTTTCACAACACATATAAATCAAATAATCATGCTCTACACCTTAAATTAATACAGCCATACGTTAATTATTTCTTAAAAAAAACTTAAAAAAGTGATAGTGATAAAACTTTTATTAAAAGTTTAAAAAATAATCAAATGAAGGAGAAAGGGCCTTCCTCTGTTTGTCTGTCCAGGCACCAGTCCTCTGCTGTGGATAAAGATGGAGGACCTCCATGATAATTAGAACCAGGGCCCATTGCTCATCACGGAAACAGGGCAAGAAGGACAAAATAGAAACTTCATCCTTATCCATTTCGGGTGAGATTAAATGTAGGAATATCTGTGTCATCAGCCAGGGAGAGCTTGACACTAGTTTTAATTGGAAGTAAACAGAGAGCTGTAGAGGAAGGGCAGGCTGACTGGTCAAATGAGAAGCTTTGATCAGATTTCATTAGGTCATTTCATGCAGAAACAGGCTAAAATTTACAGTTGGACTAACAGTTTCTCTAACAGTGGGCCAAAAAAGTATCTAATATATATTTTATATAACAGAAACTTTCCAGAATCTAAGTTTCTCTAGCCTTAAAATGAGGTAAATGGTCTTCTTCCTTTACAATTCTCAGAGACATTTTAATAAAATACTGCCCATGGTATCTGTTAAATTTCTTTGAAGAAAAACAGAAGGAAATAGAAGACATTGTTAACATTAAAAGACTATTTGTTGTTGATCTGCTTGATAACATAGTTTCTGAAAAGCTCCCTTACCTCTGTGTGTTTAGGCAGAGAATTTTACCTAACTTTTATAAGTAATGTTTTGGTATGCAAAGCAACACAACACAATACATCTTAACTTAATCAATGGTCCATTCACATTTCAGTTCAAATGAAAAAACCTAATGCACTTACTAAGAAAGTAACTGATGTTAAGATAGCTGTCCTAGATAGAGTAGTTACTCTGAAATTTGAGTGTGTACTAGGAAAATAGAATTCAAATTGATTTCTTCTAATAACCCAAATAAATGCAAAATCTTTATTAGTTTTCAATGAGACATTTTTTTCAAAAAAAAAAAAAAAAAACCAGACTATTAAGTCAGACCATTTGAATGTGAACAAACTAAATAGATTGTTTTCAGTCTCAAAAGAATGGGACTTTTCTTAGTACCTAATTAGCTTTCTTTTTTAAGTCAAGGGGATCTGCTCAGAGTCAGGCCACCTCTTCAAAGCAGGCCCAGCAAATTCACATTATACAAGGTCATAATCAGTAGACAGAGTTTCCAAGCATGTCAGGTCATATTTTCTTTAGAGGTACAGGAAATGGAGTAAAGTCAGAAAGTGCAGGTTACCCCCCAGGCCAGCAAACAATTCTGCCAATTACTCCCTGGGGGTAGTCCAGCACCATTGAAAGGGTCGGCCAGTATAATTACTAGTGACATAAGCATTTGCTTCAGTCAAGTTGACTTAAGTACCTAACTGAAATAGTCACTAAGCTATATGGGCAAATATTTCCCTTTATTTGCATTTTTAACATAAGAGACTCATGTATAGTCTTTAATCTGTGCAATCAGTTCATAAATAGTTCATGCTTTTATAAAACACCAGTAAAGCAAATACTTTCTTCTTTAGATAAAAATAAAAATAGATATTTTAATTTTATTTTAACCAAGAATTCCAGATATAGTGCCAAAACATTCAGCAATCAGTAAAATTAGTGTCTTTGCTTTCTTCTTCCTTTATAATTTTTTTCTATAATTGGTGCTAATAAGCAACTAATTTTCAAAGTCAGGTACTTTAAAAAATAATGAAATATTGGAGCTAGACACCTACGACTGGCAAATCATATTCAATAGATAATGTTTCAAAAAGCTTACAAACAAACATAAATTTTGAAAAAAGAATCATATTCAATGCATTCATTAAAGGATATTCAGTGGCACAGGGAATCCAAAATGATTCTTAGAGAAAGTGAATTATCTTATACAAGTAAGCATACAGAAAAAAGAAACACTTCCCTAATTTTTTTGTATCTGGATTTTCTTATATCAAACTGATATGTAAAATTGATCTATACTTATGTACTTAGTCAAATATTTCTTAAGCTAACTATGTTTTCATTTGTAGTTTTATTCAGTAACAGAAAGGTTTATTATAATTTTGCCTATAGTGACCTCATGCTATCATATTAGCTTTTCTCACACTCTGCCTCAAAGTGAGCTGATGCCTATTGCATTAGTTTCCTACTGCTGCTGTAACAAATTACCACAAACATAGTGGCTTAAAACAATTCCCGTTAATTCTCACGGTTCCATAGGTCAGAATCTGGGCTGGCTCCACTGGTCTCTCTGCTCTGGATCCCATGAGGACATCATCAGTTGTGTCAGCCCATTGCCTCTCAGAATTTGCTTCTATGCTCATTCATGTCATTGGCAGTATCCAGTTCCTTGTGGCTATAGAACTAAGATCCCGCTTCTTTGTTGGTTATCAGCTGGGGCCACCTCTAGCTCCTAGAGGCTTCTCTTCAGTTCTTGTACATGAGCCCCTCCATCTCAGACCAGAGATAGCACACTCATTCCTCATGCTTGGAATCTCTCTGAATTCCCCTCCTGCACATCTCACTGATTGCCATCCTCTTCAACTTTGAAAAGCTCATATGAGACACTGGATTTACCCAGGTAGTCCAGGATAATCTATTTTAAAGTCAGCTGATTAGTAATCTTTTTATTTTGTTATGTTTATTTATCTGTTTTAAGGGGGGGGGGTGCAGAGAAAGGAGGAGAGAGAGAATCCCAAGCAGGCTTTATGCTGACAGACTTGGTGCTCAATCTCATGAACCATGAGATCATGACCAGAGCTGAGATCGAGAGTCAGATACTTAAACAACTGAGCCACCCAGGTGCCCCATCTGATTAGTAATCTTAATTCCATCTACAAAGTAACTTCACAGCAGTGCCTAGATATTGACTGAATAATCATGGAAGAAGAATCCTGGGACATCTTTAGCATTCTTCCCCCAGTTGGCCACATCACAAGTGGCTCAAATATAGCCACAGTAAGCATCTTTTAAAACCTGTAGTCATATTTTCCACAGTGATTAGAAAAATAAACCTGGACTGTGCCTTGGCTCCCCTAAGGAATCTCAACTAACACAACCAACATCTTGAAAAGCTACAGAATACCAAAAGAGAGCAAACTAAAATTAGGAGTAGAATTAGGAGAGAAAAAAGCAAGCCAACACCAGATATTATAAATATGTTGACCTTTAATAATGCTGGATTTTAAAATAAACTCTTGGCTGTGGTTTACATAGTGCCATAACCACTTACAGCCATTAAAGGTAAACATGTGTTTGTCATTTAAGGGCATATGCTGAATGCCTGACCACACGATAGATTTTTGCATTCCAGTTTATAAGTGCTTTTACTGGACAGGTTCTTAAGGAAAACTCCCAGATTAATTATCAATTCATTGCTTGTATTTAGAGTCTTTAACTCTATTTAGGTGGAAAGGTCAAAATGGGTCAGAACCAAGTTTACCAGATGGTATTTAAAACTATATCCACTGCTAGGGTTAAATATGCCTGGACATTAACTGGTGGGGCTCACAAAAGTTCTACAGAATTTTTTTTTGCATTAGGCTTGAAGAGCCTCCCAAGAGACAATTGTTATGAACCAGGTATGTGAGATGACCTTCGTCTTCAAAGTAGAGTAGGGGTATTGAGTACAGCGTGGCACTTGTCAGTCAAAAATAAAACAAGTCCATTTCCAGGAAGCATTTCTAGGAAAATAACACCAGAAAGATCTAGTCCCATGCCTCTGTTTAACTATAGGAAACCTGTGGAAATAAAGTTCTTTCTGTCATCCAAGAAGGAAAGGAGAAACAGTGAGCACTACTCATACCTATAGAGGAGTACTATTACTTTCATGTTGATTTTGCAACAGGCCACTTTTCCAAATTCTTAAAATTGCTGGTTTCAATCATTTATGATCTTGGATTTTATATGTAGATATCTAAAATAATATCAATTTTGTGTACTTCTTTCATTTTCTTTACCTATTCACCCCCCAATATTATTGAACTTGTTTCAGTAAAGGTATAATTTTATCTTTTTCCTGAGTTTAATAGAAATGCTTCCAGAGTTTCACCAGAAAGTGTGTCTTTTACTATAGGTTATTGGTTGTTACCTTTTATAAGTCCAAAGAAGTTCCCATACAGTTCCTGTTTGTTAAGAGTTTTTGCAATACGTATTGACTTTTTCAAAATCTTAGTCTACTATGAACATATGTTTTTCTCTGATCATCTTTGAACGTAGTGAAATATATTCGTGGCTATTTTTATAATACTACATCATCCATGTACTCCTAGGATATAGTCTATTAGGTAAAGCTGTATGTATGCATGCATGTGTATGATTCTGCATGTGTGTTAACATATGGTTGGATTTAATTTAACATTTTAGGACTTTTGTTAAATGAAATTGGCTAATTGGCTTTGTCTGGTTTGAGTATCAAGGTCATGCTGTCCTGCTAAATTGTCTTTGGTAGCTCTCTCTTATTTAGAAAAAAAGTTAGATATAACAGAAAAACCCCATTCATGAAATTTTACCAAAACTTACATGTTTCATCATTTAATCTTGGCAGGCCATAAAATGGAAAGATTTTTGACTATCCATGCAATTCTTATATGTTGTTTTATCCTTTTGTGTTTTTTAAACATGTTTATCAGTTTTGGTGATTTATATGTTTCCCAAAAATTATTGATTTCATCTAGTTTTTCACATGTTTAACTTATTCACAACATTCTCTTTTTTTTTTAAATTTCTGCAGTACTTTGCCTATGCAACCCATTTTATTCCTAATATTATTTGTCTCACTCTTTTATTTTTTGCAATCTTGCCAGAGTTTTATCTCTCATTGTTTAAGAAAAACAAAGGGCTTTAAGTTTTGTTAATATTTGCTTTTTCATTTGTTAGTGTGTCCATTAATCTCTAATATTTACCCCTCTTATTTTCTTCTATTTATTTATTTTAAAATGTTTATTTATTTATTTTGAGAGAGAGAAAAAAAAGAAAGAGCATGAGCAGTGAGGGGCAGAGAGAGAGGGAGAGAGAGAATCCCCAGCAGGCTCTGTGCTGTCAGCACAGAGTCAATGGGGGCTCAAACCCACGAACTGTGAGATGATGACCCGAGCTGAAATCAAGAGTTGGATGCTCAACCAACTGAGCCACCCAAAGCCCCTACTGACTTCTGGAGTTGATTGTTCAGCTTACTTATCATCAATATTTCTTGTCTTCTAAGAAATAAATTTAAGTAATAATTTCACTCTAAAGCTGTATAAAGATCACAGGATTGCTCTAATGATTTTTATAAACCATGCATTCTTGAGAAGTCTTTAAGTTTCAAATATATAGGGAATTTGGTCACTATTTTATAGTTGCTGGTATTTAATTTTAAAGCATCATGTTCAGAAAAAGTAATCTGTAAAATCCTAATAGTTTGAACTTGTTGAGATTCCCTTTATGGCCTAATATACCATCACATTTCATATATATTTTTAAACATGTTTACCAGTTTTAGTAAAGTACATATTTCTAGGAAATTGTCAATGTTATCCAGGTTTCCAAATTTATACACATAAAATGTTTTTCAGGTATGTTTTTACACAATGTGTGCTCTGTTTTTGGCCCTGCAAATATCTCTGTGTATCTACAGGTCAGAGTTACCAATTATATCACTAAACCATTCATGTCAATAATTGTTTCTTATCTTTTGGTTCTGTGAGATTATAATCTCCTGGCATGCTTATGAAGTTCCAAATAATTCTCTGTAATTCTGTTAAATATTTCTTGATATATTTATTTCCAGTTTCTGATGTTAGGTCTGTGAAGGTCTGTAATGATCATGTGTTCTTGGTGGATTACTTCCCTTATGCAGAAAAATTTTCCCCTTTATTCTTTTTAAAGTTTTTCACAGTAAATTTGATTCTGCCATTTATATTGCCCTCCAGCTTTCTTAAAATTAGCACCTCAAAGGGTGGTCCCAGGATTCCTGGGGGTCAGTAACACTCTTTCAGAGGTTCTGTGAGGGCAAAATTAATAATATTAATTATTATAATATTAATATTATTAAGAATATTAATAATATTAATATTAAATTAATAATATTAATATTCTTAATAATAATATTAAAATGTTCTTTTTCTCTTTTATTCTCAATGTCTCACAAGTGACTGTGGGGTTTTCCAGACACTGCATGACATGTGACATGACAACAGGTTGAATGTAGAGACAGATGTGAAAATCCAGCTGCCCTCTATAAACCAAGAATTAAAGATTTGCAAAAATGTTAATTAATGCAACGCTTCACATTAATTAATCCTTTTTTTTTGTATTGGAAATGTAGTCACTTTCAAAAAAGTTATTTAGACCAACATATAATGGATTTTTATTGTTATTTGCAATACTAATAAGCACTTATTTTACTTTTTTCCTAGCATCTATTCAATCACATTTTCCTCTACCAATCTATATCTAAAAATACTAATTGCCACTTTCATAGTCTAAATGTAAAAAATAACATAGTTGTTTAAAAAATCAGTTTCCTTATTTAAAAAAATGTGGAGAATTCTGCACTATTTTCCGTCTTACCATAGTCCAACTGCAGCCCCATTTCCCCCAGCACCCACATTTAGCATTCCTATATATTTGTTGTGGGAGGTAGAATTTTGGTATATGTTTATTCTGCCATTCTTTTACAGAATTCGTGGCATTTTTCCAATTACAGACAATTCTTGCCTTAAAGGAAACTCTGGTACCTGCTGTTAAAATAAAAAATTTTCCCCTTATAGCCTTAATGGCTTCATAGTTTCTTAAAAACAAAAACAAAAGCATGAACTTAGTCTAATGTTTAAGTCTAACGTTTAATCAATGTTAATCTAATACATCTTCCAGTCTGATTTTCCACTATGTCCCTATTCAAAATACGCACTTCAACCACACTAGATTAATGAATATTTCCTAGATGTGTTCCATCATTTACCATCCCTATGCCTATATCTATTCTCTACTTCTACCTTGAATTCCCTCCTCAATCTTCAAACTTCTATAACTAACTTCAACTATGATGTGGTATAAAGTCCCTTCCACAAAGTCTTCCCTGAGAAGCCCATATGGAAGCAATTCCCATGCACTGAATTCTTAAGCATTTTGTATCATTCAAAATGTAGGTATATTATGCTGCATTGCTTTGTAGTTATTTGAGGTTTTACCCTATCTCCTCAATTACACTGTAAGTTCTTTGAGGGCAGAAATTATTTAACCCATCTTTGAATCTCCCACATCATTAAACACAAGATTATTTAGAAAGTATGAAAACTAATAATTTTCAGGAAGATAACAGTCAAAACCAACTGGCATAGAGTTAAGCAATTACTTTTTGTTTTCTCATATCAGATCATAATGCCTTCCTGATATAGAAGAAATATCTTTAGCACACAGTGGATACCCTTGGTATGGATATATTGGGAGTCATTCCACCAGGCAAGAAAAAAGTTGCAGCTTGGTGGGGGGAGGGTTAGGGCTTTCGAGCTTCAGCAAAGCTTCAAGAAGAAACAAAAAGGGTAGCTGCTTTAGCTCTCACCAGTGCCTCTTTTTCTTCTGCCATCTGCCAAATCATCTTCTGCAAAAGACCTAATGAAATTACTACCTACTAAACTTATTAGCAAGCTTAGTCCAAGGACATGGCTTTTAAAGTAATGCAAAAACATTTTCCAACAACATTTAATGCTCTTTTGTCTATGCTTACAATGCATGTCCAAAAAGGAAAGAAATAAAGCAAATTATTGAAATAAAGTTCACCTACCTTGCATAGGAGTACATTTGCTAGCAATGATTTGATTTATCCTGATTCCTTTCCTTTTCATAAACACATATGACCATCAAAACTGCAGAAAGTATTCATTTATGGAAAGCATACTTACAAAGAGTTTCACTTCTCCAAATAAATCATCTGCTATCTTTAGTTTAATTCAGCAAATAATTATGGAATACCTATTTTCCAGAAACTGTATTAGGCAATACATATGTAAACGTGAATAAAACACAATCCCTGTTCTTGGTGTGCTGGGGCTGGAGAGGAAATGATCACCTAAAGTGGTGTCAATCTAATATGGTTATGTCTCTGATAAGAGGTATTATGACACATACATGTTTCAAGAAAGGCTTACATGATGCACTCATCTCTGCCCAAACGCTTGAAGGTGAGTCAGATGTAATGATTGTAAGTCATTTCAGATTGAAGTGCAAAGTACCATTCTATGGATAGCCTTTTAGTATCTCTAAAAGGCTGTGAGGAATACCAGGAGTTGGGATTAGTTGGTTAGGTGATGAACAGAATCTTGTATTGTATCATAATAAGCTGAGAGTTAAGTTATGGTTAGCATCTTCCAAACTGTGTTACAGGGGAAGACTAGAATTATACAGAATATAGCAGGTTCTCTTGGAAAAAAAAGTTCTACATCCAAAATAATCTCTCTTTCAGTGATTCACAATGAAAATTTTAAAGGCTATGAAAAGTCCTGAGGTCAATAAGCTGGCTTCATGTTAACCCAGCAGTTCCCAAATTTATTTGGCTTCTAATCATTTTTTCACAGGATAGCTGTTAACATCCCATGTGATTCAAGTGTTTTACAAAACACAGTTTGGGCAATATTGGATACAGGCAATGGAGTAGCTACTGGGCTCATCACTTTACATATATGTTGATGAATTTGGACTTTATTTGGCATTCAATAGGGGACCATCAACACTGTTCCAGCAGGAAAATGGCTTGAATGAAGCCAAGACTTGGGGATGTAAGTCAACAAGTATGTAAAGAGGGATTGGAGGGGAGATAGGCAGGGGGCTGGAACACCAGTGAGGAGAATTCATTCTTGGAACAGTTCAAAATATAAAACTATAAACATATGTTTTGGAAATGTTTCTAGATTTAATAAATTCTCTGATAATATACTAGGGGGATTTCTTTGAAAATCCATAACAGATGCCAGTAAGAGTACTATCCACCTTATCATCAATTAACATATATTTGGGATCTCCAGGGGACATTATGCATGTATATAACAACCAAAAACAAATTGCAACAGGCTTGCCTTGTTGTCAAACTAGAGAAAAAATGATCAAGATAAGAATAATTAATATCAGGTGGATTAAATTACTGTAGTCAGTCATTATTCAGCTATTTATTAAGCACCCACAGGGGGCACAGCACTTTACTGGATTCTTATAAAAATCCACATATTAATAACAGAGACTTTTTTCCACCAAAGTAATATGTAGTTGGCATTGAATTCCCTGTGGCTCAATGTATCCTGAAGAGAGCAGTCCACTGAACAGCCATTAAACAATTCTGCTCAATGTCCAATCAAAGAAAACAGACCTTTAAACATTTCATCATTGAGAGGTACTGAATTAGATAAATTACAAAGTTTAAAAAATATATGTTTATGATTAGGGGTAAACCCTGGAATAACTCAGAAAGTCTGGACCACAATCAATTCTAGCACTTCAAAACTAGGCTAATAAATAATTTATATATTCATTCTGTCAACTAAAAATACATAATTTGAGCACAAATACATGTTGGCACTGAACAAGGCACTGAGAATACAGCAGTGAACAAAATTTTCTCAAACCATTGCCTTGTGGAGGTTGAATTCTGGCAACGGAGACAGATCTTAAGTAAGAATAGGTATTGATATGGATGTAGACAGAGATACATACAGACATAGGTATTAGTGTGATAAATAAAAATAAAGAGAAATTAGACAGTAGAGAAACAGAAGCTTCTTAAAAGTTGGGAGAACTTGAGACAAAAATATTTCAGGCAGAAAAAAATAGGAGGTGCAAAGTCCCCAAGGCAGGACATCTGTGGCTAAATTAGAATGAAAAAGAGAAGGAGCAGAATGAAGTGAAAAATTGCAAGCATAGATCATTTGGGGCCATCATAATGAGTCTAGCTTTTCTCTGGGTGTGTTAGACACATCATCGGGGGATGGGCAGGGAGGTTTGAAGAGAAGGGATATAGATTCTAACATTACTTTAAAGGATCGCTGTGGCTGCTGTATTAAGAGGCTGAAGTGAAGGTTGGGTGGGGAAAAGGGCAGAAGTAGGCAAACTAGTCAGGAGACTTACGCAGTAATACAAATGAGAAATGGTAGAGGCTTGGATGTAGGAGGTAATAGCAGAAAGGTGATCTGATTTGGGATACACTTGGTGGTAGTCCTGACAAGATTTGCTGGTGGAAGAGCCAAGAATGACTTAGTCTTTGGCTTGAGCAACTGGACACATGTAATTGCCAGCTAATGAAATGTGGAAGACTGTAGGTGGAAGGAGATTTTGGGAGGAAGATTGAGTCCATTTTTGGACATGATAAGTACATGATGCCTATTCAGCATCCAACTGAAGATATCAAGTAGGCAGATGCCTATACTCATTTAGATATCAGGGAAGAGTTCAAGGCTGAAGACAGACAATTAGCAATGGATGATATCACTAAGAATGAGAGTACAGATAAAGAAAATATCAAGGACTGAGCCCTAGGACACACCAAAATTTAGAAGTCAGGGAAACAATAAGAAGCCAGTAAGATAGACTGAGAAAGAATAGCCAATTAAATAAGAAAACCAGGGAGGGTGATATCCAGAAAGCCAACTGAAGAAATTGTTTCAAGAAAGATCAATCAAATTGTCAATTTGTGTCAAATGCAGCTGATAGATCAAGCAAAATCATTGACTATTATCAATAGTATTGACTATTGCATTTAGGAACAGCAAGCCAATTGATGATTTTGACCAAAAGAAAAGTTTTAGTGGAGAGGTAGAGGCAAAAGCCTTTGGGAGGGGATTTAATAAAGAGGAGGGAAGAAACTGAAGACAAATATAGATAACTCCTTCAAGGAGTTTTCCTATATAATAGGGAAAAGAAAAATGAGATAAGAGTTTTCAAGGTATTAGAATTAAGAGAGAAATGACAGAGATCACACTACATTCTATGTTGAATCCAATACAAAGAGAAAAATTTATCATGTGTGTGAGAGAGAATTTTCAGAATTTGCAGTCTTTAATTAAGCAGGATATAAAAATGGCATTTAGTGCCCAAATGAAGAGGTTGGACTTAAAGGAGTAAGGACAGTTCATCTTTCCCAATAGGAAAAAGACACCCAGATATAGGTATATAAATATATGTGTATGGGAAAGAGATACCTTCTCACTGCTAGTATACTTTATGTAGAAAACATGGAGTGAGGTCATCAACTAAGACTTTTCATTGGAAAAGAGTATGTGCTGGGGACGTTTAGAAATTTGAGTAAAAAGAAGAGTAGTTGTCTAAAGGGACAGAAAAATATAGAATTGTCAGGCAGTCCCAAGGTCATACTTGAAATTAATGGTTTTTAACTTAAACTAAGATCATTAGCATGATTTTGTCTCGTTTAGTTTTGTTTTGCAGCCAAGTTAATATGTTAAAGCTTAAAAGGAGTAGATGAAGAGTGGAACTTGGCCAATGAACTTTTGGAAGGTGAGAATGAAAAAAGACAAAGTACAGGATCACAGAAGACCAGTTCAAAGGAGTGATTATTGATGGGCCATGGAACTCAGGACTGGTAAGAGGGACATGATGATGTGAGGAGGGTCATGAAAGAACAGGATAATCAGATGGATTGTAGATCCTAGTGGGATCAAAAATTCATTAATGTTTGAGTACCAATGGAAATGAAATCGAAAGGGAGTGGATGATAATAACAAGTGGGGTTCTGAAAACTGATATTGTGGTGAATTAGCAATTTTCAATAATGGCATGGTTTCGAAGTTTTAAGATCATGAGACCAAATGGTGAAAAGGGAGGGGAATAAGATGGTTGGAAGAGAGAAATTCAAAGGCCTGAAAAGTCAGAATATTGAAAGGATTCTATGCATGGCTATTGAAATTACATAGTTTTTCCCAAGAGTTGAAAATAGAATAAAATGAATACTGGGAAGGTTTGGGTAAAAGAAGAGAAAGAAGCAGGTGGAGTAAAGCAATAGGAGTTTCCAGATTATATTATTTGATTTTCATCATAGAGTCAGAGAACAGCTTTTAACAAACTTCAATATACATGTTACATATGGATCAGTAGGGAACTTATTAAACTCAAGAATCTGATTTAGTTGATCTGGGGTAAAGGTTGAGATCCTGCAAGTACAGAAAGAGGAATAAGAGAGAGAGAGAAGGATTGGATGAAGATTTAAGTTTAGAGAATACCACATATCCTTCAGCAAAACTCCTTCCTTTTTCGTTTTTCTTATTTTCTTCCTAGTTTCACAGGAACCAATGAAGACTGTCATTCAAATATGAACAGAGAAAAGGAAAGCATCCAAGATGCTAAAACTGACTCAGCTATGAGATTTATTATTAGTGATGTCTGGTACAAGAGAAGCTGCTTTAAATGTATGTTTAAAAAGCAGTACTTTGCAAATTAATATTTTATTTAGGGCATAAAACCAAAAAGGAAAAATTTTAATCTTCCCAGAAGGAGTTACTGATGTTTTTTGCTTCCATTCTAAACAGAGTTACTGGTAGAAAGTTATGTTACTTTTCATTTATTTGTTTAAAGAAAACAGGCCTCAAGGAAATGAAGATTGTGGACAGATGTGGTTCATCATGATTAAGAATAAATGATTCTGATACTAATGAAAATCTATTTCCTAAAGGATAAGAAACTCAGTATATAAAGAAAGATGGCATGAAAAAAAAATACATGAACTATCATTAGCTAAAGTTTTGGAGCAGGCCTCTCCATAATGCTTTAAAGGAAGAATACAGTGTTAACCTGCAACATGCTTCTCCTGTTATGGTCAATAGAAAAGAAACAACATATTTGGATCCCAGATAATTCCCTTTAGTTGCCTCTGCTGCTGGCTAGGGGGAAAAGAATCAGAGAAAAAAAGGGTTAAATCCTAATGAAAAATTGCAGGTCTTAGAGATTATGAATTGGATTGATGAGTTTTTGTTTCCTGAAGGACAACATGCAGATTAAAGAGCTTTTAACTGTTCTTGATGCAATCAAAAGGTTATGGTCGTCTGCTAAAAACTCAGTTTCAGCCACAGTTTATGTAAGTCGTTCACATTACTCAGTAATGATGTACTTGGCCCCACTGTTTGTGGTCTGGTTCTCATTTGTTTGGTATTACATTCCAAGACTGCAATGACTCAGAAATGTTCTTTATTTTTTACAGTAAGAAGAAATAGCATGCTTTGCCTGAAACATCTCAAGTTTAATCACTTCTCTGTGGTCTTCCCACAATCTATTCAAGCAGGTGTATATAAGTGAAGTCCCTCCACAGAGTGCATTAGAAGGACCAGTATCTCTAACCAGAAAACTTCTGAAGTTAGCTTCCTATGCTCATGTGACATTAACAGAAAATTTAAAATTTAAAATATAAAAATTTATAATATATAAATATATTGAATATATATACTGAATATATAAATATAGTGAATAGTGTATAATATTCACTCTTATCAGAGTGTTAGCAAGTAAGCATTTCAGAATACAAGAAAATTCTCCAGAATAAAAAGTATCAAATATTTATGAAACCTCTATCAAGCATGTATGAGGGAACATGAAAGTTGTACTTAAATCTATTTAAAGAGAAGTTATGTGCAAGAGGTATGAGAACTGTTGTACACCAACACGGAAGATAGAAGTAGGGGCAATAGGTAATATATATATGGGTAGATTTGGTTTTGATACAATATAATTTTTCTATGAACTATTAAGTTTTAGTGCTCCCAGAAAATAGAATGACCCTTTTTATTTTGCCTTTAGATCCCTGAAGACATTGAAGCAGAAATGGCAGTTAAGAATCAGATGAGTTAGTCTCAAATATCTGTTTCCAGCAAACCTAATTGTCTTGGATTCTAGCAGAGAGTTAATAGGTATTCATTAAGTGGAAAAAAAGAAAGTTCTCTCCAATAACACTATTCCTACATTTACCCTTCATAAGCTCTTAGGTCACCTGAGTTCTTCTCCTGTCATGGTAGTTTATAGCACTCTTCTCTACAAGCCAGTAACAGAATGTGAGTTCCGGCAGAAATAGAAGGACATCTTTAAGGTATTGCCTTCCAAAGAGACATGTTTAGATGAGGACTGGCCCATAGCATACTAAATACAATTGAGTAGAAGTGTGCATTAACTTATAGTCAGAATTCGTTTCTTATATATAATTGTCACTCAGTAAGATTCAAAGGAAGTAAAATACAGGACAATAGAATTTTGATCAGGAAAGGAAATTTGGGGAGACAAAAACAAAATACTGCCCATAGAAGAAAGACTTGGTTAATCTTTCTAGAACCTATCTTCAGAGTAGCACCAGGTGTCTGGGATGACACACTTTACTATAGACTGTTGTCTTTTTCACCTTCAGAAAGAACCTCAGAAAAACTTGGGGGAAGGGAATTCTAAGGCTTGTTGGGAGTTCAAATAAACCAACTGGAAGTCAAAGGAAAGGAATCCAGTGCCATTTTCTTAATTACTTGAAATTCCTCTAATTCTACAAGGACTGTTCTGAATCTGGAAAGACTTTGTAAGGCCACATATTTATAGTCAATATTCACCTCAAGTAAGTTCTCTGAGGTAAGACTACTTTTGCTTACTCAGATCACTCAGTCAAAATAAACCTGAGTTACAAAGAGGAAGTGAAAAAGTAGCAGTAACTTATTGAACTAAACACTTATTTTTCTCTCCCTGAAGTGTAACTATTGCAGCATAACCTCTAGGTGTGTCAAGATCTTGATTATCTTGCAAATTGTAGCTGAGACGTTCTTTCTCAATATTTGTGTAGTGCCATAATTTCTAGTTATTTCCTGCTTTCCTGAGGTACAAGAGAAAGCACCTATCCAAAAGGAAAAAAATCATTTAGATGAGACGAGAAGAGTCAATAGGTATTGCATTTATTTCAGCTGGGCTTTCCAGACTTACCACACTGTCCTTGAATTAGAAATGAACTCTTAAAGGATTTCTCATTCAACTTCTCTAAAGCTCAGTTGACATCTCTATAAATGAAGGCAACATATTACATGATCCTTAAGATCACATCCAGTCCCAAACTTTATGATTCCCTTCTCACAAGTCCAAATGACTACAACCCTATTATCTTCTACACATTGAAAAACCAGCATTTGAGTTAATCTCTCTCTGTGCTCTGGTAAATTAGCAATGTTTTGGGTGGTCCATAATTCTCTTCTGAAAGAGTATTATATATTCTGGTTTGGGGCTATTTTAAGCCCTCTGTGAGCTCTTGAAGGTAATTATTTGTGACTCTGCAATGACTGTGACCAGTTCCTTAAGTTCTTTAGTCTGAAAGTTAACTGGATCTATGGATTTAACCCAGCGAATCTGAATCAGTCATTTTTATCTGCCTTTAGGTTAGTGAGGCTATCTGCCTCACATCACATCCTTGCCTGCTCTCAGGATTAAATCATGGCTGACATTTGTGGGGAAGAATAAAGGACCTTCATGCCATGTCATTTTTAAGTGCTTTTCTTTTCATTGGATAAAGGGACAATACTTTTCCCATTTTCCCTCATTTAATGATTTTAAACAGTTTTCTGTATCTTAAGAGTTGTATCTTATATCTTGCTCCTATATTAGTGGTTTATCAACCATAACATAAGAGGATATGAAGATCACTGGACTTAGGAATAGGGACATCAAGGTTTTCACCCAATAATCTTTGGAAAGTACTCAGAATCTCTGAGCTTCAGTTTCCCCATCCCTAATGCTAGTATGAACAAGCATGGGACACAAGTAGTGTTCATCAGCTTATTTTAGCATTCTTTATCTGTGTTGCCCAGGCCGAGGAAGGTCAAGGCAACACTAGCACTAGTAATCATAAATGTTATAGGAAAATACACATGAAGCCTGGACATGGGGGAATTGATGAATATAGTTTTTAATATAGTTAATACTTAAATTTAGGTGTACAGACACCAGAGGAGAGATAAATAAACATACAGGAATGGTGATGATCTTCTTAGTCACCTATGGAAGATATAACCCAATGATGAGTCTGACACCTACCTTCCCTTCCTTGGAGACCTTTCAATCAAACCAAATCTGTTGCAGAAGAGACCATAATATCCAAACTCTTTGGTCAATGAAGAATTCTGCTACACTGACCTGAATGTGCTAAAATGAACTTCAGCAATTCCTTGTTTTTTATTTGTTTTTAAAGAACCATTAAACTATGAAGAATGACTTAGGTTTGCCAACTTGTAATCTTGGCAAAAAAAGATTTAGATGAAAACTTTATATCTACTCTCCACTCTTTCTACTACTTCATAAAGAAGTGGATATTTTAATGGCAAATAAAAGTAGGAAAATCAGTTTCTCAGCAGAATACAGTCTTTAAATTGAGTAATTTTAACATTATGAAAAGCTACTGAGTTTCTCATTTTACCACTGACTGATAAAAACCTAAGAGTATCATCTGCCAAAGATGTGCATACAGAAATCACCCTTCAAGTAGGAAAAGGAGGCGAAGTAGGAAAAGACATGACCATAGTCATCCCCCGGGCACCTGCTGCCTTCAACCAGAGCGTTAATGGGCATAGTTGGTGCTTAGGTGAGGTCAGAATCAGACTTTGATCACAGCATCAGAGAGTAGCATCTGTTCACTGGCCAGAGACAAACAGGGCTGTCGTTCTTTTTCCATGTCCAACTTTTCTCTCACTTGAAAACTCTCTGGTTTGTTATTAGATTCAGGTGTCCCTGCAGTTGTCCACTTTCTACCCTCTTAATTTCCCCATTCCTGAGATTGTGCTGTAATTTATAAAGCTTCTGGCATCAACAACTTTATTTTCATTCTGACTAGTGGTTGCAAACTCCCTGCATGTTTCTGGTTTGTTAGCAGGTGGCCTGGCCTGCCAAGAAAGAACTCATGGTCTTGGATTCCCCCTGGGGTTTACCCAGGTTCAAAAATTGGTATGAGGCCTGATACATATTACAGAGCCTCATGGGTACTTTAATGTTTATACAGGGCAGACAGGCCCATAGGGTACAAGGCTTCATCCAAGCACCTTGTACATGATTGAAAGGGGATATAGCCCAGCAACAGAATCATTTTCTTTAAAACTGCTTTTACAATTCACGGAGGGGATGAAAAAAAGAGGAAACAGGTGAAAAGTCTGGGCCAAGTGAACTGCTGTCCAAGTATTTCACAACAGGGAGGTAGCCGAGAATTCAGAAAACAACATCAAATTGTGTTTTGAGGCTTCTCAATCTGTGTTGCCTAAACCGAGGAAGGCCACGCCCATTCAGCAAACATTTGTCCCATCTTCTGAGTTGGAACCTAACCCGAAAGACAGGAAGCAAACTAGCACTGAAAAAGCAAACTACAAATATATGACTAGTCAGGAGCTGGAAATGCCTCAAATTATTTACTCGACCACACAATAAAAGTGACAGGAGTTGTGTATCCTTAAACAACCTTCTGCTGGCAGAATGATACCATGAAATGGCCTGTTCTGCTGCTAGATGCACTAAAGATAAGATAAGAAAGCAAACAGTCCCTTGTGGGTCACTCTAAGTCCTTTAACTGCCAAAATAAGATCCCAGACTAGATCAAAAGTAGAAAGGATTCTAGAGTCTCTCTAAATGCTTCTTGGAAGCAGAGATATGATTTAAAAACCAAAACATTGGAGCAGAGCTGAGTATTGAGATGGCTTCTGGTCGAAGGATGTTCAGAGAAGGACATTAGCTGATGGCTGGTCATTAAATGTACCATTTGTAGGCTCTTCTATCACTGTTCAGATTTGTTTGTTAATCCAAGGCATACACTAAGTAAATCACGATGATCTATTAACTCTGCAGCTCAGAGGAAAGTAACAGGATAGAGTGTGGTTCTGACTGCAATTCTCCCAATAATGAGTTGTGTGGAAATCTGTCTCATTTTATTATGTCATAGTTCTTGCATCTGTGAAAATGAGACATACAGACTACCACCCTTTCTAGTTCTTGCAATAAACTACCTTCTGATCTCAGCCAGAGCATTTTTGGCATCAGGAAAATCCATATGCCAGTGACCATTCCATGAACAGCACTGTCGCTAAGATTCGGATGAAGAAAGTTAGAGTTAGGGAATATAGAGTATGCCAGTCTCTCTTAGGAAAAGACCACAATGAAAGGAATTACGTTCATCACAAATTACATTTACACGTCCTATAAACCAACTAACTCTGGGAAGAACAATGTGGATAAATATTTTCAGACCATTGATAACATAATACATATGACTATTCTGTGGTAAGAAGACAGCAAAGGGACCAAAGATACAAGGCCTGCACTGCTGATCTACATTAGAAAGGATTATTTGCTTTACAGGGAGATCACCAGTGGGTTCTTTTAAAATTATTTTTAAGTTTATTTATTTATTTATTTTTGAGAAAACAACAGAGAGAGTGAGCAGGGGAGGGGCAGAGAGAGAGGGAGAGAGAGAATCCCAAGCAGACTCTGCACTGTCAGCATGGAGCCCAATGTGGGGCTTAGACTCACAAACCATGAGATCATGACCTGAACCAAAACCAACAGTCAGACACTTAACTGACTGAGTCACTCAGGCACCCACCAGTGGCTCCTTTTAAATGCTCAGCTGCCCTAATTTGTTTAAACTTAATCCCACTTGCAAATTTAGATATACATATACTTTTATTCAGATACTGTTTTATTTCATTCAGGAGACAATTATTGAAGGTATAGTATGTGCTAGATGTGGTGCTAGTCACTGGTGACACACAGATGACAAGTTCGCTTTGTTTGTAGGCTTAAAGAGCTTACATTCTAAGTGGAAAACTGACAGATATCAATAATGATTTTTTTAACATGAGAAATGATAATAACAAAAAATATGAACAAAATGCTTTGGAAGACCAGAGAAATTGGGATTAACAACCTTGCCTTTTGCAAGGACAGAAGGGCTCTGAGACACTTCACAGGAGATCTTTGAGGTAGATGATTATAGGTTTGACCTTTTCCAGAGCAAATGCTTTTAATTAGATCTAGCACAACGAATGTGGTGGGAAAGACGTCTCACACAGAGGAAAAGCATTTGTAAAGGCATGGAGAAATGGATTGCTGTTCTCATGTGACTAAATTGTACTCTGTGAGAGATCAGGAGACAGAGGAAAGAGATGATAATGAAAAATAAGGTACACTTTTTTTTTTAGACAATACTAAAGATTTTTCATTTTACCTATAGGCAGTAAGAAGGAGTTATCAAAAATGACAACATTTACTCATAATAGGATCGGTGATATATAAAAAAAAAGAAAGGTCCCCTACAATTATGGTATCCAATTATTGCCAAGTTTTATTAACTGACCATAAGCTTTTCACATATTCCATGTTCATGGATTGGAAGAACAAATATTGTTAAAATGTCAATACTATCCAAAGCACTTTACATATTCAATGCAATCCCTATCAAAATAACACCAATATTCTTCACAGAGCTAGAACAAACAATCCTAAAATTTGTATGGAACCACAGAAGACCCTGAATCCCAAAGCAATCCTGAAAAAGAAAACCAAAGCTGGAGGCATCACAATTCTGGACTTCAAGATGTATTACAAAACTGAAATCATCAAGACAGTATGGTACTGGCACAAAAACAGACACTTAGGACAATGGAACAGAATAGAGAACCCAGAAATGGACCCACAAATGTATGGCCAACTAATCTTTGACAAAGCAGGAAAGAATATCCAGTGGAATAAAGAGTTTCTTCAGCAAATGGTGTGGGAAAACTGGACAGCGACATACAGAAGAATAAACCTGGACCACTTCCTTACACCATACACAAAAATAAACTCAAAATGGATGAAATACCTAAACATAAGACAGGAAACCATCAAAATTCTAGAGGAGAAAACAGGCAAAAACATCTTTGACCTCACCCACAGCAACTTCTTATTCAACATGTCTCCAGAGGCAAGGGAAACAAAAACAAAAATGAACTATTGGGACGTCATCAAGATAAAAAGCTTCTGCACTGTAAAGAAAAAAAATCAGCCAAACTAAAAGGTAACCAGTGGAATGGGAGAAGATATTTGCAAATGGAATATCACATAAATGTATAAATGTATAAATAACTTATCAAACTCAACACCCAAAAAGCAAATAATCCAGTGAAGAAATGGGCAAAAGACATGAATAGACACTTTTCCAAGGACATCCAGATGGCCAACCTACACATGAAAAAATGCTCAACATCACTAATCATCAGTAAAATACAAATCAAAGCCACAATGAAATACCACCTCACACCTGTCAGAATGGCTAACATTAACAACTCAGGAAACAACAGATATTGGTGAGGATGCAGAGAAAGTGGAACACTTTTGCATTGCTGGTGGGAATGCAAACTGGTGCAGCCACTCTGGAAAACAGTATTGAGGTTCCTCAAAATGTTAAAAACAGAACTACCCTATGACCCAGCAATTGTACTACTAGGTGTTTATCCAAGGGATTCAGGTGTGCTGTTTCAAAGGGGTACATGCACCCCAATGTTTATAGCAGCACTATAAACAGTAGCCAAAGTATGAAAAGAGTCCAAATGTCTATCAACAGATGAATGGATAAAGAAGATGTGGTAAATACATACAATCGAGTATTACTCAGAATCAAAAAAAATGAAATCATGCCATTTGCAACAACATGGATGGAACTAGAGTGTATTATGCTAAGTGAAATTATACTAAGTCAGTCAGAGAAAGAGAAATATCATATGACGTCACTCATATGTGGAATTTAAGATACAAAACAAAGGAACAGAAGGGACAGGAAGCATAAATAATATAAAAACAGGGAAGGGAACAAAACATAAGAGATTCTTAAATATACAAAACGAACTGAGGGTTGCTGGAGGGGTTGTGGGTGGAGGGATGGGCTAAATGGGCAAGAGGCATTAAGGATGACACTTGCTGGGATGAGCACTGAGTGTTATGTGTAGAGGATGAACACTCCTGAAATCATTATTGCACTACATGCTAACAAACTTGTATATAAATTATAAATAAATAAATAAATAAATAAATAAATAGACAATTCAGTGAAAATGTGGCTGCATGGTGGGCCCTTATCCAATCTGGCTGGTAGTCCTATAAGAAGTGGAAATTTCTATACACAAAGACCCTGGAGGCATACATGCACAAAGAAATACCAGATATAAAGGCAGCAAAAGGGCAGCCATCTGCAAGCTAAAGACGGAGGCCTTAGAGAAACTTAATCTTCTAGCACCTTGATCTTGGACTTCCATCCCCCAAGTCTGTGAGGAAATAAATTTCTGTTGTTTAAGACCAGGAGGAATGCATGATCCAGGAGACGAGTCAAATTCACCTGGATCTTAGCTGCAGTTTGGCGCCACCTGGTGGCCAATGTCTAATTGAGTTTAAATACCCATGGGGAAGATTCTGCTTCCTGTGGTGGCTAGGACTTCTAGGACAAGGTCTCACTTTCTGTGAGAACCATCTCAAAAAGTTACTTACATTCAAGTCCTTGTCACAGGATCTGGTTTTTAGGGGAAAACCAAGATATGACATGTGTCTAATATTCCTGTGTTACCCTCTCACTGGCTGCCAGTTAATCTCCCTTACTATCTCAAATAGGAACTGGGTTACAGGTAAAGAGGTGGATTCTAATCCTGTTAGCTAATTGTGTGTCCTCTCTGAAGCTTAGTTTAGTTCATTTGAAAAATGAGGGGGTTGGATTATGTATGCTGTAGAGTGCCTTTGAGTTTTTACTCTTTATCTTCTATTTTATTTCAGAGTGGAAGGAAAAAATAAAACCAGCAAAGAGTGGATGGAAGAGCAATCTGTCACAGACTTGCCTAATAACCAGAATGCATTCTCCCATTGTGTTAAATTATTATTATATGGTAACTCCACTATGGTGTGAACTCCTGAAGGCTAAGAAAGATGTCTTATTCATCTTTGTATTTCCAGATTTTAGCAGAGCACCTAATATAAAACAGGTATGTAATAAATGTGTGATTAATGAATTAATAATTATTATATACAGGAAAGAGAAGTGAGGATACTGGCTGGACGGATGGAAGAGAAAATATGGGAAATATGTACAATTGCTATGATGGGGCTAGGTTATACAAAATTATACTGAGTGCTGGATTTTAGGCTTAAACTGATAGCCATGACAGGGCATGGAATGTTTTCGAGTAGGAATGGCACAATGAAAAAGATAAAGGTGGTACAGAGGAAGGGTAGCAGAGTGAGATGCTAAGACAAGTTATCTATTTAATCTCAGTTGGCAAGATAATGTCTTAAAAAGACTTCAAATTTTCAAAAATTATAGTGAAAATATAATGCTTGTGTTTATATGACTATCAAATTAACAATAAATCAATCAACTTTATGTATCATCAGCATATCATATTCATAAATAGGTGTGACTTATGGCACAATAATTGGCTCCTTATCCATTTTAGTATTTTGTGTACTTTCAAGTGAACATATTTTTGATGTTACCAAATTGGTATTACTTTGTTTATTTCACAGTTCTTAGTCAACAGGCTTAGTTCACACATTCCAACTGTTTTCAAAGATCGAGTTCATTTCAGTAAATGAAAATGTTTTCAACGCTGCAGAGGTTCAAAACAGTAGAGAAATCAAAACTCATTTATATAAATGATTTCTACTGAATTTATTAAAATAAAAGAAATTTCATTTTTTACAGTGATGACTTATATCAAAAGACCTAATCAGTTCAATATGAGTTAGCACCAGCTTGCAAAGGCAAAGCCTCAGAATTGCTCTCGAATTCTCCTTTCCACTTATCCTCCTGACCCAATCAGCTGTTTTTGACACAATCATAGCATATCGTTCTTGCTTCATCAAGGAAATGAACTTACCAGTGGAGAACTATCCTAGTTATGGCCACAAACAACAAGTGGTATACAAATACCTCAAAGAATAAATTGCAATTGCCCAAGAATCCTTTGCATAGGCCATTAAATTGTTTCTTTTTTCATCCTCTTCTTTTCTTCCTCTTCTCCCCCCTCCTCTTTTTCCCCTTCCTTGCCTTCTCTCCTACTTCTTCCACTTCTTCTTTCTCCTCCTCCTTTTTGTCTCCTGACCTCAAGTACCAGGTGGAATAATCTTGGAACCAAAATGGACTTAAACAGACCTACTAGCATCAAGCACACAGAAATATTGGATTAAAATAAACATATATTACCAAGCTCAAAATAAGGAAAGAACATTGGGGAAAGGATTCACAAAGCAAGGGTATTAAGTATACAAGACTATGTAGTATCCATATATAAAGGATACAAGACTAAGAGGAGAGTTGAGGGTCAGGCATATATGTCTTAATGATTTTTCAGCCACAAGAGGACATGAGACTTAGTTTTGGTCCTATGCAAAATGGGGAGTTGGTTCACGATTTAGGCAAGGATCATGAATTTGTTGTATCCATTAGAGGAAAGATCACTGGAGAACAATATAGTTGGTGGCAAAGTATAACCACCCAAAACACTTAGAAATTATAAGAAAATATACCTCCAGGATGGAGATAAATGGAAATCATCACCTTAATTAAGTGACCAAACAGCATTGTTATGGGGCTGCTTAGTATTTTACCCCTTGATGGAATGCAATAAGAAATAGATAGTATTTCTTATCCATAAAGTATTTAACTTGATGATTTAACCGGAAATATTTTCTAACCAAAAAATATTTAACCTGAATCTAATCAATTCTCTGGCTTACAGTTTACAGGATCTAGAGGACCAAATTAAGATGGTACATAAGATAACAATCAGCCAGATCAAGAAAGTTGATTAACTATTAGAAAACTGCCCTGGGCTCTTTGAAGAGTCAAGGTCATAAAAAAAGAAATCAGAAGGATTGTTCTAAACCTAAAATGGCTAAGGAGACATAACTGTCCCTTGCAATGCATGATCTTAGATTAGATCCTAGATAGAAAATAAAAATTAACAAAAGACATTTGGGGATAATTGAAAAAATTTGAATATGGACTGGATATTTTATTTCATTTTCTTAAAAGGATGCCTTGATTTTTAGAAGGTATATATCGAACTGTTTAGGAAGAAAATGGCATGCTCTCCACTACTCACTTTCAAATAGTAAACATAGTAAACATTAGTAAACATAGGTGTATATGTATGTGTGGTGTGTGTCTGTGTGTGAGTGAAGAGGGTGGGAGGAAGAAAGCCAACATGATAAAATATTAACAGTAATGGAATTTAGGTGAAATGCATACTGGTGTTTTTTTCTTTCTTCTTTTTCCAATTACCATTATGTCCTAAGCATTTTTCCCTACTTTTAAAACCCTATTATGGGTATAAAGAATGTACAGGTAAAACAAACCTGTATCTATATAAGTAAATAAAATGATACAGAAACACCAAAAGTTCCTGTTTAATTTTAGCTCACTGAAAAGTTGATGAAAGTAAGCTATAAGTTAACCACTGTACCATGTCTGTATTTCCTATATAACATTGGATTCTCTCCCTTTTAGTCATGTATGCCAAATCATGAACAAATTTCTAAGCTCATTTCAGACTAAACATAATATGCTTATATTTCAGAGAGAGAAAATGTTTAGTTAAAAAAAAAAAAGAGAGAGATCCATGTAATTCCCTAGCTGTACTGTAGTCCTTGAAAAGCAGTATACAAATACCTTTCCTCCCGAATCTTAATTTCCTCTGTTATATGGTCAGAATCACCTGATAGTTTATCAATTACCCCCCTCCAACAGCAGCTTTGTAAAATAAAGATTCTAAGAGAGCGATCTACTATTTTTAATTCATCTGGTTCAATTTACCATTATATCAAAAAAGTGAATGATGTAGAAATTAACATAATGACCCCAAGTCTAGACCATCCAAATCGCTTTTATACATATACTATATACACACATGATAATTTAGCATATATATTTTAGGTAACTTAATAGTTTTTCAGGTTTTGTTAACAAGAATACCTCTACAATGGGCTGGAGGAGCTCTGGAGAGGGCTTCAGAGGCTGGGACACTAAACTGAGCCAGGGCTGGAGTGCAAGGAAGCAGAGCAGCAGGAAACCTACTCTGCAGCGGGAGGTGGTGGTATCAAGAGGCAGTTTCTTTCTACAGCAGCACTGTTGTGGAGGCAGCAAGGCTAGGAATGATAGGAAGTGGGGAAAGCTGATCTTGCCTTGAGGGCTGAAGAGTAAGGAATGCTTCTAACTATCTGCATAATTCTCGGGTAAAATTTCCTCCAGACAAGACACCATGAATAAGACAGAAGAGCCACAAAATGCAAGTTATTTAGATACCTGCTATGGACTGAATTTTGTTCTCCCAGTTTTCATATGTTGAATCCCTAACCCTAATGGGATGGCATTCGGAGATGAGGTCTTCGGAAGGTAATTAGGTTTTAAATAAAGTCATGAGGGTGGGGACTGTACGATGAGATTAGTTCCTTTATAAAAGGTGGAAGAAACACTTCTCCCTCTGCCGTCTGAGGACACAGTGAGACCCTTGCCCAGCTGCAAGCCAGGGAGAGAGTTCTCAACAGAACTGGGCCATGTTGGCACCCTGATCTCAGCCCTCCAGATTCTGAATTTCTGTCGTTGAGTCACCCGCACTATGGTATCTTGTTAGGACAGCCTGGAAAAACTAATACAACACCCAAGTTATGTGGATGTTGAAAATGAGAGCTACGGAATGTGGATATAAGAAACATTGCTTGTTTCAGAAAACAAGGAGCCAGGTAAAAATTAAAATCATAATAAAATAATTTCAAGAAATAAAAAAATACATAGTTAAAAGATACTGATTTAGTTCAAAAGCAGCTTCGTCATAGTTGAAGAATTTATAAACAGAAAAAATAAATATTACGAACTTAGCTAGAATGTAACAAAGTTAGGAAATCTTTACTTTTTTAAAAAAGAGAAAAGCTCACTTTAAGTGATAAGGAGGATCAAGTGAGAAGGTCTAACATACGTATGTCTCTTTGGGGGTCCGAAGCCCAGATACAAGAAGAACAATATATAAAAGAGATACAAATAAAAAGGAATCTCTACCTGGACATATTACAATAAAACTGAAAAATAAAAAGGAAAAAAAAAAACAAAAAAACTTGAAAACAACCAGACAGAATGAGTGGATTAAATACCAACAAATAGTAGTTTTCTTCTCAACAGCAGCAGTGAAATATGGTTTTCAGTGTCTTCAGAGAAAATACATGCCAACCTAAATTTTATTTTTGACTAAGTTTTCTTTCAAAAATGAGAGTTAAATATAGTTATGAATAAACAACAAAAATGTTCTATCTAAAGTAAATTCTGGGGGTACTTGGATGGTTCAGTCCAGTAAGTGTCTGACTTTATCTCAGGTCATGATCTCATGGTTAGTGAGTTCGAGCCTCAAGTTGGGCTCTGTGCTGATAGCTCTGAACCTAGACCCTGCTTCAAATTCTGTGTCTCCCTCTCTCTCTGCCCCTCCCCCACTCTTACTCTGTCTGTCTCTCTCTCTCTTTCAAAAATAAATAAAAACAGGGGTGCCTGGGTGGCTCAGTAGGTTGAGCGTCCAACTTCGGCTCAGGTCATGATCTCATGTTCATGGGTTCCAGCCCCGCATCGGGCTCTGTGCTGACAGGTCAGAGGCTGGAACCTACTTCAGATTCTGTCCCTCTCTCTCTCTCTCTCTGCCCCTCTCCCACTCACACTCTGTCTCTCTCTCTCAAAAATAAATAAGCATTAAAAATTAATTAATTAATTAATTAAATTAATAAAAAACTTAAGTAAATTGTGAAAGAAAAGGAAAGCAAAGCCAGAACAGTCAGAGACTCAGAATGAAGGGTAAACACAAAAGTAAACATATAAGTAAAGGCGAAATAAATTGGTGTACATAAAAATATTTCTAAAAAAGTTCCTAACTTGTGGAGTGAACAAATATAGAACTGAATATAAAACTAAAATATTAAGCAATAATAGTATGTCAATTGGAAGGTAGAAGATGAGAGGTAAGCTGTTCAATACTTTTATTATATAAGATGAGGATGGACCATCAAGATATGGTGTGATTCTAGATTTTAAATATGCATAGTATATCTATGCTTAAGATGCAGGAAGCCACAGAAGATCTTTGTTCCCATCTTAACAATGAAAACAAGCTAGACACAAAACCATAACTTTTCTCAACCTCGTCAGAAAGTAGTCAGATTAATTAAATCAAAAAGAATGGCAGGCATCTCCTAGGAGATACCAGATAAATGAGCTGTTTCTCCTTTTACAGAGCATAACCATGATAACTATGGATAAGAAGAAACAACTAAAATTCCAACAATTTCTTAAAGACCAATTTTGGGTTAATATGACACTTTAAAATAACTGGAAGCCTCAGATACTCACTTACAAACTCATTTCCATAGGCCTCTATTGTAGACTCAAGAGAAAGCGATAGAAGGAAAAGTTTCTGCTTCTCTATGAAGGTCAGAAAAATATCCAGCTCCCAGGGGTCAGGCAAAGATTTACTACTTCCTGGGAAGGAGTAAAAGTAAAAGCTGACTGCCCTTGGAGGGATGCAACAAAGTCACTTCAACATAAGATTCTATGCTGATCCAAAACTGAGACCAGTTGCTGATGTTGGATGGGTAGGAAATTGCTTACCACCCAAGATGCTGACAGATACAGACAGGATTTGGATACCATGGACTGGGAGGAGTGATTCCTGAGAAAACCTCTCTCCCATGGACTGGGTGCACAGGGCCTGCCTAGTATTGAGGTACCAGGAGAACCAATAAACCCTCTGCTCTCAACATAAGACAACTATTGAGTAACAGGCAAAATAACTCTTTTGTGAGAGGGGAAAATGCATAAGAGAGACCCATACTACTGTGCAGGCATTCAGGGATTTTCGAAAGCTGAGGGTGGAGTAGGGATACTAAGAAAACCTTCTAATAACTAAAGCCCCACACAGAGAAGTGGCTGACCACCCTGGAGGAATTTGAAGTCTGGCAAATGGAAAATAACTATGGCAACAACAACAAACCCAAACAAAGATCAAAAACTAAGAAGATGGACTCAAAATCTGATGGAAGAAATGGTGTATCGATTATTGGGTATAAATGCCACACACCTCCAATTCTACCAATCTTATAAAAATAATGTCTGGCATTCAATCAAAAGTTATGAAATGCAAAAAAAAAAAAAAGGCAAGAAAAAATTTATCAAAGGATAAAGTAATCAACAGAACGGAACCTGGAGATAAATGCAATTTTGGAATTATAAGACAGAGAATTTATCAAAGCTATAATTAAATATGTTCAAGGATCTAAGGAAATTTGCACAACACCCATGAATTTTAGCAGAATGATATAAATATAAAATATTCCAATGCAAATGCTAGAAATAAAAAAAACCATGGTCTCAAAAGTAGAGAATCTTTTTGACAAACTACCAGATGATTGGACATAGCTCAGCCAAGAATTAGTATGCTTGATAAATCAATAAAAAATATTCAAACTGAAATGCAAACAAAAGAAAATAGTGAATACAAAAGAAGACACCATTCATAGCTGTGAGACATTATAAAATGACTTAATATATGTGTAACTGAAGTTCAGAAGGAGAGGCGAGAATATGGCAAAAATATCTGAAGACATACTGGCCAGAAATTTTCAATATTAATGATAGGCAACAAGCCACAGATCAAAATAGCTCTAAGAACTTCAAACAAAATTAAAATTTTTAAACAACAACCAGACACATTGAAGTCAAATAGCTGAAAATAAAAAATAAAGACAAAAATTTGAAGGCAGTCATGGTAGGAAAGGGTAGCATACCATACAGAAGAACAAATATAAAAATTGTAGTATATTTTAACTGAGAACCTATGTAAGCAAGAAAACAAAACTTTAAAGTACTGAGTGGGAAAAGAAAAACTTGTCTAAGTACTAATGAATACTTCCCCCAAAATAATTTTCAATAATGATAGTTCAATAAAAACTCTTTTAGGCATACAAAAGCTGAGAGAATTTCGTTACCATCAGACATACTCAACAAAAAATGGCTAAAGGATGTACATCATGCAGAAGAGTATAATAAAAGATGAAAATTTGGATTTATTCAAAGAAATGAGCTCTAGAAATGGTGAAAACTGAAGTAAATTTAAAAAATGGTTTTTGTCTTTCATCAGAGAAATACAAATCAAAACTGCAAGATATCACCTCACACCTGTCAGAATGGCTAAAGTTAGCAGCACAAGAAACAACTGGTGTTGGTGAGGATGCATAAGAAGGGGAAGGCTCTTCCACCATTGGTGGGAATGTAAACTGGTTCAGTCACTCTGTAAAACACTATAGAGTTTCCTCAAAAAGTTAAAACTAGACCTATCCTTTGACCCAGCAATTGCAGTATTAGGTATTTACTGATTCAAAGGAACACATATACCTCGATGTTTATAGCAACATTATCAACAATAGCCAAATTATGGGAAAAGCCCAAATGTCCATTGACTAATGAATGGGTAGAGAAGTTGTGGTATATATGTACAACGGATTATTACTCAGACATAAAAGAGAATAAAATCTTTCCATTTGCAATGACCTGGATGGAGCTATAGGGTATTATGCTAAGTGAAATTAGTCAGAGAAAGACAAACACCATATGATTTCACTCATATGTGGAATTTAAGAAACAAAACAGGGGCACCTGGGTGGTTCAGTCAGTTGAGTGTCTGACTTGGGCTCAGGTCATGATCTTGCGGTTCATGGATTCAAGCCCCATGTCAGGCTCTGTGTTGACAGCTCAGAGCCTGGAACCTATCTTCAGATTCTGTCTCTCCCTCTCTCTCTGTCCCTCCCCTGCTTGCACTGTCTCTCTCAAAAAATAAATTAAAAACACAAAAAATATTTTTAAATAAACACAACAGATGTACATAGGGTGAAAAAGAGAGAGAGAGAGGCAAACCATAAAACGGTCTTTTAACTATAATGAACAAACTGAGGGTTGCTGGAGGGGAGATGGTCAGGGGGATGGGTTAAATGGGTGATGGATATGAAGGAAGACATTTGTTGTGATGAGCACTGGGCATTGTCTGTAAATAATGAATCACTCAATTTTACACCTGAAACTAATATTACACTATGTGCTAACTAACTAGAATTGAAATAAAAACTTGAAACAAACAAACAAAAAAGTATGGTTTTGGGGGCACCTGAGTGGCTCAGTCAGTTAAGAATCCAACTCTTGATTTTGGGTCAGGTCACACACAATCTCACGGTTCATGAGTTCAAGCCCCAAACAGGGATTTGCACTGTCAGTGCAGAGCCTGCCTTGGATTCTCTCTCTCTCCCTCTCTGTCCCTCCCATATTCACACTCTCTCACCCTCTCTCTGTTTCAAAATGAATAAATAAACTTTAAAAAAAATGTATGGCTTTTGTCTACTTTTGATTACTTTAAAAGACAATATACTACCTACAGCAAGAATTGGGGAAAAGTATATTCAGAAAGAATCAGTGATCCTGGAAATGGGTAAGCAAAAACCTCCCAAACTAAAATTCTGTAGTGGGTTGAAGAGTGGGGCCCTCAAAAATATTCCAAATCTTAATTCTCATAACTTTGAATGCAACCTTATTTGGTAAAAGGGTCACTGTAGATGTAATTAAATTAGAGATAATAAAATGAAATCATCCTGGATGTAGAGTGGGCCCTAAATCTTGTCCTAATTAAAAATAAATAAATAATAAGGCAGGCTATTTGAGACACAAGGGAGAGGGAGATATTAAGGTGGAGGCAGAGATTTTTAAAAATCTCAAAAAGCCAAAGAATAGCAAAGATTGCCAGCAGATCCCAGAAGCAAGAAGAGACAAGGGAAGATTCTTACCTAGAAGTTTTAGAGAGAATATGGCTCTGCTGACACCTCAATTTTGGACTTTTGGGCCCCTGAACAAATTGTGAGCAAATATAGTTCTGTTGTTATTTTAGGCTACTAAGTTTATGATGATTTGTTATAGAAACTCTAGGAAACTGATAAAAATGCAAAGAGAAAATGTTGGGGTAGAAGGAGGAACAGGTGACAACAAAATATCCAAAAAGATTTTAAAACATACAACATATACATAATTGGAATACCATAAAGAGACAAAAAAGAGAATAGAGCAAAACACATTTGAAATAATAAGGCAAACACCAAATCATAGATTAAGGATGCTCAGAGAACACTAAACAGAAAAAATACCAAAAATCTACATCTTGGCATATCCTATTCAAACTGCAAAAAAACTGAAAGTGAAAATCTTGAAAGAAGTCAGGGTGGTGACACTCTTTTCCATAGAGAAATAAGTATAAGAATTATACCTGACATCATAACTGAAACAATGCAAGCAAGAAGAGAGTGCAATGAAATATTTAAATTATTGAAAACACAACAAAACTAAGCTAGAATTCTATATCCAGTGAAATTATTCTTTAAAAGTGTAGGAGAGTCATAGCTAATCCAATAAAATATAAAAGAGAATAAAAGTTATACAGATTAGGAGGAATAAATAAAAAATGTCTTTGTTGATAGAAGGCATGATCATCTGTGTAGAAAAATCTGAATCAACAACAACAACGACAAAAACCCTGGAACTAACAGGTAATAACAGAAAGTTTGTAGGACACAAAGTTAATATACATAAGTCAATTGCTTTCCTTATATCAGCAATGAACAAGTGGAATTAGAAATTAAAAAACATTTATAATGTTAATATAAATTTTATATTTTTAATATAATTAAAATATCACAAAATATTTAGCTATAAATCTAACAAAAAATGTACACAATCTATATGAGAAAACTACAGAACTGTGATGAACAAAATCAAATAACTAAATAAATGGAGAGATAGTCCATCTTCATGGATAGGAAGACTCATCAAGGTGTCAGTTCTTCCCAATTTTATCTATAGATTCAATCCAATCCCAATCAAAATCCCAGCCAATTATTTTATGGATATCAACAAACTGATTTTAATGTTTATATGAAGAAGATGACTCAAAATAGTCACAACTTTGAAAAAGAACAAAATGAGAGGACTAATGCTATCTGACTTACTCAAAGCTACAGTAATCAAAATAGAGTGGTATTGATGAAGAATAGACAAATACAACAACAGAACTAAATAAAGAGTATAGAAATAGACACTGATACAGTAAACTGATCTTTGATAAAAGAGCAAAGGCAATACAATGGAACAAAAATAGTCTTTTCAAGAAATGGTATTGGAAGAGCTGGAAAGTTACATGCAAAAAACTGAATTTAGACATGGACTTTACATGTGGGGCACCTGAGTAGCTCCATTGGTTAAGCTTCTGACTCTTGATTTCAGCTCAGGTCATGACCTTGTGGTTCATGGGATGGGGCCCTGCAATTGACTTTCCACTGGCAGTGCGGAACCTGCTTGGGATTTGGGATTCTCTCTCTCTCTCTCTCTCTCTCTCTCTCTCTCTCTCTCTCTCTCTGCCCCTCCCCTGCTTGCACATATGTGCTTTCTCGCTCTCTCGCTCTCTCAAAATAAATACATACAAACTTATTTTAAAAGTTAAAAAAAATTAAAAACTTCTGTCAAAAACGATGTCAAGAGAATGAGAAGATAAACCACAAATTAGGAGAAAATATTTATGAAAGATGTATTTGATAAAGAACTATTATGTAAAATATACCCAAAAAAAAAAAAAACCCTCTTAACCTCTTAACTCTTAACTTATTAGAGTGGCCAAAATCCAGGACACTGACAATACCAAATGCTGGTGAGGATGTGGAACAACAGGAACTCTCATTTACTGATGCAGGAATACAAAATAGTACAACAAGTTCTGGAGACAGTTTGGTGATTTCTTACAAAACTAAACATACTCTTACCATCTGATCCAGCAATCATGCTCCTCGGTATTTGCCCAAAGCAGTTGAGAACTAATACCCACACAAAAACCTGCATACTTCTGTTTATAGTTGCTGTGTTCATAGTTGCCAAAACTTTGAAGCAACCAAGATGTCCTTCAGTAGGTGGAAGGATAAATAAACTTTGGTACATCTAGACAATGGAATATTATTCAGTGCTAAAAAGTAAGGAAATGTCAAACTATGAAAAATAGATATAAAGGAACCTTAAATGCATGTTACTTAGAGAAAGAAGCTAATCTGAATTACCTAAATACTGTATGATTCCAATTAGCTATATACTGTATGATTTCAAGTACATGGTACTCTGTATAAAGCAAAACTGTAAAGATAAAAGATCAGTGGTTCCAGGGATTGGAAAGGAAGAGGCAAGGGATGAATAGGCAGCACACAGTATTTTTAGGGCCATGAATATACTATGTATAATACTATAATGATCTACACATGTCATTGGACATTTGTCCAAACCCATAGACTCCATGGCACCAAGAATGAACTCTAAAGTAAACTATGGAGTTTGAGTGATAATGGTGTATAAATGTAGGTTCATCAACTTTAAAAACTGTACCACTCTGATGGTAGATGTTGATAATGAGGAATGTTATACCTGTATGGTGGGTAGAATATATATATGAAATCTTTGTACCTTCCTCTCAATTTTTTTGTGAACTTAAAATTGATTTAAAAAGATCCTTTTAAAAAACCTTTCTCAGACAAACAAGAACAGAGAAAATTTATCACCAGCAGATACACTATCAGAAGTTTTTCAAGGAGAAGGAAAACAAAATCGGTCAGAAACTCAGATCTACATAAAGAAAAGAATGGAATCAATGAAAATAAAATAGTCTTCTTTTTTCTTATTCTTAATCTGTATGTGACAGAATTTCAAGTTAATTAGCATAAGAATAATAACAAAGTATATATTCCCAAACCAGTAAAGTGAAAAAAGAAGTGGAATGAAAAATAATGAAAACATAGTAATTTTAAAATGAAAAAAAGTAATAAAGGACAAAATGGAAACATAGAAAAATAAGGCAAAGTAGAAAATTTTAAATAAATTATTGGAAACAAGTTCATATAAATTGTCACAATAAATATAGATAGAATAAACTTTCTGGTTAAAAGAAAGGTCTTTTCAGGTTGCATTATGCATATAAATTTAGCATTATTTACAATTTAAGAACAAAGAAGGGTTGATATGTAAAAGACTAAACAAAAGATATGAAGAAAACACTACCTAAAATAAAGTGGGTATATCTATTTACCCAGAGATAGCCAAATTATAAGATCTGAGGACATTCCAGATCACCAAATCTGCCTAAGATTTCTAAAAGCAGCTGTGAGTTTGGGGGCACTCATATCTATATTTGGTTTCCATAATTTGCTAGAAGAACTCACAGAATTTACCAAGAGCTATTATAATCATATGTATGGTTTATTATAGGGAAAGGATACATTAATTAAAATCAGTGAAGAGAAGAAACACATAGGGCAGAATCTGGGCAAGTTCCAAATGCAAAGCTCTGATTGTCATCAGGACATAGCACTCTACAGCACTGATGCATAACAATATAATGGAGTATTGCCAACCCAGAATTTCATCTCATCTTTGGTGTCCAGAGTTTTTACTGCAGCTTCATTTCCTAGGCGTGAGTACTTGACTGATTTCCCAAGTGCTTGAACTGACTCTCCAAGCTTTCTTCATCATATTTATAGAGAGGAAAATATAAAATCTCCAAAGTTAGAAAAGAAAATAATCTCAGAGCTGAAGTCAATGTAAAAAAATAAAAACCTAATAGTAAGCCTAATCAAAGAAGAAGTGATTTTTTAAGAGTTGATTCTTTTTAAAAAAAATGCAATTTATATAAACCTTTGGTGTGATTAATTAAAGAGAACAGATTAATAAATGTTAAATAAAATCATAAACAAATAAACAAACATTAAACTTTTAAAAAGAATAGACAAATACTATTGATAAATCTATAGCAATAAATTAAAAAACAAATAAGTGAAACTGATTTTTTAAAAGAAATTCTGAGTAGTTCTGTAACTATAAAAGTAAATTCACAATTATAAATGTTCCCATAGAACAAACATCACTCCTAGGTAGTTTTACAAGCAAGTATTACCAAATTTTCAAAGAACAGATTCTCTAACTTCTTACAGAAAATAGATTAATAAGGAACCCTGTCCATCCCATTCCATAAAGCCAATTTAAGCTCTGATAACAAAATTAGATATCTAAATTAAAAATGTGAAAACTACAGATCCACCTCACTCATGAATGAATATCATGAACATAATATTTTCAAAAAAAATTATGTGTAAAGAAGCGATATGTTGCAATTAAGTTATATCTATCTTGGAAATGCAAGGAAGATTTAATATTAGAAAATCTATACATGTTGATCACTACCTTAACAGACCAAAGAAAAAAAGATCATCTCAATAAAGTCAGAAAAGAAGAAAACATACCCTTGAGAAAATTCAGCACATTCATGATTAAAAAAAAAAAAATTCTGAGTGAATTGATAATGTAAAAAAGATAACTAATCATCCAAAGAGTTCCTAAGGCAAGGAATTTTGTTCATAAGTATATCTCAAGTACCTAAAATAAGAGCTGGCAAATAATTGGTGTTCAATAAATATTTATTTAAAAAAATAAATAAATAGGGAAACGTAAGAAGCTTGCTGCTGTTAGAAGTGTTCCCCAGAAAGAAGCATTAACTGAGAAACCAGATAAGGATACCCATTATTATTATTTCAGTTGAACATTGTATAGGAGGTCTTAGTAAGTGCAGTCAGAAAAGGGAAAAAAAATAAAATCATAAAACTTGGAAAAGAGTAACTAAATCTCCATTTGCAGATTATAGACTTTTTCACAAAGAAAATATTTAAAACTATAGATAAACTCAAAATAATAAGAAATACATTTTTAACAAATGATCCTTATATATCAAAACAAATTCCAGATGAATTAAAGAGTCAAATGTGAAAAATAAAAATAGAAAAAAGAAATACAACTTTGGGTGCATTTAAAAAAGAGAATTTCTTGCTAAATATAAGACCCATCAAATAGCACACAGGAACTCAATATTTCTTTCTTCCCCCAAAATGTAATTCTTCTGTAAATCAAAAATACCATATAAAAAACTAAAAGCAAGTACCAAAATGGGAAAATGTTTAAAGAGTTTTTTTCACAAATGACTCAAAAAGGACTGTAACAAAATGGGCAAAAGACAAAACAGACTGTTCCCAGAAACTTAAATGGAAATAAATGTATTAAAAAGATGTAGCTTTGTTAATGAGAAAAAACAGAAGGTAGACAAAAATTTATGTTTCTGTATTGTTGTCAAAGTAACACTGTTGACTCATATAGCTTACAAAAATTAGTTTAACCTTCCCAAAGAACAACTTGGTATTGACCTTAAAATTGTTCAAACACTCCTTAACACAGTAGTTTTACCTAGATGAAAAATACAGGCTCTGGAATGGGTCAGTCTTTGGTTCAAATTCTGACTTTAACTCTTACTAGCTTTTTAACTCTGAGTGTATAAAATAGGAAATTAATACCCACTTCACAGGTATTTTGGGAGAGATAAATGAGCTAATGTTTATAAAGGGCTTAGCTCAGGGACAGATCTGTAGAAGGTGCTCAATAAATAGTCATTATCAATTTTAAATTAAGAGTTCATCTTAAGATAATTATGAGGGATGTGCTTTAAAATGCATTTTAATAGTCAACAGAGAATAAATTTATAATAACTGCCAAATAATCTAGAGGTATAACAGGTGACAATTAAATAGTTTAGATGAGATTTTTTTATAGTCATTAGAATAAAGAATATCTGCTGCCACTGGAAAATATTACTGTTGGATCAATCTGAAAAAAACACACTTGTAATTATAAGTCCAAAATTAGTACATTTTAAAAGTGTATGTGTACTTGTGAGTGTACATACATACAAACTCAGTTGAAAACCTGAGGTGGTGAGGTATGTAGGGATTGTTGTTAACATTTGTATTGATTCTCGGTTATAAGATTTCTTATTCGTACGCTGGGTTTTTTTTCCAAACATTAACATACATATTTCTTTTATAAACAAAGAAAAATAATACATATGCAATAATTATACCTAAAAATAATACTTTTCAAAATCACAGGTATTAAAGTATTTTCTTGCCTGTCATTACATTTCTTTGTATCTTTTGGCATAAATATTTTAACTGGTTGTGATTCATCACTTATTTTTCTTTCATAGTATCGCCTTACAGGGATAAACTTTCTGCTTGTTCCTGCGATACCAGATACAGACAGGGAGTCATTAAGCAAGTAACTTTGTAAAGATACCGTATCCTGGATTTACCATTTACTCCCATGACAGAATTATTCATGAGATTTAGCAGAGGAGGATCAATTTAGGTGAACTGATATTACTGAGAGAAAAGATGCAATAAGTTCTCAGCCATTTCTCTATAATTCTGGTGTACAAAATTATTTAAACATTCACTCATTCACATTTTAAGATCCAATAGTAAAAATTATAAAATAAAATTTTGGACACAGCAATATTTAATACCTATCGTCCCTTTCAAAAATATCTCAAAGCGTATTCCTGCAGGCCAAAATTTTAAAGAAAAATGTCTTTTAGTTCATTGAATTTATTAGAACACCTTTGTTTTTACTTAATGACTTGTACTGGGCTCAAAATATAATGGTGAGTGTGAGTGGAGAGTTTCTGTCCATTGGGATTTTTTAGTCTGGAAATCAAACCAATAGGACATTCACTGTAGCTCAGAAAATTATGATACTCTTCCCTCATAAGATCTAATAGTATTCACCTCATGTATTAAAGACTCTCAGGGGTGCCTGTGTGGCTCAGTCGGTTAAGCATCCGACTTCAGCTCAGGTCATGAGCTTGTGGTCTGTGAGTTGGAGCCCCGTGTGGGGCTCTGGGCTGACAGCTCAGAGCCCGGAGCCTGCTTTGGATTCTGTGTCTCCCTCTCTCTCTCTGCCCTTTCCCTGTCTCTATCTGTCATGCTCTGTCTCTATCTGTCTCTCAAAAATAAATAAACATTAATAAAAAAAAAAAGACTCTCAAAGTTTCGAGTGCCTAAGAATCAGAGCTTGTATAATGTGGAGATGCCCAGCCCTCTCTCCAGAGACTTTGATACAGTAGATCTGAAAAAAGAACTATGAGTCTACAGATTTAACAAGAATTTAGGTATTTCTGACACAGATAATCTGCATTCCACAGTTTGGAAAACATTAGCATTTGATGTAACCAGTACTTCTGAATTTTGCAAAAGCAGAAAGAGATTAGACCTGATTTCAAATTCCTGAAAGCTCTTTCTGGTTTCCTGGAATGATTAAACAATAATTGTAAGATTTAGATAGTAATAGAACATTACATAATTTAATGTATAATTTAAATTTTTATAACTGAGTAGTTGGTGCAACCACCTGTGGGTGGTTATACTACAGTGACAAGTATTCCTCTGATAATGGCTGTGCCCCACCACCAACCCCTGAAGTCATAAGGCAAAACCTCATGCCCAGTGTGATAGTATTTGGAAGTGGGATTTTGGGAAGGTGATTAGGTCATAAGGGTGAAGCCGTCATGAAATGTAATTTATACTCTCATAAAAGCTCTCATACACAAGAGCTACCTTGGCTCTTCTGTCATGTGAAGACACAAAAAGTTGGCAGTGTCTGAACCAGGAAGTGGGCTCTCACCAAACTCTGAATTTGCTGTGGCCCTTAACTTGGGCTTCTTAGGCTTCAGAACTATGAGAAAATGTGTTTATAAGCCACCCAGTCTATAGTATTTTGCTATAGCAACTGGGCAACTGGAACAGACTAAGGCAGCACCTGACTCTCCTTTGGAATGGGGCAGAAATCCACAGTGTCTGAGGTTGGAGCTGATTGGTACTACCAATGAAACACTGAAAAATCCAGCTGTGTTTTGGGTTCATCAAACAACTTGAACCATTTATCAAACCTTTTGGAGTCAGTAAAACTAAAAACTCATTTTGCCAAGCACTTTCACCCCTAATTTTTAAACCCATGTGTATTTTAAGAGAAATTTAATCCATATGTTTCTGATTCATTTATACTTAAATCATCAAAATGTTGTTTTGTAAGAGCTATTTGATGTCCAAAGTTTTCTGAGCTTTGTAAACCTCTTGCCTTAGAAACCGAATGCTGTGCTGCGCCAGAGGTTTGAGTTCTGGTTGAAATGCCAAAACCAGGAGGTTTCACTGGGTTCCACATTTACCACAGAGAACTTCCTCTTTCGATCAACACAAAACAAGACCAAACCCCAGAGGCTGGTTGACTATTCTCACTCTATCATCATACTCTCTTTCTCTTCATGTTGTAGGAATGTACTGAAGGGTCTGAAGTTTTGTTTGGTGTTTATGAAGCTTCTCTAGTAGGATGATTATACAAGGTTTCTATAACCTTGGGGATTGCTCAAAACTGTTCAATTACAATGCAAAGCCAAAAACACAGACTTTTGAAACTTAAAACATACATTCAGACAGAAAAACAAGCAGTTTATATTTCAAGAGGGACTCAATTCTTTTCAAAAGATGTCCATCTATCTTTCCATTTTTAACATCTTAATAACAGAAATATATTTAGACAAGGAAAGTTGTTAAATGATACCTTCTGTAACTTTTATTTACAAGAAATATGATCATTGACTTCATTGTATTAAATATATGAATTCAATAAAAATACATTTTCAAAATTCTTTCCACTCAGTTATTAGAATATCTTAGCAGACTTTGAGGAAATAACATAATGCTTTAAAATCATTTAATAATCAGTTTTAGGACCTTGTAAAACACATTGCACTATGTGTTCCATGAGCGACGAAGCACAAATACATCTTAAAATAATTAATGATACAATTTTCTTCGAGTCATTTACTAATTGTTTTTTTTTAATTACTTATAAAATACACCATAAAGTATTACCCAGGTTTTAAATTACTGGTTTACAGAACATCCTGCTTCTTGTTTTTGAGACACTTCACAAGGAAAATCCAAGGTCACTTAGTTTGCGGTTTGGAGTCCTACAGGTTTTTCAATTTTTCTTCTCCCTTTGGCTGAACTTTTTGATAAAAATGAGACACTGGAGATTGTGAAACATGAATGGATTTCGTCCTTGAATTTTGCATTTTAGTTACCCTTATAACCTTGACTTTCCAAAAGCTGGATGGACACTGTTAAGGCTTCAACCAATTTTAAGTGTTAGGTTTTATGATTTTTCTTTAATTGCTTATGTAACTTGCAGTCTTCTCCGATTCATTAAAAAGGTTTTGCAAATTATGTTAAGGCCTGTGCTTTGACAAATAAAAACCAGGCTTATTATTCTGCCTATAATTGAACAATAATTACAATGTTGATTATCTTTTGTTGGGCTTGCTTAATAATGCCCTAAGTAGTTTAGTGGGATTTATAGCTTCCAGGATTTGAACAAGAGGTCACAGAGGTCTTTACTTTTTGCCAGCTGACCTTTTGTTTGAGTTTAAATTAACTCAGTGGTGCTGCTTTTTATATCTGCTCTCAAAAGTCAGGCCTGTACATTACATAGACCTCTACAGGTGTCTATAAAGTTAATTATTTTTTATTAAAATTGTATTTAGATATCTAGGTGACTTAAAAATAAGATGAACTGATGTTTATCACTGCAAACACAGTCATGTAAATGACAGAATAGTTAGATCTGCCACATACTTCAATGAATATTTAACTGTTCTCTGCAAACTCTTAGAAATATCGATTGTTAAAATAGGCATTTTTTCCTATTTTAAATAACTTTTGTTTTTAAGTTTATTTATTTAGAGAGAAAGAGAGCAAACGGGGGAGGAGCAGAGAGGGAGAGAAAGAATCCCAAACATATCGTCAGCGCAGAGCCCAATGAGGGCCTTGAACCCACAGACTGCAAGATCATGACCTGAGCCAAAATCAAGAGTCCGATACTTAACTGACTGAGCTGCCCTGGCACGCCAAGGCTTTTTTTTTTTTTTTCCTATTTACCTTTCTGATACTCTTAAATAAGGCTATAACTATGTTTGCTCTTTTCTTTTTTTAAACAAAAACAAGTTCATAATAATTATATCTGATAATTATAAGAAAAGCCTAAATATTTGAAAAAACATCCTTGCCTTTCTCATGTATTCTTACCTGCTAGCCTGTGGAACAGGAAGAAAAGACTTTTATAAGCAGTTTTAGGATCCTCCACCAGGGTGCTGAGTATCTGCCACGTACCTGGTTTTATAGAGATAAAGGAAATTGGTCCCTGCTGTCCATAAGTTCAGGGTCAAGACAGGAATATTGTTTTCACCTTTCAGTATTATATATTTCCTTAGACACTGATCCAAGTGTCTTCTGTCATATTACATAGCTTAGACCTCCTAGGACAGGGTTTATAAATATTCATGACTTTTTTAGAGGAGAAAGCAGTGTTTTACCTTGTTATTATCTGTTGCTCTTCCCTGACTGAACAGCACCACCTCCCTGTGAGGGTCAATACTTTTTTGGATGCTTAGGTCTAATGTATCTGTTGGAAAGTCAGCTCCTACCTTAGTTACCATCATCAGCAACCACCTCCTGAGGAGATGGGCTTATCATTGCATTTACTGCAATGAAGGCACATAGTCTGATCCCAATAGTATGATGCTTGCTCAGGCAGCTTCATATACAAATGTTTTTAACAGTGTGAGATGAAAAAGAAGTATGGTTTCAAAGGTTCTGGACTTGGGATCAAATGTTTTAGCATCAGCTTTACAAACTGTAGGTACGGGAAAATTTTCGATCTCTAAACCTGTGACCTTATTTGCAAAATGGGGCCCATACTTACCTCACAAGTTTTTGTCTGTGTTTGGCAAGGAATAAGTGAGATTCATTGAGGAGAAAGTTCAAGGCACCGTGTCTAGCATGCAGAAAGCAATCATTAAACATAAATTGGATCAAAGCAGAAGGAAAGTATCTACCATCCCTTTCGGCAACAAGTGTCATGCACTCAGCTGTTTCCTGGAAAATGAAAAATGAGCAAGACGGCATTCCCGCTTTTGAAGAGCTCAGTTATATTTACTTGAGTCTAGAAACTAGACAGTTTCTATATTGTTTTCTCATCTGTCACAAGCTCCATCTACCATAGCTTCCTCCATCCAGCTGGTCAGATCAACAGAGAGGACTATTGTTGTCAATCAGGATAAAGAATTAGTTGCTGACAATCCCTTTGCATTTGTTCTCTGTCCATCAAGAGATTAGGCTCCAGAACTCTTATACAGGTTGTTGAAAATAAAGTGTTCTAATTTCCTAAGAATAAAAATATTATTTTTTCCTCTTTTTAATATTTAAGAGAGAGAGAGAGAGAGAGAGATCACGAGCAGGGGAGAGGGCAGGGAAGCAGAGACAGAATCTGAAACAGGCTCCAGGCTCTAAGCTGTCAGCACAGAGCCCGATGTGGGGTTAAAACCCACGAACAGTGAGAGCATGACCTGAGCCGAAGTCAGATGCTTAACCAACTGAGCCACCCAGGTGCCCCAAAATACTATTTCATCTATAGAAAAACAGTAGTAGTTCTACTATTTATTTTCTGGGTAGGATCCACTTGGACAAATCTCTTCCTGGGTCTATATTTCTCATTTGATAAAGAATAGATTCGACGAGATAGTTGCTAAAATCCCTTCCAATTCCAACATTCTCTTTTTTATGACTTAGGCTACTATGTTTTGAAAAATAAATCCTTCCCAGATAGGTGACTAGAGAAGACAGAGCAGGGGTGCCTGGGTGGCTCAGTCGATTAAGCGTCCAACTCTTGATTTCGGCTCAGGTCAGGACCTCACACTTCGTGGGTTTGAGCCCTGTGTCAGGCTCCACACTGGCTTTGATTCTCTCTCTCTCTGCCCCTCCCCTGCTTGTGCTCTCTCTCCCTCTGTCAAAATTAATAAACAAAAAAAATTTTTTTAAGTTGAGAGTAGCTACAGTGTTACTGTCAGTGCTCTAAATAATAAGCCTAATTAGTATTCATATTTATCTAAGAATGGAAAATTACAACACATGTATTTAAATTCTTTTCATGCTGCTTTTGCTGAGTTGTGGGTGATTACAGTGGTTTGGGGCACTTCCATCTTTTTGGTTGCACATTTCATATCCATGTTAATGCCTATTATGAGTGCTTTTAATATTAAAATGCATACCAGCTCTGCAACTTATAATACATGGACTTGGACAAAATATTTAACATTGAGAACCTCAATTTTTTTCATCTATAAAATAGAGCCAATAATACCAAACTAACAACACTTTTAAGTCCTTATCACAGTGCCTAACAAGAACCCAATAAAGTTTTTACATTTTCATTAAGAAATTAAATATGTATATCTTGGCATACAGTTATTGACTTTGAACATATTCATACAAATATTTAATAAGCCTACCCTATACACACACACCTCATTAGAATAGGCTAAGAAAAAAGTCGATATTCCTTTTGCTAAAAATGCCTATAATCTATCTCAGGAAATGAGACATAAGATACAAGAAAAATTGAACGATAATAAAGTAGTTGTTAATAAGAGTTTCCATAAGACAGTATTTGGTAAATAGCAAATTAGTGGCAAGACAATATTTATAACTAGAGTCAGAGACAGGAGACATCACAGTTAGAAAAGTTTGCGTGGAGCAGCTGACAAGCCAGGTTAATGTGAATTGCTCAAATTGATGCAAAATGTGAGAGAATCACTGTATAAGCCAGAGGAAAAGTTGCAGAAAAATATACAATAGCATCCTATATGTATATATGTGCGCGCGCGCGCACACACACACACACACACACACACACACACACAAGAAGCTTTTTTTAGGATAAGTTATATAAATCACCAAACACAGTGCTTGACCTGTCATCAAACAGATAATAATTGTTACTTCCTATTGCAGAAGCCATGAATTTGTAGCCCATCAGACAAATTAAATCCACATACACATTTTCTTTAGCCACATCTTTTTCTCCCTATAACCCATGAGCCAGCTTTTAAAAAGTGGAGGATTTCGTAATTAAAAAAAAAAAATCTTGAGTCTCTGGTTTCTCTTGAAAGTCCTAAAGATTTGCTACAACTGAGTCTGCATTTCCTTAACACCAATCTACTGGGACTGAATAGTTGCAGCTGCTTCCTTTAAAATTGACCTCAATCACTAAGGTCTCCAACAGCGCAGTCAGTGCTCTCGGATGTACTTAACACCCAGTGCATACACTGGTTACTGCCTTGTCGAGTTTGGCATTTGCAACCCCTCAAACCCTGGAAGAAAGGCCCATTTGCTCCAGTCTCCTGGGAGAGGAGAGACCCATCATGGCGGACCCATCAAGAAAACACCTGGCTCAGGCTGGGAGGTGAGTGATCAGGGAAGCTTTGGAAGGAAAAAATATCAAAAGGCATCTTCCGTTGTCTCCTCCTGGCTAATACCTTTCAGAGTAGACAGATAAAATGGCTTATGGTTTTTCTCACCACTTTAAGCTCTGAAGGGCTGAGGCCCAGTAAAAAGATTTGCTGGTTCTAATCTTTAAAAAAAATTTTTTTTACATTTATTTTTGAGAGACAGAGAGAGAGCGTAAACAGGGGAGGAGGAGAGAGAAAGAGACACAGAATCTGAAGCACTCTCCGGGCTCTGAGCTAGCAGTCTGCACAGAGCCCGAGGCTCGAACCCACGGACCGTGAGATCATGACCTGAGCAGAAGTCGGGCACTCAACCGACTGAGTCACCCAGGCGCCCCAGGCTGATTCTAATCTATGTTTTGAGGGGTGAGGTTGCCTTTCTATTGCTGTTTGGTCCCCTCACAAATAGCAGTTAGGAATTGAGTGCAGAAGTCCTGGTGAGATAAAATGAGTGGATATTTAGAGGGAACATACTTAGGTATCTCTTCCAAATCTAATTGGAGTAATAAGCAGTTTAACCAGCTGCAAAGCAGGGACCAAGACAGTCGTTCCCATTTCCTCTCCTCTATAGGGTATGCTTTAGGTGCACTGAAGGGATTCTATTTTCCCTGAAAAGCTTAGTCAATATACGCATATATTTGTCTCAAATGTCAAGATTCACTTTAGAGTTGGCCATGTAGAACACCCTCAAAATAATAAAATCGTTTCTATGACTAAAACGACTAGAACATTCCATGGAATTTTCAAAATAAGCAACAGCAGTCCAGAGCTGTCATGTGGAAGATTCAATGGCGAGAGCAGAACCAGAATGAAGCACGTCTAGCAGCAGAATAAAAAATTCAGATCTAATATTGAGCCGCCATGCAGTTGTTGATATATGTATTTTTGGGAGAGAGAAGGAAAGCTAGATGCAGCAAATTAGTGAATAAACAAGAGTAGAACTGGAACATTAGGCTGTCATAGCCTGTTACGATCAATTTTTATGGAGAAAAGAAGCTGTATTTTTGATTTCGCCACTCACGTGACACAGTAAAACCCTAACTTAACCAGACAGGTGAATGTAATGACCCCTGACTGGTTCAGCCAAGTCTTCAGATATTTTCTCTCACATTCAAAGATGATACCATATGGTACGTTTAGCATTAAGATTGTCAGAATATTGTAAGGGGGGCATTTGCTAGCAAGTTTCTTAACCCTTTTATGCCCCAGTTCTGCCTTTATCAAATGAAGAAAATAGTCCCAATTCGTGTGGTTGGTTATTATGTATTTAGTGGGGAGTCTAAGTCATAGTAAAGGTGCAACATCACAATCATTGTTGTTCATACAGCCCTCTACCAAAAAAATAATACTTCTAAAATTTTTAAAAATGGAAATTATATATTCACAGAGTAATTTATGGTGTTATAGAATTTTTTTTTTGCTCTCAAAGAACAGAGTAAATAGCATTATTCTTATTCTTATTTTATATGTAAGAAGTCTGAGGCAGGAATATTTAAGTGACTTAACCAAGGAAAGTACCCGGCCATGGTGGAGCACAAACCAAAGCCTGGGGGCTCCCCTCACAATTCTCTGGTGCCTTGTCCCTGTAATCAAATAAGGACCAAAAAGAAAATGTCCCCAAGGCACTAACACAGAAAAAATAAAACTCCATGTGGTTACTTTTACTACAGTTTTGTTCTAAGAAAGTGAACAGAAAACAGAAAAATTACCTCTGAACTGAAATGCTCATTGATAGATGTGCTGAATTTTAATAAAGCATCATTTACTTGCTTGGGTACAGGGTACTCTGAAGACCATCTTCTAAGTAACAGTTTTAGGCAGTGAATGATTTAACCCTGTTTCACAAGTCTTCTTTCCAAGCACCATGATGATTGAGATGTCAGTGTACAACTTCCACCTTTGTGACAACTCATGAAGTTACTTTGTTTGGTTTCTTTCTGGAAGGAATGAGAAGAATATTGTGGCCATTTTGGAATTTTATGTGAACTGTGGGTGAATAAAATTACTTATGGTTCTCCATGGAATATTCCTGCATTAAGATGCCAACTATTAATGTATCATATTCCATTCCTCTTTCTCCAAACTGTTTGACAGTGGACAAATCTTTTCTAAATAGAGACAAAGCTAATAACATGGCCCCATTAAACAAATATTATAATTTTGGGATCCATAACATATGTTACTATAAACATGGCTTTCACCTCCAAACTCCTCTTTTTAGCTATATATAAACCTCCTAAAAGTTCTTAGAGCTTAACATATTATAAAACACATTCTCAAATATTTCCGTGGGTGGTTAGGTGGCTCAGTTGGTTAAGCATACGACTCTTAATTTACACTCAGGTCATGATCTCATGGTTTGGGGGATCCAGCCCTGTGTTAGGCTCTACGCTGACAGTGTGGAGCCTGTTTGATATTCTCTCTCTTCCTCTCTCTCTCTCTGCCCCTCCCCTGCTCATGGTCTCTCTCTCAAAAACAAATAAAATTAAATTGAATTAAAAAATTCAAATATTTCTATAAGTATATTAAAAACCATTGCTTCAGAACAATGCACTATAAATTAAAATGTACAGGTCACATGGATTTCTCCCCACTTATTATATTAAGACTGTTTTTCCTTTTATTTCCCTTAGAAATATGTACTTGGAGTCTTTATTGCAAGCAACAGCAATGTCAGAGAGTGCCATTGTTCTACAGCTACTGAATCTTCACTGTTTAAATTAGAATGAATTAGCTCAAAGTAGGTATTAGTTTATTTTTTATAATAAATTAAATATTCGTAATATCAGTGACTGTATTACCAAGAGGAAATCCGAACTTCAATTCTTAAAAAAATTTTTTTTTACTATTCATTTGAGAGAGAGAGAGAGAAAGAAAGCATGAAAGGAGCAGAGAGAGTAGAGAATCCCAAGCAGGTTCCATGCTGTCAGTGCAGAGACCAATGTAGGGCTCAATCTCATGAACCATGAGACCACAACCTGAGCTGATATCAGGAGTCAGACATTTAAATGACTGAGCCACCCAGGTGCCCCTTTTGAAAAACTGTTCTTCAATATTTATTTATTTTAAGACAGAGAGAAAAAGCAAGCATGGAAGGAGCAAAGAGAGAAGGAGAGAGTGCCAAACTTTGGTTCTCACATTACCATTGTGATTTAATTTTCAGTGGAGACTTGAAAAACTTTTGATTTTTTTAGAAAATATGTTGAGGTTTGATGTTCTGGTCCTGTAGTTTAAGACAGCATATGACTTCAGTTCTACTTAATTTTTTTTTTTTTTTGGTTCTAGCTTAAATTATATCATGACATTTCTATTATTTAGATTAAAAAACATATGTAAGAAGTCATTTCAGACATTAAAGTAAACAAAATTCAATTTTTATATTTTAATTTGATAGCAGTTGCTGTTTTCTAAAAAGTGGAGTGCTATGCAGTTATATTTTCTTTGAAAATTCTTCTAAAATTAGAAATATATATATATATTTTCAGTGCACTTGCTCTTTATTCTGCCTCCTGCTCTTATTGGAAAGTTTTTGTTATCTTCAATGATATTCAACAGCTGTACTTTGTCACAGAACTTATTAGCAGCTGTGAAATGCTACTGTCCTAAGTAGCAGCATTTGTTGGTGACTGTTGAGATGTGATTACAGTGATAATGAAATTCACAGGATTCAGACAGTCTTCAGTCAACATTTACTTGAACCTACTGCTTGCAAACACTGAATTCACCACACTAACAAAGCTTAATCTAATTGAAGACATAGAATTTAGGTGCTAAATTACTTTTGCTGCATACCAATAGGGACAAATTAATGCCATATAAACTGAGTATTTAGGTCTGAGGATGACCAAATAAAAGAGTGAAATAATCCAAAGGAGACTCCCATTTGGACCAGGAAAAGGGAATGGTGGCAAACCAAGGGCATCTGGATATTAATTAGTCTTAGGAAGGTAGTACAGAAAATATTGACAATAAGACTGAAAAATAATAATGAACCACACACTCTGATGCACCCTGGTACTATATCTTCTTACATGTCTGCAAACCAAGAGAGAGAATGCATCCCAGTAAGTCATTTCTTGGACAGGAAAATGTCTAAATGGAAATGGAAATACCATAGCATAATCTTAGATTTGAAGTAGGTGGAGCCATAAAATAATAACATCTATAAGTAACTAAAGGTCACAGGTAACATCGTACTCAATAATGAATGAGACAGAAAGCTTTTCCTCTATGATCAGAATCAAGGCAAAGATGCCCACTATTGTCACTTCTATTCAACATAGTCCTAGAAGTCCTAGCCGAGCAATTAGTCAAGAAAAATAAATAACAAGGTATCCAAACTGAAATGTAAGAAATAAAATATTCTCTGTTCTCAGATGAGATGTAGAAAACTCTCAAAATTCTACACACCAAATAAGCAAACAAACAAAAAGCTGTTAGAATAAACGAAGTCAGAAAAGCTGCAGCATAAAAATCAAAACACAGAGATCATCTGCTTTTTTATATATTAACAATGAACAATACAAAAGTTAAGAAAATAATTCCATTTATAAAAGTATCAAAAAGAATAAAGTACTTAGGAATAAACTTAACCAAAGAGGTGAAAGACTTGCATGCTCAAACCCCAATGCATGGCTGAAAGAAACTTTAAAAGACACAAATAAATGGAAAAAACATCCTGTATTTATGATTTGGAAGGCTTAATACTGTTAAAATGTCTGTATTATCCAAAGCACAATCTACAGATTCAGTGCATTCTCTATCAAAATCCCAATGACCTTTTTTTTGCCAAAATAGGAAAACCCATATTTAGCAAAATAGAAAAAATTTAAATCCATATGGAATCTCAAGGGACCTTAATTACCAAAACTATCTTGAAAATGAAGGACAAAATTGGAGGTCTCATACTTCCTGATTTTGAAACTTGCTATACAGCAAAGCTACAGTAACCAAAACAGTGCAGAACTGGCATACAGACATGTAGACCAATGGAATAGAAAGCCCAGAAATAAACCTTCACATATATGGTCAAATGATTTTGAACAAGGGTGCTGAGACCATTCAATGTAAAGGACAATGTTTTCCACAAACGGTGTTGGGAAAACTGGAAATCTATAGGTGAAGGAAAATAGTTGGATACTTAACTTTTACCATATACAAAAATTAACTTAAAAAAATGGATCAAAGGCCTAACAATAAAAACCAAAACTATAAAAAACTCTTAGAATAAAACAAGGAGAAAAGCTTAATAGCATTGGATTAGGCAGTGATTTTTGGGATGACAACTAAATAATTGGCAACAAAAAATAAATTTGACTTCATTAAAAATTAAAAATTTGTGCATTAGGAGCCCCTGGGTGGCTCAGTGGATTAAGCATCTGACTCTTGATTTAGGCTCACATCATATTCTCAGGATCATGAGATCAAGCCCCATGTATTCTCTCTCTCTCTCTCTCTCACTTGTGCATGTGTGCTCTCTCACTGCCCTTCCCCTGCTTGCACAGATGCATGCTCTCTCTCTCTCAAAAAAAAAAAAATTAAAATTTTGTGCATTAAAGAACAGTATTCACAAAATGAAAGGCAACCCATGGAATGGGAGAACATATTTGCAAATCATATATCTGATAAGGGGTTAATATCCAGACTATATGTACTTCTACAACTCAGCAATAAAAAAGACTTTTTTACTCTTTTTAATTTATTGTTTAAATTTATATCCAAGTTAGTTAGCAGATAGTGCAACAATGATTTCAGGAGTAGATTCCTTAATGCCCCTTACTCATTTAGCCCATCCCCCCTCCCATAACCGCTCCAGTAATCCTCTGTTTGTTCTCCATATTTAAGAGTCTCTTCTGTTTTGACCCCTCCCTGTTTTTTTTATTATTTTTGCTTCCCTTCCCTTATGTTCATCTGTTTTGTATCTTAAAGTCCTCATATGAGTGAAGTCATATGATATTTGTCTTTCTCTGACTAATTTTGCTTAGCATAATACCCTCTAGTTTCATCCACATAGTTGCAAATGGCTAGATTTCATTCATTTTGATTGCTGAGCAATACTCCATTGTATATATTTACCACATCTTTATCCATTCATCCATTGATGAACATTTGGGCTCTTTTTATACTTCGGCTATTGTTGATAGTGCTGCTATAAACATTGTGGTGCATGTGTCCCTTCCAAACAGCACACCTGTATTCCTTAGATAAATACCTAGTAGTGCAATTGCTGGGTTATAAGGTAGTTCTATTTTTAACTTTTTGAGGAACCTCGGTACTGTTTTACAGAGTGGCTGCACCAGTTTGCATTCCCACAAGCAGTGCAAAAGATATCCTCTTTCTCGGCATCCTCACCAACATCTGTTGTTGTCTGAGTTATTAATGTTAGCTATTCTGACAGGTGCGAGGTGGTATCTCATTGTGGTTTTGATTTGTATTTCTCTGATGATGAGTGATGTTGAACATTTTTTCATGTGTCAGTTGGCCATCTGGATGTCTTCTTTGGAGAAGAAGTGTCTATTCATGTCTTAAAAAAGACTTTTCTAAGTGACCAAAGGACTTGAATACACATTTCTTCATAATAAGATATATACAAATGACCAATAAGCACATGAAAAGATTCTCAATGTCACTAGTCATTAGGGAAATGCAAATCAAAACCACAATACCATCCCACACTCATTAGGATGGCCATTATAAAAATAAAAAAAAAAAAACAAACAATGGGGCACCTGGGTGGCTCAGTTGGTTGGGCTTCCGACTTTGGCTCAGGTCATGATCTTGCAGTTTGTGGGTTTGAGCCCCACGTCAGGCTCTGTGCTGAGAGCTCAGAGCCTGGAGCCTGCTTCAGATTCTGTGTCTCCCTCTCTCTCTGCCCCTCCCTGGCTTGTGCTCTCTCTCTCTCTCTCTCTCTCTCTCTCTCTCTCAAAAACAAATAAAAACATTTTAAAAATTAAAAAAAATATTGGTGAAGATGTGAAGAAATTGAAACCTTTGTGGATTGCTGGTGGGAATGAAGAATGGTGCAGCTGATATGGAAAACATTATGGAAGTTCCTAAAAAGAAATAGCAATAGAATTACTACAAGACCCAACAGTTCCATTGTTCAGTATATAGGCTAAAGAACTGGAAACAGGGGCTTGAATGGATAAGTATACACCATGTTTATAGCAGCATTATTCATGTAAGTCAAAAGGTACAATCAACCCAAGCATCTGTCAGCTAACGATTAAACAAAATGTGGTATTATACTTGTACTCTCATGTAAGTCTTAAAAAGGAAGAAAATTCTGCCACAGTTTACAACATGGTTGAACTTTAAAGCCATCATGCCAAGTGAAATAAGCCAGTCACAGAAAGACAAATACTGTATGATTCCCCCAAATGAGGTACCTAGAGTAGTCAGAATCATAAAGACAGAAAGTAGAATGGTGATTGCCAGGAGCTAGAGGAAAAGAGGTATGGGGATTTAGCATTTAATGAGCATTTGGGAAGATGAAAGAGGTTCTAAGGTTGGATGGTGGTAATGATTACACAACAAAGTGAATGTGCTTAAATCCACTAAATTGTACATTTAAAAATGTTTATATTGTACGTTTATGTAGTACTTGTTATCATAATAAAAAAGCCAATGAAATAGTCAAAACTAGAAAAGGTAGCATCTATAGGAGAAAAATGAAGGAAATCACCATTGTTTTGTCTTGATATAAAAAAGTGATTCTTGCCATCAGACAAACAGCTTTTTTAGAGGGATTCAATTAGACACTGCAAATGAAAAAGTTAAAAAACAAAACAAAACAAAGGAAACCCTAAATAACCCTAAAATCCTAAAGTAACATCAGTGTGTTGGAAAATATAAGATTTTCACCTTGACAATGAGTGGTAAATGAAATACATAAAATAATACAATAGGAGAAAATAAAACAGAAGAAGATGGATTTAAGTTAGATCAAATGAAGTAATGGGGCTAAGCAGAAAACAAATAGGGAAAGGAAGAAGAATCTTAAGGTGAGGGGACCTCCATAGGACTTCTGCTAAAGAAGTGGGCTTGTCTGGGCTTCTCGGTGGTTCAGTCAGTGGAGCTTCCGACTTGGGTTCAGGTCATGAGCTCATGGTTCGTGGGTTTGAGCCCCGCATCGGGCTCTGTGCTGACAGCTCAGAGCCTGGAGCCTGCTTCAGATTCTGTGTCTCCCTCTCTCTCTTCCCCTCCCCCACTCATGCTCTGTTTCTGTCTCAATAATAAATAAACATAAAAAAATAAAAATAAATAAAAATAAACATAAAAAAATTTAAAGGCTTGAATCCATAGCCATCTTGAAATTGTTTGCCTTAATGCTAGTTGTAAGAGTCGGCTTTATTCATGATTTGGATAAACTGTATCCTTCATTGGTTCTCTGATATATCCCTCGACTAGAAGGACAATATAATATAATGGAAACATTAATGGCTAGAAATTGAAGAGTGCAAATCCAGGCTATATTGTGTCCCCAGTTTCCTGATTTGGAGTACACCATTTAAAATTCCTGGGTTTCAGTTCAGTTTTCTTTGTTTCTTTCTTCTTTCTTTTTTTAATTTTAGGGAGAGAAAGCATGAAGGGGGGAGAGGGGAAGAGAGAGAGAGAGAGAGAGAAAGAGAGAGAGAGAGAGAGAGAGAGAGAGAGAGGGAGAGAGGGAGGAAGAGGGAGGAAGAATCTCAAGCAGTCTCCATGCTCAGCACAGAGCCTGACTCAGGGCTCATTTCCACAAACCTGGGATCCGTACCTGAACTGAAATCAAGAGTCAGATACTTAACTGACTGAGCTACCCAGGTGTCCCTCAATTTTCTTATTCATAAATAAAAATGTTGGATTACAGAAGTTCTAAGACTGCTTCCTGATTTCCCATTTTGCAATATTATGTGGCTTCAAATCTCATTGACAAATAGGGAATGAAAACTATTTACAATAAGAAAAAAAGGCTTTCAATGCAAAAATTGGCACACATAGTACTTTGACTGAAAATAATAGTTATATTCAATCAGTATAAATGACTCATTTTCCTGCTTTGACATATAGGAAAAGGGGTGAAGGGAGTAACATGTTATTCAGTTTCTGAGATTAGGTACAATGTTATCCACATAGTGGGGTCAGGGGAAAGGAGTATCCAAGGAAGCTGACTACCAGTTTCACAGGCTTGGCCAAGTGTGATTCTACCCATTTTCCTTACAAAGGACAAACAGAAGCGTTCACAGGAGGTATCTGTGAAAGCAGTGCCTGTAGAGGCAGATCTGTTTCTCATGATTTAAAAGCAGTATCACTATCAAGGAAGTTTACTGTCAGAAGATTGGCCCATCAAGATACTCCAATACCACTACCCACTTCTGCATTTGAGCATTCAAATCTCCAAACCAATCTCCAGGGCTCAGGAAGGAAACAATTCCCTGACACTTGACAAAAGTAGTTTTGGGAAAGTGTGGGACTTGGCTTGGGAGAGAAGAGAGAATCCAAGCAAGGGAATGGGATTGGAGGGACCCAGGAGAAAGAAGGGAATGAATCATGCAGAAAAGCAGAGGGATTCTGAAGAAGTAACAAGTCTGTTCAAAGGGAAGAATTGAGACATTAATGGCAGCCTCTCCTTGTTGTTTTAGGAATTTTTTATTTAAGGATATTGAGCCATTACATAGTCTTAAAAATATATAAAAATTATTTCTCAGGAAGTTAACTAGCTGAGATTCTAGGACACCTCCAACTTGATTTTGGAAAAAAAATCTTCAGATAGATATCTTTAAAATCACTTGTTGATTCAAATTTATTATGCCAATTGTTGTGCTATATGTTAGAATAACCTGTTTATTATGCACTTGAAGAGTTCACATGTTAATAGGAGAGACAGGAGCAGAAACAATTATAAAATTGTATGGAATACACAGTGGGTATTGTGTGAGCATTGAATGGCACCTTAACTCAACCCGAGCTGAGCAGGAAGACTTTATTGAGGAAATTACACCCGTGGTAAGTCTTCAACAAAGAAACATGATTAATCAGGGACAAGAATAGAAAGGGTGCAAGCTGGAACACTCTAAGTTACAAGGGAAGCTTAAGCAATGATACAGGTGTGAGAAACAGCAGGTTGCAAACAATGTGGTGTTCCTGGGCCATAGCTGCATGTGTATTTGTGTATATATGGTGGTTCAAGACAAAACTATTGCCCCTGTGTTGTGGCAATGAGCATGAAAACTAAGTAAAGATATTGGGACAGAAGACCATGTAAAAGATGACCACTAGTAATGGCAAAGATAGGGAAGAAAGAATACATTTGAGAAATATTTGGGTGGGTAAATCCTTGCAACTTGGTAACTGATAGAGGACAGAGAGGGGAGAAGAATTCAAGAAGGCCTCCTGAGTGTCCCACTTTGGTAACTGAGTATGAGTAGATGGCAGTACAACTAACTAAGTAAGAGCTTGAAAAAGAACAAACAAGTTGGGAGAAAACAGTGAGTTGGCGAAAAACAAACTACCATTAAGCCTTGTCTTCAATACGAATGTGTATTTGTTGGCCCCAACATTTGCCCATTAGACACCAGAAGGCATATTTGCTGAGGCTGCATGAAAGACCTAAGCAAGAAGAGAGTTCCCTGGGCTCTCAATTTGCAAAATGCCTCTGAAAAAATATATTCACACGAGAATATATTTCCCTCCCCCCACGAGAAGCAAATGTCTACTCTGAGACCTGTGACAGAAATAAAACTAATGATAAAGAAGACATAGTGAATAACTTAAAAATAACAAAAAAAAGAAATGAAAATGAAGTTATGAGCATTATGAGCAATATGTGGAAGAGAAAACTTCTCACAACAATCCTGCAGAATCTTGCACAGTCTTTCACTTCCTCAGGCAATTCCTGCAGTGACTGATATGTGTGTCAAGGAAGACCTCCAGGCTGCACATGCTTTCATCTCTGACATTCTCCTGGTAAATAAAGCATTACTCCCATCTTTACTTTTATCCACCTCCAGTGGGCAAATCATCGCCAATTCCATCCCCACCTCCTTACTCCACAGACACCAGGGTTTTCAAATGGCTACATAAACTAGTAGACACAAGATCCTTACATTACCATAGGAACTGAAGATGCTGGAGACAACACTGAGGCAGCAGTTGGCACTTTTCTGCTTGGTGAAGTCTAAACCTCTCCCAATTTACATGGTGCTCTAGGAATGTGAGGCACTTTACCGTCTTTTGTATTTTTGTGAATTTAGGGAGCCAATTCTTTTTATAAAAGATCATTCAAAGAAGGGAAAAGATAGATTGTAAAGCCAACATGTTCACAAGGCTGTTGTGGCCAATTAGGCAAATAGCAGGACAGATATATATATTTGAAGTAACTGTTACCATTTGCAGTAACCCACTAAAACAAGAACAATACCTCTGTAAGGTCTAAAATCTGCTATGATGATGGAATTTCAGTAACCAGCAGAGCACTGAATAATTTTTCTCTGCCTATGCCTTACTAGCTTCTCATTTAAAGAAATTGATTCAGGAGCCCCCTGGGTAGCTCAGTCAGTTAAGCATCCAATTCTTGATTTTGGCTTGTCATGACCTCATGGTTGCATGACAGAGCCCCATGTCAGGCTCTGTGATGGGTGTGGAGCCTGCTTAAGATTCTCTCTCTCTCTCTCTCTCTCTCTCTCTCACTTGCTCGCTTGCTCTGCTTCTCTGCCCCATGCAGGGGTGCACTCTCTCAAAAAAATAAGAAATTAAAAAATAAAAAATAAAAAGATTGATTCAAATTTTTCATTTCCCATCAGTACTGCTTGCCGTCATGTCCATTGTTTATCAAATGCAACCCAGTTTGGATGCTATTTAAGCCCTAGACTCCTTAATGGGTAATAATTCTTTCAGGACTCTGTAGCACTACTTAGCACATTTAACAAACCAGGAACCAAATGAATTAAGCCATAAGTCATGGCTTGAGATGCAAATGAGAATATGGACCACCTGCTCAGCAATGTGAACATTTCTGATCAATATATAATAAAGGTTTTCATTTGCACTATTAGAAATGTCAAAATTGAGTTCATATATCATTGTATGAAAATCAATATATAAAATATTCCTGGAAGTTTTCTTTAAAGAGTAGCTCTCAACCCTTATCAATAATATCTTTTCCATCATATTTATACATTTTAACAGCAAGCACAGAGGATCATTTTAGCATGAATATCTTCATTCTACCTCTGTATTTTTCTTATTTATAGCCTGGACCTGAATCTCATAAAAATGATGGGGCTCTTTACCTCATGCCAGTTGCTTCCCTTGGAAAGTACAGAAGAAGACTCCAATGTTTTTGTGGCTCCAGGTAAATGAGCCCTGAGATTGGAGAAGGGTGATACCTTTAGAGTAGCCAATCAAGAGTCAAGGCAAGTAATGAGACAATCGAAAGAAGGCTCACAGTCACAACCTGAGGGTGAAGACCAGTGGGGGACACACTTCTGAAAACTACACCACAGAAATCACACACCACCTATTAGGAGTCTAGAAAGCCAGAAATATAACAAAACCAAAGCAGAAACCAGAAATATAACACTAACCTGCAATCAGTTATAAAAGAAGATTTCTGTCTCTCTCTCTTCCCTTTCCACATCTCCCTCAACAAAGAATCGAGGCCTTAAATAGAGAAAGAGAAGAAATATCTCTGAGCCAGGCCATTGCCCCTCTTCTGAGACCCCTTAAAGCCACAATCTCCATCAGTGATGGGGAGGATCTAGTCTAATTTTGATGACCGAAAGCGACCAGAAGAGTTATGAAATCATTCAACATATTTAGACTAAATCTTAAATTACTATGGGTGTGGGCGGGGCAGCAGTGTAGCAGTGTTGAAAGCAACGATAAGGAAAAGAATAGTTTTTGTTTTTGTTTTAAGAGAGACAGAGAATGCTGTGTCACAATGAAGAATACTATAACATACTGGAGCCATGCTGCCTGGGATATAATCCCAGTCTGCAATTTACCAACTATGTGATCATGAACACTTTACTTAACATCTTGGTATCTTAGTTTCTTCACTTTAAGAATGGAGATCATACTAGTACCTACCTCATAAAGTTGATATGAGGATGAGACAAGCTAATCTCTCTGAAGTGAGAGGCTCTGGAAGCATTAGATACTGTATCAAACCCCATTTGCCAGTTACATTTGATTAAATTTTAGCTTCAACTCTATACTTGAAAATAAACTAAATTATTTAACTGTATGTGTATATTATTTATACATTGCTACAATTTTAGAGAAAGAAAAAACCCTACCAATCATGAGAACTTTCATTTATGTTGGTTTTCCTTCTAATTGATCCAATAAGTTATTTTAATAATTTTATTGACCTATGCTAATTGTAAATTAGATTAGAACTTTTCTTTTTTTTTTTTTTAATAGCAGTTTCTGCCATACAAGCTGATGGTCACTCTGTAAAATAATCAGGACAATGAAATCATCACTAAAAACTAAGAGTTCACATCATTTTTTGTTATAGTTACTTTTGCTATCTTCCCAAATCAGATATGTGCTTTTAAGTCATACATTTGTTGATTTGTTGCAATGTATTAACAAATATCCTGTATTTAATGGAATGAAACTAGTTTTATTAATACCTTAGATGTTTTATGAGAACAATTAAAAGTTCATTTCTCATATGTAATATTTAATTCTCCTATTACCTTTTTCTTCTGATTTATTTGTCCTTGAACTATATCAGGTATCAGCTATATTGCAAAGGCAGAAATATGCTCTACTTCAAACTCAAAGAGAGAGCACAATTTAGAAAATATATTACTTCAATTCTCTTCCAGTGCTTTACAAACTGCATGTTTTAAACTCTGAATTTAAGAAAGCAGGTTATGGATGAAAGAAGGGACAGCCCAGATAACATGCTTACACATATGTCAGTTTGGGGACATCAAACAGCTGCATGGTGTTGTCATACCAAGCCTGTCCCATACTAGGCCATTAAAGGAAAGAGGAAAATTTCAAGCAACCCTGAGTTTATTTAGTTGCAGAAAGTTTAGTGAACTTCAGTTCATGTTAAGGCCTGTTAACAGCAGGAAGAATCCAAATTTCTGCCACTGAGGATGGGGAAGCCGAGTGACATTAATAAGATCCAGATCCCAGGCCAAACAACTGTGATCTTCCTTATCCACTGTCCCACAGGGGTGAGTATGGTAAAGCTCTTCATTTTGCAGTGGTTTCCCCTCCTCCTCCATCTCTGATTTGCAACAGGGGAAGGGGAAAGGGAAAAGAAGAGTAGAAACCACCAGAAACTACTGTTGTAATTTAGCATTAGTAAGAATTTGTAAACCACCACCAAGCAGATAAAGCTAAGAGCTACTAACTACAAACATAGCCAAGCAATAACCCCTGTGACTGTTTAACAGAGGCCCTGATTAGAAACACAGAAGGCAGGAGCCTTTATTGGAAAGCAGGGAGCAATAATGTATTCAGAGAGAAAGGCTAATAGGGCTTGAGCATAAAATAAGCATTCTGTAAAGAGGGGAGAAAAAGAGGCAATCAGGTAAAGAAGGAGTTAGTATTAATCCAGCAATTTGAAAACTGTCTGTAAAGTATTGACTCTGATTATTATCCTGAAGTTAATGAATTAACACAGTAGAATAAAGACATAATATTGAGAAACACTCGCCTACTTTAATTTTACATGAGTGTACACAGATACGGACAGACTTCTGGGATTTTCTTTTCTTGTTCAAAATGTAGTTTGTTGTTTTAGAACTGCATGAGTCACTGAATAATCTTCCTTTGAGTATCAGACTTGATGTTGCAGTCAGCTCACAGCAACATATTTTGGATATTTTTGTTGCCAAATGCACTGTCCACCCATTCAAAGAGCAAGGTACAGTGCACCTGGCGATATCTTACAGGAAACTCCATGGAACTACAGATATCACTTCCTACTTCAGGACTTATAACTCTTGTCACTGACACAAAATGACTAAAACAGTCTGGTTGAAGGGTGTCTTACAATACCTAGACATAATGGTTTCCTCATATTTAATATTTTGGTTTCCAAAGGTTTATTTCATTTGGAAAATAATGTAGAACCTCACTTTTCCTGGTGATAACGAAAATCAATGCTAAAGACCTTAAGCGTATCACGCAGCTAATACTCTATACTCTGCTGTCCGATAAAGTAGCCACTAGCCACATGCTATTCAAACTTAAATTCGTTAAAATAAATAAAATGAAAACTTAGGTTCTTTAGTTGAACTAGCCATACTCCAAGTGCCCAGAAGCCACATATGGCCAGTGGCTAGTGTTTTGGAACATGTTGCCGTAGTGCATTTCCATCATCCCCTTCTACTGGACAGTGCTATACAGCAAGTCAACAGTTCAGAGAACTATGTTTGTAGAAAAGAATAAAGAGAAAAGAGAAAAGCACATTTCTTCTTTTTGTTGTTTTCAATGATTTTTCTAAATGTAAATTCTTAAAGAGTATACTTCTCATACTGAAATTGTATACCCTGCCTTATCTATTTTATATGCTTATGGTCCAAAGATTAAAATTTTAAGTAATCAATTAATATAAAATGACATATCCAATAAAGCTTTCAAATTGCATTTAAATTCAACAATACAACAATAATTAAGACTTTTGGGCCAGATTATTCTAAAGTGTAAAGTTTTAGTAATAATCAGACTAAATTAGGATAAACTTAAATATGTCATGGGCATAAGACAGAAGCAGCTGCTTATTAATCACATTGATATTATGTTTATTAATCACACTGATATATCACAATGATACCAAATCCTTGGTTTGAGTATTTCAATGGGTTTTTTTAAATATCAGTGCTAAATCAGTAGCAAATATTTCAAAATACTAATTCTTACAATGTGTTTTTACCTAGAAGAAGCCAAAGATAAATGAGTTGATTTGAACTCTAAGAATTCAGAGTTTTCAGTATTACTGACAATAGTATCAGCAGTGATAAATCTACTGAATTCCCCATGGTCTCATGAGTGATTCACTGAGTGCAACTTTTATTTGTCAAAAGCTATCAGGTCTGATTTCTCTCTTAGGATAGACTTACTAAAAAGAAAATCTGTAAAGTTGTGTATATGCATACATACACATATAATCAGAGTCTTCACGAACACTGTTCAAAGAAAACACTCTTTCTTTGAACATGTATGATAGCATTTCAAGCAAAGCTTCGTCTAAATGTATGAGGAGTTAATCTGATGCCTGTAATTTAGCACGTTTGTGCTATGGTAGTAGAAAGGGACAGATCGCTTAGTGGTTTCAGATGTTAGACTTTAATGAACCAGGATGGATTTCCTTAGCATGACACCAGTTTATCTAGTTTATTAGCTTTGTAGTTTAAAAATTTATTATTCTTTTGTGCCTGCGAGCATTTTCATGACTCTTCTTCCTTCTGAAAAATGTTCCATTTGTTGTGCTGTGTAGGAAATAGTCCATTAAATAACTGCTTAATTGCTGGAATTAGCTCCTTCAATCATGATTCAATTTCTTTTAAATGTATTTAAGGGAATTAAAGGATCCAGCCATGTAGGCCTATGTCAATTTTCATTAGAAGTTCTCAGAAATTAATGAATAAATACTCCATAGCACTCAGCTGATGAGAAAAGTGGACGATGCATTTCAGTTGCCTTCAAATAGGAAAACAGTGTTAGCATTTCTTATATCATAATACATATCCTCACATATTATATAGTATTTCTTTCAAAAGGTTTTTTTTTGAGGTTATCAATCAGTTGTACTTTGAGTATATGGTAACATTTTAATAATATTAAACAAATATTTATTTTCTCTGGATCTAAATGCATTGTCGGGCCACACAATTTATATAGCGGTCTTGTGAGAAATTTCAGACTCCCTTCCATGCTCATAACCCCAGTCTGATGTGTTTTTTATTCCTGAATGGCCTTTTATTTCCTTTTTTTTTTAAATTTTTTATACCACGTGTGGCCTATGTGGACTACAGCTAATTGGAATAGATGAGAAATTACTCAAAGCAAGCAGCCTACAAGGCAGCTATCGGGTAAACTCTGACCAATGTGTCTACCTGCTCTCGAGGTGCTAGCCAGACCAACTGGAATCTCTTTATGCCCATTTACATAAGATAGACACATATCAGTTAGTTAGCAGCAGTGAACAGGATAAAAAGAGATGGAAAAGTGGCCCTGTGCTTGTACAATAGCTAACAGAGTTGCCATCGAATCCTTAGACCCGTTTCTAAAGCCTGTTTTATTTAAAAAAAAAAATTAATGTTTATTTTTGAGAGAGAGAGTGCGCGCATGAGTGGGGGAGGGGAAGAGAGAGAGGGAGACACAGGACCCGAAGTAGGCTCCAGGCTCTGAGCTGTCAGCACAGAGCCTGATGTGAGGCTTGAACCCACAAACCACGACACCATGACCTGAGCCAGAGTCAGATGCTTAATCGACTGAACCACCCAGGCGCCCAAAGTCTATTGTGCTTTAAACTAAAAAAGATGTTATAGTTGTTTGTGATGCCTCATTGAGACGTTTAAGACATTTTCCCCTGTCTTCCTTTGCTCTCTTTCCACAAAACCTCCATTTGCGGAGGCAAACTGAACTTATTCTTACAACTTGAAAGCCATCAAATACACAGGTTACTGTATGAGCCTACTGGATATATGTTCATTGATTAAAATGACTTTTTTATAACTGTGTGGTGATGGACGTTCAGTAGACGTATTGTGATGACCATTTCACAATGTATACAAATACTGAATCATTATGTTGTATACGACGAACTAATATGTCAATTAAATCTCAATTAAAACAATTTTAATTGTTTCCATTAATGATGAAAATTGAGTAGAAGCAAAGGTACAGTACAAAGTGCTAAGTTCTTGAAAGTATGATGATTATACAAATTGGTTGACTAATTATCTTTCCCTTTTGGATTCAGACATAACTTTGTAAAGGCTAAATTAAAAGGTGGAGAGATTATAGTTGTCCCTAGATAAGACCAGTCCTCAATGTGACTAGGTCTATAAATTAACACACGCACTGAACCCATTACATATTTTATGTGATAAAAAGCAGCATTAAGATGAGCTCACCAAAACAGAAGTAAAATAAATGAGAAGGAAATTTCCATTTTTCACAATCTTGTTTCTTAAAGGGAAAATTATTATTCTATTCTTAAATCACTCCTCAAACAACTTTGACAATTTTATCCAGTCATTTATTCCTCTATTTTAAATTAAAAGCAGGGAGGAAATGCCAATAGTCATTACTGATTAGCTCCAAATACACACGTTATGACATCAGAGAAGGCATCGTCCATTTGTCTCCGTCTTCTATGTCCAAAAGCTGCTCTAACCCCCTGCCTGTCCTTGGAGAGCGCCAGAATCGCCTTGAACCCTCATTAGAATGTGTTTTTCTTCACCCCAATAAAAATAGTTGAACTCTTCACTTAGGCACACCTTACAAAACAGTGACTTTAGATAAAATCATTCCCCACACTTTCATAATTAGTTTGAGGTCTGGTTGCAGAAAGGGAAAAAAGCTCAGTGTTAAATATTGGAAGACTTCCGCAGTTTTATACGTAATGTCAGAAAAGAAGGAACTCCTACACGAGGCCATTCTCATGGTTTTCATTATCACATAGAGTTAATCAAAAACAGACCAACCTCAGGCAAATATCACCCTAGGATGAAAGTATTAAAGAGGAATAAAACATCTGAGTCACTTTGATACTAATTAACCTTGAGAAAGCCCAACACAGTACAAAATTTGACATATTTATCTCTGAAATACTTTTCCCTAAATATCAATGAAAGTAGAGCTGATAATATATGTATTTATACATTATCAACCCTATGCTGTGGTAGGGCTCAACCGAACTGGCAAGTGCCTGTTGTCACTATATCCTTCAGGTACATGAGGTGTTTTAAATATATATCTTCATAATTTAATGCATGGCATAATTATTTTATCATGAGGCAACATGCTGAAATGCTACCATGCTATTGTTTAAAAACGTCAAGAGCTAAAGCGCTGAATACGGTATGCAATCCAGATGGCAAATTCTCAAGGCACAGGACTGAAAAAGAAAATTTTTTTAAAGAGTTGTTTGGGTTTCTCAGTCATGCAGCTTCCTAGCTTGCTTTTACCTTTCAGCACTAGCAAGGCTTTAAACACAAAGAAAGCAATTAGTATAGCTGAGAAATAGGATTTGTTACAGGACTGCTGCTCTTTTAAAAACATCTTTATTCCTGCTAAAATGGCCTATGCTATTTAAGTCCTTGTGTCGGGCTGATTAATAATGAATAGAGCACGTTAAAGTAGCTTTATTTACCTAACTTCCTACTTCATGCAAGCTAATACACACATGTATTATTGACATATAATATATATATACATCCTTCTGCTATCTAAACTTTGCAGGATAGGGAATAACCAGTAAACTAATTTGCAAATATGTTTATGTGTTATGTGTAACTGATAAAACAACTGATTAGAAAATGGACAAACATCAAGAGAGCAAATGCAATTAATTTCCTTAATTAAAACATTAGACATCCAGCTATTCCAAATCACATTTTAGTCAAAGAAACCCAGGTCTTACTATTAAAGATGAATACTTCGATCGCAGAATTTTAAGTAACTTAATTGTATATAGAAAATGTGGCTTGAAAATATAAACACGAGACAATGTGTTTTAGTCTTTTTGGTCAACCTACTTAGGAGGATAAAATCTTGCATGTATTTGAGATTAGATATTAATTTATGGCTCTTTCTCACAATATTCCATTAAGTGTTCTTGATTGTTCTTGTACAATAAACAACACTGTTTAACTTCTAGTGTTTTTTTTAAATTTTTATTTATGTTGGTTCAAAATGCCTTGAGAAGTTGCCAAAATCTTCAGTAGCCAAGAGATATTAAACACAATATTCACTTCAGGGTCTCAGTGATCGCATATTCCAACTATTTGTTCTAAACTTCTAAAAGGAAGCAGCAGCTTCTAGCAGCTTCCAGTGCCATCAATGGACTCTTTCTTAAACCAGTGTTCCTATTAATAAAATGTAAATTAGATAATAATTCTTGGTGGTACAAAAATAACACTGGGGTGAGCCCACTAGTAATATTACATCAGTGACATGAAAAATGCTGTTGTTTTGATTTGGAACTTATCTGGGTTTTTATGTAGGCTCAGCAGACTGCAGTAAGAAGTCCTTACAGCTAACCATTATGGTTTTACTTGCTTGTTTGTTTTACTTTATTGATCACCATGGCACACACAAACGTTAGTCTCAAGCCTAAAGCCATAAATAAAACAAAAACATACTTTAGCTGGTGAAATTCTAATCTCATTTTATTATGTTGTCAGTGAGCTGCAGAGATTCGCCTTGACTTGTTAACATGATAGCAGACAGATGAGAAGAAATAAAAAGTACTGGCCTGTGAAAGCCAAATCAAAAAGCCAGATTGAAGGCATTCTCAAGTTACTCAGGTGAGGCCCTCAGCTCCTAGCTAGTGACCCAGCTAATGGCCAGAATGCTGTAGGTTCTGTTTGGACGACCCAAATGTTAAAACATGGTATTCAAATGTCCGCATAAATGGCTGAGAATTTGCTTTTTCTTTGTAAGCTTACTATACAATAAACAAAAGACTGGTATTTGATACTAACTAAACATAGAAAAGGAACAGACAATAACACTGGATGAATGTATTCAAGACACAAATCTGTATATGGCATAGAAGAACTTTAGGGTCCTAAATTTCTTTAGCACAGATTTTTAACTGTCTTTGGTTGTAAGCCCATTGTCAATTACCAAAACACAAGTACCTGAAAATACAGTAATGCTTTCATACAGTGAAACGTGGATAAAATAAGAGAAAGTTGCAGCTTTTATTACTAACTAAAGGATTTGAGAGAAAGGGTACCATGATAATACTCTTTGAAGAAATATTTTTGGTGTTGTGAAAACACTAGCACTGTGTCTAAGAACATTGAATTCTATAGATTGATTTTTCTTTTCTTTCTCTCTCTCATGGAATAACTGCTTCCTGGGCATTGAGGCTCTATTGCCAACTGTCAATCAAATAAATTCATGTTAATTTTTAAATTAAATTATAAAACCAAAAATGTTTGTTCTATTTTTCCTCTTATTTGCTTTCACAGGTGACTATATAATTTCCTTCATTTGAAAGATTTTAACTTTAAAAAAAGTTTATTCTGAAAATTCATCATAATTAATATTTAATCATTATATTTCAGAATAAAATTTTATTTCATATGGCTATTTACAACTTTTGGAATAAGAAAGTCATCTGTGAAAATCAAAGTGTTGGCTAGTAGTGCCATCTAGCATCACAAAGAAAAAGTTGTTCAACTACTTTGTAAAACCCTGGGACGTGTATCAAGTCAATTAATACACTACGTCCTTGCTCCATTTTCCAGGGGAAAATCAGCAGACATGATCAGCTGGTGGAAATGCCCACCAAACACATATAGAGATAATAAACTAAACAATACAAATGACGGTGTTTTTCAGAAGATACATTTAAGAGTGGTAACAGGGAGGTATAATTTCTGGTTTGTTAGCTGTCATGCCCCATTTTTTTCTCCCATTTAAGAAAACACATTGGAATTCAAATGAATAAAAATGTTAGGGTACTGAAATGTTGACTATGTCCTAATTTATAAAATAAAAAACAAGTCATTCACAAACTTCAGTATCTTGTTATGGGTAACAACTTGTGATACCTAACAAATGATTGAGAACTGCCACTATTTTAGGTAATGAATTTAGAAACTCTGGGATATAATGGAAATAAAGATGTCACTGATTCAATGAAGGATAGACCTGAGGACATTATTATAATTTTCTTTAAGAAACTTATTTTTGGTGACAGGCAATAATGTGACAGTAGATGAGTCATGACAGACACATGAGTCATGAGTCAGATATATTTCTTTCACAAAACTGATGGGCTTAGATGTGAGATCTTATGGAACTTATGTGGTTATCTTAGAAAATAGAGCGAATCATGGAACATGGGCCAGACTCCAGAGGCTGCCCCTATGGGAGTGGCCAGCCACTCAGATTAGAATATGGTAAGAGGAGGCTAACTTGAGCTCTTTTTAGGACAGTGCCCAGGAATGCAACGTCTAGTGAGTGGGACTCCGAGGGCAAGTGAACAACTTGATCAGGAAATGGTTGCTTTTCAGACATCAAACATTAGTTTAAGTTCTAGAACTAAAAAAAACTTGTAAATATCTATTGTGCTAAATTGAAGTATAAATCCAACTATATGCATTAAGCAATGGTATATCTAAAACAATGCAGACTGGAAGCAGCTGGCTGGCTCAGTCAGTAGAGCAAGAAACTCTTGATCTTGTGAGTTTGAGCCCCACACTGGGCATGGAGCCTACTTCAAAAAATAATAAAATAAATTAATTAATACAAACAACCCAGACCCTAGCAAAAGTAACATTAGACTCTTACCTTCTAGGAAGCCAGAGAGCATAATGGTTGGGGGTATGATTCTGAAGGCTCAGTGCCTCACCACTTAGCTATCTGATGTTGAGCAAATTAGATCATTTGTCTGAGACCCAATTTCCTCCTCTGTTAAATGGACAATGGTCGTAATGTCCAGGCCTAACCCAGGATGATGGTGAAGACTGAATGAGTGAGGAACACTCAGCACAGCTCCTCTCACATAGTAAACAGTCAACAACAATGTATTATTATTATGTCATTACTACTCTCTTCTCTGGTTAGGTTTATGTCAGGAACAGTATTAGGCTGGGTCTGTAGGGACACGGTCTTAGCTCCAATGAGCGATGCCGAGGGATCGTAAACACATTCCCGGCCTAAGGGAACTGAGTAGCAACGCTGCTACAATAAATATAGGGAGAATGTCCCACATGGACTAAGTGATGATCTTCTAACACATTTTTCTGTGTAACATTCATATATATTAACAAATTAAAATGTGATCAATTTATTTATTGCTCCTCCAAACTTTAGATTACAGTTTAACACAAGGTATCATTAGCTGTCATGAACAACGTTTGTTACTAGCTTTTTGTTGTTGTTGTTTATTTATTTATTTGGCGGGGGGAAGGGCAGAGAGACAGGTAGAGAGTGAGAATCCCAAGCAGGCTCTGCACTGTCAGCCTTGAGCCTGATTCAGTGCTCGGACCACAAACGATGAGATCATGACCTGAGCCAAAATCAAGAGTCAGATGCTCAACTGACTGACCCACCTGTGTGCCCCTGTTTGTCCCTAGTTTTAATTCTTCCCCTAAAACACAAGTTTTGATGTCACAAAAATGAAATTCCTTTCAAACGTGTACTCCAAGCTTAAGCTACTCTCAAATAAGTACTGCTGTTACTACAATGATTACTCTCAGAATTAGAGTTAGCCATAATTAGAAAGAAGCTTGGTGAAGTTACAGAAAGAGAGAAGCTTTCATATATCAACTTCCAAGTGAAAAATAGCACTGAAGCCCCATGGAAGGGAAAAAGTTCTGCCTCAGGGGATTATGCCAGGAGCTTAGCGTACTTCTTGTGCCTCTGTGGTTGCCTTTATTCTTTCTTCCAGATGTTCGAGCATCTGACATATCAATAAAAACACTTTATTAGTTCTGATTTCTTACACATATCCACAATTCTCATTTTCAACAACAAAATAAGGAATTTTGGAGACTGAGTGATTTTTTTTTTTCGGGACTCCTGGTTTAGACGGAATGAAAATCATCAATACATGTCTCAGGGCCCTCAAAATGGGAGGAAGAGTCACCACCAGCAGATATTCTAGAATATGAGAATCCTCCATGCCAACCCTGCCCCTCTTCTGTGATGATAGTTATATGAATGGAATGTAAACAGAATTAGAATGCATTTTGCCTTAATAATTGGCTGTCATTTGAAATACACAATTTTCTTTGTGTTCTTATAGGACAACATGAAGAGAAGCACTTGCATTTGGAAGCAAGAGGCTTAAAAGCTGATGTATTTAGCTTCATGATGTTCCACTTACCTTGCAGTCTTTTTCTTCCTCTTTCTTTACCCCTACTGATAATATATAAAAAGAAGGATAAGAGACTTATTTCCAGGTGAGTGTCCTGCCTGGGTAAGATTTTAGAAAGTTTATGCATCAAGAAAGCTTTCATCTGACAGCAAGAAAACTCAAGGATGTAAGCCTGAAATGGAGAACTACAGAATCAAATATGACTTCCTCAGTTTCCCACTGTCAAGAGTCACTATGGAATAAACATTGATAGTAACTCAAGTTATAAGGCAATTTTGACAGAGTTCTTAATGATCCTGCACCTCTTTCGGCAGTTCCGGAGGCCTGCAGAAGCATTAGGAGAGGTTTCAGAAGTCAGCCATGAAACAGGACTGCATAACTTAGATGAGTGTCCAGTTCATACAGTTTATATAATCTTCAGTAGCCTTATAAGCAATGTGTCCAGGATGGAGGGGTAGATGAATCTGAACTTGGTTGTCCATGACTCCTTCTTCTCCAAGCTTAATAATCAGACATCTAATTAGCTTTTTATGCTAGACTGAATTACTGGCCTCAGTATTTCCTCACTTCCTTATCCACACACTTTGACACATAACTTTGAAGTCCTCCCACTAAAGCCATTGTACTTTTGTACTCCCAACTTTGAGCTCAGTCATATGACTTGCTTTGGCCAATGGAGCATAGGCAAAAGTGATGATCCCTTTTAAATCTAGAACTTATGATGTCATCATGACAAGAACATCCCTAAGCTAGGCCACCAATCCAAAAAGGATGAGGAACACAGAGAGGAGAACTGAACGCGCCCAAAAGCTTGCAGTCAGACGTCACTAACCCCACACTAGATCAGTAACTCAAACTCAGTAGACTCACAGATATGTGAGTGAAAACAGTGGTTGCCATTTCATGTCATGGAATTTTGGAGTGCTACGTTAAGCAGCACTAACTGATACACCTTTCCTCATAGTTTCCAAGTTCTAGTCTTTTAGCCTCTTTTTATGTGTCTTTTAATTCCTCTCCACTTTTTTCATGTTTAAGATTCAACATCATAATCTTTTAGAGCTGAAACGATTCAGGTCAAGTCAATAGTTCATTAAGGTTTTTTCTTAGTTTGCTTAATATACTAAATTATAAAAAATATTGCACAGATAAATTAGAAAATGTTTAAAATCATGTTCTCATTATCAATATCATTATTACCTGGATATATAAAAATATGTTCTTTTGTAGTTTGAGATACTTGTTGTTCATCCTCTCATCAATGGATGCTACATGTTTATGGGAGATGTTACTAAGTTAAGAAATCTATTATAGTTTATTAATTAAATCTTAGAATTGTACAATTTGAGTACCACATAACATTTTGATGACTATAAAAAGGTTATTAAATATCAGATAGGGAACTCATGAAAATAATTATTTTTAAGGAAAACTAAGGAACTTAAAGCAAGTAAGAAACTAATGCAATCCCGAAGAAAAACTACTGATGACTAATAATTTAGTTTTATTTGCAACAAGCCTAAGTGATATAGCTTCACTATCCCATAAGTTTTCAAAAACTTCTAATCCTTACGATTTTGTTTTTAAAATTTATTAATTAATTTATTTATTTTAGAGAAAGAGAGAGGCAGAGACAGAGTGCAAGCAGGGGAGGGGCAGGGAGAGAGAGGGAGACACAGAATCCAAAGCAGGTTCCAGGCTCTGAGCCCTTAGCCCAGAGCCCAATGTGGGGCTCGAACCCACGAACCGTGAGATCATGACCTGAGCTGAAGTCAGACGCTTAACAGAGCCACCCAGGCACCATTGAGCTTGCAGTTTTAAAGGTAAATAAATAGACAGAAATGTAATATAATATTTGAGTATTCAAATATATTTACAACTCACACTAAGAGAAATATAATTTCAAAAATTGAGAGGGTTATTTTATTTGTGTCCCTCATGTACAGCAAAATACAGAAAAACTGAGGTCAATTCAGAGAAGCACAATCAAGAATATGAAGAAAAGTAATGTCTAGTTTACAAAACTGAAACTGGATGAAAAATAAGAATAATGATAACATAATGAAATAATTAACTCTGAACATTACCTATGCACTAGGCATGCCACTGCATCAAAATTAAGTAATTCTAGTTTAAAGGTTTGTTCTATTTTATTTCTATTTTACAGATGAAGAAAAGAGGTTTAACACATCTAGTAATTTGCCCACGGTCACAAAATTATGGGTTGAAGCTTGAAACCCAGGTCTGTCTAACTCTAGGGTTTGAGTTAGTACCCATGACACTGCTTGATGTTGTCGTGACGGGTAGTCCCCAAATATCTGAGGGACCAATACGTTTAATAAAGGTTATAACTTCCCTAAAACAGAGTATCGTATATATCATGAAAATGACATAGAATAATGTGATATCAGAAAATATCAGTTTATGATTTATATCTTCTACTTACTAGCCACATGACTTTGAACAAATGGTCTCTGACTCTCAGTCTCCTTATCCATAAAACAGATATAATAATAGCTAAATTATCCCATAAGGATAAAATTTGGATCAAATTGTATCAAAATAAAATATATGAAAGTATTTTGAAATGTATAAGGTATTCTTAAACTGTTTATTATTTTTGTTATTATTTTGCCCGTTAGGGCCAAGCAAGGATGGGCTGGTAGAAAGTATCAGTAATAATTTTTAGACACACTTTTTAAAAGTTAGAAGTCTCCAATGCAAATGTGACTTCCTGAACTTGTATCAATGGAGGAACTTAAATAGAGCATAAATGACCATTTGATTGGACAGTCAGGGAAGAAATGTAGGCATGAAATGGGTGTCCACAAGTTTTGAAACATTTTATTTTTCCACAATCATACTCTTCTGAAAATACAATTTCAATGTATTTGTACAACATAGGTTTTCTATTCTGTAAATTGATTTCCTTTTAGTAATTCTTACCTTTTGGGGAAGCAATGATGTCATATACAAATCATTTCAGGGAGAAGACCTCTCAGGAAGATTTGTGGTTCTCTTTTCCCACAACTGGATGCTCTTAGAGACAGAGTCTTAACATCATGAATACAGAATAAATCACGAACTTACAACTTTCACTACATTTTTTTCAGAAGATTGAATTTGAGTTTCACAATAGTTAAAGATGGCATCAAATTATATTATCTGATAAATTCTATTTTCATGAAATATTTGCTAGTTAACAGTGCTAGACAGTTTAGCATCTAGTTCAACTTTAAGCTGAATACTTTGTCCCAAATAGTGAGAAATAGTCCATTTAGGGTATAGTAATATAAAAACTTCTCTTCTATCTTTCTTATTTCCCATATTTTTGGCCAACTGTAGAGAAACATTAGTCCATTAATGATAGATACAGATGGCGTCCATCTGGTATCCATCTTTAACTCTAGAAATGGAGGCATAAGGATACTCTGAAACATTAGACTTTCAAAATCAGATGTGATCTACCAGCTCAAGGAAAAAGTTATTTGATCCATACTGACTTTCTTTCCATATCCTCATCTAATATTACAAACAAGATTGAGGATAATTTTTTTTTTCCGAAAATAAGAGTTGTATCTTTACGTCCACAACTTTGTCCTAGTCTAAGGCAGAAAACATATTGAAATCATTGGTATCAACCAATTTTCCACATATGGGTTATCTCGAAAATCTCTTGGTAATCACCAATGTTTGAGACATCTTCCAAAATTTTTAGTGTATTCGTTCTTTGCATAAGGAAAATTCAAATTACTCAGACATGAATGCAAATAATAAAACAAGACAACCACAACTTCACAAGATGTTATCCTGCACTGGGTCCTAAAGGAGAAAAATGATCATGTTTCCCCTCAGGGTCACCAGTAATCATAATTATCTACATTTACATTCTATTTGGTTTATTTTTCAAGACAGAATATACCATGATAATGCCCCATAGGGATACTGTGAGGATATAAGAAGGTTCCAAAGCATTTTAGGTGTTCCCAGAGGAAGTGTTAACATAAATACAAAGATACGCCATGCACTTAATAAGAAAAACAGAAAGAAAGAAAATAAAAAACAGGAATAATTGCTTGAAAGAAACATTTTTGTAAAAACAATATATAAGAAACAGAATATCAATAACAACAATAACAAGTAAACTTGATGATGTTTTGAATAAATATCTAAGGGAAAAAAATAAATGCTCTATTCTCTTGCCAATGTCAATTTTTTAACTTGTCCGATTTTTATATATACTTTCTCATGTATATAAGCTATCTTCTATTAACAATTTTGCTAATTTAGAGATTCTACTGAAGTAATGTGTGTGTGCATGTGGGTACTTTAGTTCTTCAAGTTCAAACAAGCAAAAAGTTATTCTTATTAATATTCCTATGTCTCAAAAAAATATAAAGGCATAATGTTTTTAGTCTCATACCATGTTTTTGTCACTGTGCATGGTGATTACACAATTTATTTCATAATATTCTCACCACTCCCAGAAAACCTATGAGATGGTGATAGGATATTAAAGCATTTTAAAAAAAAAAATCTAAAGGCTTATTACCGAAGGCTTTTAAAATTAACTACACCAAAGTCCTTTGCCCACAGTAGACTTCACTTCCCTTACGATTTTCTACTGGAAGTGGCTTCTACTTTTCTTCATGTGTTATTCATGTTATTTTCTGTTTATAATAAAATATAATCTACCAGATGGCACAAGTATAGATGCATTAATACAAATATAAAATCGTAAATTTTCAAATGTTCTATAATGGAAGAGATCTTAGAAATCACCTAGACTTTTCTCATTAAAAATCAAGCTAAGTATCTAAAATTTCTATTGTGGATACTGTAAGTATAGGAGGGAAGAACAGAATAAACAAATAAGCAAAGCCCAAACCCTTTGCTAATGAATAAAAGGAAAGCAGAAACCCTTGATATTGTTCTCAGCCAGGTCTTGATCACTTTGGGGAGACATTCATTAGGTTCAACACAAGCCCTTTTACAGACAAAAAATCTAAAAGACAAAAAGATTATTTTCCCTGATCAAAGCCATACTGAAGATGTGCAGTACATTCTTTCACTCATGACTTTGTATAATGTTGAAAATAATGGAATATTACAATATTCTGATGGAAGACTTAAAAAATATGCACATAAACATTTCTCCATCAGCTGATAGTTTCTTGCATCTCTACTGTGCTTACGATAGTAACTGCCACACAGTATGTAGTTAGCAAATACTTACTGTAAAACAAGGAAAAATAAAAAAAAAATAAGAAGAGAAGCATTGGGCCCTTTAGTGAACACTACCAAAAAATATTGAGAATCGCCTGCATATTTCTAAATATTGATGAACCCGAATTACCAGGAAAAGATCCACTTTCAGTATCCTATTTTTCAATAGAGGAGAATTTACAGTATATTTAAGAAACGTTTTCATTTGAAAATGCTTAAAAACTAAAGTTTATTCACTTAAATTTGTAAGAAAATTATCTCGAAAGTCTATTTTGTTGTGGATCTTCTGTAATGAAGCCAGAACAATGAAACAGTGTGATAAATATGTCAAATAATATGACAAGTAATAATTGAAGTGATTATAATAATAACTGTTTCAACTTTTAGATACAAATACTAGAAATTTCTACTGACAATTGACATCCTACATACTACATGGGGTTGGAAAACCTTGTTTTGCTATTTTATTTTTGTTTTGGTTCTTGTTCTTTGGTTCGTCTGTTTTTCAGTAAAATGAAGCACTATTTTTACTCAGTGAAGCAACTTCTACCTACTCATAAAAATGTAGGATATGCAATGATTTATTACTTTAAAAAAGCAATATGTTCTTAATGAGACCCTTAATCTCAGAAACTCTGAAACTGAAGAAAGATATGCTAAAGGGATGGAAATGTGATTCCATTCTGAACTACAGTTTAATGGGGGATTAAAAAGGTTTAAAGAAGAAGAAAAAGAAGACAAGGATAAGAAAGAAAGAAGAAAACAATAGAGGAACAAATATCTGACCTCTGGTTTTCAGAAATTAATATTATAATTTCATAAATTAATATTCTAAATAAATGAGACACTTGGATAAGCATCATTTATGAAAAAAATAATTAAATGCAGGGAAGTAAAAAGGGGCTTAAAAAAACTATAATCATAAGCACAAAGTAAGCTGAAAAAAGAAATCCATGTGCAGCTAATTCCAGAACTATTTGAAGTCAAAGGTTCTAGAGGAAGCTTGTCTAGTTTTGTGTCCTGAATCTAACTTTTTCTGGTTGTATGATGTTGACAAATGACAAGACCTCTCTCTACTTAACTTGGTTCACCCATAAAACAGGATAATAACAATACTCAACTGTTAAGAGAGATGTGAGAGTCAAGTAAAATGATTAAAACAGTTTAGAGCTTTAAAGTATTTAAAAAGATCTGAAAATAATGTCTGATAAATAATAAGCAGTAAATATTATCATTATTATTATGTAATCCTCAACTTCAAAGGAAGCACTACCACAAATACCATCATGCTGAGATAAAAAGGAAGAAAGTGGTCACACAACTGGCAAAGGGAGTGATTCTAGATCCTGTACTCCTGACCCTTATCCAATTCAGCCTTCCAGAAACTGGAGATAACAAAGAAATCAAGCCATACCCTATTTCTGATATGCATTTGACAGATATGACACTGTGGAAATGACAAGGCAGTTCCTCCATATTTTGTACAATTTCTTCATTCCAGTTACTTATAGTATGACAACCACATGGCTGGAGCTCTACAGATTTGTTACAAGTGAAGCTGACGTTCCGGAGTGTGGTGAGCCTCAACTCTTGACAAAAGCCTTTATATGAAAACCGGACCACCATCTGCCAGGAATGGCTTAGGAAAGGAGATAGGGCCAGATGTCCTGAAAGATTGCTGGCGACTCTAAAATGCTCTGAAAATCCATTCAATCTTGGTTACATATAACCTCTGACTGAAAAATAAAATAACATGTAAACAACACTGCAAAAGATTCCCCAGTTTTTAAAAGAAACAATTCTTTTTAAAACCAAAAACACATTACTTGTAAGCAAATATACAACTGCTTACAAATTCATCTTATCTATTCCCTAAAGCATTTCTAATCTCTGGTTGGTAAGAGCTGATAGGTCCTAGACTGTAAACATAAAAGAAAATAAACAAAAACTAATTGGAGAGCTTTAGGAACACTTTTCAGACCTTTTACTAATCCAGGTGCCTTCTCTGTAGATTGAAGTTAGTAAGATTTTACCGAAGAATCAAATCATTTTGATGATCATCTACGCAATAGACATTTGTCTTTCTTCAGAAAATCTCTTACTGATGTTTGGACTATTTCCACCTGCTACCCCTGCACCCTGTGAGAGTCAACTACTTTTCAGAGCTCAAAAAATGCCAATATTTAAGTTTATCAGCCTATCAGCCTGACGGGGCTAAGTCCATGCTGAGGGAGTTTTACCATCTGTTGGCTCCCTCCCTTCCCTGGTCTCAGTGTGCTTACAGAAAGAAAACACGTGTATGGGTGTGAGCAGTGTTTTCAAAGGCAAAAGAGAATGAACCTTCAAATTAAATGCCCTTCAGAAACAAATTTACCCTCTAGAGTTTTGCCCATTGCCTGAGGCAACTGAAAACCAAAACAGGATGTTTTTCTAAAAGGAGTAACTGGCTTACCTTACTTTCTCATTATAAAGAGCAACCACCCACCTGGGTGTTACTGTTTTGCTCCAGAGGAAGCACAATTAAAATTCAATTTGGGTCACTTAAATCTCCAACTTTAAAAGTCCTTCAAAAAAAAAACCTTAACATTTCTGAGGTATCCCTGACAACTGTTTTGTATAACTCCCCATGTTTTTCCAGGTCCTTCAGGAATGCCTCCACCCCAAAATTGGTCATATTCTTTTGTCATCTTAAGAGTGACTTGGGGCTAGTGTTTCCTTTAAGGTTAATTCCAACCACTGTTTCTTTGGAACTCGCTAACAGTAAGTATCTGCTAAGCCTGTAAAGTCTTCTTTAAGGTGGGTATTGTTATCCTCACTTTACTGAAGAAAAATATAAGAGGTAGCAAGGATAGATGGCTTGCCCCAAAACAAAGAAAATCAGGGAACTACACACCAAACCTGGTATAAGATTGGAAAAATCCTGAAAAATTCTTAGAAGAAAAAATCTTACGATTTATAACCTGGTTTTAAGGCATTATTCAGAATACATTCCGAGGTAGAAAGATATTTTCCCATCCTTTCTAATTTCATTTGTAATATTGTTTTTTTTTTTTATTCTCTTAAAAATATTCCTGCTTTTGTAAAGGCTTAGGGGAGGGCCTTCAGGCGATGGCATGAAGAGGTTGGCCAATTTGGTGTGTAAAAACCTGCTAGAGCTTTAGTTAAGAAGAGTGGAAGCCTGAATCCTTCTTGCCTAGAATGATGCCATCACCACTACCATCCCCCACTCCTCCCACCCCCAGCAACTCCCCCACTCCCTGGCCCAGCCCAGTTCAGTCTGCAAAACAGGTAGTCTTACCCAAGTGAGTCTGTCCATGAAAACCTGGCAGAAAGATGCCTGAGGGGACAGACACAGGATTGGTGTTGGGGGACAGGAGTGTGAATTTCACAGAAAATAAACAGGGAAAACCTGAAGCTGTGCATCCAAACTAAAGTAATTGCCTAAAGCAACTGCCTAAAGCAATCTAATTAGGGATCAATAGTGGACCAGCCAGAAATTTAATCACAGATTTCGTAGGTGGGAGAACCATAGAAGTACCAGGTTAGCCTTGGCTGACCAGCAAACTGCACACATGCAGAGAAACTCTCAGTAGCACGGCAGAACGTAAAAGTCAAAGCTGACGTCAGGACTGACTGAACACTGAACCCGCTCCTCAACCAGACACAGATGTGTTAGCAGAGGGCAGGAGCCATATGGAGTTGAAGGCTTTGAGCACAACTTGACCCAAAACACTGGGCTATGCAGATACAAGGTGACCTTTAGGAGCCAGGCTAAGAATAAGAATAAAAAACCCAGTGGACACATCAACAGCCATATACCATAAGGGATGTAGATTCTATAGTTTACTAACTTCAAGCAAATTATAAAATAACAACAAAAACCCAGAACCATAGATCAGGATTCATAGTTGCTATAACATATGATTTAAAACGCTTGCCTTTCAATAAAAAGTATTAAAAGATATAAAGTGCCAGGGAAGTGTGACTCAGAAATAAAAGCAGTCAATAGACACTGACTTTAAGTGGGCCAGATGTTGGATTTAGCAAAGGTTTCAATGTAGTTATAAATATGTTCAAATAATTATAAGAAACTATGTTCAAAGAGTGAAAAAAATGTAATGACAATAATTCAATAGATAGGATAACTCAAAAGATAAAAGCTATAAAAAGGGAATTGCTGTATCCATTATTATTAAAACGTAAAATACCATTGAGAGTGTATATACTTTGTTTCCTTGGTTACCTTACTGTTATAAACAGTATTCATATATGATCCCCTGAAACCTATTTTCAAATTATTGGTTTGTTTCAACCACAAATTTATTTGTCATGAAGACTTTCCAGTGCGTACAATCCTGTGGTTGCGGTAGGAAGGCAACATTCCAAAATTTCACTTGAAAATATAAGATATTTTCCAAGGAAGCAATTAAAATAATAAAAACTCCTAACTTACAATGCTGCTAGTAATGTATTAAGAGTACATGTTGTTGATGGGAAGAAATCCATTCTGAAATACAACCCAGGACACTAAGGATACATCTAATACAGACCCTAAAATGGAAGTAGGTACCTACTTTATAAATGAAACCAAGGTCCAAAAAGTGTATATAACTTGTTCAAGTTTATAAGAGGAATAGAAAAAAAAAATCAAAAGTAGCAATTGGATGTCCTGATTTCTAATAGATCCACTGCCTCTAAGGCTTTCTTGAAATTTAGGGCTTAGAATCTTTGTGATATGATAAACACATTTACATTGTAAGTTTAGGTTACCATTATGGTTAATATTATGATAAGTGTACAGACCTCGAGGTTTATTTTTTAAGTTAACATTTGCTGATTTGGGACTAGTACATAACATTTTATGTGTGTTATCATATTTGATAGTTTCATTGGGCATTTATCTCATTTATGAACAAGAAAACTAAGGCTCAGAGATGTTAATTTTTACAATGGTAGAAGTAATAGAAGAGTCAATACTATTGATCACAACTAATTATTTTGTGCATTTACTATGTATCGAGTAGTCTTCTAAGTACTTTATTAACACATTTGATTCTACAACAAGCCTGTGAGGTATTGTCAATTTCCACATTTTACAGATGAGAAAATGAATGCACAGGAAGGCTGTATAACTTTTCCAAGGTCACACAGCTAACCTTACACAGCTAGCAAGTAATGGTGGCAGGATTTGAACCCACACAGTATTTGAACCCAGCTGGTATGGAGTCGGATTACATAGACATGATCTTCTCTACTATTCTCACATTATTAAACCAGACTTTTAAATCACTACATTGAAAGGCCTACCACACACACACCAGTATTCTTCCAATAGTTATTGGCTCTCTCATGGACCATAAAAATCAGTCAATGGATTAAGTAGTTTGGGTAAAATTAATATGCTTTAATATTTCATCCAATGATAAAAGATTTCTTTGCTCTGAATTCTTCCAGGAGCAGTGACTATTGTACTTTTTTTGAAACATAATCATTATTGACTCGTTTACACAGACGAGTCTGGGATTCTTGTCCATCTGCAGTATGTCATGGCTCTGTGTTCCACCTATATTTGTTAGCTAAGTTACTGAAGCACCAATTTGCAGTAGTTATATTAAGATAGAGAAGAAAAAACATCTTTAGGGACAATTTGATTATTTACAAATACATATTAAGCACAAAAAAAAGTGAGATCATCTTGTAAGAAAAAAATCTCTTTTCTATGGATGTAATAGTAATATTGAAGTGCATTCAAATCTAATTTTTAAAGTTAAGATATGAAAAGAAACATGAATCATGGCAATATGTAAATTTTTATTAACATATTTCAGATTATGTTTACCTAACATCTCCTTACCTCAAAAATTATTTTGGAAAATAAAAACAACTACTAATACCTAAAAGAAGAATGACTTATTGGCCATACATTTGATTTTGAACCCATAGAACAATTTTCAAATGTACGTTCAAAGGCAGTTACTAATTTTGTGGATCCCAATTTTTTATAACTGGTGTCAAATGGTCTTTTATTTATTTATTTATTATTTTTATTTTTTTATGTTTATTTCTTTTTGAGAGACAGAGAAGCTGGAGGAGGAGTAGAGTGAGGGAGACATAGGATCTGAAGCAGGCTCTGCATTGACAGCAGAAAGCCTGATTCAGGGTTTGAACTTACGAACCATGAGATCACGAACTGAGCCAAAGTCGGGCTCTTAACTGACTGAGCCACCCAGGCGCCCCTCAAATGGTGTTTTAAAGTATGATATTCTTTTCTATTATAACCTTTTCTTTCTATTCTGTATTTGTCCTAAGAATCCATATATCTCATTTTACTCAATTATATATATATATATTCTTATATATAGATTTATATATAAATTATACAAAATATAGTTTATATAAAAATATATATTTATATATAAATTATATAAATCTATATATAAAATTTACTCAATTATATATATACATATAAAATTATTTTTCATCTTATTTGTATTTTTCCTCCTTGCAATTCTTCCTTCTTACCCAAGACTTCATCCCTCTTTCTAGGATTTTTATCACCCCTTAGTTGTTTAAACTTTTCAGAGAGCAACTGTCATCGTCTAATGTATTACTATTTAAAAAGTGTTTGCACAGGGGCACCTGGATGGCTCAGTTGGTTAAGCATCTGACTTCAACTTTGGCTCAGGTCATGATCTCACAGTACATGGGTTGGAGCCCCGCATCAGGCTCCACATTAATAGTGTGGAATCTGCTTGGGATTCTCTCTTCCCTCTCTCTGCTCCTCCCTGCCTCATGCTTTTTCTCTGTCTCAAATATAAATAAACATTAAAAAAATAAAAAGTGTTTGCAAACATAGATTCTCATTCATTTTCATAAGAACCCTGTGAGATATGTATTGTCATTCCCATTTAATAATGAGGAAAAGGACAGTCCTTAAAGTTAACTGAGTTGCCCAGAATCATTAAGCTACAGGTAACAGAGGTAGATTTTTAACCCAAATATCATAACTCCATGCCATACTCTGTACTATACCATGATGGCAGGGAAGAAAAGTTGCTTATTTACTTTATTAAACATTAACCTACTATGTGCTCTGGCCTTTAAACACAAGGAGAGATCCAATTATTCAATTTAATATTTATTGGTAACCTACTACACAGAGCTGTATAATGCACAGAGCTTGGGGCTAAAAGAGAAATTACAAAATTTAAACCCATATTCCATCTCAAAGAGATCACAGGCTAAATGGTAGTCGCATATGCACACATGAGAAGAAAATAAATACCTGATATTAAGAAGTAGAGACAGATGCCTTTACATGACTAATGCCACCTTAATTTCACAGAAAAAGAGACCGCTTTGATCTAGAACATAGAGGAAAATCTAAGCCAGGTGGAGAGCCCTGGGTGGCCCTTAAATGATGGTGGTTTGCAGAAAAGTGGAAAGCACAGAGAAGCCACTTTAAGAAATGGAATGGATATGGGTTCCCCGTGTGGCTCAGTCGGTTAAGTGACTGGCTCTTACTTTGGGCTCAGGTCATGATGTCACGGTTCCTGAGACCAAGCCCTGCTTCAGGCTCTGTGCTGACAGTGCAGAGCCTACTTGGGATTCTTAATCTCTCTTCCTCTCTCTCTCTGCTCCTCCCCCACTTGTGCGTGCATGCTTGTGCGCACACACATGCTCTCTCTCTCTCTCTAATAAATAAGCTTAAAAAATGAAATGGACAAAGATACAAAAGAAGTACAAAGGTATGTCAAGGGAGTTGTAAAGACTCATAAAAACATAAATAATGGTGGGGCACCTGAGTGCTGAAGTTGGTTAAGTGTTTGATTCTTGGTTTTGGCTCATGTTAGGACCTCACAGTTCCTGAGTTTGAGCCCTGCACTGGGCCCTGTGCTGACCGCATGGAGCCTGCTTGGGATTCTGTGTCCTTCTCTCCCTGGCCCTCCACTACTTGTGCTCTCTCTCTCTCTCTCAAAAATAAATAAACATCAAAAAACATGAATAACAGTTACTACTGGGATGAGGTGATAAAGATATGAGTGAGTTCAGGGTGCCTGGCTGGCTAAGTCAGTTAAGTGTCTGACTTTGGCTCAGGTCATGATCTCATGGCTAGTGAGTTCAAGGCCCGCATTAGGCTCTGTGCTGACAGCTCAGAGCCTGGAGCCTGCTTCAGATTCTGTGTCTCCTTCTCTCTCTGACCCTTCTCCACTCTCACTCTTTCTCTCTCTGTCTCTCAAATATAAATAAACATTAAAAAATTAAAAAATATATATATATATTACTGAGTTCTAGTTATTAGGGGTACTGCAGAGCAGTATGGAAGGCTGCAGATGCAAAGTGCACCAACTACCACAAGTACAAGTCTTACTACAAGTAGAACAAATACAAACTAGCCAATATGCAGCAAAATGATTTTTTAAGTGTATGTGTTCTTTTTTAATTTTTAAAAATTCATTCTGAGAGAGAGATAGCAAGTGGGGGAGGGGCAGAGAGAGAAGAAGACAATCCCAAGCAGGGTTCCTGCAGTCAGCACAGAGGCCAATGCGGTGCTCAAACTCACAAATTGTGAGATTGTGATAGGGTCCCCTCCCTAAAGGAATGGACCTCAAGATAAGGGAAGGCAACCTGGCTATATGCATACATGACATCCTTCATGACCCTGTAACATGAGACCACCCAATCAGACTGTATGCCTGTACGTTATCCATATAAGGGAGACAAAGAAGTAGAAAATGCACAAAAGACATACCAAGTGGCATGGCGTTCAGGGCTCAGTTCTTTGGGTAAGAACCCAACTGAGCGCTTGCCGGCACAAATAAAGTTGCTTCCTAGAAAGAAAAGCCTCCATATCACAACTCTCTATGCAAGAAACCTACTACAAGATCATGACCTGAGCTAAAGTCAAGAGTCAGAGGCTTAACCAACTGAGCCACCCAGGTGCCCCTGCCGCAAAACTATTTTTAATAAAACTGAAGTTGTAGACAATAAGGGATAATTTCTAGGTGTCAGAAATAGAGAAATTTCAAATCTGTAGCAATTTGGAAATTGTACCATATTTGAGGCTTGAGAGTTGGGATAGTCTATAAAATCTTAAAGAGATCTAAGACACAATAACTGTGCAGGGCAGGGACTTGAAAAAGCTCATCTGAATAATACTGAGAAGCAGAAAGCAGATGTACCTTAAGACCCAGAAATACTTCACCACCAACATAGGGATTTAGTCCAGAGTAGAAAAACCCCCTCCCACAGCAGCATGCTATGAGTGGAGAGAGAGTCACCCAGGAGGAATCACGGCTCTATATCTGAGTCATCTGCAGATCATGGAGCCCAGATTTATATGATATATGCAATACAGAAACATCAGACTGAAAATATAATATAAAAACTGGTCCTAAACTACTAAAACCCTTCATGACTGGGAAGGAAAAAAGTTTCATATAACTGAGAATAAGCAAGAAGGTGAATGATGAAATGGAATCTATAAATTAAGAAAAGGACATCATTGGGGCACCTGGGTGGCTCAGTCGGTTAAGTATCCAACTTCGGCTCAGGTCATGATCTCACGGTTCGTGGGTTCAAGCCCCGAGTAAGGCTCCGTGCTCACAGTTAGCTCAGAGCCTGGAGCCTGTCTTCGGATTCTGTATCTCCCTCTCTCTCTGACCCTCCCCTGCTCATGCTGTCTCTCTCTCTCTCTCAAAAACAGATAAAACATTTAAAAACTTAAAAGAAAAAAAGAAGGGGCACCTGGGTGGCTCAGTCGGTTGAGCTTCCGACTTCGGCTCAGGTCATGATCTCGCAGTTTGTGGGTTCAAGCCCTGCATCAGGCTCTGTGCTGACAGCTAGCTCAGAGCCTGGAGCCTGTTTTCAGATTCTGTGTCTCCCTCTCTCTCTGACCCTCCCTTGCTCACGCTCTCTCTCTCTCTCTCAAAACTAAATAAAACATTAAAAATTAAAAAAAAAATAAAAAAAAAGGACATCATTTTAGAACAAGGTTGATTTGGAAAAAGAGAGAGAGAGAGAGAGAGAGAGAGAGAGAAATGTCCAGGGTTTAAGAAAGATGTTTCCTTACCTAGAAAAGACACGCCAAAGCCAGCAGGGTATTATAAATAGACCTACTCATAGATACAGGAAAAGATGTAATTTTCTTGAATCCGGGAAATATTTTGCTATTATCTCTTTCCTCAGTCTTCTCAGCTCTTGCAAATTTTATTGAAATACACTGGTGCTAATCCTATTTGTGTTTCAAATTTTCCTTCATAAACTGTATTCTGGGTGATAGCCAATAGCCACGATTTTATCTTCTAATTGACTATTCCAATGTATTTAACCCTCTTTTTAAAAATTTTATTTACTTATTTATTTTTAGGTGATTTCTACATACAATGTAAGGCTTGAACCCATGACCTCGAGATCAAGAGTCTCACGTCATGAGGGAGTATGAGGCAGGCCGAGGGGCAAAGCACAAGCTAGTCCCCTGCCCTCCCTGGTAGAATATGTATGATTTCCTTGGACATTCCTGGCTACCCAAGAACAAAGGAAAGGGGTTTAAGTGATTGCCACAGTGATGTGGGAAACTAAGGCAAATGAAAAACTAAATTCCCATACTACCTATAGCCCATTGCAAGTCCTTGAAATGGGCAGAGTGACCTCCCTCTAGGAGCTCAGCTGCCTCAATGATGACACTTTGCTAGAGGCAAAAGAGAACCTTGGCTTGACATTATCCCAACCTCGAGGATTGTGATGTCTACTTCCTTTATCTCAACTGCCCCAAGATATTTACTGGCAATCATACTCCAAGCTTATGCCCCCACCTGCCATATATGTTTGAAGGGTCTCATGACTGGGGTTTTACTAAACAGTAATAAGTGGCATTTCCCTAGCAACAGCTACCCCCTCAATGTCCTAGAAACCTTGTTTCCAAAATATCTTAGAGACTTACTCTATCCCTGACTCCCTCCCAACCTGAGGGTATATAATGAGGTATCTGTCACAACCCCATGCAGCTCTTCCTGCCTAGGGGTCCTGTCTCTGTGCTTTAATAAAGTCACCTTTCTGCACCAAAAACATCTTTAAGAATTCTTTCTTGGCCTTCGGCTCCACACCACCCCACCAGCACCACAAAACTTCATCACCATGCTCTTCCAACTGAGCCAGCCAGTCATCCCTATTTAGCTTAACACTTTAACTGCATTACTTACTATATTTTTAATAATTCATTACTATATATTTTTATTTTTTCCAATTCAAGAATAGAACAAAAGAAAAACATTTTAAGGTATGCAGAGACTAAAAAAGATTTGCTGGTAAAGACCTTTGCTGAATCAACTACTAAGGGATGTACTTCAACAGAAAGAAATTAAACCCAAAGGAAGGCATGACAAGAAACAATAGTGAGCAAAGGAATTAAGAAAATAAAAATAAATGGAAGCTAGGTAAGGGCAAGGAACTGTTTCACTAACAATGAGTCACCAGAACCAAGAAAAGTGCTAGGTAGCATATAAGGTAGTGTAAACATTTGTTGTTAAATTAAAATAAGTATTGAACTACACACATAAGTAAATTTTTAGGGTTTAAAAGCAAGGTGCAATCATAATAACACAAAAGATGGAAGGTTTGGAGAGAAGTTAAAGTACTCAGATTCCCATAATCTTAAAGGACAGAATTATTGGTCACCTTTAGGCTTTTTTGAAACATAATAAGGTTGTGTGAACTAAGATATTTGAAATATGTAGAGAAAGCCATTAAAATGAAGGAAATAGTACGTATAACTTTGAAACAAGAAGAAGAAACAAAGGAGATGAAGAAACTCCATTAATTCAGAAATTTCAGAAAAAAAGGGGGAAAAGAGTCAATAAATAGATGAAAATAAAAGTATTAAAAGTCTAGTCTACATATATCAGTATTCATAATAAATAGAAAATGGTCAGTGTGGTCAATTATATTTCAATGAAAAAGAAAAGAAAAAAAATGGGTCAGTGTATGGGTAAGGAGGAATGTTTTAGGAGGATTTTCTTGGATAAGTAGTTCTGATATTCCCAATTCTGTGTGTGTGTGTGTGTGTGTGTGTGTGAGAGAGAGAGAGAGAGAGAGAGAGAGAGTAAGAGAGAGAGAGAGAGAGGGAGAGAGAGAGATTCCCTTTTACCTAAAGAGATGTGGATTCAACAGAACACAAAGATTTATTAATCTTTGAAAAGATTAATGAAATAAATTTCTGGAAAGATGGATTAAAGGAAAAAAGGATGAGCCAAAAAATATTACAAAGGAGAAAAGAATATAACTACAGATAGTTAAAGCCATAATTTAAAATATAAGGAAATTCTACAACCAACTTCATGCCAATAATTTTGTATTCTTAGATGAAAAAATATCAATATCAATTGGGAAAAATCTCAATTTACTTTTGAGATTAGTATAAGCCTGATATTTAAAGCAAAATTAAACGTTGACTTTCCTTAGGTGTAAAAATTCTAAATAAAATATTATCAAATGTAATTCAGAAATGTTAATTAAAAAATCATGACCAAGTATGTTTTCCAAATAATGCAAGGATGATTCTAAATGAGAAAATCATTTTTCTAAGATACTACATGGATGAATTAAGATGGAAAAATCCTATGACCTTGTAGATGTTCACTATATAGAATTCAATAAAATTACTCCTTTGTCGCTAAGAAACAAAAACATCTTAATCAACTAGGAACAGAAACACTTAGAGTAAACATTGCATTTAATGGTGAAACTTTAGAAGCATTCCTAATAAAGTCAGGAAGGATTCTTTGAGGTACTAATTAGACCAAAAAAAAAAAAAAAAAAAAAAGTAAGAAAACTGGACTTAATGATGAAATAAAGGGGCATTTCCTTTTCTCAATAGGTCTATGAATGGGCAGCCCACACTCAATTCATATACAGACTTTCTATTGATGGCAAGGGGATTAGTGTGAGGTTTAAGTACAAAGCAAGCAATTGAGATCTACCCTTTGTTTAAATGATTTCCTATGAAAGATGTAGAAGAGGGGCTGGAGCTCTGTCATCCTGTTTGAGAGCTAAACCTTCAGGTTTAAAACCTTATGAACTCTTTGGGTGATCAAACTTGTTGCACTTATAAGTCAGGCAGGGTAACTAAATCCTAAACATAAAAGTTTTTCAATTTTAAAAGCTTTCTTATGGTCATTAAACATTTCAGACAAATACTCATTATGAACTAATTGGTAGCAAATGTTCATTTGAAAACTTAAGCTGGCTTTGAGTTATAGTGGTTGGGTTTTGAGACTTAAAAACCAAAATAATGAGAAAAATTGTGAGCATCTTTCCATGCCTAAAAATTTCAATTAGCAAAATCCCTTGTCTTTTAGATGCTAACTCTGAATAAAGTGAGCCTTCTAGTCCCAGAGTTAGGGAAGCCTCTCTAAATTTGTTATATCACAAAGATAATTTCTTCTGATGTGTCTCCTCCTTTTTCCCAATGTCATTCTCTAGATCTACTGAGACATGTTTGTGAAATTCTCCTTAAGTTTTGAAATCCTGAGGATTAGAAACAGGCATTTTTTACAATGCCTACCCATTCTTAGGATTCTTTTACTTTTTCCTGTTCTATAGAAACAAAATTTATGGAGCATCATGGTATGGATTAATCTAAGTATCTCAGTAATTTTCTTCTTACCTACTAATACCAAACAACTCAGGCTTATTGATTTTTTTTGTTTCATTGATTCTATATTTGTTGTTCTTGCATAATAATGGTCTCACCTTATATCATGCGGGAGGGGTGAAGAAATACCAGGGCCAAAATTGTCTGATCATATATATATATATATATATACATTGTTTTTTTTTTTATATACCTATACAGCGTTTCCTGTTTGCTACTTGCATACTTTTTTCTCCAAGCCTGTTTGCTATGTATGCTATGATCACTTCCTTTAAATCTTGGCTTAAAACACATCTTCATAAAAGGTGTCTTTTATTAGCTTTACTTAAGCTGAATACAACTCTATAGTCTTCCATTTAAAATCTAATTTATGCATTCTGATTTTGAAATCATTGCCATATCCATTGATCGAATACATTTTACTTCTGTACGTTATACCCCAAGCTTAATGTATGAATTATGTTTTTTTCTTTCCCTCTTTTATTCTTTTCTTACTTTTTTTATTCCTTCCTTCCTTCCTCTTTTTGTGTCCCTCCTTCTTTTTCTCCTTTCCATAGTGTTTTAAATCTAGAACTGCAGTGCAGGTTCTCTAGAAACATCTGTCCAACTACAAATCTAATTTGTATTTGAGGATATTATAAAATTGATTCAATTACGTATGAAAGTTGGTCATAAATTATCCAGAGGCAACACAAGAAAAAGAAAAGAGTTTCTAACTGGTCTATTTCACAGTTTTGTTTTAATATGTATGTGTTTGTATCGAGGTGAACAGTATAGCATACTGGTTAAATCACAGACTGATGCCATGTCATGAGTGTTCAAGGGCCAACACAGCAACTTACTGGATGACTCCAGCTTAGTCACATCACTTCTCATCCACTCAGGTTTTCTGTTTGTAAAATGAAAGTAGTCCTAGAATTATAGCATCCACCTCAAAAGAGTACTGTGTGGGGCTCCTGGGTGGCTCAGTCGGTTAAGCGTCTGACTTCAGCTCAGGTCATGATCTCACAGTTTGTGGGTTCGAGCCCCACATTGGGCTCTGTGCTGACAGCTCAGAGCCTGGAGCCTGCTTTGGATTTTGTGTCTCTTTCTCTCTCTGCCCCTCCCCAGTTCATGCTCTGTGTCTCTCTGTTTCTCAAAAATAAATGTAAAAAAAATTAAAAAAAAAAAAGAGTACTGTGATGATTAAACAAATTAGTATATGTAGAGTACCCAACATAAATGCTATACACATTTGAACTATCACAGCTTCAAAGCCCTTTATCCACATACCCAAACTAAAAAAAAAAACCCTGACACAAAATGATCTTTCATGACTGATTTGCAAGCACTGAACTTAACTATCATGAGACCATTTGTGGTCCTTCCTTATCCTTCTCAGTGTAACTATACTTACATTATTATACAGAAATATTAAGGTGCTTGATTCAGACCCTACAGGGGGATGCAATATTAAATTCAGTATATAAAACATACTACCATTCTAAACTCAGAGAAACTTACATTTGAAACATATCTCATTCCAAAAGTTTTGTTTAAAGAACTATATATTATTAGTTTTTCAACATTTCTGCCCTGATATAATATCCATTCAAATTATGAACTTATCCTTTGCAAACTGTATTTGATGTATGAATTTGGAGTAAATGATTATTTCTATTTCTGAATGTATGCCACTCCAGAGGACCCTTCTTACATTCTCATCCATGACTTCTTCCTTCCCTTTCCTGTTCACTTTATTTTATGCTCCTCCTTTTGTCCTATATCAATTAGAACTTGCAATCAGAGAGGACTCATGGAAAACCTGACTAAGGTAGCTTGGATATGAGTTTTTATTTGTATGCTATGCTGAGAAATTGTAATTGGGAAAACAGAGTCAGTGGCTCCATATTGATAGTATCTTAAGCATCATGGGAAGAGCCAACCCCAGCAGATTTCCAATGACCTCTCATTCATCTGAACTATATCATGGGCTCCCTTGTAGCTGCAAGAAAGGTCAGGAAACCTGGTTTCATTTTCTACAAATGTGAAAGCAGAGGCCACAAAGAATAAGGGGATTGGAATGGACATTAAGTTAGCCAACCTACAGCATCTATCACTCTGTCCAGGCCCACCGTGACAGATGGTGGAGGAAACAAGTTAGAAGATATTGGCATCATCAGTTCTTCAGGATGAAGGAAATGTTTCAATTTCTTTGTTTCCCTATCACAATGTGACCACATTAGTCTCTCTGGCTGCCTCCATTGAATGAAGACTTGCATCTTTTAACTACCCCCTCCAATCAAATCTCCAAGCTGTTAACCTTGTGACATTTTGTTACACCTTCCTCCATGTACCATGCTAGATGCAGAACTCTCTTCCATCTTTAACACATGGATTTAAGCAATGTATATGAATATCCATGATTCTGTGAGAGTATCTGGAGATGTTTATATACAAGCATGAAGAATGAGTAAGGCTGTGGATGTATGAATAAGCCTCTGATTGCTTGTATTCACTCCTTCACTGAGTCTCGGATGGAGTATGTATTCTTACCAAGTAAAAATGAAAAATAATATTCCTCATCTCCATAATCTCATCTCCTCCCTCTTTATAAGCTTTTCTCTGGGAAACTTCCATTTCTAACCAGGTACTCTTCTTTTCCTTCCCTGATCCTTCTTTGGTGTTGATGTCTCCTCAGCAACAAGTAAAAACTTATAAGAGCAACCACTGAGTTTGGAAATGCTGTGAATCCATAAAATATTTCCTCTAACATTTTTCCTTAAACTAGAAATCCACAGTTTATAAGCATATTACCAAACCCCACCATAGCTTTTCTACTCCACTTATTTTACAACTATTTCATCTATTCTTCCAACAAGCCTACTTTAAAGACTAGTTGCTTTCATTGATTGACCACAAAAAGTCATAAATTTTATGCTAGACGGTTACAGAACATTAAGAAACTATCAGCATATATAAACTATCTAATTTTCTTCGTGTGATTATTTTTCCATGGTACTTTTCTGTGGTGGATTTAACCTCTATTGTGTTGATCAATTATTTTTCTTTTCCCTGAGATTTTTTTCCCTTTCCTCTTTGTTAGGCCAAATAGTTTGTCATGACAAATTCTTCTCCCTTGTTACTTTTGGTGTTTATTTTTCTTATCTGATCCTAGCTATCCCCATAAAAACACCATTATAACATCTTTCTATAGTCATAATTAGCCATTCATATCCATCTTCATTCTTTATTTTATAACAAGTACAAAATCTATAATTTGACCTCTATTTTTTTGCCCCTGTAGCTACAAACCACCATTCAAACATCTCTTCTAAGGAAATTAAGTTAAGGCACCCTTTCAACATTACAATAAATTCTATTCATGAATATTCAGTAGTCACCATTATTTACCTTTCTTAGAATATTCTAACACCTCACTGAATCATGAAAGCAAAAAGGATTCCCCTGAGGCTGCCGAGGCCATGTTCTTATCTCTGGAATTAAACTATCCCAATGATTAATTCTCATCTCTTAATATATAATAAAGAAATGAACTCATATTCAGTTCCTATTTTTGTCTTAAAATTCTGAGACTCTGGAAGGATGTGGCAGTGATGAGTGTGATGTACTCTTACAGCTTTTGATGTTAGGATGTTGAAACTGGAACACTGAACAATAAGCACATGATTCTGATGTAATACAAAAAGCCTTCTAGGTTTCCTAAAACTGAGTGTTATTAGTGATAACATCACTTCCTTTCTGTAAATAACATCAACAATAGCTGAAAGCTAGGTTATTTTATTGAGTCAATCAACCAAGACAATTGATTTATAGAAACTCATTGTTTTATTCATTTCATTAGAGGTTTACATTTTCTACCAGTTTTCCTCAGTTGATTGGTTTTGTTTCCTCTGATACCACCAATGGTAAACACCACCTATGTACATAAAATTATGTTATACAAAGAGATTACGTCCTGCAGTCATCACAAAGGGTAAAAATCTCAGAGATTTTTGCAAACCTGTTATAAGAAAATCATATTGAAGACTGCTTTGCTGTCTCTTAAATCCATCTCATCCTGCTTTCTTCCAATATTGAAAGGATGTCTACTTTTGTTTTGCTTTGTTTTAGCTGAGTATCTGATACATAGGTTACTTGCACTTTAAGGCCAAGGGCCATGATGTACAAAAATTATAAAAATAACTTATAACACTGGAATTCCTTAGCATGCAGATTCTCAGTTAACAGAACTATGTAAAACCAAAACTGAATGGGAGATCAGCAAAACCATTTATATCCCCTGCTGTTTATTACTGGACATCTGTACATATTTTTATGAACAAAATGTCAGGCAGAATAGCTTACACTATTTAAATCGTAAGAATAATAACATATTATATTATATATATTATATTAAATATATTATATATATTATATTATATATAATATATTATTATTACTATTATTATTTTGGCTGAGAGCATATAACCTAATTCAAATAAGTTAAATGCACATATAGTATATTTTCACCAGATTTCGTTGAAACTGCCTATGCTAAAGACACCAATAGATTGTTTTCAGTTTCTGGAACTCACCACTACAGTTGATAATACCACTTTCTCTTTCTATTAACCCTATCCTTCCTTGGTTTCTAGAATATCATTCTTTTCTGATTCTTCTACCACATCTGTGTTAATACTTATACTGAGTCATACTTATACTTTCTTTACCTGAAATCAAGTCTTAAATACTGTTTCCTTGATTCTTTTCTCCTTTACTTCTCTTACTTGCTCAGTGTCAGTTACCATCTTGATTAACCTGATTCCCAGATGTATAATCTTTAACCTAAGCTTCTGACTCATATGTCTTATTGTTCACTTATATGTCCATAGGCATCTTAAAATCAAGCTCACGATCTTTTCTCAAACTTTTTTCTACAACATCCTTTTTTCTATTAACAGCTACATAGTTTTATCAATTTCTAAATCTGGAAAATTCAGTCACTTTAGCTTCCTTTTATGTCATCAAACCCTGTATAAAATTAGTCTCTACATTCTGTCAATGCCACTTCGTGAATATTTCTAAAATCTGCTCCCTCTCCATGGCTACTGCGGTAGTTCAAATCAACATTATTTCTTTCTTGGATTAGGACAAGAGACTCCTCACTGGTCTTCTGGTACTGATTCTGTTCTCAGAATGCTAGAGGCAATAATGCCACCAGGATAATCTTTTGAAATTGTTTAATATGATACAATTGCCATGGATTGAATTGTGTTTCCCCAGAAATCATATGTTGAAGTTCTAACCCTCAGTACCTCAGAGGATAAATTTATTTGGAAATAGGGTCACTGCAGATATGACTAGTTAAGATGAGGGCATAGTAGGGTAGGCTACTAATCCATTATTATTGGTGTTCTTATAAAAAGGAGAAATTTGGACAGAGACATGTATACAGAGAGAACACCAGGCGAACATGAAGGCAGAGATTGAGGTGACACATCTACAGTCAAGGAATGCCAAAATTGCTAGCAAACCACCAAAAACTATTGTTCTCACAGTCCTCAGAAGAAACCAACACTGTTAACACCACAATCTCAGATTTGTAGCCTCCAAAACTCTCAGACAATATATTTCTGTTGCTTAATCCAGCCAATTCATAGTACTTTGTTAGGACAGATCTGGCAAACTAATACCAACAATCATATAATGTTTCTATACTTTAGATTTTTAAATTGTCCAATGGTACCCACTGTCAGTGGTATCAAACATAGATATCTTGCCATTATATATAATACCTAATATGATCTTGGCTGAATTTACTCCTTTACTTTTGCTTCTCATTGCTTTCCTATTTACTACACTTCATTTCTCCCATTATGACATGCTCTTGTGTACTTTTATGCATGATGGTTCCTCTGCCTGATACTTTTCCACCATCATTCGTAGTATATTCACTACACAATCATTCACTGTACATCATTCACTACACATCTATGGCATCTCATTATTTGTGAATTACTTCAAGGAAGAATTAGACTTCCATTTTCACTATTTCTTGGGATATTTCTCCACTATTCTTTTGTAGTGCTTACCAGGACACTTTTCAACCTCTCTACCCACCCCTCCTCCCCCCTACATTGAATTCTTTAAAGAAAAGATTTTGATGCATTCATCTGGTACAGCAGAAACTAAACAAATATTTTGAAGAGATACATGAGCCCAGATCTTCTCCAACCTTCTCTCTACTCATTAAGAGACCCTTTCTCTTTCTCATCAGGGTGCCTAGATATGCTAAGCATCCATTTTTAATCATTCTACTTTTTTGTTTATTATTTTATTCTAATCAGATGATATGTTTTCTTCAAAGTTGGTATTTATTTACAAGCTGAGGAAAGAACATGTTATAAACATAGTTTTAAAGTCCTACTGGCCAGGATTCATAAGTTTTTTTAAACATTCAATGGAGTAAATCATTAGACAAGAGAATCAAGTAAAATGGTTTTACTCTATCAAATGTCTTTCCAGCTCAGACTTTTGGTTTAGAGCCTAATACCAAACTCACAGCAATGGGCAATACTTGAAGTTTAAAATAAAATTCAGTGGAGCACCTGGGTGGCTGAGTTGGCTAAGCATCCAACTTCAGCTCAGGTTGTGATCTCGTGATTCTTAGGTTGGAGTCTTGTGTTGGGCTCTGTGCTGATAGCTTGGAGCCTTAAGCTCCTTCGGATTCTTTGTCTCCCTCTCTCTTGGCCCCTCCCCTGCTCACACTCTCTCTCTCAAAAATAAATAAACATTAAAATTTTTTTAAATCAAATTCAATAACCACACAATATTCTTGGCTAGAAGTATACTGCTATAGAAAAAATATTGTCAAATGGAGGGAGAAAGAGAGACAAATTATCCAATACAACATTATGTTTAATACTTGTTGGCAAATATTTGCTTTAGCAAATATAAGTGTGGCAGTTAATAGATAGAATTCTGGATTGGATAATATTTTTCCTCAGAAAGAAACTTAATATAATTTCACTTGCTAATTTTTTGTATTAAATATCTCAACAGATTATGTTGGATTTCAACATTCCACTCAGTGTTCAGTCTGGATCACAGGATTTTAAGTCAAAAAGGAGAACATAGTTATCTAGTTAAAATCTTCATTTTTAGATTTAATTGTAAAGCTCAAGTAGGGATAATAAAATGTCCAAGTTTAGGTGGATGGGGAAAGACTAGAACTCAGATCTTCTGACTTCTTGTAAAGTGTTCTTTCTATTCTACTATATTGTGTTTATTGAAAGGAAAATCCAATAACAGCAAGACTTAAGAATGAATACTCTATCCTTGTGTTACACAAAGGGTGCCAGTATACCAGAGACCATTTATTTTACACAAAAATGTAGGTCCCATATCATATATTTCTGTAATCTAAAATTATATTATCCATAATAAACAGCAAACAGGGAATTGAGAAATATGTTTTGGTTGACTCATGTCTCTTTAAAGGTTATTTAAAGTAGTTCGAACTATCATGCTTTCCTCCCAATTAAAATTCATATAGAAAGTAGACACTGTAAAATCATATCACTGCCTGTCCTTGAATAAAACAGTCATTGTGGAATATAAACATGTGAACGACTCACTAAAATGTAATGCATGAAAGTTCAGAGAGCTGCATTACTGCAAGATCCAAAGATTATTGCCATTTTCTGTTTCTCTGTTGCTTATAATCTCAAATATGAACTCATTTACTCTTAATATTTTGTTGAGGACAGGCACATTTGTATTGCCTGCATCTGTAAGATTACTTCACCTATAGGAAATGATCAATAAATATTTGTGTAGCTTAAAAGGTTAACACTGAGGACAACACATCAGATCTTTTTTAGATTCAGACAAAGAATAAATTACAAACACATTATTAAATAAAAGCTGTTGGCAATTAGTGGCAAAGACCTCTCTGCCAGTGATTGTACACTTTGGCTCTCTAGAGTAATAATGCATACCAATTATTATATGTGGTGTATCAGTTCCAAGAAAGATGTGTTTCAATTTCCCCACTATAGTTCACGCTATGGCCTGCCAAATAATTCACCAAAGCTGAGTTTGCTTTTTGTTATCTGATTAACATAATTCCCATAGACAATTTCATAAATAAATATTCAAAACAGTATTGTAGTTGAAGTTAGGACTCCTAGACTCTGGTTCCAACTATGTCACCAACAAACTACATAACCATAACAAGTTTATTGAACAATCCATACCCTGTGCAGCACAATCATTACAATTTGTTTCCAACCTCTGCCTAGATCTCTATTTCGCAATGATTAATGATATTTTGATCAGACCTTTTGACTTCCTAGGTTTTTATGTGATACGAAGAGTCTTATTTTGGCCACTAAGACTCATTTTTATATTACAAAATTTCATCCAACCACTTTATTTTTTTAATGTTTTTTTCTTTTGAGAGAGAAAGAGCTCAAAGGGGCAGAGAGAGAGAGAGAGAGGGAGAGAGGGAGACAGAGGATCCCAAGCAGGCTGCATGCTGAGAGTGCAGAGCCCCATGTGGGGTTCAAACTCATGAAACCCTGAGATCATGACCTGAGCTGACATAGGACCCTTATCCTACTGTGCCACCCAGGCACCCCTTACCCAATCTACTTTAAATGTCAACTTTCCTCTTCCATCCAAATAAAAATCTCTATTTGCCTTCCAGCTTCAAGCCTAGATCCACACTACAGAGGAAAGGAGCAAGCTATGATCCTTTACTCTTTTCTTTTTAAAAAAAGTTTAATATTTATTTATTCTTGAGAGAGAAAGCGTGAGCAGAGGAGGGGCAGAAGAGAGGGAGACACAGAATCTGAAGCAGGCTCCAGGCTCTGAGCTGTCAGCACAGAGCCTGACACGGGGCTCAAACCCACGAACTGTGAGATTATGGCCTGAGCCAAAGTCAGAGTCAGATGCTTAACCGACTGAGCCACCCAGGAGCCCCTGATCCTTTGCTTTTTTACTCTTTCTAGATCTTTCATTCTGTTTCCAGCTCACTCTCCTGCCTCTAGATACCCCTTTCTTCACTGGTATTCTGGGGAAGGAAAAGAATGCTGAAAACAAAAGCAAAAACAAAAAAACCAAAAGTCTTCTATCTTTACCTTCTTGATGGGCAGCCATAGGTGACTCCTATGGCCAGGCACCCAAATTCACCCTCTTTTGTGGGATATACTTGTGGATTCTTTAGAGGCCTTTACAGAAAAAGTCCATACTATTTACCCACTGATGTCCTTTCTGGGTGACTATATCTGTCACATTTTGCTAGGTCTTACGGTGTCAACAAAAAATCTCATTTCTTAGTGGCTTACAATAATCACAGCTTCTATCTAAATTACATGCTGTCTGCTGGTTAACATCACTTCTTTGTTATTCTGGGACTCATAAGGAGGAAGTGGCCCTTTTTGGGACCTGTTGCTGCCATTATAGAACACAAGATGAGTCTTAAAGTTTTAGTTGAGAAGTGTTGTATGCCATTTCTGTTCCCATTCCATTAGCAAAATGAGTCACATAGAGAAGCCTGGAGGTGACAGGGCAGGAAGTATGATCCTCCCATAGTTAGGAAAAGAAATGTGCTTAATAAAACAACCTTCTACGATTACTCCTTATACTCTGACCCCATATATCTTCACTTCCAGGAAACACACTCCATAGCCTCCAACTGTTGACTGAGGTAATTTCACACTGTCATGCCATGCTCTTATCATGTCATGGCTCCAACATGGCTACCTCTCACTACATGTACTTACACCCTGATATCTGTTCACATCTACTTGGCCCCTTGAATCTGTTCATGACATCTACTTGGCTCTGGAGTCATACACTATTTTCACGCCAAGTAACGGGAATGCATACTGTTTTTTTCTGATGCTATCTCTTCTCACCTTATTATTAGCAGCTGCTTTACCCTGATTCACAGAGTTAAAATTGCCCAGGAATAAGCAGGAATGAGGATATGTATTCTTTCTGCCCTCGAACTCAACTGTCAATTTCTCCAAAATGCTTTCTTATAGTGATCTACTCTGGTACATCAGGAGGATGTACTCAGCAAACATGCAACTAGGGAATGAGATTCCCTTGTTGAGGAAACTCTCAGTTTACTATTAGGGATTCTCCTGAATCTTCTTGTGTAAGGGAGCAACCACTCTCTTTTCCTTAAAAAAGAGACAAGGTGGAATGTTACACTTCCCAAAGCTAAAAACTCATGAAATACATAAATTCAATCTTCATTAAGCTCCAGTCTTCTGCTTATATAGGCTGAGAGTCATCTTAAGTATGAGAGTTGAAGGACCCCATTGGCCACCTCTTCTTTACTCCTGGAAATACTGTCTGGCATCTTCTTGAAATCCCTTAGAATACAGAGATTCCTAATGCCTACTATCCATAACTTTGGGAATTTAGCTGAAATCCAGAGATAAACACATATACCCTTCAAATATCCTTTTTACATAACCATAGACAAGTAAATTAATCTATACAGAACTTAAACTTTCTCATGTGGGAAGGAGCACTGTTAACTGTAGAAACTCTTAGTACCAAAACCAATAGGAAAAGTAGGGAGACACTTAACAGAAGGTAGGACACTCTGATCCTAGACTTATTTGCATACTAGTAACTAAGGACAGAACTTTTTCATAAAGCACAAAACACATTAAACCACTGAACTTTTGCCTTCATTGTAGAATAGCATTTCTAACAAAATGAAACACACTTCCAACTGCACCAATCAAACATGTGGGTCCCTGTTAGGCCAATTTTAAAGCACTTCCAATTCTGTGAAAACCATAACACTTATACTTCAGAATTTTCCATCCTCAACTACTCCTTTCACGTCATAAGAAGTCTACTCCATTTAAAATAAAGAAAAGATTTTAAATTAAGTCACAAAAGATTCAGAGAACTCTAAATTCAGTCCAGTTCTTTGAAACCACAACTGATGAAAAAAAAAAGTTCTTTTGCCAACTTCGGTTAGTGTTACATTCTTAATTTTATTTAAATGTAGGTATTTTGTAATTTCCGTTTCCTTTCTTTAAAACAAAAAATCCTGTCTGAGGGGGATTATGGACATAAAGCTTCAGAAATTAAACGTATCCTGTAGAAGCCAGTTTGTTACTAGCTTGGTTACTCTTTATGAAGAACTCAAGGCACATATGATCTGATACAGACACTCTGGGGCTATCATCTATCAACAGGTTGTGTGCATAACACATAACTTTAAAAAGTTGACACCTTACACATTAGGAAGGCAATATGAAAGAAACGAATCAAATTTACATTAGAAATGCATATAAAAATGTTTAGTCTATTTCATGTACTGGTAATCTTATTTTAGGTTTTACAGGGGATTCTTTTCTCCTTTTGAGACAAAATATTACAGTAAACTCACCTCTCAGTAATTAAACATTTGTTAATTTGAACACGCCCCTGTGGTACCTTCTATACCACGTGTAGTTCTCTTTAAAGTATCAGTCAGTGTTCTAACTCATCCATGATAGTCTCTGAGAAATACAGACTACTCCACAAGACTCAGTAGTTTCTCTTAAGGAATTTTTAGGCAGAATTGATCCCTGTTAGGAAGTGATGCATGATGTCACTTTTGTTACCGTGAAAGATGGTCCCTTGACTAAGGGTATTAATTTTCTGAAAATATGATGCTGTTTCAATTGAAAAATTGGCAAACTATTAAAAAACAAGTTGAGGGGAGCCGTTTAAGAAGTTGAAAAGTAATTGCAAACAACATTGGATAATTGTAATCTTCAGTAGTTTTGTATCAGTTAAATTTTTGTGCTCTTTTCCATGTGTACATACTGGTTCTATTTTTCCCCAATAAAACTTTTATTTAAAAAAGTTAAGTATCATGGGGTACCTGGGTAGCTCAGTTGGTTAAGCATCCAACTTCAGCTTAGGTCATGATGTCACGATTCGTGAGCTCAAGCCCCGCGTCAGGCTCTGTGCTGACAACTCAGAGCCTGGAGCCTGCTTTGAATTCTGTGTCTCCCTCTCTCTGTTCCTCTCCCACTCATGCTCCATCTCTCTCTCAAAAATAAATACATATTTTTTAAAAAAGTTAATTAACTTCCTCTACTTGCTGTCTGCATTTAATATTTCATAGTTTAAAAACGGTAATAACAGGAGGAGGTACTGATCAAATTGACACAGGAGCTTCAGAAGGTGAGAAGGCACTAAGACCACCAAAAGAGTCCTACATCCTCCTCATCTGCTTATACAGTTTCCCTGGGGGTAAGGGAGAGGGGTAATTGGTATAAAGACTCTGCTTGTCTTCTTTCCAGAAGTAATAAAAAATTATGTTGGTAGCTGCAAGGTGATAAAATTAAATGAATAGAATTAAAAGACCAAAATTAATGGATTTTTATCCTTTGCTACCTTGAAAGAGAAAATGATTTCCTGGATAAAATAGAGAAGCAGCCTATGCAAGAAACGAAAGGGAAGAAGTTTTGAGAAAGCAAAGGTAGACTAAAACATCAAGTACAATGGAAGAATATTATACAAATAGAAGAAGGGAAGAAGGAAATCTGATCCACTGAAGAAATCCTCTGGAAGAGATGTGTAATTTCTGGAAAGAAAGCAATTAGCCCCATTTCTGTGAAAAGACAGAAGGGCTTTCTAGAATTAGGACACATGAAGAACTTAGCTGCTGATGTACAAAGAAGAAATAAAAGAATGGAGATAGCCATTTGTACAATCACAGGGATGATCATAGTTGTTTCCTCTTCTTGAAATGAAAACCATCATCTCCATTCAGAGTCCACTGACGCTTGCAATTTACTGGCCCAGCACCTTACCTGGAACAAAGATCAGCCAATTAATGTAGTTTGAAGATAAATAAGTAAATGAATGAATCCTCTGGCTCATCATCACTTATTTATAATGCCGAATAGGGATAAATGACATAAACAGAAGAAATTTAGGAAACAGCTCTAGGAATGAGAGACACAATTGTAGACAGAAAAAAGATTGGAAAAATATTGGTTAGCTAAATAAAGAAAGGTCCAGAACAGTATCTGGTTGCTACACCAGGGATTATTCTGCCAGACTGATGAACACCTGGCTATAGAATATATTATGCAGAATCATCTGGAAGTCTGCCAGGTTTAAAATCAAAGTCTGGGGGAATGGAGAACACTGTTAGATAAAGCTATAAAATTGGATATAATGGAGGACATCAGCCATTATAATAAAACATGTTATGCATTTGGTACAGGCAAAAGAGTCCATAGTAAAAATTACTAAAAAGGTCAAGTAGTCTACTGTATATTCAAAGCCCAGAACATTAACAACACTTAGAGTATAACTCAAGATAGAAAACCATCAATATTTATCATTTGAAACATGATCATAACAATGAAAAGTTTTCCATAACAATGAAAAGTTTGTTCTAGTAAAGCCTTAGAAAATGTAGATGAACTTGACATGTTATGAAGATATAAGCTTGTGTATAACTCTTCAAGTCTACTTTTGATAGCATGAAGGAAACATTTCAGTGAAGTTAAGAGAAGAGAGAGAACAAGGTAAAGAGAAGAGAGAGAATGTTCTATAGCCTACTTACTGAAAGAAGGTCATGTTCTTTCTCTTAGAACTAGAGTGAGCTTGGATTCTGGAATTGTGCCTAGAGATGGCCCCAAGCAAGGAGTCCAGGTCTAGTCACACCAGGAACAGTGTTTACCTAAGGAATAAATGGCTTTGTGACTGGAGGAAAACCTGGATCTTAGTTGAAAGGATAACAGTATTAAATGACAGATTTAAAGATCAAGACAAGGCAGAAAATAGGAGTGGTTAGAAGCTGGAAGGATTAAATGTAAGCTGGTATGTTATGGAAAAGTTTGCGACAAGCAATTCACAATTAAAGCAATAGACAGAGGGTAGGATCGTGTTTGGATTACCCTCACAGGGGGTGTTTAGTGTATGAGAGGTGGGTGTGGACAGGAATATTAACAGGTGGCAGAGGCAGCAGCTTAAAAGAATCAGGGAATATAGACCTAGAAAAGAAGACAAATATAATGGAGTGGGAAATTTTCAGCTCCCCTGCAACCTGCTAAGTCTCATTTTGTCACAAGAAAAGGTGTTTTGACATCATCATGTAAAGCTTAGATTTTAGAATCAAATAGGTTTAACTCAAACCTGGCTCTGCAGGGCTCTGTGATGTTGGGTAAGAAACTAATCTTTACATTGACTTCAAATGTCTCACCTGTAAAATGGGAATTATACTGGTAACTGCATCTCTGTGATATTAGGAAGCTTAAATAAGAGGACAAATGTAGAGTTGTACCAAGTACACAGTAATCCCTATATAAATGCTACTTTACTTTTATTATTAAAATTTAGCTGAAAGTAAGGTAGCTGATAAATTTTTTCTTTGCCTTGAAAAAATTTTTTTTTCCTACCAGAAGTCCATCAACCTGATTCTTAAAAAAAGATTTGGTTGGGGTGGAAATGAGACTTTAGAGAAAGTTATTTTGCCTTACCATCTTAAAGCAGTGTTTCTCTAATTCAACATACTTCTAAAGCACCTGAAGGAGTTTCTAATATGCCCATTCTGATTCAGTTAGCCTACCATGGGGGCCTGAGATTTTCCTAAATTTCTAATAAGCTCCCCGTGATGTTAATGCTCCTGGTCCATGTACCACTTTAAATAGAAAGGCCATAGAATGCCTGAAAGGAAGTAAAGGAAACATGGCAGGAAGTCAGACATGTAAAATAGATTTCAGGAAAGCAAATTTCAGAGGCAGCAGAACTCTTTCCTAGATCAAGCTCTAGGAAAAGATGGCTCAAATCCAAAACCAATAAGATGTAGCTTTCAAGAATGAAACTCTGATTCTATAATTTCATATATATATGTATATGTATATATATGTATATATATATAATTTCTATATAACTATAAGCATCAATTTTTAAAACAATTACATATGCAGAAAAAGAAAGAAAGAAAAATTAGAAATAAGAGAAGAGAGGCCTAAGGCCTCTAAAAATAACGTAAGTAAATTGATGAATCCAAGAATTTATTAAGGTTTCAAAAGCCAGCTAAAATTAATTTTAAAGGTAGTTTTATAGTAAGAAGAACACAATGAAATAGGCCATCTATAAAAAGATTAACCTATCAAAGATTATAGAGAGAGAACACCAAACTCCTCACTTTTTAGCTCGCTTCTACAGAAGTAGAAGAATTAAAATAGGTAGAAGAAGTAGAAAATTAAAATACGTTAAAAAGACAAGAGACTGGTTATTGGTGGGACTATTGTATTATAGCACACAATTTCACTAAATGAGTTCATTTGGTTCTGTTTGAGTAGATTACATTTCATACTAATTAAAGATTGCGGAACAGAATCTTTGTGAAACCATGATGAACATAAAAGTTCTAGAAGACCCTAAGTTATGAAGAATTGTCCTATTTGTTTTAATAGTATTTTCTGTGAAGCATTGTCTATGAACATGATGCTAATCCTTGGCTTGCTTTGGGACATATTTTTACTAAGATAATTAATAAAGACAAAGTATTTTTCCAGTATTTTTCTTCTCTGTCCAATGGACTCCTATTCGACCTTAAAGAGCCTTTCCGAATGTTAACTTCCTTGGAGTAATTTCCCATTCTCTTAGATAGAATCATATTCTTTGTGTTCCCATAAATCTTACAAAGTTCTTACTTTAAAACTTGATGATACTTAATATTACATTTTGGTTACTTATTTGCATGTCTATTTTCCAACTTAACAGAGAATGGCTTGTTTTTATCCTGAAAATCCTTATGTTCTGCACAGTGCATGATATATAGCAGATGTCTAACAGAGGTTTCAAAATTGAAGTCCCCACACATAAAACATATACATCTAATTCAATCTTAGGCTGTACACATAGAAATATCATGTCTAGGATAAGGGAGATATAAGCCCCAATCAACTGAGTGGTGCACAAACTAGGTTTCAAGTAAAAATTTCAGAAAATGAGTTTACCCAAGTTATTAAGAGCATGGACTCCACAGCCCAGATTATCTGAAGTCATGGCATTACCAGCTCTGTCATATACTTGGGCAAGCTGTTTCACCTCTATTGCTTCCAGTTTCATGTGGATAATACTACTGCTACTACTGATACCACTGCTAGAATGATTAAATGAAATATATATAAACCACATAAAACAGTGGCTAGCATATAACAAGCACTCAATGTTTAGCTATTGTTATAATTGTTGCTTGTTCGGGGCACTGCAGGTTTAGAGAACCATCAGTAACTAACCCAGTCCAGAGACAAGTAACCAAGAAAACAAGATTCAAAACCACTTCATAAGAAAGGTTAAAATATCTCAAACTATTAGCCTGGAAGTGATATTTGAGAAGGGTGATAGGGATAAGAGACAGGACAGCTGCCCTTAAAAATGAAAAATGACTACCCTTGATCTAGGACACTCAAGGGGACAAAAATGGGACTGAAAGTGGAAACCACATAGTGGAAGATTTAGGTTCAAAGGAAAACTTTTCTCAAGTGGAGTGCATAGAATGGAATGTCTGGAGGTATTTAAGCAGGATTTAGAGAATATGCTGGGAGTGATTAAAAGTATGAGGTTGAATTTTTGAACGGCAGGGAGGGCTAGGCTAGTTGGTTCCTATAGTACTTCAGCTCTACTCCCTTTATGAAGAACTAAGGTGCAGAAAAATAAAGAAATTTGGCCATAGTCACAAAACTAATTAGTTGTAGATCCTGGGCTAGAACCTAGTTGGCCACATTCCCACTCTAGGGCTTTGCTTTGGAAGTTCTCCACAAAAGGAACTCCCCAGAACAGGTAGGGATGTGCTCCAAAGTACGAGTAAGGCAAGAGTGCAGATGAGGCAAGTACCTGAGAGTGAGTAGAGCAAACCATGTAGAATAAAGTCACTGAGCCTTACAAAATGCCTGGGGTTTCTCTCGTCACTCTTTGTAAGTTATTCCCAAACACAAGTTTATTTGTATGTATATTTGATCATAGAGCACTGTAAAATGTAAAGATTAATGGGTATAAACTTTATAAACTTGAAAATACATTTGCCAGTTTTTCTCCATATGTCCCTAATTTTCATCTGAAATACATGGATGCTAAGTGTCAGCTCAATGGTCATGTAAATCTATTATTTTCTCTATGTATTTACCTACAGAAGTGTGATCTTTAAGCTTTCCAGGAAAAACATTTGGAAAAATACAAGCTTTTAATAAAGAGATTCACCGGGGGAGATGATAGGTCCTGGAAATGGATAGCACCAACTGTGGGCTCAGAGCTCTTCCACTTAGTTCCTGAAATTAGGAAAACTGCTTAACTTCTATAATCCCACTTCAGATCCTCTGTCACCCTCTTTCTCTGCCGGTCCCCACTCATGCTCTCTTTGTCTCAAAAAACCCATTTTTAAAAAAAAAGAATTTATTCTACTTTTTCAGGCATTGACCATATGAAAAATAAAGGATTAATGGGTTGATTGATGCAACTTAACAATAGATATTTCAAGTTTAGTAGGGATGAAATAATTAACAAATCTTAATTAGGCAATAAACTGATTATTCCAAGTAGGTTTTGTAGTCAGCAGATATTTTGTTCACTCTGAGAAAGGTAATTATTTTTTTAAGTTTCTTTATTTTGAGAGAGGGAGAGAGAGAGAACGTGAGAGCGTGTGGGGGGTAGGGCAGAGAGAGAGAGAGAGAGAGAGAGAGAATCCCAAGCAAGGTGTGCACTGTCAGCGCAGAGCCCCACGCAGGGCATGAACTCACCAACCCTGAGATCATGACCTGAGCCAAAACCGAGTTGGACGTTTAACCGACTGAGCCACCCAGGCACCCCGAGAAAGGTAATGTTTTAAAAATTATTTTTATCCTCTAACTTCACGCAATTTTCAGAATTATGAATCCTCTGTTTTTCCTTTCATAAGAATATATGCCTTATGAGAGAAAAGTCTCTGTTCACTGAGATACTCCCATGTCCCTAGAATACTACTTGACATATAATTCGTCCTCAAATATTAGTTGAGAATACGAATAAAAAGTGAATGACTGACAAGTGGTAGAGGAAGAATAGCTTAAGAAAGCCACTTTAGGGGCGCCTGAGTGGCTCAGTTTGTTAAGCGGCCGACTTCGGCTCAGGTCATGATCTCACGGTTCGTGGGTTTGAGCCCTGCATCAGGCTGTGTGCTGACAGCTCAGAGCCTGGAGCCTGCTTCAGATTCTGTGTCTCCCTCTCTGTCTGCCCCTCCCCCACTCATGTTCTGTTTCTCTCTGTCTCAATAAATAAAAACATTAAAAAAAAATTAAAAATGTAAAAAAAAGAAAGCCGCTTTGAATTTGCCAGATTTAGCAAATCAAAAAGGAACTTCTTAGAGTAATAAAAATACAGCATCACTTATCTGAAATTCAACTTTAAGCATATTGTAACTTATCTGGCAACTCTACATTTAGAAAAGAAAAAAAATCTAATGGCCGAAGTCTGTGAAATCATCAATATTTACCTATAAAAAGGAATAAATAAATTTTCTTCCCACACTGTATTGATAGATATAAGGAAACCCCATATACATGTTTAAAAAATAAAACAAAACTTAAAAAGAATCAAAAAGGAGAAAGGCAAAGCTTCTTTTAAAACAGTTTGGTTTTTAAAAATCTTGCTAGACTCCAAGAGATGTTATGATCTATCCTATCATGTGTGTACGTGGGTGTGTTTTGGGATAAACCCTAAAACAGTTTTTAAGTGTTTCCTACACTCTGTCCTTCCCTACCTGAAGGTCATTACAGGAGAGTTGTTGCTAAGTTGCAAGCATGGCCTCACACTTTGGGTTTCAAAGTGGAGCTTGATAGAATTATTACACCAAAAGTAAAATAAATATCAATTCACAATGCCAAAACATCAAACAACATTATTTTACTCACTGACACTGACACTATATACCTGACAATTTTCAAATATTAAGCAAACCCCTGATTTCCTAGGCTGGTGACTCTTACTGACCCTTCCAGGTTCAGTTTAGCAACTAACGAAAGTGAGAAAATATTTTGTGTTAAATTACAAGTCTCCCTAATAATATCATAAGTTCTAAGAATATTAGGACCCATATCTGAATTGTCTACCTTTTGTACACCTGGAGGTCACCATGGATCCTGGTATAAATAGGTACTCAATTATTTATTAAATGAATAAAATTTTAGGACAAAATAAAACATAAATAGGAATGTTGCCATCTTTTCTGTATTTTTAGCTTATTTCTCATCAGTATGCTTTTGAGTTCCCTCACACCTTAATATTTATTAAATGATGAAATGATAAGTCTGAGGTCTCCATTTCTTTGTGAAATGAGACTAATGTACCTATCCCATGGTGTTGTTATAAAGATTTGGAGTTAATATACAAAAACTATTTGGAACAGTGCCTAGCACATAGTAAATGTTATCCATCATCATCATTATCATCATCATCATCACCTGCAGCAGCATAAATATAGCTCGGTCTTTTTCTGCTAAGAATTTGAGACTCTGGAGTTATATTCTTTTTCCGGTCATTCTGCTGGTTAGAAGTCTAGTCTCTGGCTGGATGGACTCCTCTTTGGAGTTTTAAAAGAAACATCACCCCTTCTGGAAAAGCCTAGCCTAAAAAGTTTCCTTGGAAAGCAATGTCTCGCCTCTATGTTTGTTTATCCTCCCTTACCAACCTGCTTGTTTAGTATCCTCCCCTGAATGTTGATTACTATAGTTTAACCGTGCTGTTTGATCCCCACCACCCATTTTTCCTTTTATTCTAAAAACTTATTGTGATGTCATTGTCTCAGCTGCTTTTAATTAGACTACAGTAATTCAAAATTGAGAATGATTCTACAAATTGTCTTCTATAGTCCAGAGCTGTTTAACACATAATAGCATGTTTTATACTATGTTGACTACTTAACAGTTATATTAGAACTCCCTATTATCTATTGCTTGAACAGACCCAAATTAGCAGACCCAGATTAAATGTGTACAATATGTTATGACTTGAAATATCAGTACAGTATACTAGCTAATGTTCTTTCTGTATATACAATGTCTCTCAAGTTCTCTTGGACCAAAGTTGTATTAATAAATGTAATTAGCATAAAACTCTGCTTAGCAACATTATCTATGGTTGTTATATTAAGTTACTAAAATCTCCTTCTCCCATATCATCAAAATTGCCATCCTGAATCACCTTACATAATGGTTAAAGATTCAAGACTATTTCTATCAGACTTTCTTGCTTAGAAATACAACTTTCTGATGAGACCATGTTTCAGATTTGCCAGAAACCAATGTTTGATTCCCTCCTTGCTGATTCCTGGAATCCAGGGATAGTGACCCACCCTCAACTGGCCAACTTCACTTCATTCCCTTACCCTCTAATTTATTTCACATAGAATTATGGCATGCAATGAATATGCTAACATATGTAAATAACTTTAATAAATATTTTTCAATGCTATTAAAATTTTCATTCTTACAAAAGTATGTAACTACATCTCTTACCTCAGTGGCTCTCAACCTTGGCTGTGTGGCATTTTCTGAATTCTAGGAGGTTGATGGAAATTTTTATGGGTGGAAATATTATATTTTTATATAAGCTTTATAAGACATTCTGGATAATCAGCTATGAGATTTTTCCTACTTCATACTAATTGAGAAATAATTCAACAAACTAGTAATATCATTGTCTTATTATACCCTTAAAATAATAATCAAAATAATAAAGAATAAAGCTAAAATCTAAAAATGAGGAAAAGGCATATACTAGCCATATTCCTTTATATCCAAGCATATCATCTTATAATTGGGAACACCTTGTTCTTGGAAAGTTTTGGTCTCTGGTGAGAAATGGTAGAACAGTAATGGAAAAATGCCTGTGGTACTCTTTAAAATACCCTCTATATGAATAACATTAGAGTTCTTTGCTCTTCAAATGCCTTTTCTCTCTTAATTTTTTAAAATTTTTTGGTGTAAGTATTCTACTTGATCAAAGGGGCAACCAGTGTATAGTCACATTATGTAAATGCAATTCTTTGAGCTAATTATTAGTAATAATTTGCAACGTGATGAAAAGATGTATAAATTTGAATTTTAATAAGTTTTTATTTATACACTTTCAAAATAATTTGTAGCTTAAAGGAAAATAGAATATATAACTGCATTTTAGAATCTTTTTCTTAATCCCAAACATATTGCATACATTTTAAATAATGCTAGACAGAATGTATCATATCATGATGCTTCAATTATCCATTTTAATCTTAATAAAAATTCAGAGAATTGGTGAATCAATATTCATCATGATTAAACATATATTCCCAAGTTGCTTTAGAGCCAAACTTTCAGAAACATCTTAGTAGGGGAAAATAGCCTTTCTTGGAAAGGTTGTACTCCAGGTTTAAGTAACTGTGACTTGGGTCTCTGAGTCATACAGTGTACATTAATATCTATGTACCATAATGAGAACTTAAAGTGGAATGTGGTCTGTTGATTCCTAATATCTATTCAAATATAAGTTATTAGCTCAATTATTTAGGGGCCTATTTCCAGTTTATGAATTATTTATATTCTTTGTTTTGAGAAGGTTGTTATAGCTGTTAGGGCCAAGACAATATTAAAGCTCCAGAACTTGATAATAATGCTCATGAGATATTTAAGCATAAGGGAGGCACTGATTACAAAAGAAAACAACTTATAATTGAATGAAGAGTCTAAATAAAATGCTTCAGAATTTCAAAGACTCATTCTATATGGATTATTGAACAAGAGCATAAAATGAACCCGCCAAGAATCTCCATGTGGTTTTAGTTTGAAGTGAAATAAAACAGATACGATTTTTATAAACATTAGATCTTGAAGAGTTTGATATTAAGAAGTATAGCCACAATTTTTTTTGTTACCATTAGCAAACCAAACAAAAGTTCTGGCCATTGATTGAGCTTGACTGCCCTGAGCCCACTAAATTCTAGGATGATTTAAGTTTTTCCAAAGAAGATTCTGTTTGGCCCTTCCCAGGGTTTAAAATAGAGTGTAAGCAATGGATTTAATAGGATTTAACCCACTATACAACAGATCACTTTAAACTTGGTGACAAAAAATATTTTTAAAAATTGAGAAGCTCTTCTTCTATCATCAAAAATAATGATCAAACCACTAATTGTAGCCACCACTAATTATCATTAAATAAAAATTTGATTCTTTATAGGTATAAGGCAGTGCTACGGGTAAATGTTGTTAATAACAGGTACAATCTGATTCAGGGAACTTCAACCTCTGTGAACAATATTCAACTAAAAGTCATCATTAATTCAGCTCTTTTGAATGGCGGAATGTTTTCAGATAAATGGCAACTAATGGTCAAATACAGAATCTATGAGATTTGTATCTACAAGATTTTATACCTTTTTCATCAAGCCATTTTATCAATGTCACCTCTGACACTAATAAATTATTAAGAAGAGGGATTTAAAACATTCTTAACAAAAATGTATTTTCTATTAGACAACAGAGTCAACATATTCTTTATTGCAATACAATTCCGTTACACTTAACTTATATAATAGATGGGGAATAAGCTAATATCCAATACAATCCTATTTTGGGATTGTATCTCATCCCAATGATGATATCTCCATCATCATCAGAAAACCAAGATTTTTATGGTACTTATTTAAGTATGCTAAAGTTACTTTAAATGATCATGTAATTCTTTATACTTTCAGAAATTTCAATTTGCGAGTGCTATAATGCTAATTTACTTCATAAAAAGCATTCTTCACTGAAAAATAGTATAATGATAATAGATTGTTCATGAGCTGAGAGGAAGAACACAAAAATAGGACACTTACCAGCTATCTCTAACAAAGTTTATTGCTGGACCACGTTAAGCCTAGAAAACATCTGTGACAATTGTTCAACACAATCTGCGTTACTGATAAAGGGCTTGATTTTTCTAAATCCTTATTCTGGTAAAACTTCTTTTAAAGTTCATGAACTGAAACAAGAGATGAGTTTTACCTCTTTTATAGTTCTATTATCTCAACAGAAGTAGATAAAGTCGGATATTGTTTTAAAAAATAACTTCAGCAATAAAACATCAGTGATACATTGCCCAAATCAATTACCAAAGTTTTCTGAACATTGTTACTAGACCATTTAAGTAAAAACAATAACAACAACAAAATCATTATGATTATTAAGCTAAAAATGTTCTTTCTCTCAAATTACAGAAATTATGAACAGAGACATTTTTGAGGAAGAATTATAGATCTTTATGATAACTTAGAGCAATCAAAAATTAAGAAACTCATAAATTAATAAGATATTTAAGTTTTAAGAAGAATGTACTATCATATATATTTCAAGATACCTAAACCATCACAGTATCATCTGTCTGCTCTTCAAACTCTGGAAGGAAAGGAATATATTTTCATCATTCAGATTCTTCTTTGCCTTTTGAATTATCAGAATCATAATTTTCCTAAGTGCTGCCATGCCTAGATTTTGGACATATTCCTCATGAACAGCTACTGACAAATGCATTTTCCAATCTTCTTGTCCTTATTCTCAATCCCTTCACTTACAGTCTTAATGTACACTTGATGATAATACTTTATGGTTTAGAATTCAGGGATTAGGAATTCAAAAGCCATCAGAGACATGGCAGGTAATGTTAATTTGTAAAGCACCAAGATATAAAGTAACAGAAAGAACCAGGACCAATGGTGAACTGAAAAGAGATACCTACTCCAAACCACTCAAATTTGAATTATTTTCTGAAAAATACAGGGGCTAGCCTGGAAGACAGGTTAACAGCCTGGCTTTAGCCCAACAACTGCCATGTCACAACTTTTAATCTAGATTGGTGGTTTTCAAGACTAGTAGCATATTAGAGTCACTGTATAAATGAAAATAAAACAGAACTATATATGCTCAGGTTCCTTCCTATTCCAGAATTTGAATCAGTTGGTCTGGGATGGTGCTCAGAATATGGTATCTTTTGACAAGTTCTCTAAGTGATACTAATGTCCACCAAAGTTGAGAACCTCTAATATACACAATAGATTTTAGTCTAATACAAAGATTTTATTATATTACATGAAAACTATTATATTCATGAAAACCATGTTTTGCTGAGATGTTAATTACTACAGTTCAGGAAGAGACTGGTAATTCACAAATTTATAAAAAGTCAATTCACTGCTTTTCAAATGCTAAGACTTCCCTACACCATCTTCATTCATGCATTAATTTGTTAGCTAAGGTTAGAAATACAGATAGTTATCTCAGAACATAACCTTTGTAACTATGTGTACTAATTAGTCAAGATTCTCCAGGAAAATAGAATAAATAGTATGTGTATGTATTTATGTGTGTATAAATTTGTGTCTGTAAAATATATATTATCTATAATATTTTAATGTACTTTAGGGACCTTTAAATTACTAATTACAGATTTAAAGCTATGAAATGTGCATTTCCTGGCAACCTACACTCGTTATTTTATATTTATTCAGATTTCCAATAAAAGCTTAAGGAAACAGACAAAAATATAAAGGACAAGGAAAATATGGAAACAGTCTCAAAACAAAAAGATTTAGTAACAGGGGAAAGTCTTCACAGTCAGTGCCCATCAACATTTTAAAATTATCCAAAGAGTGCAAATGCTCAATTCAAATCAATGTCATGCACTAAACTATTAATACTTGTCCCTTGAAGCTGCAAACTAGAAAAGTCACCCACCTCTGTCATATATACACACATTTGTAGAGGGTAGGTGGGAGGGAGAAGGAGAGAGAGAGAGAGAGAGAGAGAGAGAGAGGGAGAGAGAGGGAGGGAGGAAGAGAGGGAGAGGGAAGGGAAGGAAAGAAAACTTTCAGGAATTGATTTACATGATTATGGAGGAGACTGGCAAGTCCAAAATCTATAAGGTAGACCAGTATGCTGGAGACCAAGGGAAAAGCTGATGTTGCAGCTCTGATCTGAAGACAGACAGGAAACAGAATTCCCTCTTCACTGGGGACCTCTGTGTTCTTTTTCTTAAGACTTCAATTGATTGGATGAAGCCCACCCACATTATGGAGGGTGATCAGCTTTACTCAAAGTCAACTGACTTAAATGTTAATCTCATCTAAAAAATACCTTCACAGAAACACTTAGAATAGTATTTGATCAAATATTCTGGTACCATGACTCATTAGATGACATATAAAATAACATTACTAACTATGACACAAAAGAAGGATAGAACTATTTGCTTTTTATGAAACAGAACTGCATTCTCTCACTCACAAATTCAGCTTCTTGGCTACCTCTGTGTTCTAACTAGCCAAAGTAAAGAACTGAAAAAAACACGATTTCCTTTATTTCTAGACCTATGCCCCTTTCTTTATATTTTGCTTCCTTTAGGAGATGTTATACTGAGGGAATCCTTTCAATTCAAGGTCTCTGGCATTAAAGAACTGTTTTTTTCTCTTCCTCTTCATTTTTCCATTTACTCAATTAACATTTACTTGAAAATGATGGACTTACTTTTTTTTTAAAGGGCTAGAGGTTAAAAACAACTTAAAGAACTATAGTGCTAGAAGGTAGAAGAGTTGGAAGTTTGTTTATACTAATGTGGCAGTTTTTAAAAATGGTTAAAAAATGGTCACAATTTATGTGAAACTCCTCCTATCTGAAGGTGAAATACATGTCCTCTTTCACTGAATTGGGGAAGCCTTGTGACTACTTGAACAAATAGAGTACAGAATCAATGCTAGGTAACTTCCAAGTCAAGGTCATAAAAGGCCACTTCTGACAGGTTTTCTTGGGATGGCCACCTTGGGAGAAGCCAGTCTTCATATAAGAAATCTATTGTGCATGTCTTAGATTGCCATGCTGGAGAGGCTGCACAATGGTATTAACTCAAACAGTCCAGCTGAGCACAGCAGTCCGAGCTGTTGCTGCCATGGTGCCAAACACATGAATGAAGTCATCATAGACTACAGACCAGCCTATTGGCTGAATATTATTTATATATAACATATAATATTATATATATGACTTTATTTGAAACCATAAGGAGCAAAGAGCTGAGTTCTGCCTGAATTCCTCACTCACAGAATCCATGTGATATAATAAAACAGCAGATGTTTTAAGCTACTCAAAGTTGGTTACACAGAAATATAATGGGAACAATTAGTAACGGAGATAAATAGGACTAGAACAAAAAGCTGAGACATCTATCTTTTCTCTTGAGTTAAATGTAAGAGCAAACTTATATGGAGGAGTTTAATACACACTACAGGTGTTCATAAAGCTAAATATTTTCCAGATAAGCTGACACAGGGGTGATGATAACACCATTGTGTTCTGCTGGCTACTTATATCTTCTTTGATGAGACGGAGGCACTTCGGAAAATACACATAGTTTTCTTGGGGGCGCCTGGGTGGCTTAGTCGGTTGAGCGCCGACTTCGGCTCAGGTCACGGATCTCGCAGTTGGTGAGTTTGAGCCCTGCGTCAGGCCCTGTGCTGACAGCTCAGAGCCTGGAGCCTGTTTTGGATACTGTGTCTCCCTCTCTTTCTGCTCCTCCCTCACTCATTCTCTGTCTCTGTCTCTGTCTCTCTCTCTCTCTCTCTCAAAAATACATAAACATTAAAAAATTTTAAAAACAAGATTAAAAAGAAAAGAAAATACATGTGATTTTCTGTCCTACACATGACCCATCCTCAATCATCCCATGTCTAACCAATGACAAAAGAAATTCAGAGTTATCCTAGACCTCCCCCTTCCCTTCTATCAGCACAGTAAAACCTGTTGTGTCTACCTCTAAAATATTTTTCCAATCCATTCACATCTCTACAATCACCACCCCAAGCCACCATCATTTCTTATTTGGTTTTTATGGCTATAGTCTCCTAACTGGTTACTTAACTTTCAGATCTTTTCCAATGCTGTGTTTAAAACTCTCATTTTATTTTCCTTATCTTGAGAATAAAACTCAGTATCCTAAACTTACAATGAGTAAATAAGCCATTGATATAATTAATACAGACAACAATATTGTATTATAACCATCAAACTAGCTAAGAGGCTAGAACTTGATTATTCCCTAAACTAAAAAGGATAATTATGTAATATCATAGAGGAACTAATTATCACTTCAGTGGCAATCATATTACAATATAGAAATATATCAAACTAACATGTCGTACACCTTGAGTTTTCACAATGGTATATGTCAGATATATTCAATAACACACACATACACACACACACAAAACTCAATACCCTCACCATGACCCATAATGTAGTGTTTGATCTGGCCCCTGTTGACATTGGCAACCTTAGATCAAGCAATACCACTGTTTATATATCATTTTCCAGCCACACCAGCCTTTTCCAAACTTCTTGAGCTTCCCAAACTTTTTTGTCACAATGTTTTTATGCTTGATCTTCCCTTTGTGTAGAACACTCCTCATGTCTGACTCCTCACTTTCACATTCCCTGATCCTCTCTATTAAAGACCTCTTTTGGCACATGCACCCCAATGTTTACAACAGTGGTATCAACAATAGCCAAATTATGGAAAGAGCCCAAATGTCCATCAACTGATGAATGGATTAAGAAGATGTGGTATATATATAAATTGGAATGCTACTCAGCAATGAAAAAAAAAAGAAATCTTGCTGTTTGCAACAACATGGATGGAACTGGAGGGTATTATGCTAAGCAAAATAAGTCAGTCAGAGAAAGACAGATATCATATAATTTCACTCATATGTGGACTTTGAGAAACTTAACAGATAAACATAGGAGAAGGGAAGAAAAAATAAGATAAAAATAGAGAGGCAAACCAAATGAGACTCTTAAGTACAGAGAACTGAGGGTTAATGGGGGGGGGGTTAAATAGGTGATGGGCATTAAAGAGGGCACTTTTAGGGATGAGCACTGGATGTCATATGTAATAGACAAATCACTGGGTTCTACTCCTGAAGCCAAGACTATACTGTATGCTAAAAAACTTGAAAAAAAGGAGCCCTTTTTATTTCCCTCATAATACTACTTTCAACATTTATGATCTCACTTATTAATTCTGATACTATTTTCCCTAGTGGCAAATAAACCCCAGGCAGTGACAGAGGTCTCATCTGTCTTAATCATCCATGTTATCACCAGTGCCTAGCATTGTGTAATAGACAGAAGATATGCTTGCTCAGTGAATATTTTTTTGAATACTCAAGTGATTGAATGAATGCTTCAAGTTCTAACACTTCACTCCATCTGTAAGTAATAGAGTAATCTGCCTGGAATTAGCTAAGAGCATAGATTCTACTGCAAAGTGCTGATCTACTTGACTAAAGCACTCTCAATAAATATTTTCAGTTATCATCAACACAGCTCTCATGCATCTATTGATTCATGCATTTGTTGAATGTCTGCTTTGTGCCTGATTACACATAATACAATGCAAAACTGCCTCACCAATCTAGGACACATCTTAGGTCACATTAATATCAGTACTCAAATATTGTTACTTCCAACTTCCCATCTGCTTATTCAGGAACTCAAATGCCTTGACCCTCTCCTCCACTTCAGCAACAAGAGGGTTTTCTATGCTCTTGAACATCAGCTAAACCACAGCTCCCCACTTTACTCTGCTACTATAAGCTCTACCTTTAATAGTCACTGTTGGTCTGGTTATCCCATACAAGCTTCTGAATCCATTAAGGTGCCTACCCTTACCTTTTCATCTGCAACATTAATGCTCTCGGCCCTAACAGTACTGCATTATGAAAGTAGCCTCTGCAATGTTCCATTCCACTATATTAAGCTTGGTTAGAAGAAGATAGGGTTCCGTAGATGGATGGGTTGGGCACCTGTACCAGTAAGAGTAAACTCACAATTATGCCAAGTAGATTCAAAACTGTAAATACCTCAAAACGATAGAAGGGTATTTTTTTTTAATGTTTGTTTATTTTTGAGAGAGAGAGACAGAGCATGAGTGGGGAAGGGGCAGGATACCTCTGAGATGTAGCCTACCCTGGAGATGCCTGGTGGAATCAAGTTGCTGCTATGGGGAAGGGACAGAGAGAGGAGACACAGAATTTGAAGCAGGCTCCAGGCTCTGGGCTGTCAGCACAGAGACCACTGTGGGGCTCGAACTCACAAACTGTGAGATCATGACCTGAGCTGAAGTCAGACACTTAACTGAATGAGCCACTTAGGCGCCCTTAGAAGTATGTTTCTTGATCACATGATAGTACTAGGTGGGAGGACAAATGGGTTAGGCATCCATCTCCCATGTAGTCATTCAGAGACTTAGACTTATGAAGGTTCTGCCATCTTCTGCAAGTGGCTTCCAAAGTTCCCTGGGAGAGGTCTCCATTATAGTTAGCAGGAAGGAGAAAGGAGAATGGAGGAGCACCATGTAGGATTTTATGAGCCAATCTTGGAAGTAGCACCTTCACCATCACTTCCTATCATACCTTATGGGATAGAACTCAATCATGGTAATGATACATAATGACAAGAACAGCTGAGAAATGTGGTACCTACATGGGCAAATCACTTTTCAGTGACAATTCATAAACTTTTGAAGGGTAGTAGGCTATGCCTGCCACTGTCCATAGTGTTTCAGAACATACTAGACAGCTTTTCAGTCCACACAGAGAACCCTTCATGTCCCTAGGATCTGCAAATGTTTCTAAGATGGTTAGATTGGAACTGGTTTCAGGATTGGGCACCACATCATACCCAGACCTGCCATTTCAGTAGGATCTTTAGTCCATGTGGCTAAATCTAAGAACTTCTACAAGGGTTCAAGTTTCCCCTTGTACCTTGGCTTACATCAATAGGTTTAATATTTGGGACAAAATATATTTTTCTACTTCCAAGAAACTCCCCAATCCCCAAAAAAAAATCACAAGAAGCAAATATATTTTTTCTGGTAATTGTGTTGCTTAAAACAACCTACAAGTCATATCTCATACCTCAAATTCAATCCTTCTGAGATCTTTGTTAGGAATTTGAGATAAGCCTACATATTGGCAGGAAATTATATAGGAAAAGAGACTAAAGAATTCTAGATGAGATGTAAACTTTGAACAAAGACTGACAGGAATTCATTCATTCATTCATTCATTCATCCATTAAATATAGCTCTGAAGCACAGAGATAGAAAATGACTTTCCAGTTTATAAACCAGAAATAATATTCTTTACATGGACTATAAACTATCTTATGGTAGGTGCTATTTGTTATTCTCTTGACAATTTTCACAGAATTTACCACAAAACCTATTTCACTAAAAATTTAAAAGTATAGCTTAGAATTCAAAAATAATACCTGGAGGGGCGCCTGGGTGGCTCAGTCGGTTAAGCGTCCGACTTCAGCTCAAGTCATGATCTCATGGTCCGTGGGTTTGAGCCCCGCGTCGGGCTCTGTGCTGACAGCTAGCTCAGAGCCTGGAGCCTGTCTTCGGATTCTGTATCTCCCCCTCTCTCTGACCCTCCCCTGCTCACGCGGTCCCTCTGTGCTCAAAAATAAATAAAAAATATTTTAAAAAAACAAACAAAAATAATACCTGGAGTCTTTACACTCTGATTTCATTGATGATCTTAAGGTCAGAAAATGAGAACAAATGCATATAGATTACAGGTATTTTCAAGATAAACTTAGGAGACAAATCACCAAAACTAGGCTGAAAATAAGGATATTTTAGAATTGTAAGCATAGGCAAGAATTCAAGTTCCTGAAGCTCAGTCTTCAGAACACTGGTTAAGCAATGACATTTGGGAAAGTCAGTATGCAGCAACCCTCCAGTCTCCTCTCTGAAGGAAATCCTGGACAGGCCTGGCCTAGCTGGCTGGAATTTGAGGGGCCACCTTAGAAGGTAGAAAAGCTCTTGCCTGCATCTGTGGTTCACAGCGCTAGAATCCAAATACTACTTATGATCCAAGGAGAGATGCCAAGGGTCAATTTGCAGAAATGTGTCCAAATGTGCTGTTGAACCAAAGAAGCTTGAGAGTCCAAGCCAAGACAGTCAAGAATCCAGGCAAGGCTATACCAAGAAAAAATGGGTCAGAATTGGGAACACAAGGATGGAAAAAGGGGGAAAATTGAAATTTCCCACAAATTCTCTTCTATTTCTATTCCTTCAAGTCACCAATGTTAAAATCATTAGTTATTTATTCTTAACATCTTTGCTCATATTTATGTAAACATATGGATATGTAAGGTTTTCTTTTATCAAAAATGGTAACAACATACACAATACTTTTTCCTTTCCCACATAAAAATATTACACAACCATCCTTTCAGATAAATACATATATATAATTCATTTTCATATAAGAGAAAATATTCAATATGGATAACCCAAAATGTATTATTCCCTCTAAATGATGAACATTAAATACTATTCTTTTTCTATGTCACTATAAATAATGCCAAACTAAAAACTTGTCTACCTATGTCCTTATATGCCAGTGTTTTATTTCCATAGGATAGATACTAGAAAGTGGGATTTCTGGGTCAAAGAATATGTAGGTCTCTAATTTTAAAAGGTAAAGAGAAATTCAGTTGATCACCTTGCTTCCTATTTCACTGAGAAAATAGAAGTAATCAGAGGAGAATCTTCACAAACTGCCTACATCACATTTCCCACTGACCAGAATCTGCACCGATCGCCACGTCTTTCCTCCCATCATAACTGATCTGCCCATTCTCCTCTCTAAATCCCATGTCTCAGTCCATACAATATCTCATTCCCTCCTTGCCTACTCAAGGATGTGTTACTCCAGCAATTCTCCCCTCTTTTGCTCTCCCGCACTAACTAAAAATTTCCATTTGCTATAGTTTAATATGTATTCAGGATATAACCACTTCTTACCACATTTAATGTCATAACCTTTGGTCCATGCTTTCATTTTTTCCTGGATCATGGCCCTACCTGTCAAAATGGTCTCTCTGTTTCTACGTTGGTTCCCTTACAACCTATTCTCCACATGGTAGTCAGAGTGATTCTTAAGACACATCAGGTCTCCAGAGTGAAGATTCTCTAACAGCCTTATTTAAAATTTTTAATCATCTCTCATGTCCCAATCCCTAAATTGTTCCCTTTCTTTTATAGCACTTATCACATTTAAGTAAAATCTATAATTTACATATCCTAGATTACTTTGGATACTTCATAAATTAATGCAAATTGTGCTCAATTCTTATTTTTGCATTTTTGTCTTTATGTTTTCCAGGATTATGAAAAACATTTAAAAAGTAGAAGGGATTTTTGCAATAAATATCTAATACTTATCACCTGCATTTGACCATTAATGTTTTATTGTATTTGCTGTATCATGTTTTCTTCTCTTTCGTCATTCTATCCAGCCCCATCTTATTTTTGATACATTTCACAGTAAATTACAGAAATCAGTTTTAATTCACTGATGCCTGATGATATTAGACACATTTTCATATACTTATTGTCCTTTCATATATCTTATTTTATAAAATGTCTACTAAAATATTTTACTCATTTTCTATTGGGTTGTTATTTTGCTTATTCAGTTATAGGGTTTCCTTCTATATCCTATACACCACTTCTTTGTCAGATGTATGCTTTGTGTACATTTTCTTTCCATCTGTGGTTTGCCTATTCATTTCCTTAATTGTGTATTTTGACAAGCATAAGTTTTAACTTTCAATAAAGTATAATTTATCAATTTTTATAGTTATTGCTTTCTGTAACCTTAGAAACTTTTGCTTCTTCACATGATGAAGAAATTGTCCTGTTTTTTTTTTCCCCCTGAAAGTTTGATGATTTAAGCTTTTGCATTTAGGTTAATAACTGATCTTGAATTAAACTGTATGTATAGTGACGTAGAGTTAAGCTACTTCTTTTTTTATAATATATTTTATTATACATTTATTTAATTATATTATTTATATATAAATATTATATATATGTGTGTGTGTGTGTGTATATATATATATATATATATATATATATACATTTTAGAATGCATTTGAATACATTTTATTTTTAGAGCAATTGAGGTTCACAGCAAAATTAACCAAAAAGTAGAGAAAGCTCCTGTCAGTGTACTGTGCACTACCTGTTACCAATCTTAGGGCAGGACTACAAATACTTCTGTCTGCTGAATTTTAGTATCAGAGTCACCAAGGAAAACACAACACAGTTAAGCACTGGATGGAATAATACTTTACTTACATAGAGAAGAGACAGAGCAAGATCAGCTTCAATACAGGGTGTGACCCATGGCCAACAGGTGTCTCTCCTGGCAGGCAGTATAGGACATTTGCTTACTTACATATTTCCCTAGCCATGATAAAAAAAAAAAAAAAAAATCCTGACCCTTCCCCTGTGGAGTCTAAAATACTCAAAGGTCATGGAATGCCCGAGGGCCAAAGATTTCCATACTTAAGCAGAACAAAGGAACACTCAAGGGTCCTGAAACAGGAAAAAATATTTTCTGTTACAAGGCGGTAAATCTACCACAGGCTGTGCGGTTCTTTACCTGTTGGTAAGTTAGTGCAACAGGCCCAAGGCTCATTGTTTTACAGCAGAGTCAGGATCAAAAGACTGAATGTATGAGACTGTGTCTCTCAATAATTCCCATATACAAACTGTTCCCACACACGCATAACCTACCCCCACTATCAACATCCTGCACCAGAGTGGTATATTTGTTATAATTGACACATTGTTATCAGCCAGAGTTCATAGTTTACATTAGGATTCACTCTCAGTGCTGTACATTTTATGGGGTTTGACAAATGTACAATGACATGTATCCACCATTCCAGTACTGCGCATTAGTTTTACTATCATAAAAATCCTGTGCTCTGCCTAATCATTTCTCTCTCCCACTCAAGACTGGTGACCACCAATTATTTTTATTGTCTCCATCATTTTACTTTTTCTAGAGTGTCATATAGTTGGAATCATAGTATGTAGCCATTTTGGATTGGCTTCATTCACTTAGTAATATGCATTTAAGTTTCCTCCATGTCTTTTATGGGTTGATATAACTCATTTTTTCTTAGTGCTGAATAACATTCCATTCTCTGGATGTATTTCAGTTTGGTCACCCATTCACTAATGAAGTATGTCTTCGTGGCTCCAAAGTTTTGGCAGTTTTATGAATAAAGCTGCTATAAACACCTGTGTGAGGGTTTTTATGTAAACATAAATTTTTAAATTCATTTGAGTAAATACCAAGAAATATGCTTGCTGGATCACATGGTAAGCATAGGTTTAGTTTTATAAGACACTGTCTGTCTTCTAAAGTGACTGTACCATTTTGCACTCTCACCAGCAATAAATCAGAGTTCCTGTTTCCACATCCTCGTCAGTATTTGGTGTTGTCAGCATCCTGGATTTTACCATTCTAACAGGTGTGTAGTATCATTTTTGCGATTTTAATTTGGAATTCTCTAGTAACATGATGTTGATTAACTTTTCATGTACTTACTTGCTCTCTGTATATCTTTATTTTTTTATTTACTTATTTATTTATGACAGAGAGAGAGAGAAAGCATGAGTGGGGGAGGGACAGAGAGAGGGAAAGAGAGGGAATCCCAGGCAGGCTCCACGCTGACCGTGGAGGGAACCAATGCAGGGTTCAAACTTACAAACCATGAGATCATGACCTGAGCTGAAGTTAGACACTTAACTAACTGAGCCACCCAGATGCCCCTGTATATCTTCTTCTGTGAGGTTTCAAAGTAACTTTCCCATTTTTACAGGTTGTTCATTTTCTTATTGTTGAGTTTTAAAAGTTCTTTGTATATTTTGAATAACAGTTCTTAATCAGATGTGTCTTTTGAAAATATCTTCTCACAGTCTGTATTATCAACTTATTCTCTTGACACTGTCTTTTGCAAAGTATGTTTGTAACTTTCATGAAGCCCAGCTTCTTTCTTTCTTTCTTTCACAGATCTTGCCTTTGGTGTTGTTTCTAAAAGTCACTGCCATACCCAAGGTCATCTGACTTTTCTGCAATGTTATCTTCTGGGAGTTTTATAGTTTTGTGTTTTGCATTTAGGCCTATGATCCATTTTGAGTTAATTTTTGTGAAGGTGTAAGTTCTGTGTCTGGATTTTTTTTTTTTTTTTTTTTTTTTTTTTTTTTTTGCATGTAGATGTCCACTTGCTCTGGTACCAAACGTTGAAATGACTATCTTTGCTCCATGTATTGTTTTTTTGCTCCTTTGTCAAAGATTAGTTGACAATATTTCTGTGGGTCTACCTTTGGGATCTCTATTCTGTTTCTGTTCTGCTTCACTGGTATATTTGTCTATCTTTTCACCAATACCACACAATGTCTTGATTACTGGTAGCTTTATAATAAGTCTTGAAGTCAGGGAGTGTGAATCCTCCAATTGTTCTTCTCATTCATTATTGTGTTGGCTATTCTGGGTCTTTTGCCTTTCTATGTAAACTTTAGAACCAGCTTGTTAATATCCACAAAATAACTTGCTGAGATTTTAACTGGGATTTTATGGAATCTACAGATCAGGTTGGAGAAAACTGACAACTTGACAATATTTATCCTTCTTATCTATGAACATTGAATATTTCTCCATTTACGAAGTTCTTTGATTTCATTCATCAGTTTTGTAGATTTTCTCATATATATCTTGTACATATTTAGTTTTATAGCTAAGTATTTCATTTGAGGCATGCTAATGTAAATGTGTTTTTAATTTCAAATTCCACTAAATTACTGGTATACAGAAAAGTTGTTGACTTTCGTATATTGATCTTGTATCTTGTAATATTACTATAAATGCTTAAGCTCCATGAAGTGTCTTTTATTGATTTTTAAAAATTTCTACATAGACAGTCATGTTATCTACTAAGAGTTTTATTTCTTTCTTCCTATTCTGTACACATTTTCTTTTCTTGTGTTATTGCATTAGTTGGGAATGATAGTAAAAGGTTGAAAAGCAGTGGGTAAGAGGGGACACCTTTTCCATGTTCTTTGTCTTGGTGGGAAAGCTTTGAGTTTCTCACCATTAAGTATGATGTTAGCTGAAGGTGTTTTATAGATGTTCTTTATCAAGTTTTGGAAGTTTCCCTTTTATTCCTAGTTTGCTGAGAGTTTTTGCCATGAATGGATATTGGATTTTGTCAAGTGCTTTTTCTGCATTTACCAATATGATTACATGATTTTTTTTCTTCTACAGTCTGTTGATGTGATGGATTATATTAATTTATTTTTGAATATTCAATTAGCCTTGCATATCTGGGATAAATCTCACTTGCTGTGGTATATGACTATTTTTATACATTGTTGGATTTGATTTGCTAGCATTTTGTTAAATATTTTTGCATCAATGTTCTTGGAAGATATTGACCTGTAGTTTTCTTTTCTTGAATATCTTAGTCTGGTTTGGTATTAGGATATGCTGGCCTTATAAAATGAGTTAGGGAATTTTCCCTCTGGTTCTGGCCTCTGAAGCAGATTGTAGGGAATTTATATAATCTATTGTTTTAATGTTTGATAGAATTCACCAGTGAATCAATTTGGGCCTGGTGTTTTCTGTTTTGGGAGGTTATTAATTATTGACTCAACTTATTTAATAGCTATAGGCATATTCAGATTGTCTGTTCCTGTGTGGGTTTTGGCAGATTATGACTTCCAAGAAATTGATCCATTTCATCTAGATTATCAAATTTGGGGGCAGAGGATTGTTCATAATATTCCTTTGTTATCTTTTTATTATTCATCAGATCTATGGGAATGACTCTTCTTGTATTTCTGATATCAATAATTTATGTCAGATTTCTTATTTGTTAGTGTGGCAAGAGACTTACCAATTTCATTGATCTTTTCAAAGAACTAGCTCTGGTTTTGTTGATTTTCTCTATTGATTTTCCATTTTCAATTTCATTGATTTTTGCAGTATATTTATTTTTTATATCTGCTTTTTTTTTTAGCTTCCTAAAGTGGAAGCTTAGATTTTAGATCTTTCTTCTTTTCTAATATATGCATTCAATGCTATAAATTTCCCTCTAAGCAGTGCTTTCACTATATCCCACAAATTCTGATAAGTTGTATTTTCAATTAATTCAAAATATTTTTAAATTCCTCTTGGTATTTCTTTTATGAACCATGTTTTATTTAGAAATATATTGTTTAATCTCCAAATATTTGGGAATTTTACAGTTTTTTATAGCTATTTGATTTGTTATTCATTTCTAGTTTAATTTCACTTTAGCCTGAAAGCAGACATTGCGTGATTTCTACTCTTCTAAATTTGTTAAGATGTATTTTATACCCAGAATGTGATTTATGTTGGTGAATATTCCATGTGAACTTGAAAAAAGTATTTAGTCTGCTGTTGTTGGATGAAATAGTCTACAGATGTCAATTATATCTAGATGAATAATGGTGCTGCTGAGTTCAACTATCCTCATTGCTCTATCTACTGGATAGATGGTGCCATTTCTGAGAGAATGTTTTTAAAATCTTCCAAATATAATAGTGGATTCACCTATTTCTCCTTGTAGTTCTATCAGTTTTTACTTCAAGTAGTTTGATGTTCTATTGTTAGATGCATACGTATTCAGGATTATTATACTTCTTGGAGTACTGACCCTTTTATCATTCTGTAATGCTCCTCTTTATCTCTGATAACTTTCCCTGCTCTGAAGTCCACTCTTTCAAAATATAGCTAGTCCAGCTTTATTTTGATTAATGTTACTATGGTAGAACTTTCTCCATTAATTTACTTTTAATCTGTATGTGCCTTTATATTTAAAGTGGGTTTCTTGGAGCACCTAGGTGACTCAGTCAGTTAAGCATCCAACTTCAGCTCAGGTCACGATCTCATGGCTCATGAGTGTGAGCTCCTCTTGGGCTCTGTGCTGACAGCTCAGAGCCTGGAGCCTGTTTCATATTCTGTGTCTCCCCTCTCTCTCTGCCCTTCCTCTACTTGTGCTCTGTTCTTCTTTCTCTCTTTCAAAAATAAACAAACATTAATAATAAATAAGGGAAGGGAAACAAAAATAATATAAAAACAGGGAGGGAGACAAAACATAAGAGACTCTTAAATATAGAGAACAAACTGGGGGTTGCTGGAGGGGTTGTGGGTGGGACGATTGGCTAAATGGGCAAGGGACATTAAGGAAGACACTTGTTGGGATGAGCACTGGGTGTTATATGCAGGAGATGAATCACTGGAATCTATTCCTGAAATCATGATTGCACTATATGCTAACTAATTTGGATGTAAAATTTTAAAAATATATATATTTTTTAAAAAATAAAAAATAAAATGTAAGTAAGTAAGTAAATAAATAAATAAATAAAGTCGGGGGAGAGCCTGGGTGGCATCTAACTTCAGCTCAGGTAGTGATTTTGTGGTTCGTGGGTTCGAGGCCCGTGTTAGGGTCTGGGCTGACAGCTCAGAGCCTGTGGCCTACTCTAGATTTTGTGTCCCCCTCACTCTCTGGCCCTCCCCTGCTTGTACTCTGTTTCTGTCTCTCAAAAATGAATAAACATTGCATTTAAAAAATTTTAAAAAATAAAGTGCGTTTCTTATAAACAACATATTGTTGGGTATTGTTTTTAGATCCACTCACAATCTGTCTTTCAATTGGTCCACTTAAACCATTGACATGTAAGGTGATTTTGATATAACAGAATTCATATCCACTATATTTGCTACTGTTTTTATTTGTTGCCCTGTTCTTTGCTCCTATTTTTGTCTTCCATACTTTCTCATATATTTTGTGGCACTGAGTATTTTATGTGATTCCATGTTCTCTTCTTAGCATATCAATCATTTTTTTTAGTGTTGTCCTTAAATCACAATATACATTATAACTAATCTAAGTCCACTTTCAAATAACATGCCACTTCACAGGTAGTACAAGTATCGTCTGATAACAAAATACTCCTAATTCCTCCCTCCTATCTCTTGTATCATTACTGGCATTCATTTCTCTTATAAATAATCACATATTAGCATATATATGTATAATCAAATACATAGTAGCTATTATTTTGAACTGTTATATATCAATAAAGAATAAGAAAAATAGGTGTGCCTGGGTGGCTGAGTTGGTAAAGTATCCAACTTTGGCTCTGGTCATGATCTCAAGGTTTGTGAGTTTGAGCCCCACATCAGGCTCTATGCTGAGAGCTCAGAGCCTGGATTCGGCTTCAGATGCTGTGTCTTCCTCTCTCTACCCCTCCCTGACTCACATTCTATCTCTCTCTCAAAAATAAATATTAATTTTTTAAACAAAAAGAATAAGAAAAATAAAAGATTTACCTTCATTTGTTCATCATCTGAACTTTCTTTCTTTCTTTTTCTTAATGTAGATCAGAGTTTTTGACCTACATCACTTCCCTTCTCTCTGAAGTATTTCTCTTAACATTTCTTACAAGGCAGACTAGCAACAAATTCTCTCAGTTTCTGTGTGAAAAAAGTCTCTTTTCCTTCACTTTTGAAGGGTTATTTTTCAGGGTAAATAACTTTATGTTGGCAGCTTTCTTTCTCTTAACATTTTAAAATATTTCATTCCATTCTCTTCTTGCTTATATGGTTTCTGAGATGTCATATGTAATTTTTATCTTTGTTGCCCTATAGGTATTTTTTTCCTATGGCTTCTTTCAAAAGAAAATTTTTTAGGGGCACCTGGGTGGCTCAGTCGGTTAACCGGCCAACTTCGACTCAGGTCATGATCTCATGGTTCATGGGTTTGAGCCCCACATTGGGCTCTGTGCTGACAGCTCAGAGTCTGGAGCCTGCTTCAGATTCTGTGTCTCCCTCTCTCTCTCCGCCCCTCCCCCACTCATGGTCTGTTTCTGTCTCAATAATAAAAACATAAGAAAAAAATTTAAAAAAAAGAAAATTTTTTAATCTTTGATTTTTTGAAGTTTAAATATAATATACCTAAGTGTAGAGTTTTTGGTTTCTCCTGCTTAGTATAATTTGAGGCTCCTGATTCTGTGATTTAGTCTCCTACATTAATTGGGGGAATTTTCAGTCATTATTCCTTCTGTTCCTTTCTCTCTTTTTTTTCCTTCTAGTATTCCCAATATGTATATGTTATGCCTTTTATAGTTATCCCATAGTTCTTGGATTTTTAATGGGTTTTTTTCCATTCTTTTTTTTCCTCTTCTTTTTAGTTTTAGAAGTTTCTACTATTACATCCTCAAGCTCAGAGATTCTTTTCTCAGCTATGTCCAGTCTGCTAATGATTCCATCAAAGGCATTCTTCATTTCTATTACAGCTTTTTGTTGTTGTTCTCTAGCATTTATTTTTTATTTTCTTCAAATTTTCATTTCTCTGCTTACATTACCTCTCTATTCTTGCATATTACCTATTATTTCCTAACATATTAATATAAATTTTAAAAATTCCTTCTCTGATAAATACAACAGTCTTGCCTTATCTGACTCTGGTTTTGATGCTTGTTCAGGCTCTTCAAACAATGTTTTTTGCCTTTTAACATGTGTTGAAAGGCAGACATGATGTACTTTGTAAAAGGGCTGTGGTAAATAGGCTTTTAATAATGTAATGATAAGGTGTGAGTAAGAGAAGAAGCATTCTATAGTCCTAGGATTGTGTCTGCCTTTTGGTGAATCTATGCTCTTGGACTATGAACTTCACCATTATTTCTCAGTATATCTTCTTATCCTTAGGTGGAATAGTATGGCCAGAGGAGGCTAGACTTGACTATTTCCCTTCCCTTATATAGAAAGCTAGGGCTTACTGAAGTTGAATATTTCCTTTGCACTAGTTCTGATAAAATTCAGAAGGTTACGTTCTTGTAAAATAGTTTTTCCTGAGAAAGATCTCATTACGAACAATGGAATGTTTTGGCATATTTAAACATGGTTCCTATTCCTAATCCCTGTTGAAGCCTGAGATTTTCCTCCAATATTCACTCTGAGGACCTGATAGAGCTCCTGGAAGTAAAACGCATAGAAGTGTGGGAGGCCTCCTATGACCAGGTCCCCATAGTTTTTAACTCTCAGAGTTGTACACACTGAGCCTCCAGCACTTGTCAATTACTGGTTCTGGTGTAGATATCTGCTCATGGAATTCTGTTCTGGTAAGTTCTGTTTCCTTGCCTCTCTGTCTCTCCAATATTCAGGAGCAGTGGTTTTATTTGTGATCTCATTTCTCTAAAAATTCTAAGAGTTGCTGATTTTTTAGTTTGTCCAGCTTTTTGTTGTTAGGATAGATATTGTGACTTCTAAGTTGCTTGCACACTGGCCTGGAAATCCTCAATCTCAATTAATTAATTTTTTTAATTTTTAATATGGATTCCCAGTTATTACAACATCATTTGTTGAAAACACTTTCCTTTACCATTGGGTTGCTTATCTAACTTTGTTGAAAATCAAATCGCCACACAAGTATAAATCTGTTTCTGAGATTTCTCTTCCATTCCATTGTCAATTTTTTTTTTTTTTTTTTTTGGTCTATCCCATGCTGTCTTTATGATACAGAATTGTGGTCTTTTATTCTTCTTGAAAAGTGCTTTAAATATTTTAGATTTTTTAGACTGCCATATACATTTTAGAATCATTTTTAGAGTTTTACAAATTAAGTCTGCTAACACTATGATTAGGATTGCATTGAATCTACAGATTTTGAGAGAATTAATGTCTTAAAAATACTGAGTCTTTCAATTCATAAACAAGGTATATCTCTCCATTTAGGTAGGTCTTCTTAATTCCTTTCAAGAATGTTTTGTTTTCAGTGTAGAGATATCATACATCTACAATTTAATTTACTCTTAAGTACTGTACGTATTGTGACATGATTGTCAATGAAATTTTTTTATACTTTATTTTTCAATTGTTCCTGCTAGTTTGTAAAGGTACATAGGTTTTTTCCATATTAGCTTAGTATCCTGCATCATTGTCAAATTTAATTTCTAGTATATTTGTAGATTCCTTACGATTTTCTATAGAAAAAATCGTATCACCTGTGAATTGAAGGCAATTAAGATGTTTAGTTCTTGTCTTATTCCAATGAATACTAGGACTTCCAACCAATGTTAAATAGTGGTAGCCACGGGTATTTTTGCCTTGTTTTCAATATCTAGGGGAAAATATTCAATATTTTATCCATGTGTATGATATTAACTATATTTACATATGCCATTTATCAGAGTAAGGAAATAACCTTTTATTCTTTGCTGGGAATTTTTATCATAAATGGGTGAAGTTTCTCAACTTTTTTCTTTTCATTTATTGAAATAGTTTTCTCCTTTATTCTATTAATACAGTGATTTGCATATTTATATTAAATGTTAAAAAGGGGAATTCTTAAACCCTGTTTAGTCAAGATTTAATATGTCTGATTTATATATTTACTTTAAATGTTTATAAAAGGCATTTTAAAATCCTGCGTAGTAAAGGTTTAATGTTTTTTGTGATAATATTTTGTTATGCTAATATTTTGTTAGTTGTCTATATTCCCAAGAAATATTGGTCGTTGGTTTCCTTTTTTTTTTTTTTTCCAATATCTTAGACTATTAGTTTCATAAAATAATTTGGGAGCAATTTTCCCTCTTTTCCACAAAATGTTTAGGGTAATATTGGGGCTTTTTCCTCATTAATGTTTCTTAGAATTCATTAGTGAAACCATCTGGGCCTGTAGTTTACTTTGTGGTAGAATCTTCTATAATGATTTGATTTACTTAAGAGATATGGAGCTATTATTCATTTGAATTTGGGAGTAAAATTACAGATTTATAGCTTCTGTAAATCTATAAATTTGTTTCTTTCAGAACTCTAGCCACTATTTCTTCTCTTCTTCCCCCTCCTCCTCCTTCTTTTTGTCATATTTTCTCCTTTCTCCCCTCTGTCATACCAATTACACATATATTAGAACTTATAATATTATGCTATAAGTCCCAGAGTCTCTTTTTATGTTTTTAAAATATTTTTTTCTATATACTCCAGATCATTACCATTGACCTGGTTAGTTTCACCAATTCTTTCCTTTGAAATCTCCATTTTATTATTAAGTGACATTTTTAGTAAGGATGTTGTGTTTTTCTTTTCAGCTGCAGAATTGCTATTTGTTTCTTATTTTGAATGGTTTTTTTTTGTTTCTGCTTTTATTTCCCACTTTTTAAATCATTGTGAGTATACATTCCTTTATACTAATTCACCTCATTGAGTACAACTCTTACAGACTTTCAATGCCACTTTCAACATTTGGGTCACCCTCACATTGGTATCTGCTGAGTGTCCTTTCTCTTGAGAAAGGGTCACATTTTCCCGATTCTTCACACATTAAGTGCACTTGGGTTAGATACTAGATACTATGGATGATATGCTGAGGATTGTGTTATATTACTGATGAATTGGATTCAAGTTGGATGCAGATTCTTTAGTAGCTCAAATCCCAGCACAATTATTTTATCTTTAGCTAGGGTCTAATCTACATATGTGTGTTACATATGTAGACCTTTAGCTAGGGTCTATTCTACATATGTGTGTTACAGTGCTTAGCCAGATAATTATGTAGAGCTCATACAGAGAATTTGAGGCTCCCATTTTCTAGCCCTCTACTTCCCAGAATTGCCCTTCACTTTCCAATGGTCAAGGTCATCACTCTGCATTTTGGTGTCTCAGACCAAAAAGTTTGTGGTTCTCCATGATTTCAGTCATCTCGCATAATGCTCACTGTTGTCTGCTCTTCCCATTCAATAGATACAATAGATACAAACTCTCCTGCAGTTCTAGAGACCACATCTATATATGATTGACAATGGCTGACTGGAGAAAAGAGGCATCTCTTTATACACCAGTAAGATGTGTCAGAAGCCTTTCCCTATGCCAGAAGTATGTCATATGCCCATCCTAAATCCAATCACCAGCAAACACAATGGTTTCTTATATTTGACTTAGTGAGTTTATATGGCGTTGAGGTAAAGGGTGGGTTCACCAAATAAATTAGAGACTATGTCACAAAGGGAAAAGCCAGTGATGATTTTTGGATAGGCAGTCAATAGTGTCTGCTACATAAAACTCTGCATTGCAAAATACCAGGAGATACTTTTCTTTTTTTTTTTTTTAATTTTTAATGTTTATTTATTTTTGATACAGAGAGAGACAGAGCATGAGAGGGGGAGGGAGAGAGGGAGCCACAGAATCGGAAGCAGGCTCCAGGCTCTGAGCTGTCAGCACAGAGCCTGATGCAGGGCTCGAACCCACGAACGTGAGATCATGACCTGCACCAAAGTCGGAGGCTTAACCTACTGAGCCACCCAGGCTCCCCCAAGAGATACTTTTCAAATAGACTAACATAGTAATGATAGGTCCCAGAATTGGACAATGTGGTGCTGTTAAAATTAATTACTAGATAATTTTATGAATACAGTATTGGAAATTTTATAAAGTAAAAATTGATTTATTTTCATCTAACTATATAGCCACTGAAATGGGAGTGTGATTAGTGTTGTTAAAGAATTCCAAGGTATGAACATTCTAAGCATGGATATACAAGGGACAAGGAGAGCATTCTAGCTGGGAAAGTATATGGACTGATATATAATCATATTGAGAAAATATATGGTTAAATGAATATCATTAGACTAAGATTTTCTAACAAGTCTATGGTAAGTTTTCTCAAAAAAAAAAAAAGCAAAGAAAGTATATTAAAAACAAGAAACACCTGATAATAATAAAAGCAACTTTCTTTGTTTAAAGAAGTACTCTAGAGGAGACATGACCAAAATAGGTAGGGATGAAGTCCAGTTAGTTAAAGAGTGAGACTGATATTAAAAATTAAGTCATTTTTCCAAACAGATGAAAGGAAAGGCCAAGGATTATTTCCTTAGGATAATTTCCTAGAAATCACCTGATGAAAGATTATATCATTGTCCTGCTCATTCATGCAGTTTTTCAACAATTTCTTTTCAAAATTTCCAGTCAACCTAGAACTTTCAACTGCTGATCACTCCACTGTCTTTGGACCTCTAAAATATTATAGGGGCACCTAGGTGGCTCAGTCGGTTAAATGTCTGGCTCAGTGATCTCATAGTTCATGAGTTCGAACCCTATGTTGGGCTCTGTGAACATGGACCCTACTTGGGATTCTCTCTCTCCCTCTCTCCCTGCCCCTGCCCCACTCACACGTGCATACTCTCTCTCAAAATAAACTTTAAAAATGTTAAAGAAATAAAATAAAGTATTATAAATATATATAATCAAACACAGTGGTCTCATTAGGGATGCCTACAGTTAAGCAGGTGTCAGGAACTTGACTTCTAACCCATCTTATCCTAAAGTACTTAGATTTTTGCCAGTCTTTTTTATAGTAACTTGCATAAGATCTTTAAAAAATCATTTAGTCAGAGTTCCCCTTAATCCACATTTACATTTACTCACTATATTTCTCACTCTATTACCACCTACCTAAAAGAAACAATTTTACATTATTTTTGCTTCAAGAGATGGATATAGTGAGAAGAATATTGAGAAGTTGGGGTACACAGCTTCTAAGGTTCTGTCAGTAATTATCTAGATAATATTGAGTGAGTAATTTTTCCTTTATGGACCATAGTTGCCTCATGTGGAATTATAGAGGAAAAAATGAGATGAGAGTTTGGTATTAGATGGCATTTCAGTTCTCTTACTCCATGATTCCAGAAAATAACCTGAGTGACAAGATCACACTTCCAATGTTTCATATCACCCATGGTGCAGTACTGAAAAAATACAACCTTCGTTATTCTGGGCCTCACATGTTAGAGAATTTTAAAGCGTGAAATTATTTACCCCTTTGCCTAAATATTAACCCTAGGCCTCAAAATGGTTTGTGTCAGAACCAGAAATATAATCTAGATTTCCTAACTTCCAAGTTAGGAAGTCATGCACATCTCTCTTTTTTCACCTGAAAATGTCATAATTACACACTATGTGAGCCTGAAAAATATTCTGAATTGTTCTTTTCTCCCCACGTGAACATTGTAGAAGACACTATTAGTGGAGATAATTAAAACACAGGTTATTAAGCATTTGTCATTCCACATCTTACTCGTATCTGGACAGACTCGGCAATCTCCAATGGTACGAAAGCTTTGAAAAGTAAAGGCTGAGAAACTGTATATTCCCTATAGGAAACAGTGACAGGAAATACACCTTTGTCAGAAAATAAACCCAGAATAACATCCAACAGCGAATACCATACACATCTGCTGAATCCAAGACTGATTTGAGGTTCAAAATATTGCTCAATTTAAAACACATTCCCTTTCCTTTCTATACATTTTAAGACCTTTTTAAATGAAAAATCATTAAAAATCTACTAGTTAACGATGATCCGCCTCTCCTACAAAAACATGCTACTTTTTATTAGCTTTATAAGTCTCTGCACAGTAGTGCTGAAGATAAAACAGTATAAGAAAACAGTGATGATTTATGGAAAGGGTCTTAAAATGGTTCTCTTTGCAAAATGTAGGGCAGGGGGCAACCACTCCCATCGATCCTGCCCCTGTCTAATCTTCCAGCCCCTTCCATAGGAACCTCACACACTCTTAGGACTGAGGACAGTGCCATTTCTTTGCACCCAAGAGGAAAGTTCCCAGGGGGCTCCGGCTGCCAGTCTTACAGCTGCTTTGATGAAAGATAGGGATCTAGATGGGATCCCCTCCATCTGTCTGCCAGCCTCCCTTCACTGGGCCCCTGTAGGAAGCAGCCACTGTGGCAAAATATTTCACCTTAACCTCATCCCTCCTCACCTGGAATTTACTTCCAGCTTCTGCTCTTTCCCGATGGGAGTTGAGGGATACACAGCTTTCTCTTTATCCTCCACCAACATAATGCCAGCCACAAATTTCTAATTTTCCCTAATAGTCACTTAGTGAGGTGGCTTTGAAAAATACACTTGGTAATAAAGACAAGTCAGATAGGAAAGAAAAAAAAAAGATTCCCTCCAAACGACAGAAGCACATATTTTTAAGACAAAAAAATTATATAAATGAAACTGGTTTTCAAACCTCTACACAATTCATTTCTCCCTAAAACATTTGTCTGCTGTCATGTGGATACAGCCTTGTGCATTTTCAGTAGGCCTAAAAGGGTAGTGTTTATCAATAAAATGTTCCTAAGTACCAAAACTAATTATACTTTATATTGCTAAATCTGGAAGTTGCTTTATTTAAAAAAAATCTGAGGTTTCTATCTTTACCAAATACGTGGCTTCCTTGCTTTCTGTATTTCATTTCCCTTGCTTATTTACCAAAAGATAAACTAGTCACATTTTCCCCCTGGCTTTGCTTAGTTCTAATTTTTTTTAACCTCATGGATGATTTTATTTTGGAGTTTGAGAATGGGAGATCCTGTCCTTAGGTTTACTGAGTTTCCTCTAATTGAAAATTTTACTCAATTTAAAAATGCATTAACAGAAATTCAACCAACAAACTTAAAATTCAAAAACAGAGTTGAAAATAGCAGCATAGTTTGTTACCTAAATTCTAACTCGTAAGCAATGAATAAACAGGGATTTTTTTCTTCCCTCGCAGACCCTTTGTTCTCTAAAAAAATGATTTGGCATCGTCCCTCAGGTCTTTAGTGCTCAGATTGGGGTCTGGTGTTAAGAATCCTCACTGAAAGAAGCCCCAAATGCTTACTGGGAATGTCCTCAAGTAGCTTAAAAAGGCTTTTTCTCCACTCATTATGTAGAATCTATATGCTGCCATCCAGCCTTAGATTTCTATGCAAAATAACCAAATTATATTTAATCTTGGCACAAAACTGGCTCAAGAGTCAGGTCTCTGCCCCAAGCAAAAGAAGGGGAAGAGTTACTTGGCACACAGAGCACAACCCTCAAGTTAGGGCGAAAGGCTCTCTTTACTATTACTGTGGTAGTCTTAACAAATTAAATGGAAGAGGCAGTTATGCAGAACAAGTGTCTACATTTAGGAAAGGAATAAAGAAGCAGAGGACATGCTTTTGAGTATGTATTCAGAACCCAGAACTTTCTGGAAGAATAAAATCAGGCACCTGAAAGAGAAAAACACAAAAACATCAATGTAAAGAACCACTGTCCTTACTCCTTAGATCCTTCCAACATAGATATCCCCAAACTTCGATACTGATATTTCTTAAGTTCAGAGTAGTCAGACTGGGTACCCAGCACTTTTCTATTCACAGGACTGTGTCCAAAGAGGGGTCCTGGCTCTCCACTGGAGCACTTCACCTTCCTGGACTTCAACACACACCCCTAAGGTCAATATTCCTTTCTGTTTTCCTCTGTTATTTGTCAAAGACAAGGAACTCACACATCTATTCTTGTACAGCACTTACATTTCTTTGATACCTCAAATATCCAAAGCTGCCTTCCAATTACAATGGGCCACCTTCCCTGTTGTACTAAGCAATTCCTTTACTGGGCTTCTTTCTGTCAATCTAGAAGCTGACCTCTAAAATAGAAAGAACCCAGCACCAATTCATATAAATAATATTCATCTGTTATAAGTAAATATTGAACTAGTGCAAAAGCTGTTCATGTATTTGGAGGAACATGGTCAAAAAGTACAAACTTCCTAGTACGAACAGGTACTAGGGATGTAATGAACAAATGGTGGCTATAGTTAACGCTGCTTTATGAAATGCAGGAGAGCTGTTACAAGAGCATATCCTAGGAGTTCTCTCACAGGAGAAATATATTTTTTTCTTTTTATTGTGTCTATATGAGATGATGAATATTCCCTAAACCTACTGTGGTGAGCATTTCACAACATATTTAAATCAAACCATCATGCTGCATACCTTACAGTGTTGCATGTTAGTTATTTCTCAATAAAACTGGGGCAAAAAATGAAAATGGGCCACTTTAGCTCTTGGCCATCTTCTTAATTCATGCTTTGGAGTTTAAAAAATTATTTTTCAATCAATTCCAAATAATCTGACAGGCTTTGTGTTTCAAAATTTAAAAAAAAGACTAGATGGCTAACAAAAAGAGTAGGTGCTTAAAGGGGAGTGTGTGTATGTGTATGTGTGTGTTTAAGAAATGAGTAAGGTAACTTCTCACAGTTACACTTCTAATTGCAGAAAATACAAGAATAAACTACTTCCCATACACATTTCCCTATTTTTAACCACAGCAAATATAAGTAAAACAGTAAAAATAATACTGGCTACATAAACAAATTCAGAAAACATTGCTATCTAGTGCTATAAAGTAGGAAGAATATACCCTAATCCACCCACAAATGAGCATGACTTTACTTAAAGGCAAACCAGTATTTCTTTCTCACAAGTCAGCCAAAAAATTTTTCTAAGTCCTTTCTCCCTCTGCCCATAAAATTTAAATGTATCAAACCAAAATATCCAAACCCCACTGACAACTGCAACAGGAATGTGAAAGCCAGAATGGTATAGACAAGAAGGAGCCATTATAGTGGCTTGAGCAGAAATTCATTTTGAAATGACGTATTTTTGAACTATTATCCTGAGAGCAGTCTCTTTATCCCTTAGCTGGGATTCAAGCAATTTATTGAAATGCTCTCCTAATTCAGGGATAGTCTAGGATGTTCTCAACCACAAGGACATGCTCTTCTAAAGGCACAAGTTGGAATAAACTCTGGGAATTTTCCAAAAAACATGCTAACCACCCCCAGAGGTCAGGAAATGTTCTCTCTCCCTGTCCCACAGCTTCGTCAGGGGCCACTTTTGTTCTTGCAAGTGTATTACATCTTTTAAGTATGTGAAGCTTTCTTGCAATTCGCTGGTTTAGTGCAAGCGTAGTAGTTCATTACTAGGAGCCCTGTCATCCTGAGCAGCTTGCTTCATCTTCCCAGGCCAAGGCCTCCTGCTGCTCTCCCTCCTTCTCCTCCTACCCCTCCTCTCCCCCACCTTCTTGCCCTCTTTCTTCCTCCTCCTACACCCCACCTGTGAAGCAAGGGTAGCAGAACGAAGGAATTTAAAGTCTTTTCCAACTATAAAGTTTCACAATTTTATAACCGTTCATGCTGATAAGGGGAGAAGATAGACAAAGGGGAGAAAAAGACAAAGGCTTGATCTGAGCTCCATAAATTCTGGGTTATGTTGATTTCTGTCAGAAGTTATTTGTGAAATTTATGAAATTGTCTGGACAGGAATTAATCCACAAAATTATCTGTATAAGTTTGTCTTGCCAGTTTTGGTACTGTATCCAGCTTTTATGACTAACAACAATTCAAGGCTAGCTGCGTACCCATTTTTAGAGAATTGTCTTTAAAAAAATACCCATTTTTAAAGATAAAAACAAAGTAGGCTAGAAAATAATACTATTTATCTCCCTTCTTCCTTTCTAACTAAACTATAAATAAAGTTCAGTGTAACAAATTTACTTATAAAAAATTAATGATTTTAATGATGAGGAAACATTTAAAATTTTCACAGTAAATTGAAAAGAAGAAAGGTAATTTTAATATGGAGCTCTTACTCACTGCAGCTTTCCACAATTGCATGTTATTTATGAGCATAATTTCTACATTACTGTATTCATTTTCTAGAGTTATTTGTGTGAAAGTATCTTATTGAACATTTAGCAATCAAAATGTTTTTGGACCTCAAAGTCATTTACTAAATTTAAAAATATCTCTGTAATAATCCATCAAAACTCAAAACTCAATACTAGATTACATGTTTCTTGAGATCTAATGACATGTATCATTTTCTTTTGTATAGTTCAAAAAATATAGCATATCAAGCAAGCACTAGATATTCCATAGTGTACTTTGTATTAAATTACACGCCTCTGTTACCTTGTACACATATAAAACATATTATTACACACTGGTTACTTAATGCAGAAGATGTGCACTGTAGTCAGTGTCCTGACTATAACACAGAGTTTATCCCAATTGATTCATATGAAGAGACTTGAACAAAGTTACCAGTTACAGAGGTGTAGGTAGGGGAAATTAACAACCAAGGAAAGATGATGGCAGATCAGCAATAGAGAGGAACTGTTATGACTCCTTGAGCTTAAGGGGCAAGGGGAGGAAATAATATTGCAAGGACTCCAGTGAAAGTTGGAGCCCTGGAGGAGGGGTCATCCAGCAGGAAATGTGGATCTGGAAGGACACAGCCAATGCCAGAAGAGTTGCAGTCAATCAAAGAGGAGAAGGAGAGGAAGAAATACCTAGAGTTCTCTCTCTGGGGCTCTGGTGTTCTGGAGATCCCATTCTCCCACCAATAAAACCAACCGCAAATCATTTTCCAAGGGACACCAGTGATGCACAGGTGTTAGCACAGAGCTGAGCAGAGATGGGCAGGAAATAGATCTGAGGACCAATCTAGGAAAAACCCAGAACCATGAATATTGCCTTCTCCCAACACAATAATATTTCTAAGAGTAACTAGTGGATAATCTTCTTTGTGGAAGTCTATTTAACAGAGGCAAATTTTGTCAGATAGGGAGAGTGAGTTTCAGGTCAAATTATATTTGATAATATATATGTTTTAACAGGAGGCACACAGGACAGAATATAGATTAGGGAATTCTTACTGGGAAGTACTTAAAATAACAAGCTGGAAAACATAAAATATGCATCTAGGAGTCTGAGAGCAAAAGGCAAGGAGAGCAAATCAGGTTGAGTTGTTGGCAAAAAGGATGTAGCCCAGGTGCCCAGACCACAGGAGAAACTATAGGGATTGTGTCAGGGACACATAACAGGAAAAGATGGAGCCCTGATCCTTTATGAAGTCAGAAAACAGAAGTCATACAGTTCCCTTCAGCTCTTTTTATAGGGAGTAGGACAACCAGAAAAAAAAATGTTCAGGGGCTCTGTTTCTCCTCTAAAATATTTCCATTTGTTTTCTGAGTCCTAAGATAACTTCCTTCATTCATCATTAATAATAAAGTACCTAAAACCATTCATTCATTCGTGCTTTTTACAAGGGATGTTGCTCTGTCTTAGTTATTCATAAAATCTTGCACCATGCACAATGCCCCGCTGGCACATAGTAGGTATCAATAAACTTTAGTTAAATCAAAACCAGTTAAGGGGCGCCTGGGTGGCTCAGTTGGTTAAGTGTCCAACTTGGGCTCAGGTCATGATCTCACGGTTCGTGAGTTCAAGCCCTGCATCAGGCTTTGTGCTGAAAGCTCAGAGCCTGGAGCCTGCTTTGGATTCTGTGTTTCCTTCCCTTCCCTGCTCCCTCTCTCTCTCTCTCTTTCTCTCTCTCAAAAATCAATAAACATTAAAAAAAATTTTTAAATGAAAACCATTTAAGTGAATGCCCGAAGAAATAAATGTATAAATGTCTGTTGTTGTTGTAAAACACTGCACCTTTAAAGAAAATATGATGATGTGCCAGTTGAGTCACAAACATAAATGACTGATATCAGAGTGTTTAAAATTCTGATCAAGGATACAAGACTAAAAAACCTAGAGGGCATGAGGTGGAAGGAAGGACAGCGCTACAAAGGGACAGCTGGAAACACAGAAAACAAACACAACTCTTCATACTTCACAGCTTTGTCAAGGGAAGGTTCTGTTTACCATCAGCTGGGAGGAGACACACAGAAGCTTTGTGGAAATACATTTGGTGTGTTTGGTGCCAACTGAGGCAAAATGGAATTTCCAAGAACTTTTGTGATTTACTGTATAATTTAAACATACTTATATAGTTTTGTTTTGTTTTGTTTTGTTTTTTCTTTCAAAAGATCTTTGTCTCTACCTGGGCCGTTTTTCATTCTCCACAATAGATCATGAAGTCTGTTTGAAAGCTTGGGAATTGAGCATTTAATTTAGTTTCAAACTCTGAAAAAAATTAGTTAAGCCAATACCTATGCTTTGAAATATCACACTGCTTTATGGAAATTTAGTCTTAGAATAGAGAAGGCAGAATCAAATTATAAGTCTGCTCTTTTTTTGAAGATCCCATGAATTTCCTAGAGGAGAACTTATACATTCAGATTATATAGAAAAAAAATCCTTGAAAATATATGGCACGCGTTGCTTTCTAATTGTGTTCATTTCACAAGTTGTGACAAAATAGCTCCCTTTGCCAAATATATATCAATATTTATTTGGCTAATTAACTGGCACTCAATAATTCAACACCAACTACTTTATTGCTTTTCTCTGGCTAATCTATCCCAGCAAAGATATATTGGTTTTGCATAAGTAAAGCCTCCTAACCATTCTTACCAATTCCACCCTGGCATCTCAGACATATTAGAGTGATGAGTGGTCAGTGATAAGAAGTAGAGGAGCATGGAGTGGGGGGGGAAGAGAAAACAGACAAGGCAGGTGTTACCAAAAGAATTAGGACAGCAGCCTCTGGTTGTTAAAATCAGGACTCAGCATCTGAGTTCTAAACTCTGTTCTACCACTGAGTGACTTGGGCATCTGTTCATTCAGCTATAAAGTGAAAGAGGCTGATTTGAGTATTGCTCAGGTTCCCACTAGCTCTGAAGTATTGCACTGCACTCTGTGGTTTAAGACCTCTTTCCCTTTCCACTGAAACCCCTTGTTAAAAAAATATCACTGTTTGATTTGTACCAAATGTCACGGACTATATGCATCATCTTTAGCTACATCCTGGGAAGACCAGAAGCTCCAACAATGCCTTAAAACTGGCCTCTTCCATGTCAGAAAGGGAATAAAAGCTGAGGTACACAGTCATGAGGACTATAACTGCAGACTTCAAAAATAAGGCCTGCACATGTCTACTTTGTAGAACAGCCTGGCTGACTTTTGACCTGACTTATTATTATTTGAAGCAGCTTACTGACACTGCCAATTACATCACACATAATAGAACACACATCTTGTAATTGAACCACAGATAGTGCCAAGCAACATAAAGAATCCAGGAAATACATACTTAAAATGTAAACTGCTCAAACAGAAGAGCTACTGAAGGATCTGGAAGTACGTACGCAAACTACTTCTCTGGGGCTAAATAGCTACAGTTTAGGATTCTTCCGTGGCTGCTGCCATGGTCTTGCTTTTAAAAGCCTCAATAACTTCTCAAGACATCACATTAAACAAGAGGCCACATCTATTTCCTCCAATAAAGATTTAACCTAATATTACTGGATATGTTTAGGACCTAGAAAGAAAGCATGCCTTCCAGAGGTTAGAAAAAAAAGAAACACAGCCTTTGAGAATTAGTAGGTACCACTCTAATCTGAAGCTTGTACTGTCCTTTTCAATCGTTGCAGAGAAACAATTAATAAAGGAACCCATTAAGACCTGATTATTGCTGCTAAAAAAGAAAGGTAGAATTTCAGTCCTTTGAAGTAACTGAGAATGATTCAGGCCTCATTACAGAGATATAATCTACATTCATACATTTATGTTAGTGATTCAAATCTATTGGGAGAGATTGAATTCCGTTAAATAGTGCATCTTTCCTGTGGAACTTTTCTCAGGCTTTCTCGGGCTAACCTAAGAGGTGACCTAACAATGAAAAGCAGTGGAGTATTTAGGGATTCAACTGTGCTATAAAAGAAAGGCTGTACAGAAAAGAAAAAGAAGAATGAGATATAATCTAAAAAGCTATGTCAGCTTTTCCTTTGGGCTGTTTTGTAAATGCCCTTCCTGTCATCACGCTGTACAGAACAACGGTGAGAGGACTCTAGAACTTTTAAACACTGCACCTGCTGCAACCAGATTTTAATATGGAAGTCTGACGATGTGTTTTTTCCCCCCATTTCAAACAGAATAAAAACACAAAACCTCTCACAAAGATCTGAATAGCTTTCTCTGCTGGAGCAGAAAGTTGGTGGGTATGGAGAATTAGGGGGGTGGAGGGGAGACTACCTTCAGGGTAGAAGGGAGTGTCTATTGTGAGTTTTAAAAAAAAATTAAAAGGATCTCAAGCTGGCATCAACAGTGTAGAGAAACTTCAAATAATAAATTCCTGTACTTTGTAACTTTTCACAGCAGAATCTTTACTGTATGGTTTCATCAAACATGTTAAAAAAAACCATGTAGTTTTAATTAGTTGTCAGTTCAAACATTTGGATTCTACTGAACAATTGGACTGAAACTCAAGTCCCTTAGAAACACTACACTCTCTTTCAGGCATTTGTTAGCTCAGGTATAAAACTGTGAACTAGAAAATTAAAATTAGCATAGTGATTTCATTTTTAAACACCCATGCTTTAGTGAAAGAACAAAACTTTAAGCATACATATGACGTATGCTCTTCGTTTAACTTTCCAATTAATAGCTACAGAAATTAGAACTAATTTTATTAAATTAAAAACCCTACTGTGGTGTTCACATTGTCAAAATCTTTCCAGTAAGCATTGCAATTGGTTATAAACAATGCAATTAAAATTCTGATTCTAGCATTCCAGGGTTCTATTTCAAAGGGCCTGAATGCATAGGAAAATGTAAGCGCATGCATATAAAGTCATTTTTTCAGGTCACTAAACAACATAATTGGGCAATCATTCCTAATGCCCATCTCTAAAGCTAAATTTTTTATTTCTTTGTATTTTCTTCCATTCATAATGAAGACTAAGGTCAAAGGCACGTTACGGGGATTCTGGCTTGTAGTATATACACAAGCACTTCTGATTAGTTCCCTCCAAATTACAGTTGCAAAGATCAAACTCCCAAGTTTACCTAGAAGTGATTCTCCATCTTAGAATAGCAAGCTAAATATTAAGTTGAACCATATGAAATTGCCACTTGGAAAGGTCAAAAAATATAAAGTAGTGGCAATTTCATATGCTTCCCCATAAGGCTAATGTCCAGCTGCCTTACAGAACATAAATATTTTATACCATCACATCTTCAGTAACTCCCTCCAGTCAAGCCTTCCCTTGTTGAGAGAAATCCTAGTAGTGATCCTCTAGGAACTATCTCTTACTTGTATTGGAACCAATTATCATAGTATTTCTCTCTCCTGCCTCTTAATTCTTGGCAAGCCTTCCTAGCCAGGGCTTTGGTTCTGTCTACACCTGGGTTGTGGGCATTGCTAGCAATGAGGGTGTTTCAGGGTGGTGAGTGTGGGAGGGAGAGGGAGACTGGTAGCACCCTTGTAAAACAGAGCCCTCTTAACGTTAAAGGTAAAGACAGAAAAAAGAAAATGCCCCTTTTATGACAAAGTGCAAAGGAAATCGCATAGAAACAGCAGAATTCGGCCAAATCGCGTGGTTAAATCTTCGCAATCTCGGTAAAGTGGGTTCGCTTTGAAGTGCACGCGTGATTCAGTAAACGACTCATGCTAGCAATTAGAAAACGGTCTTTTCGGTCCCCGCGATTTCATTTGCGCCAAGAGAGAGGCGACTTTTAAGGGTGACGATAAATCTCCCTGAGCTTAAAAGGCAGAGAGGGCCAAAGTGTGAACTTTTTACTTCAGCAACGGAAGCGAGAAATCAGTGATTCATTAAAGCAGAGACCTCCTTGGAAGCTGGCAGAAGAGGAGGAAAAGAAGCTAATTATGTCTTCCTTCTCTGTGCTCACTCCGAACAGTTTATAATCTGCTGCTTGAGAAGGTTTATCCTCAGCATCTTCTGCTTTCTCCCCCAGCCCTCCCCTCCTTCTCGGATCCAGAGGGGGAGAAAAAAAGTCAGCCAAGCACCAAGCTCCAGGTGGCTCTGAAGTACTGCACTGCCAAAAGAAGGGGCGGGGGTGGGGGGAGAGCCTACGCTGGAAAACAAGTGAGAAAGGGGCTCCCCAGAGGGGACTGGTTCAGGCTGGAAGACAGCAAACTTCGGAGAGCCTGGGGATACAGCTCGCGCCGGTGGCCAGCGCAGCCAGCACGCGGACACTTCGCAGCAATTCCCCGGAGCTGGAGGCGCGGGCGGAGGCTGCGGCCGCGCGGCCACAGGGAAGGGACCCGGCAGCCCCCGGCTCCGCGCGGAGGCACCGCGCGCTCTCCTCCTTGCTCCCCTGCTCTCCCCCCTCTCGGCCCCCTCCCCCTCCCTCTCCTGGCTTTCCCAGCAGCCGCGGGTTTCAGATGTCCCACCGCCGTTTGACCCCCTCCCCCCCGCTTCTCCACCCCTGCAAATGAGGTTTGACCAGCAGAGGCAGAGCCCACCTCTGGCTTAGAATCACTGACATTTAGACTCCTGGCTGCAACCTGTTTACAAGCGGGCTTTCCAAAGGAAGGGGGTGGGGAGGGAGGGAAATAGGGCCAAACAAAACACCAACCGCCATCTCCCCCCAAACAAGAAGTGACTTTCTGGAGGCTTCAAATCAACAGGCACCACCAAAAAGAGAAAGCAAGAGGGGGAAAGCAAACAACGGCGCCCGGCAGCCGCCTCCAGTTCTGACAACTCCGAAGGGACGCGCTTTTAGAAAGTAGCTAGCAGGCTGGGGCTCTGCGCAGAGGGACCAGAAGGTGCCAACCCCAGAGAGGCGCAGATATCTCTCCCAGCCTCTGTGGGTTTTGTTCACCGTGCTGTCATCTGTTTTTCAGACTTTTTTCCTTTTTCTTTTCTTTCTTTTTTCTTTTTTTTTCATCCCCCCCCCCCCCCCGCATCTAACATGGTGAAGAAAGGCGTGAAGAAGAGAACAAAGTAACTCCGGGTGGAGCGAAGATCGCTGGTGACCACCACAACCGCCCCCGCCACCACCAGCTCCTGCTACTGCGGCCACCCACATCCACCATTCACCCGGAGACTCGAGAGGCGCACGGCAGCGGCAGCGGATCCGAGAAAGGAGCGAGGAGAGGCAGCCGGCCCTTCCGAGGAGTTATGGATGTTGGTGTATTCACTTCTGGCCAGATCCGCGCCCAGAGGGAGCTAACCAGCGGCCTCCACCTCCAGCTGTCTCCTTGCCTCGCACCAGGTCTTACCCTTCCAGTATGTTCCTTCTGATGAGACAATTTCCAGTGCCGAGAGTTCCAGTACAATGTGGAAATGGATACTGACACATTGTGCCTCAGCCTTTCCCCAGCTGCCTGGCTGCTGCTGCTGCTTCTTGTTGCTGTTCTTGGTGTCTTCCATCCCTGTCACCTGCCAAGCCCTTGGTCAGGACATGGTGTCACCAGAGGCCACCAACTCCTCTTCCTCCTCGTCCTCGTCCTCGTCCTCGTCCTCCTTCTCCTCTCCTTCCAGTGCGGGGAGGCATGTGCGGAGCTACAATCACCTTCAAGGAGATGTCCGCTGGAGAAAGCTATTCTCTTTTACCAAGTACTTTCTCAAGATTGAGAAGAACGGGAAGGTCAGCGGTACCAAGAAGGAGAACTGCCCGTACAGTAAGTAACAAATGCGCGCTCCCCTCCTTCCAATTATCCACCCCCCACCCCACAAGGGGGGGGAAAATCTGTTCCAGATGTGGCCAGCTAAATATTTACGTCCCCAACCCCTGTAAAATGATTAAGTGGAATACTTTCACACTAAATCACCCCCCATACATTGTGCACACCCCTACCCTTGGCGCGGCTCCCTCCACAGCCCCCACTCATTGCCACCCTATCTGCCCTGTCTCGGCTGCTTGTCAGTACCTGGACCGCGCAGGGCGCTGGAGAGTTGTTGAGGCGCATAGATTCTTAGATGCCCCCACTCTGTCTCCATCGCCCTTCCGCACCTCATCCCAAGGTTCCCGCTCCCTCCCTTCTGGAAATGGCTCAAGTAAACACATTTTGTTACTTTTCGCTGGCAATCTTATTAAGAGTTTTTGGGACAGCTTCCTCAAGCTGAAAATAATTATCCGCTGTCAATTACAGGGGCTTTATGGGAGCCTTATTTAAGAAAGAAAAGTCAATCCCACTAGCTCCCCACCCCCATCTCTTCACCCACTACCTATCTAGACAGGAGTGCAAACATTTTTCTGGTTTTGATTTTTTTTTTTTTTTTTTGGTCCCTCATGTGGGTTTGAATGATTGCAGTCCGTGAAGTTAGCTTTTCAGGCACCACCACCGCTATTTGTCTTCTGCCTGCCTTCTCTCTTGGTAACGTGATGCTCATGTCTGCATTGTCAATGGCATATGCGCTGCTTTGTGGTGTCCTGTTGTACTCATTTCTTCTGAAACCTCTCATATTGCAGAGCCATAGTACTACGGCATTGTAAACATCTGGGACTGGATTCACACAGACCTCACACAAATTTCATTGTCATTCTTTTATTTTCAAAGTAAAAGTCATAAGTCTGTTTCCATGGCTATAGTTTGTCCCATTGGATGAGGTTTTTCTGCTCTGTCTGTATAAATTATGACCCCCTACCCACCCCACCCCATCTCTCCATTTCTTTCCATTTTCCTTTCTCTCATTCTTTCCTTCTTTAGCTCTTTCTCCTCTTTCTTTCTTGCAGGGGTGTGGGCTGGGTAGGGGGAGGGAGAATTAGAGGGGGAGGGTGGATATTGTGTCTCTTCTTCAATCAGTCCAGCAAAGCCAGATTACTCTGTTGGCTTCTTTTCCTAGTTACTTTCAAGTGGTGAGACTTATTCACCCTCTATTGACTGCTATTTGAAAGGAGCCTGAGGCTATGTAATGGCACACTGAAGACAGTAGACAATGACATTTACACATCTTTAATGACTATTTAGCATTATCTCAATGGTCCTTCCAAGTCACCTAAGGGATCTTTATGTGTCAGTTGTTTGGGAATTTCTTGCCAACTAACTTAAATACATGGGTCACACATTCCAAGAGACCCTGGCCCAGAAAAGTTTCTGGTACCAACGGGAAAGACAGTTAATCAGAACTTAGCATTTTCTTTTTAAATAAAGTTTTATAAGAATTAAGACTTAGTTTTCTTATCTGGAGATCCACACACATTCGACATTAACTTCTGCTGCTGCTTCTATTTACTAAAATTAGCAACAGATTTATAAGTCATAAAGGTACTTGTGAAAGTATTTTAAAGTATTCCACCTTACATTTAACACTAACACTGTTTCTGCTTCTGATTCATAGAAAGTATGAATACTTTGACTGAAATATGTCATTTATGATTTTTTTTTTTTGTTTTGAAAGTCATTTGTTACCTGAATTCATTAGGTACTATACTATGTATAGGCGTTATAGTTGTTGGTTAAAAATTTAATACTTTTGTTCGCTTCTAAAACAAAATAGTGGTGGTGTCATCCAGGTAGGATGATGAGGAGGAAGTGAACCAAACACAGTTGAAGAGTTAAAATAATAATAATAACAACAACAATAATTCCCCTAGACTGAAGTTCTTCTGCATATTTTTAGTTCATGGAGATAAATATAATACATTTTCAGTTTTAAGCTCGAGCAAAATTCCTTTTTAGGACACTAACTTAATTTTGCTATTGGTATATTTTAAGTATCTTTATGATTTATTGCAAGGACCAATCTATACTAGCTTGTTTATAGGACTTAAATGACTATTTTCTAAAAATAATTGCTAGGGGTATACATTGAATTATATTTTTTGAGTAAGAATTATCTGCAAAGAGAAAAGTATGCAATTTTTATTGCATAAAAACTAGTATGGAAAATTTCCATCCTAATTGTCCAAAACATAATAATATCCCTTCCATATGATAAAGTATACCAATAGGCCTTATTAAAACATAATAGCTTACGTAGTAGTGCAGTCTTAATCAATGGTTGAAAATGAAAGGGGGTGGGGCTTACTCTGTTAAATAATGTCAAACCATAAATAATTTAGGCTTTCCAAGAACATCTGTATCAAGACATAGCAAGTGAAAAGTAAAGGTTGAAAAAGCCTTAATTTCACATGTGGCTGGGTAATCAGAACACTACTACAATTTCCAGCTGGACTGATTCAGCTGAACTACATGGTATCATTAAGATATTGTCTAAATGTTGCATAATTACATGTGAACAAACTTTTGCCATGCCTACAGGGTAACCAGCCAGCCAGCCCACCAAATGGTAGCCTGTTAAATATTAGGGTTTCTGAAGAGTGTCAGTTCCTTGTCCAAAAACCACTTTTCAGTAACATTTTTCCTAAACAAGTTATTAATTATTTTCAATACACAAAGCTGTTCTTTTGAGGTTTGCTTATTTGAAGCTTAATTTTCTTTGTTACTTTTGACCCTAGCATTATTGCTGCTAAAATACAGTAACAGCTTATCTGAGAGGTTGCATATTTGGGATGTCCTGAGTAATTAAACAACTGTTTTACTGGCTTTTTGCCAGCAAAATACTAACAAAAGGGAAGTAAGGAAATCACCCATAAGCATTGCAAAATCATTTTTAACTTCTACCCCCAAAGCTGGTTCCCAGAAATTGGATGATTCTAAATATATTATATGTGCTTTGGGTGATTATAAACGTTCATGTGTGTGTGTGTGGAAGGGGGTTGATTTTTTGTTTGCTTTTTGCCATTATTGGAAAACAGAATAAAGGGAGCAAAGATGAATTATGTTTCTCCTGCTAGAAGTGTAAAAAAGCTTGAATAATTTAGAATAGCTGTGGTGTATCTGTCACTAGATATGTTTAGGCTCATTTAAGTTTGTTTTATCATTCTTTATATCTAGAACTTTGCCCTTGAAACATTACCACTCAGCTCTAGCTCTGGCCTCCTGGAAAGACTGGATAAAGCTGTTGGGTACCCTTGCAATTGGAACTGGATGTGAGTGGGGTGTGGGCTTCTCCCATGCTTGTCACTGGTAGAAAAGGGGAGTCTGGTGAAAAGAAAATGTATCCCTACACTTGAGACAGCCAAAAATGGGTATTCCCAAAATGGAAAGCCACGGTGCTTATGAGTCTTTGCAGGAAAGGAGATCGGGCTACAACAGAGGAATCGGGATGTACTATGTAGTAAGTGCCCTATTTCTTCAAATACATATTTCATTTGACACATAATAGTCCTATAATTTTAACTTTATCAAGGATGAAAAATACGCTGAAAAAAGTAAATTACCCAAGGTCATTCAACTGGAAATTGGCAGAGTCAGGATTCAAGCCGAAATCTATTTGGTTACATTATTTCTTTTACCTCCGCTACTGGCAACATTGATACCAATATACTAGAATTAAATATCTCAAAACTCTAAAACAACAAATTATCCTTAATCTTAATTGCTTCTTGCTATGAACAGCAACCGTTCTTCAGGTTCAAACTGGAACAGTTCAAATTGAGAGTGGAATAGAAATGAAATATGTTAAAGGTATCACTGCAGGTGGCTACATGTTATCAGACAATGTTAATGCATTCTCTAGGTGAAATACGTCTTCTGATATTTTGTTTGGGAATATATTTGCTTACGGAAACAAAAAATACATGTACACGGATCTCACCTTTTAACAGAGGGTATTAGAAGTACATTTAAGAAAATCCATGAAAGTCATTGTATATAGTAATTGTTTACAGCTGAGGGCAAAATGTTTAATTGTTCCCACATGTAATAAAATAATTTGGTTGTAAATACCAGTGTGAAAGTGGGCTGTTGCAGAAACTTCTGATATATGACTCTAAAAAGGGCAAAATCTTAGAGACCTAAAGCTATATACATGTTAAGAAGGCTTTAAAATGAGTCTGCAAATCAAAAAGGTACTTCACCACATATATATGACAAATTACTGTCTGGGATTAAAGATTTGCATTATTACTTTTAAATCAGGACTCGGGCTTATTGTAGGAAGTTATATAAAGTGAGAAAGTAAGTGTTGAGGGAAATAGGGACTTGAATATCATCTCCTAATAACTGATTTTATTTTGGATTTTTGGAAAGAAAACCTATGCACAACTTATGGCTTCCACCAGTGTCTTATTTAAGTTGTGGTTGTTTCTAGAGTTTGGTTGCATAATTTATAACTGACAGCATTTAATCATGAGCATTGAGGATTTATGAAGATGGAAGGCACTGTATTTAATGTTTACATGACATTGTCCTGTTACCTTTACCGCATTCCTACCATATGGACCCTCCACTTTGATGGCTTTATCATAAATCCATTAAAAATGCACAATTACACAGTTTCCTCTTCAAAAACCTGATTTATAACCTTCTACGAGAAGAAACCCAAGAAAATAGTTGGCAGAACTCACATGCCAACACTGGAGTATGAGAATTCAGAAATGCCAGTCTCTAGGTAGTCTTGAGTATTTCAGGAATCCATGAGGCAAAGGTATGGACCACTGTTTAAAAACAGGTGTTTTCAAAATGATGTTTAAGCATAGAATTTAAAAGAAAAATAGTGTCTTGTAAAACGAGGGAAACCCCAATGCGTGCATATTTTTACTATCTGGTTTAGAGCAAAAAGTCTTATTCCAGTTCTTTTTTTTTTTTTTACTGTTTAATGAACTTATAGTAGAACATGAATGAGCACTTTACATTCCCGCAGTTACCTTCATGTGCAGAGGCAAACCCCATTTATTATCCAAACGTCTGACTTTCCACAAGCCAAAATGTCAGAAAAAAGTTGACAGCTCATTTGAAATGGAGCTAATGTTCCTCACATTTATGAGCTGCCTGGGAATATCTACATCTTTCCTAAGCCTTAAATGTCTGTATGCTTATCCAAAATTGTAGTACAAATGATATTTCTTTATTATGCTTCAGAAGGAAAAGTAACACATGTGTATTAGTTCAAAGTGATTTTAATCTATCTTAACATTAATTCTGTGAACTTTGCAACAGGAGTAATTCAGATGACGTTTTTAGTATTACTGTTCCAACATTTGTTAACATTAATAGTTGATATTTGCTTAGTGTAAGTAAGTAAAATATTAGTATTTCCCTCCCAGAAATTAAAGTTCTCTTTTAATTTTCCTTAAGATGGGACATAAGGTTTATGTTTATGTAATTGTAATACAGCTTTATCACAGTCTAGAAAATAATGAACCTCATGTTGTCTCAAGCCCTTTATATAGAAACATCTTCATATTTCATGGTATACTGAAATCATTGAAGATCGTTTACATTTACCATTTGACCAATAGTGTTTGTTACTTCTTTTTGCAGATTAAAAATATTTACTTTTCATAATTGGCGCTCTTTTTTGTTTCACTGCCTGTTAACCTTTACCTGTGCTAGTCAGTCAGTATAACAAGTGATAACCTAGACATAGGCCTTTCAAATTAGTAAAAAATAATATACCTGCATCTTGGGAAGCCAGTGATACTCTGATCAAGAATTAATGAATACAAAATGTTGATGCTTTACAGAATCAGTTTAAAACCAAATATTTAATCAGTACGGATTTTACACAAATAGAAAGTTTCAAGATAACTAAAAGGAAGCCAGGTCATCCACCAAATAATGGCCTTGAAGGCTCCCTTGCCTTTAAATCAGGTCAGTTGTGTTCTTTCTTTGAACACTGTGTTCTAATTGGAACAATAAATCAAAGAAGACACTCAGAGTAGATTCCCATGTAAGGTGGACAACTGGACAGTGACTTTTTACTGCTGCTAACACGTGCATCCAATTACCATTTGAAAGATTCATTGTGCTGGCAGTAAAGCATTGCCTCATTTTATAGTTCACCTAATAATTCTTCAGCCTAAATCTGTCCACCTTTACCTATATCGAATCTGTCAGTGTGTGTGTTATCATTAATGAGGAATTTTCAAATGTTTGGCATGCTTCCTACAATGATGATGACATTGAGAGATTAATGAACCATTTAATTAACCATAATAGAAGAGGTAACATGTTGATTAAGTCAATGTGTACCCAACTTCGAGTAAACTGTCAACTAAACATAATCTAATAATTCCACCACAACTATAACTTAAGCATGGATAGTTAAGTGGGTTAACTGCAACCTAACTCTATGTAGCAATGGTTAACTGCAAAATTGAGAACTTTTTTTTAAAAGGCATTTTCCTATAATCATTACTGTCTTTCAAAGACCTGGTGTTATCATGCTTTACTGATAAACATGTATCTTAGTTCATCCTTAACCCTTTTCAAGGCATTGCCCCTGTTTGAGGATAACTTGACATGTTAATAGAGTCTTTATAATTCAAGGCTCATCAACTTCTTTTATTTAATATTTAAATTATTTTTTTAGCATTTATTTATTTTTGAAAAAGAGAGAGACAGAGTGTGAGCAGGGGAGGGGCAGAGAGACAGAGACACACACATAGAACCCAAAGCAGAATTCTCTTAGCACAGAGCCCGATGTGGGGCTTGAACCCATGAATCGCAGGATCATAACCTGAGCCAAAGTTGGATGCTTAACCAACAGAGCCACCCAGGTGCCCCAAGGCTCATCAAGTTCTAATAATTCTGTCTGGAGGCATTTATACATCTGAAACATTAGACATCTGCGACAGCCCTGCCTCTAAGGCACTGTGAATCCAGATGCTTTTTTGCCCCTTCACCACTCCATTATTTTCTCCTCTTTTTCTTATTTTTCCTCCTTTTCCCTGGTATTCAAACCTATTATATATCATTTAGGCCAGGGAAAATCATCCATTATCATTGCTTAGCATGCCATGTTACTTACATTTGGAGCCAGCAGCCTAGATCTTTTTGGATGTTCATCATCCAAGACAGATAGCTTATGTTCTATGCATAAAAGTCTTTAGCAATGTAATTTCAACATACTCCAACAGAAGTCCCTTCTCATTTTGAATCTGCACTGAATTCTCCCTTATCTCAGCACTCAGGCCAATTTCTTATAGCCTTACCTTTAGTGAAATAGGCAAATCACAGATAAGCACCTTCTGCCAGTGAATGCTGATTGTCTGGTTATTCTGCATTTTTCTCCAGATTAAATATTCTATGTCCAATAACTCTCTTTGCAGGTTCATTTTACCTTTCTTTTAAATCGTTTTAGTACATGTAACACTTACTAGCTACTTTGCCAGTTTCCTTACGTTTTGCCTTGGTCTGGACTCCTATGAGAGAAAGTGAAGATGAATTAGAAAGTCCAGTAACTATTGCTCTTCTACTTTAGTCATCTTTTATTTCAAAGAAGATAGATGCTAATCATAAATCATATTTTCAACTTCCATGATTTCCCTTAAAACACAAAGCTTCCCGGGGCGCCTGTGTGGCTCAGTCGGTTGAGCGCCTGACTTTGACTCAGGTCATGATCTCACAGATCGTGAGTTCGAGCCCCGCATTGGGCTCTGTGCTGACAGCTCAGAGCCTGGAGCCTTCTTCAGATTCTGTGTCTCCCCCTCTCTCTCTCTGCCCCTTCCTCACTCATCTTCTGTCTCTCTCTCCTTCAAAAATAAATAAACATAAAAATAAAAAAAAACAGAGCTTCTCTGTATACTCCTGCCAAATGTAGCTTTTAAAAGTAAAACCCATTTTTCTCATTAATACTGGTTGTCAAAGGGGAAAAATATAAAATACACATGCATATATACTCTAGGCTGCTCAAATATTGAAATGCACATATATTTTTAGAAAGATAGTAAGATACCAACAGGAGTTAGAATTTGAATTAATAGCATACGTCACTTATTTCTTTTAAAGAAGAACTTTTTGTACTGATTGCTGAATTAAATTTATTTTTATTGTATGCAGAATCTGACTATATAAGTTAAATTGGTCTGTTATAATAATTAAAAGTCAAGCTTCTTTTTATAATTGGTTTCAAATTATATAGATACATAGATGTAAATAGATTTCCAAAGCCTATATAGCTTTGACTTATTGACAGAATTATTAAAAGAAAAATTAACATTTTGTAACATGGGGAAAATGATAACACATGATATTAATTTACAAGCTATTTCTCATCTAAAGCGAAATAGATTTAAAGTGCTATCAATAACAGTAATTACCGACGTAGTAAACCAGATTTCTAGGGCGTTCTTTGGAACATTTCTGTAGAAGGGTATGATTCCACAAATATGAAAAAGAAAAGTGCTAAGGATGTTGACCAGATTATGGTGTAAAAACTAGATCAACAAAACTACAGAAGTGCTTTAAACTGTAAGCAAGAGGGATGGTAAATAACATATAATCAGAATGTTAGAAGCCAGAGGAAAAGCAGAAGAAGCCATCGAGCATTTCAACAGACTGTGGAAGGGAGGAAGAGATGCTGGGCTAGAGTGATGGAGACAAGGGTTTTGAACTCCCAGGAAAGAGATCAAGCTAAAGAGTAGTGCTGCAAAAGGGCTGACATGACAAGAAAGGTGTGAGGGAAATATAACCCAAGCCCTGGCATTTGACGGCATGTTAAATGAACTGAAATGAGAACCTGTGATCTAAAAGGAATCCCACAGAAGTAATCGCAGCCACAGTATCAAAGTAAGGAAGGCTAAATCCAGAGTTCCTGCTAAGGAGGCAGCAGGTTAGAGGGATTAGAAGTGTGGGCTTTGATGAATAGTGATTACAGGTATGGCCCTGGATTGAAAATGAGCTTTGGAGACACAGAAGTGGGTATATTGGAGGATTTGACCTGCCAGGCAATAGTGTAGGACTTCGCAACTTGCCATCAGTAAAACGACATTAACAATGCCTTCCTCTTTCCTATACCATAAAGATTAAATGAGATTATTCATTCATTCAACAGAAATTGAGTGCCTGCTTTGTGTCAGATACTGTGTGACACATACACACAGTACTGAAAAAAGACCCTGGTTTTACTCTCAGAGAGCTTCACTCTAATGACAGTGCCAAAAAAAAAAAAAGCTATGTGATAAAAAATTGGGGTAAATGCTATGGAAGAAACAAGGAGAATACTCTAAAAGAAAATAATTGGGAACTATTCTAAATCTCATGACTAAGCAGCCTTTGAAGGTGGCTTGTGGGTGGAAGGAACAGCATGGGGAAGGTTTGGTACCTCCTCCAAGAAGGACAGAATAGGCACACTGAGCCTAGGCTTTGGGGAGAAGTTTGGAGAAGTCAGGCTTAATGCACAGAATAGCTGAATGGTGCCTGGTGCGTAACAAGTCCTCGTCAAATGGGTATTTCATAAAGAAAAAGTAAAGAGAATGTTTCCCTTTGTTTGAAGGGAAAGGCTGGGAAACCAACTAGCTAGATTATTTGCTGAAGTGAGAATTAAAAATATTGGACCTGAAGAATGAGGCAGGAATGAGGAATACACTGGCATTTTTAGAAAAGGAAATATTAGAACATCTGAAATTATTTAAGATTTTCAACTGTAGGGGCACCTGGGTGGCTCAGTCAGTTGAGTGTCCTACTTCAGCTCTGGTCATGATCTCACGGTTTGTGGGTTCAAGCCCCACATAGGGCTCTGTGCTGACTGCTAGCTCAGAGCCTGGAGCTTGCTTCAGATTCTGTGTCTCCCTCTCTCTTTGTCCCTCCCCTGTTCACACTCTGTCTCTCTCTGTCTTTCAAAAGTAAATGAATGTAAAAAAAAAAAAAAAAAAGATTTGCAACTGTATTGTTTGTAATGTTCTGAAGTTTGGGGGGAAAAGAGTAAAGTTCTGGTTGTTAAGAGACTAGCAGAAGATATTTGAAAACTGAAGATAATTTGAGGAAAGAGCAAGGAGCTGAAAATAAGTGGAAGGTAACAAATGAGTTCAGGACATATTAGAAAAGAACAAAGGGGAAAAATAGGAAGAAAACAGGTCACTAGAGACTGGAAGAAGACAGATGACTACACAAAAGGTAAAAAGAGAAAAGTGAATCAATGTTTACATATTTCAAGACAAACTATGTTCCATGTTATGATATGATTTTAAACCAGGGTTATTACAGATGGTCAGCTCTCAGTAAATTCTGTAGCTGAGGTTCTTGTTTCTCATCCCAGACTATGACCTTTTTGACCCGTAGCCTTAAAGGATTCGCAATCTAGAGATATAGACAGGAGATCTTCCCAAGAAGTTGGTAGATAATAAAAGACAGTTCATACTAACAGCCAAAGAAGCAGAGCAGAAATTAAATGAAAGGTAACCCAAGTGATGCATGAATGACATGGGCAGGGTCACAGTGAGGATAAGGACTCCAGCTAGACACAGATAAAAAGAGAGGAGTACGAATATCCTAAAAGAAGGCACAGAAGCATGTGGGTGCAGAACCTTACATGAAGTGTCCAGGTAATAAGAGGCAGGCAAACAGCCTAGAACAGAGTTTACAGGCTGGGGGCTTACCTTATGAAATACAAAATGAAATACACTAGAACATGTTGTCACGTGAGAGGGAGGAATTTAAACACCCTTATATTTGAGGACTTTACTTTTCTGCTAAAATATTATATTAACACGGTTTCCATTTAATATTTGCCTTCTTTATTTTACTTTTTAAAGTAAAGAAAAAACAAAGAGAAAGCAGGGAGAAATATTTTAAAAGAATATCTAAATTACAGTATAATGGACCTAATCTAACTATACTGAAATTCTAGCTTGATCAGCAAAACAAAAACCCAAAACTAGTTTTATACTAGGTACACGAAAAAAAGCAGTTCTTCTGATACCAAATGGCATCCTCTTTAGCATTCATCATTACTTAAAAATTTTAAATAGTCCCTTTGCAGAAGTTCCTAAAATCTACATAGCACTGGGTAGGGTTTTGTCATTTTTCGGCAGATTCCCAAAGGCAACTGCTGAGGCTTCAATATTACTTGCTGCTGATGTATATTTTTTCTTGCCATTTCTAATTCTAAGTTATCTCAGATTTACTTGGTTTAGGTGATTAGGGAAAAAAAAAAAACAAAGTAGATATAACTCCTTCTCTTGAAAAAGAATATACTTATGTATTTTTTTTATTTTTTGAATGTTTGTTTTTGAGAGAGACAGAGACAGAGAGAGAGGGACAGAGAGAGAGACAGAGAGACAGAGCATGAGCATGAGCATGGAAGGGACAGAGAGAGAGGAAGACACAGAATCCAAAGCAGGCTCCAGGCTCTGAGCTGTGAGCACAGAGCCCGATGCGGGGCTTGAACCCACCAACCATGAGATCATGACCTGAGCCGAAGTCAGATGCTTAACCAACTGAGCCACCCAGGCACCCAATACTTACGTATTTTTAAAACAAACAAGGCGTAGGACACAGACAGCATGTATGCAGTCACACCCATGATGAAGACCATGAGCTTTGGAGACAAACTTCTGGATGTAGAATCAAGGTTCTAAAACTGTGTAGCTTTGTGGCCTTGGGCAAATTACTGGGTTGTGATCCTTGCAACTGTTAAGTAAAGATAATAATAGGGCCCACCTCATCACTGTTAGAAAGATGAGCTTGTAAACTTACAAGTGAGATTCTAAATGTGAATTTCTCAATACCTGGCACAGAGCCCAACATGGGGCTCCACATGACCTGAGCCGAAATCAAGAGTCAGACCCTTAACTGACTTAGTCACTCAGGTGCCCCTTAATTATCCTATTTTCTGAAAGGATCTCTAAGTCATGGCCTAATATAAAATTAGACAGAAAATTGATACCATACTACTTTACTTCATTTTATAGTTTATGAAGCATTTTAATGTTTTCATGAGTTGATTCTCAGAAAACTTCTATTAAATGGGTAAAATAGTCATTGTTATTTCCAGGCTATATTTATATGAGAAAATTGAGTCTAAAAGTTATGGTGCCAGGCTAAAGTGAGATAGTTAGCATAAGCAAGTCAGGATTCAAACCTAGGCCAGTCTTAGCAAGGGTGACCTTCATCTTCTGCCTTGGTTTGCCAGGAATAGTCTCAGTATGTGCCTCTTGCTCTGGCATATTATCATGAGCACCCTATTCACTCTCCAAGTCTCACATTACAAAATCACCCTTCACCAATTTGCTCTGTGTAAGGCACAACTCTACACAAGTCAGCTCCCTATTAAATACTTTCGTTTCTTCCCAATGTCCTTAGAACAAGGTCTATATTCCTTAGCATGTTATGTAAGGCCCTTATGATTTGTTCCCAACTGACCACTCACCCCATTTCTTACCATATTCCCTATTATAGAAATACTGAGTTGATGTTAGTTCCAAAACACGCCTTGTCCCCTCATATCCAGACCTTTTACACACTACTAGGTCTGGCTGGAGTGATTTCTACCTTGGGTCCTAGCACTTCTTCCTTTCATCTTTCTATTAGATGTCATCTCTAGGAAGGCTTCCTGAACACTCCCCAAACACCTTGTCTTTAGTATTTTAATACTCTCCCACACTTGATTACTTTACCCATCTAGTTTCCTCATACACAGAAAACTTGTTGAGGGTAAGGACTGTACCCATCATACTGACCTTTGCATCCAAACCCTTAATACAGAGCCTGGCCTATAATGGGTCATTTCTATATATTTACTAGGCAACTTGCTGTTTTTTTTAACTGCATATCCTTGATCCAAGTCACTTACACTTTTTGGTTCAGTCACTTGGTCTGGAAAGTGTAATTAATATACCACCTACCTAAAAAAAATGTGGTTGAAGTAAATTATCTTTTAAAATTATATTAGGTTCTAAGTTCTACAGTTCTGAGAACTAGAAAATGTTAGGGCCATCATTATTCAACTGAATATTAAGAATTTAAAGTCATACAAACTTTTGAATGGAAATATGTAATCCTTGAAATGGGTTGTTTGCCATTTTTCTCCAGTTTTCCTAAGGTTACTATTGACTCTGATCAGTGGATATAAATGATGATGACTCTCTTTTAAAATTGATGCTGGCTGTGACATACGTTTGGTTTCAGAGTTATAATTGGATTCTAGAGTAATTTAGTAACAATTAAGAAATAATCAATTCTTGGTAATTCATTTAGAGAAGAAGAGTGTATATACTATGAACAGTGGCAGTGAGAACATATGGTTCATAGTCTTGATAGTGTCACAACATTTACCATTCAATCTTAGCATGCCATTGACTTTAACTTGACCTTGGACACCTAATCTATGAGATGAGTGCATTGAACTAAATTAGTATTAAAATATTTTTATTCAAGACACTCATTTCCTACATAAAGGACCAAATTCCACAAGCATACTTGTATTAGGAGATAACAAGTGACACTCTGAAGAATAGCCGCCCAAAGGTATTAAGTCCGAATCCCTAGAACCCATGACTGGTACTTCTTATGACAAAATTTCTGCAGGTATGATTACGTTAGGGATTCATAGATGAACAGATTATCCGGCATTCTCCAGGTGGGCCTTCCACCCATTTATTGTTATGACAACACTCGTCACTTGTTGTTATTAGAAGATACAGACGGAGGGAGTTTAGACATACACAGAAGGCAGTCTGGTGATGGAAGCAGAGGAAGAGAGACTTAAAGATGTGATGCTTGGTTGTGAAGACAGTGAAGGAGGCATAAGCCAAGGAATGTCGTTGTAGAAGCTGGAAGAGGAGAGAAACAGGTTCTCCCCCAGAGCCTATGGAAGGAGCTTGGCCATTCATGACACCTTCATCTGAGCCCAGCAACATGGATATTGGGCCTCTGCCCTCCAGGTCTGTGAGAGAATCAGTACCTATTGCCTCAAGACACCAACTTTATGGTAACTTGTTACAGCAGCCCAAGGAAATGAATACAGATTTTGATTCCTCAGCGTGTGGTGCTGCTGTAACAAATATCTACAAACATGGAAGAGACGTTGGAATTGGATTGGAACAGGCTGGAAGAATTGTGAGACACATGATAGGAAAAGCTTAGATGGTCTTAAACAGACTTCTGGTAGAAATACAGACATTGAAAGCACCCTGGTGAGGGCTCAGAAGGAAGTAAACAGCACAGAAGAAAAGCCTACGTTACCTTAGAGAATGATATGATATCTTAAGATATCTTCATAAGGAGGCTATTGGTAGAAATACGGATATTAAAAGTGATCCTGCGGCACCTGGATGGCTCAGTCAGTTAAATATCAGACTTCAGCTCAGGTCATGATCTCACGGTTCGTGAGTTCAAGCCCCGCCTCAGGTTCCATGCTGCCGGTGCGGACCCTGCTTGGGATTCTCTCTTCCTCTCTCTCTGCCCCTTCTGTGCTCTCTCTCTCTCTCTCTCTCTCTCTAAAAATAAATAAAAAATAAAATTTATTCTTATGACAACTAGAGGAGATAGGGAACATGTTATTGGAGCCAAAGGAAAGACAGTCCCTGTTATATAGTGGCAGACACTTAGCTGAGCTGTGTGTTAGAGATGTGTGGGAAGCAGAACTTGTATGTGGTGAACTTGGAAATGTTAACTGTGGGGAATTCCAAGAAAAAGTGTTGAAGGTGCAGCCTGGTTTCTTCTTGCTGCTTTTAGTAAAATGTGAGAAGAAAAAGATAACGTTAAGAAAGAACTGTTAAGCAAAACAGAACCAGCACTTGATGATCTGGGAAATTAGCCTATCCAGATTGCAAAAGATGCTAAATTAGGAGGTACACCGCTAAGGAAGTGTGCTGTAAAGACAAAGCCAAGGGTGCGGCTGGACAGCCTTAATCTAGTGCCAGAGAGATTAGGCGCTTGACTTGTCCGTTCCCTCAGCCATCTCAACAGAAGCTAGGAATAGAGATTATAAAAGCAAGATCTGAGGAGGACCCTGTGATTACTGGCATGAATGCCTATGCCATACACAGGAGACCCACAAAGCTCATGAGAATGCTGTATCAGCCAAAACACTACCAGCATGGACTGAAAGAGAGTTGATAAATGAAGGAAAGCTGTCAGACTTCCACAATTGTACAGCCCAAGGAAACTGTTTGGCTATAAACACATGCTAGCTTAAAAAAAAAAAAAAAAGCAGGATCACCAGATCACTCTGAGGGAAGAGCCTTGGGCACAGAGAGGACAATCACAGGTGCAGAGGCAGAGACTAACCACAGGCCCAGATCCAGGACCCTCAAGCAACAGAGGACTATTCCAAGGTGCTGAAATCTACTGGCATTTGTCCTGCTTGATTTTGAAACTGGTTGAAAGTAGTGACAATTTTCTTCCTTCCATTTTTGCTTTTTTGCAGTGGAAAATGTTTAATACAGCTGTACTATGCCTGTCCCACCAACTGTATTTTGGGAACAGGTACTTTATTTTCTAGTTTTACAGATTCAGAGATATAGAAGAATTTTGCTCCAAGATGGATCATACCCAGAGCCTACTCACACCTGATTTATATTATGTAGATGATGAAACTTGGGATTTCTTAAATGATGATATTTAAATGAGATTCTGGACTGGAGTTTATGTTGGGTGTAAACTTTGGGGGATGTTGGGATAGGATGAATGTAGTTTATTTTACATAAGAAGTGGATGTAAATTTTGCAGGTCTAGAAGATGGAATATATAGATAGTATGCTGTATAATGGTCATCTAGAGATATTGAGTCCTAACCCTTGGAACCTCTGGATGTTATCATGTATAGTAAAGTTTTACAGTTGTGATTAAGTCAAGTATTTTGAGATGAGGAGATTATCCTGAATTATCCACGGAGGCCCTAAATACCATCACAAATGTCTTTATAAAATAGAGGCAGAGGGAGATTAGACATAAACACAGAAGGCAGAGGGTGATCTGATGATTGAAGCAGAGAAGGGATTTGAAGATGCTATACTAACGGCTTTGAATATGAAGGAAGGACGATGAGCCAAGGAATGTGGCTCAAGAATCTGGAAGTGACAATGAATGGTTTCTCTCCTAGAGAGCTTTCAGAGGAAATGTGGCCCTGCCAACATTTTTACTTCAGCCCAGTGACACTGATAGTGGAATTCTGGTCCCCAGAACTGTGAGAAAATAAATTTCTGTTATTTTAAGCCACCAACTTTGTGGTAATTGTTACAGCATCCCTAAGAAGCTAATACAGTCACCTATGACAGTTTTATGTCATACTTTGACAAAAACAATTATCTTATCATGGAAAGAACTAAGCATGGACTCAGATGTAAGTTCAAACGCTTTACCTACCTCTTACTTGTGTGACTGGGATAGGTGCCTGGATTCTACATCTGATCCATGAAGATTAAAAGAATTTCTATAAAAATATCTAGCCAAGTATCAAGCTTATAAGAGAACCTTAAATTTTAGTTGAATCTAAATTGATGATGAGTTTCAATGACTATATGTCTGTAAAACATTGTTTAAAAAATATGGTTTATTTGCACCTAGTACCTCCATTGCTGGGCACTACCAGAGCAAAGGAAGGGCTTTGATCGTCTGATGTAGAACCTGGTTGTACAGGTTTGATTCTCCACTGGACTGTAAATTCAATCTGGATTCAAGAGTATCTGTTCTCTTCCTCCTCACTCGTCCAGAAGCCACATTTCTGAAGGTGCATGCTACACCTATACATTTCCAACTTAAAGAGGCTCTTTTAGAGTTAAAGGTGATAGAAGATCTATTTAAAAAATGGATAATTAATATAATTAAAATGTAAGCAAGTGGTACTTTCAAAGCATTTCAATGTCTATGTTGAGGTTACATTTGCTCTCTTTGAAACTATATCTCACATCCTCTATCCTCTGTCACCGTGGATAAAATTCACATAATACCCTAGTTTAAACTTTTCACATCACAAAATGTTTCCATAATGGTACAACTCTCCTAAAATTTATTATCACGGCTGTTGACATCACTTAAAATTTTAAAACCTAGAATAAAAGTATGAGTCTAAAACTGGCATTTTCTCTTACAGAAAATTGATTTCTCTCACAGCAATAGGGGATATGAAGTTGAAGACAATAAATAAATGTTTTGTTGTCATGTCTTAGGGTAATGGGCTTTTATCCCAAGCTGAAGTGGACAGGGTCATCTCCTAAGTTGGAGTGTTATGGAGCTCACTCCTTTTTCTCCTTCACACTCCCTGTTACCTGAGTTCTGGGGCTATAATAATTTGAGAAGAGAGATAATGGTGGTGATTTTGGGAAAGGTGGATGCAATTAGGAATAGGACTCTTATGCAAGGGAACTGATTAAAAGAGCTGATCCACGATTATCTTGAGCACAATGAACATGCTAGTGGTGACGATCAATCTTACCATCCTTGGTGCCATTCAAAGATTTTGACTTATAGTCTCTGAGACCAGGCAGATAGTATAGGTCCATATAAATCCACACTTCTGAAACATTTTTAGCAACAGAATGGTTGTTTGTAAGTTCTGGCTTGAGAGACAGACCCTACCTATTTCTCTTAAAAAATAAGATTCCTTCTAATAAGTACACCAAAAAGACATTTGGGGCAAAAAGAGAGAGACGCCAGATTTGAAATAGCTAATAAGAATAGGCAGTGCTAAGTATTTATGAAAGTTAGGCTCATGGCCCACATGATCAGAATGAGCTTAGGGTGCTTGCTCAAAATGCGAATGCTAACAGTCCTATTTCAGAAGGACTGCACAGGGGAAGAGGAGACTAATAAGAGGTACACACACAGGAATCTGAACTTTAATAAACACCTCAAGCAACTCTTAATGCCAACTAACCTCTAAGAAACAATGAAATTAAGGATGACGCTAAGGTAAGTGTGGAGGTGATGAGATGAAAGGCCAAAGGTGTTTTGAGCGTGGAATTATCTCAAAAACTTGGCAGAATGAATTTCGTACACATACACCATGTCTGCATATTTTCCATTTTTGCACACAATCTGGGAATGGGGAAAGTGCCAATATATTTTGCAAAGAGAAAGTAATTTTAAAAGTGAGTTAAAACCTATGCTGAAGTGTAAATACTCTTTCACTATTTTCACTATTGATAAATCTGAGATTAGGTCAGTTTACAGCTCCCTGTTGTAAACGCATGAGTCGTGTATGCCAAGTCTGGGGTGAAGGGAGAGGAGATGCGACACCCGTCTACAGCTGGCTGCTTTCGCCTGGTGTCAGGGTGCTCTGCCACCGCTATTTATGAGGAAGAGCTGGAGATGCTACACCATATGACATTTGTGCAAACAAACTTTTACAGATTCAGGGTTCCTCCCCACTTGTTTTGCCGCTGTGATTGGTTAAGCCACAGGAATCTGTGTCCGAGCACCCCTAATCCCAAGAGAGTTAGCAAGAACGTAAACCTCAAAGTGATGGGCTTCCAAAGCTAGAATCCTGAAAAAGGAATACAGATGACATTCCATAGTTTCCCGGAACCAATTTTTCAAATTCCTGCAGTTCTTTAACAGCTTCAGCATTATTGTGAGGAATTCCTCATTGTTGTGAGTCTTTCTTTCTTTCACTTGTGGAAATGATTTGAGCATCAGTTCCTGTATATGACCCGTTTTTCAGATGAATCAGACTGGTAGACACTATGGTGAAGGCTGTGGTATGTCCACCTTATGTTCCATGAATATGCAAATGATAGGCTCCCTTCTGGTTCAGTGACATTTCCTTATACCTACAAAAGACATCTCCGACCAGATTTACAGCTCTAATAACTTATAGAATGTCTCCTGCAAAGTCACAGGGAATATGAATCTGAAAATGTTATTTTAAAAAATCAACAATTAGCATACCCTCTGATGCATATTTTTCCCCCGTTTATTTCTTCTTGTATTTTTTCTCTTTGTACAGAAGGCTTTTGAAGGCATTTAATAAGATTAGTCAGAATATGTTCATCTGACCTTAGCTATATGTAACCACTGACACTAGCTATAATTTATCAATCTGAGATGGTTATTGTACTGACCAACCCAAAGTAGTGTGGTTGGTTGGTTTCACAATCCATAGGGTTTCAAATTCATAGGGTTTTAAATTATTTGTTATATCCTGCTGTGCTATACAAAGTGCCTTGCCAAAGTGTTTTTTGCCCTAATGTGTTATGCTCCAAAGAAGGCATCAAATTTTTTCAACTTAAAAAAAAATCTCAAATTGAATACTGTTGATTTTATTCATCAGAAAAGTGCCAACCATAAGTTGTCATATTATTTTCCCTTTTGATGACAAGGACTACAGAATAAAAGCTTGCTGTTCTGGACCTTCCCACATTCCCATGGCTGTATTCAGCGACTGACACTTTAATTGAGGTAAAGCTTTCAAGTAGTAATAGTGACATCTTATGATGCAGAAAAGCCAGAAAGATACTAGAAAAAGAAAAATAACTTAGGAAAAGTTGTATTCTTAATTTCATTCTTATTTTTCCTTAAACACAATAAACATTCAGTAATACTCCTATAATCTCTTAGATTAACTACATAGAAAATCCTTGTTCTCCTATGTTGATCATTGAAAATGTTTGGAAGCAGTCCAGTTTTAATTAACACATGGGTTCCCCCATTGATTTTTTGTTTTATCATTTTGGATATCAGCAGAATCCACTGAATAAGCAGGTAAAGTTTTATTTAAAAAAACAACATAATAAGGATTTTATTAGGCAATATTCAATGATTGATGCAAACTGGGTGAACAGTCTTAACTACTGATCCCTACCTCCACAGTTTGAGATACTGTTTCCATTCTGTTTTTAGAATGGGATAAAATAATAACAGCTATTAAATGCTTCATTAGTCCTAAATACTTCACATATGTACCCATTTAAACTTCAAACAACTCTAGGGTGTAGGTACTAGTGTCATCCCAATTTATAGATGGCAAAATCTAAAGCTTCTAGGAGACAGAGTAATTTCACTGAAGTCTTACAGTTACTAAGAGGTGTAGATGGGACTGGAACCCAGGGAGAGTGTACATTCATTTAATCAGCATGAAATTGTGCCCTTCAATACATTACAACATACAACAAGTCTAATATGAAATCCTTTAGTCAAGCAGAGGCAACCTGGGCAGTATGGTACATCAGCAAATTAAATTTTATAGCTGGAGGAGCTCTATGCAGTATTCTATGCTTTCCTGACTTAACTTTGCCTACTCAAGACCAAAGAAGATCTCTTCTTGCTATCTGCACATTTGTACCTGCAGCTTCAAAAGGCTGGCTCCTGCTCACTTTTGTCTTGATACGATGACTAAAAAAGAAATAGGTCGAAAAATATATGGCATTTCCAGTAGTGACATTTTAAAGAATGATAAACTGGAAATGTTTTAAAACTAAAGTTTTAAAGTTTTCTATTAGTTCTTTCAGCTTGAAATTCTTTATATCATTTACTTAATATCAAAGATGATACTTCTGACCTAATCACATATGAGAAGAAAATATTTTGTTTTCTTACAGTTTGGGAAATATTTGTCTTGAAGCCAAACTATACGAAGATGCATTCTTTTACTAAGAAAGCAAAATTTTAAGAGTTTACTTTTCCCTTTTATTTAATGTCCCCATAGTTCCCAAGTTCAAGACTTGAAGTATTCTCTTTATTAAAGAAATTCATTCATATTAAACCCCTACATCTACATGTAGCCATTTCTAAATTCATAGGAGAACTCAAAAATGATCCAAATACTGAATCAAGCAAAAATATTCCCTTATCTTAGCAAAAAATCTTTCCTAATGAATTTTAGACAAACTAACCTAACTCAGCTTTTGGTATACCTATGCTAATGGTAGATTTGCTCTCTGCTTTTGAAGGTGAATTGATATTCACAAATCATATGTCACAAGCCACTAAAAGTGTCAGAATCCCACAGCAGGCCCTTGGTGGCTTGTTAATCTCTCCTGTTTAAAGGAAACAGACTAATTCACTTAAATATAATGAAAGCCATGCCTGCTCCAGCCTGGTCCCTCAGAGTGTCAGCCCATGCAAGTCCTGCCTTCTTTCTTCACCTCTTTCTTTCCTGGCTCTGACAATTAAACATGAAACTAAGAAGCAATGATTTCCTTAATGTTGCCATGTCTGAGTTACTTCAGATGTCACAAATGTACAAAATATTGAATGCTTTTTTTTTTTTTTTTGCACTGAAAATACATACAAGAAGGTATTCTGGCCCACCTTTCACCATTGTTCTCAACAAAGCATAAAAGATAAACCAGGATGCTAAATGGAGGGACCAGATGTATATATAACCTTTTGCCCTCATTATTCTAGTTGGCTTCCATTAGGGGGAGGGAAGAAAAAATATAAAATAATACAAAATAGGAAATAATTGATAGAGAGGTGTGAGAATAAACTTTTATAGTGGATTGGCTAAAAACTTAAAATATGATCAGAATGATGGAAGAGCGGTTTTCAAAAGTACCAAATCATAAATGATTGGTATAATATTTATAGAAGGGAAAGAAAGAATTTATCTTAAGTCTATGCATACACAAATTGCCCAACTCTGGTCAATCATGTCCAAGCTACATTATTTTTAACATTTCTAGTTTTTACATGTTTTAATACTTTGAAAGAAGAGTCAAATGTTCTGTGACATTTTTTACCCAAATACCCACAACCCACACCCTTTTGGCTAATTTTGACCATAGTAGCTACACCCTTCCAATCTTGTGTATTTCCCTCTTTTAATAGCATTATTTATTTATGGTTGTCCATGCTGAAATTAACTGCAACACATGGTAAGATGAGATTTTTCTATCAAGCACCTTAGTGACAAAAGAAGGGACCTGGGACTGGTATGAAAACAGATCTTTACTTTTAACATATGTCTTAATCGAGCTTAAAGTCCTAAGAGTGAAAATCTGGAGTTGGGACACTGAAGGGGAAAAACAATTTTCACTACAAGCATACTGTACATGTTAGTCATGGCTCAGTGGAGTAGAAATTTTATGGAGCAAGAAGGGGGAGGTGCAAGAAGGTTTTGAATTTCCTTCCAAGTGTATTTTTTAAAAAAAGCATTACGGAATCAGGATTTATGAAAAAAGGAAGATAATAACAAAAAGAAAACTTTTTCTTTGGCAAATTTGAGAACTGGATTGACCATCAGGAAAGGGACATGAAGAGACCAAACAAAGATAGTTAATTGAAGAACTCCCAAATGTGGCAATGTCTGAAATCCTCTAGACAACCTGCCAGAGCTTGCTGACAGCTAATCTTGGGGGATAGAGTCTAAGTGGAAGTTGTAGGAGTGGAAGGAGCTTTCAGAGGTCATTTAGGTCACCTCCCCTCTCTCCACAAACCACACTCTTGCCATTTTAGTCAGCTCACATCCACATAGATATTCAAAAATCATTATAATTGGAGAATCTACCGTATTCATTAATAGCCAATTCTAGTTTTTAACTTAAATCTCTGATTCATTCCTTTAGTTCATTTGTCTTAGTTTCTCCTGAGAAATAATTGAGTCTAAATAGCCTATCTAAAATCTTTAAATTTTCCCTGTATTTCTGTCTTCTTCAATTCTTTTGTTAATGCCTTAACAGTTTTCATGGTACAGGCGATTCATTGCCTCGGTTAAGTGTATTCCTAAGTATTTTTTTTGGTTTTGATGCTATTGTTAATGGGATTGTGCTCTTTATTTCTTTTTCAGATGGGTGGTTGGTAGTGTGTAGAAACATGGCTGACTGTATGTTGATTTTGTATCCTGCAACTTTACATTTTCCACATGAAAACCATCCACAGAGATTATATTGCCATATTTCTACCTTGACTTCCTTAAAGCAAAAGGACTCCTATAATAGTTGAATTCATTTGGGCATTTTATTTGGTTTAGAGGTTACTTTCACATATATGAGCTTAACTGATTTTCACAACAGCTCTTTCAATTAGGCAGGGTAGGTGGCAATATCTTCATTATATATATGAAAACACTAATCATACTGCACTTAAACTAGAATTCTCTTCCTCTGTTTTCTAATTAATAATAATCTTACTGCTTCACTATTCCGTTTCTCTTAGATCAGGCTTTCTTAGCCACAGCACAATTGACACTTTGGATCAAATAATGTTTGTTGTGAGAGGCTGTCCTGTGCATTGTAGGGTGTTTAGCAGTGTCCATGGTCTCATCCACAAGATGCCAGTAATATTCCTGTCCCAATTGTGACAACAAATTGTCATTGTCAAAGGCCATGGGCTGAAAGGTTGACAACCAGATCATATATGGAGAATAACAGTATTCAATTTCTATTAGGTATCCTAGAATGCCCTAAACATAGATGTATATTTTCCTATTAATATACATAGGCTTGTTGAGGGTGTCTATTCACTAACAGATAATATAAACTACTACCTTCCCTTAATCCTTCTAAAGCCTTTAGTTTCCCATCAGAAGGTAATTTTCCATTTTTCCTTTAGAAGGAGTCACAGTAAGATGTTCTTTTTCTTCTTTTTCTCTTAAAAGTTTAAATTGCAAAAGAAGAAAATGTACCTTGGATAAGTTTGGACATCTCTTAGTCACCTAGACTTTGGTCTATAGCCAAGATCTGAGCCCTAAAACCTTCTTTATTTTTTACAGTATTCTCTGAAGCTGAGAGCTACTGAAATATATAGTGAATTTTACAATGCCACTCAAATATGAAGAAATCATGTTTATTACCAGTTAATTTGTTACTTCATTACTGTGTGATCCAGGGCTATCTATCTTACTTGTATATTTGGGGGTACGTGAAAGACTTGGAGAGACAAATTACGAAGGCAAAATTTATCTGGGGAAACCAAGAAAATAAGTAATGAGAACAAAAAAAAAGATGATTAAGATTTCCCATAGATCAAAAGTATATGCAAAATTATGAGTGATTGCAAGTAAATATGTAGATAGTGACATTCCACTTTCTAATTTAATAAATTTGCTAATGACATAGAACATGTACTCACTTGCCAAAAATTACTTTCTGCAGGGGTGCATGGATGGCTCAGTCAGTTGAGGTCTGACTCTTGATTTCAGCTCAGGTCATGATCTCAGCGTTATGGGATCAAGCCCTGTGCCCAGCTCCTTGCTGGGCATGGAGTCTGCTTAAGATTCTTTCTTTTTCTCCCTCTGTCCCCCTCCCCCACTCGTGTTCTCTCACTAAAATAAATAAAACATTATTTTCTGCATATTATAAAGAGGGTCTCATTAATTAGTGAAGGAAGATACTGTCAATAACCTTATTGGAAAGTCACATTTAATTTTCACATTTCAACAAACATATCTTCTTTGGGGTTTCTTGGGTGTCTAAGATGATTTATGTCACACCCCATATTCTGAAATTTGCTTGGTCCAAATTCTCACAGAAAATTTACAGTAGTCAAGTTTTACTTGAAATGTCTTTATACCTTACAATCTGCATATTTTTAATTGTTATTGATTCCAAGATTATCTAATGACTGAATTTTGCTGGTTCCCTAAGGAATAATTTTATTTCCTTAAGAAAGGTTGAATATTTACTTCACCACTATTATTTAAGTTTCCTGTTAACATTCACAATTGGCTATTAAAAGAGAATATGCTTAACTGAGATTCAACAGTTATTCCAATGCAAGCTTTTCCTTAAAGAGCCATGTTTTTTATATTACAAGCTGAAAACTATATTAATTGTGCATTAAATGATGGGCATTTAGAGATATGAAATGAAACAAATTACTTCATTAACATGTCATTTTTAGGTAAATTATATTCATCTCTTGCTTTTACCAAAACTGAACTCCAGGAAAATTGATATTGTTGTGAAATACTGAACAAGTTACAGAGCAAACGTATTCAGGAGTATATTAATTATTCAACAAATACTGAGTACCTACTACATTCTAGGTCCTGCGAAATATTTTGGAGATAACAAAATTAGTCATTGCTGTCTCCCACATGGAGCTCACAGTCTGGAACCAGAGACAGACACACATACATAATTACATAGTACATGACATGCAAAAGAACAGGGCAGTGGAGGCAAAAGAGAAGACTTAAACCTGCCTCAGTCTGACTGTTTTGGGTGGGTACATGCAGAGATAAGTGATGGCAATTTAAGCTTCTCCAGGAAAGAATCTCTTCAGCAGAGAAGACAGGGTATACCGAATATCCCAAGAGGTTAGGGACATTGTGAATGGAGGGAGAGTAGCACGTATAAGGCAAAAAGGAATACATTGCAGATTTATTCTCTAGCACATAGCATCCATTTTTGCTCTAGGATATCTCTACGTGGGATGGAGAAAATGACAAAATGGATATAGGACCAGCTGCTGTGAGTGCTGATGTTGTCAAATATGAGGAAATGTAAGACTAGTTGCGATGCTGTATGCTGGGTTATAGGAGCTTTACATATGTCTTGGTTAATTCTATCAAAAATAGTATGGAACAGATGGAGTGGGGATTTTTTTCCATTTTTCAAAAGAATTAAAGGATAATTTATCACAGTTGACAAGGACAGTGAATAGCAAAGCCCTGATGCCAAGTTAGGTCTGCTTGGATATAATCCTTACGGAATACTGTTCCTCTTCTATGTGTGTTTTCTGGCTCAGTAAGATTTTTTTTAGAGAGCATAGTCTCCTCAGAAGATTTTCAGAAATGGAAGCAGAAGGCATAAAGGCACAGGATTTGTTTGGGCAAAATAAACATCGATCACCTTTCTGGTAAAGGGAGCAAGTGAGAGAGTGGTAGGAGGTAGTTTTGTGTGTGTGTGTGTGTGTGTGTGTAGTTGAGGAAGACTTTTGCAAATGCAGATGTAAGTGAGTAAAAACTGGCATCTAGGTACTCAGGAAATGGAAACGACAAAACTGCTGAGCAGACAAACTGAAATCAGTGAAAATTTTCAAGTCAACTTACAGAAAATATCCAATGCAGATTTATTAAGTGCAACACAATAATGAGCTTGTAAGGCACAAAGAGAAGCCCGATATTTCTAAGTTTTGCCAGACTATGCAAGACAGACTTCTCTCTCCTCCCTGGCTCAGCTCCTAAACAGAGCTATTATCTGGAGAGATAATTCCAGATGCTCTGACCCCTTCCAAATTCTTATTTGATGATCAGTCATCTGGAGTGGAACTCTTACTCTCCAATGGGTTTTCAGAGTAATGCACCAAGCTTTGCTCTCCTAATTAACACTATGGGTCAGCTCCATGCACCCAGTAGTTCTTGGAGACTGTCAGAATTCTCAAATCTATGACACTGCCCCTGGGAAGGAGAGAGATGGGTGGACCCCTTGAGTGGCTTTCAAATGCCTCTGCATTAAAATAGAAGTCTCTCATGAGTGTCTGAAAAATCTCAGCTGTTATTTCTCCAACTTAAAAAATTTTTGAACTCAGAAAGCAATAAACTACAAACTAAGAAGTCCCAGAGAGCTTCTGTGGGACGGCAGAAGCCGTTTTTAGCTGAACTAGCAAACTCTGATTGTCATCATTCAGGATTTCAACACTGGAGAATAATCTTGACACAGTTGCTCTGCCAGACAACTCTTTCCATTTACAAATTTGTATTGTTGCTTGTAAGTACAATACCTTTTAATATAAAAACTTCAGAGCACTTTGGTTTGTATTCTATACTGGGTCAATGAGAAAACCAAGAGGACGTTCATTCAGAAAAAGAAGTTTCGGTTCAGAAAATTAGCAATTCACCCATGTTTTCATCAGCATCAGACCTCCTCAGAAGATCCAAGTCTTGAAATATCATTAAGACAGAATATTTTCTAGACAAAGTCACGCCCTTAATATTCTTTGCAATCAGTCAGTTAGTTAGTAATGGGGTTGCTAGAGGTGTCTTGCTACTTTTAGTGGTAGTGATAATGATTGTCATCATGTGCTGTGAACACTGAGTTCCTGCAGGGATAACACAAAGTGATATAAGATTTCAGCCCCCAAGCTTAAGAGTCTTACAATCTAATTTAGGAGACAAAGTTGGTAGTATAATTATAAGAATGTATACAATGTCCTAATTATTGAACACAAACAGAATGGTATGTAAAGTCAATACAAAGGCAGACATGAAGAAGCTGTGGGGGTAAACACTTGAGAGATGCTCTTTAAAGAAGAATGCAATCTAGAAAAGTGGCTTAGATGGCAAGAAATTCAAGGTGGCGGCCATGGCTTAAATTTAGAACTATGACTTGTATATTCAGAGATCTAGGACCAGATGCTTTTGGCAGAATGAACGGCTGCCACAGGGAGGAGAATGGGAGATATTCGCAGGAAAAGCTAGACTGGCATATCAAAAGCTGCCAGAATATCTTACATATCAGTCCCAGAAGGAAAGTCCAATTAATACATTAAATGTCTTACCATTCAAAACTATTTTTCTTAATGAAGTATATTTTAAACAATAAAGTCTGTTTTAATTAAAGATGAGTCTTATGTGGTTAAGATAACGTCACTTTATAGTGGAATAATGAATTGTAACATTTGGACTTCAAAATCCTCCAAATGTGTCTTGGCAAATGTCATCCCATGAAATCACAATATGTCATTATAAACCAATGTGTTGAATGAACACTGGTCAATACAAAGCCTTTTTTGTGGTTTCTAGAACTGTTGAGGATTTGGGATGATTTCAAGACTAACTCTAAGGGTTCATAAAAGGATACAGGTATTACAAAAAGATCATTCATTCCAGGGAGGTAGCATTTTCTAAACAATCACAGGGCTAAATATAGATCCCATCTTTTCAAGCTGGAATTCAGTTTTCCAGTCCAGGCAAACTAGACTACCATTACCTAGCTAGCACAAGCTACCTTGGGAAGTAAAGGACAAAGTAAAATCAAACATTAAAGAATATCTTCCATATGCCGATGATTTACATGTGCTGTTGTATAGGTCCCTACTAAAATGGCCAACGAACAACACTCTCCTTCTGATGCAGTCTGCACGATTGGCCCAAAGAAGGTGTGTAGGTGTGTCTAATCCAGACTTCTCCCCTCCCCAGTAAAGTGGAAGGTTTTGTGATTTCCTTGGCAAGCTGCTTAATGACAAATGCTGAGTACAATATTTAAGGATTATTTTCTCTAGGAGATCCAGAAAGTCATATGTCAGTATCTTTGGATGTGAATCTGATTTTTGCCATAGACACATCCAATGTGTCGATGTAATTTTTCCTTAAAAAATCCTTATGTAAAACTGTCAAAGTTCAGAGCTTATCTACAGCAGAAAGAAAACCCTGAAGACTTCACTAGTGAAAAACTAAATATAAGTGCTCTGCAATGTACTACGGATGGTTGAAAAAAAGTAAAAGATGGTACCCCGCCTTTATAAGACTTCAAATCTTGTTAGGGGGCTCTCACAGGGATATAAGATGACGCATAATCAACTGCTGAAAGGCTTGAGTCTTTGTGCGCAGTGAGGTTTGAAGGCTTGGTTGGGCCTGTGTATACTGCATCACACACAAAGAAAAAATGTACCACAAAAACAGAGCCTTTCTTAGAGCAGGTAATTCTGAAATTTTGGGAATATTTTTGCAAAGCTAATCCTAGTAAGTACATAATTTCCATTTTTTTCTTGACTTTTAAAATAGATATATCAATTTGAGATACAATGTACTGGCTTTTAGTGTCCTTATGGGTAGAGCATGTACCATTAAAACTGATGTGTGGAGATAATATGGACCACATGGTTTCTTACTGTCTATATGTCTGGCTTTAATCACAGATTCTTCATGAAATGTTGCAATCCTGGGGTGAGCTAGCTGTGAGATTCTTCTAGGGTACAGGCTGAGCTGTGGATTATAGGTGAAACTGCATTACGAGGCTACTGAGGTTAATTATGTCTGAAAGTTTCCAGCACAATCCACATCAGTTGACAGTCTGTGCACACTACATAAACAATCTGGAGGGAGTCCTTTATTAGCAGAGCAAGAAAGCAGCTAGCTGTCTGTGTTCTATAATGTCCTTTTGGTTTTTAGAGACTTTGACTCAAGTAGCCCTCTGCTTGCTTAATGTATATTTTTTCAAATCTATACTTATTAAGCCAAATAACAAAGAGCCAAGAGGATGAAAATATTGAATATAAATTCTCATTGTCAAAGAATAGTTCTTAATTTAAGATCATGTGCTCCAGGACAGCAGTCCAGTGCATCACAGGGAAAACATCCCAGTGTTTACCCAGAACCCCACAGTCCATGGTGCAGTGCTGGGAGTCTTCGTAACATGCAGAAGTTTGATGAAGTTGGCCAGCAAGCATTCGTTAAAGCTCTCCTGCCCTGAGAATGTTGTGTCTTAGCTATCGGAACTTCTGCCATATAGAAGTCTTCTAATTCTCAATGAGTCACAATCCTCTGTGACACTCTTTCAGTTGTTAAACAACAACAACAACAAAAAGGTGGGGGGAAGGGGCAGAAAAACACTGGGGGCCCAATAGTCTAGGCTGGCCTGGAAATGTTTTTGTCTTCCATCAAGTCTCCTGACTTCGAAGTCACTCAGCCTCCAGAGTACACCAGAGCCACATTGCCTTATATGGGCTCTGCCTCATCATCTTATCATCTGATGGGTATGGCACATTCTGGAGGAGACAGAGGGAAATGTAAATTCCTACAGGTCATCTGAATTCCCTCTGTAGATGAAAAGGGTAGGAGACTTTAGGATCCTGAAGACCTTAGAAGTAAAATGGTACTGTGCTCACAAAGAGAAACCTAGATTCACTAAGATGTTGACAAAGTAGGAGAATTTTGCCCCAAATTAGCATCTTTGTCACTACAGTGCTTAAGTGCCTTGCAGAGAGAGCCACAGGAGCACAATGGCTAAGATCAAGGACACTGGATCCATGTTGTTTGAATCTTGACTTCACTACTTAACATAGGACCTCAGGCAAGTTATCTAACGCTCAGGTGCCTGTTATCTCTCAGTAAAATAGGATACTAATAGTATCTCACTCACAGGACTAGTAGATGCTTAAATGACTTGATATGTGTCACCTGGTAAGCGTTCAAATTTCAACTGGAAATTATCAGTTCCATCCATTTCTCTGATACCATTTTCATCGTTAGCTATTTGTATACAGACAAAATTTTATATCTGTAAACTAATGGGAAAGGAAACACAAGCACATTACAAGATACCTAAATTTTGTATCCCATCACTAGTGAAGTGAACTGTGTGACTATGCAATTACTTGATCTTTTTGGGTTCGAGTTTCCTCAGCTGTAACATGAGGAGGTTGAAGTAGATTACTTCTAGGACTCCCTTCAGGTCTAACGTCTAATTACTCCAACCCTAGCGTTCTGTTGCTGCCAAGCCAAAATAACTCATCATGTTTCCAAATTGCATTAGAGTATTTGTTTTTCACCAAATCTTAGGAAATTACAGGTAGTGTTAGTGATCTAAATGGCATCCCTCACCTACACACACACACACACACACACACACACACACCTTTTTTTTTTTTTCCCTTGTAACAATCCTTCTAAAAGTTTTGGCAGTTGGAGCAGGAAGAAGTGAAACATTAGATTTTTGAAAGCAAAGTATATTGCAGGGAAAGGGTTATAAGGTCACCCGGTTAGTCTAAAGTGTGTAATTCTTTTCTCTCTCACCTCATTCTTGGTTTTTCAGAGTAGCTGTTGAGTAATATTGTATCAGTTTGATAAGGCTCCCTTGCCCTTCCTAACAACTAAAACCATCCTAGACACCTTTTCATGGACACTCCCTCCATTAAAGTATCAGAGAACTTTAGAGATGCTTTTTAAAATACAGATAAATTAATGATTTCCTTAAGAAATGTTTTTTCATGAGAAGAATCTGAGAAAGAACTGATGATGCCGTGTTAAGATCCTGACACTGAATAAAGACATGGAGCACTTCTGCCTCCAGAAACATGTTCAGGAAACATCCCTGGGACACTGATATTAGAAAAGGAACAGACACAAACTCCACTGCGTTTGGCTGCCAGTAAAGAGCTCGTTTTGTTTACATTATTACTCTCCAAAGAAGACAAGATGAGATTGTCATTATCCAAATGTTATCCAGTGTTTTCCAACTCAGTTCCTGAGCTAAAGGAAGAGATTGCCAAAAATCATGTTTACAACAGTGAATGCATTGTGTAATAAAGTGTTAGGTAGATCAGCTAATAAAATTACTTATTTTAGACTTAAATCGAAGCTGAATTTGGGTCTAATTCTCTTCCCCGAAGGGCACAGAGTTGATTTTCCGATAAACTGAAACATACCGAACTTTTTGTTGATAATAAGGGATGAGATCCCTTTTCGAGATATCGCCCATGGGAATCACTCTTTTTCAGTGGGAGAAGTTGGCCAATCTCAACTGAATTGCTAATGGTCATCTTTCTAATAGATTTTGATTCTCAAATTTGTTAAAACAAAGTTGGCAAAGACTATTCTTTATTGTCCCTGTTGGCTGACCTATGGACTCTGAGCTGGAATGGAGTTGGTAAAAGTTTAGGAATGGAACTGAAATGAAATCCTTAGATCCCCATCATTAATTTCCTAGGGGAGATTGTAACAACTTCACCTCCCACCCTTTCCTGACACTGAGAGTTGTATGATCAGCATTCCCTTGTTAAGGCATTAGTGGATCAGGCCTCTTGGGAAAAGCAGTGATGTGCTTTGAATATTTGACCCAAAGTACCACTCGCGACAATTCATCTCAATGTATTCTACTTACAAAATTCAGATTAGGAAAACTGAATCATGATGCTTTAAGATAAATGCAGCCTGCTCTTAAAATACCCATGTGGAGCCATACATTAGTAGTCCTCTCTTCCACGCTATGTCGTACTTACTGTTACTATTTTAGCATTGCTCACGTACTGCAGAAAAACATGAGCCATTGGATTCTCCTTGTTTTTATGATACCTGTGTATACGTACACTTAATTAGTCATCCTTTGTTTTGAAGCTCAGAAATCTTGAGATGTTTGTTACCTCTCTACTCTTGGTAAAGAATGCCATTATAACGTAGCTTAAAGAAGGATATATCCATGCTTGTGAGTCTTCAACAAGCTTCCTGTGCTACTCAAGACTATTCATATCAGATCCTTGTAAACCGTTTGCTCTTTCTGTTCAGTCTTTTAACATGCCCACAACAAAGGCATTATCCCACGTATATAGGGAATATACTTTGACTTTTCTATAAATAGTCCCTTTAGAAGATCATTTGTAATATTAGATTGGGGTCACATATGTTGAGTGTTTTAGTAAGATGCTGAAAAGTCCATGAGGCAATGACTACACTTCCTGAATCAATTATCTTCTTCCCTACCCCATTTCCCCAACACTAAATACAGGTGAACTAAATGTTCTTGTAAACCCTATTTTCCTTTTCATGTCATTTGGACCACAGTTCTGCAGTGCATGGACATATAATTTAGAGCCTGGGTAGATGCAAAGAGGAGAAAGTCCCCGCCTTTTTAAGATCCCAGTCTATATCAACACTGCCTTGCCAGAGAGAAAGCCTAATGAAGGAAAAGGGCACTGGTACTACAACGATAGGGAATCATAAAACCTAATAAAACCAAGGTCCAACCAAAGCCACATCTGGGAGTGAGGTTTCAAGGAGCAGGCAGGAATGTGCACTAATTATCGGATTGTTAATATGTTACATGTGTTTTGGAGAAGAGATAGTGTGACTCAGGGCAGGCAGTAGCTGGACCAGTAGCTCTGGGTTTTATCCACCACAGATTTAGTATTAAAACACCAGCTGTATTATAACTTTCCTAATGGAACACATGCCCATACGTCACCTGGTGTAACAAGCAAACATCCTGCCATTTTTAGACATGCTGAATACGAGGACTGGAGTCTATTTGGACACCTTCTCAGCAGGAGAGGAAGTTTAGAAACGTATGTTAGGTGATAAAAGCTTTGCCATGACAATGAACAAAATTTGAGGGCTCTCAAGTTCCTCATATGCAATTAGATTTAAGAGTAAAGTGGTTATTTGACTTAAAGCCAATGTAATTGGCCTTCAATATAGGATAGTTAGTCAGGAAAGACTTCTTATTTTAAATACTACATATGTGTGTGTGTGTGTGTGTGTGTGTGTGTGTGTGTGTATAATACAATATGGTATGGATTATATACTTAATAAACACTTCTAATATAATAATATAATAATAACCTTCCTCTTAATCAATGAGAAATGGCATCAGTTACAATACTAAGGCAACATATATGCTAGGCAAAACATTTTAGTAACAACTGAGAACACAGACATTTAACATGTCACCCACTCTCTAATTTCCACTTAAGAATTTGACTTGAAAAGGAGATTTAAATGTTACTAGCACTGCAGTTTCAAAATCTTATATTTTCTTTGTTAAGCAGTTTGTATTCTCTTAAAAAAGGGACCTTTCTAACATTCAAAAGGTAAAGTAGATCTAACATACTCTAATTTTCCTAAACTAAGAATCCCAGAGAGTTATAGTATCTTATTTACCACCTTACTCTGTACTTTATTATTTAGCTGTATTGCTACCAGGATAAATGACAAAAATACAGGGAAAAATCTTCAAGTTATTTATGAAATAAATGTATGTGTTATGAATTCATTTCATTTCAGAAATGGAAATATATGAGCTAGCAGGATAAATTAGAAGTACTCTCTCAAGCATAGCTGCTTTCTAGCAAGGAAATTAAGAACCTTTTTCTTCATGATAAATGATTTGGGTTTTCTCTCCCTAATCATGACTTAACTTGTGAAGCTAATAGGAAGAAATTGTAAAGCCTCCACAAATGTCCTTACTTCCCAGTTACTTTTGCTGAAGGAAAGTTTTCCAGATACATCCAATTTTACTAGCAGAATCTTCCTATTTAGAAGGTATCCAAAAGGGGCACCTGGGTGGCTCAGTTGGTTAAACTTCTGACTCTTGGTTTCGGTTCAGGTCACGATCTCTTGGTTTCATGAGTTTAGGTCCAGGGTTGGGCTCTGTGCTGGCAGCATGCAGCCTGCTTGGGATTCTCTGTCTCTCTCTGTCTCTCTCTCTTTCTGCCCCTCCCTCCTTTGCGCCATCTCTGTCTCTCTAAAAATAAATAAATAAACTTAAAAAAAGAGAGAAGGTATCTAAGAAGCTGCTGTGACATTTGAAAAGTACCCTCGGGATTTCTCTTATTACTTCTACTTAATTACTAAAGGATTTGAAGCAATTAAAGAATACAAATTCAAGACACCACCACTAAAATAAGTAAATAAGAATAGGAATTATATAATAATTTTATTGCGATAGTTTTATTAAAAACTATGCTAGAGGTTGCTCTTAAGCATAACATTTAGCTCTAAGCCTATTGTTGGATGTAAAGAGAAAAATGGAACAATGCAACAGTTCTCAACAACAATAAAAAAGCAAAACAAACAACAACAGTGAGGTCATCTGGACAGTCAGAAATAGATCTTGGCGTTGGATTCTTTTGTGACTACTGAAGAGAGAGAATGGCTTACAGAAATGGAAACTAATACTAAGAAGAAAATGTTGACCAGGGTCTGTTTTAGGTAACTGCATCATTTATTTCATAAACATTACAGGATCTCTGTGAAATGAGTAGTATTAACTCTGTGAGAAGAATGAGCACACGGAGACTGTGTGATTTAATTCCTCCTACACATGGCACTATATCACATTAAGGGAATTTTTTTTTTAATTCCAAAATGTGTTTTCCAAGTATCTCATCCATTCTTGTGACAAGTCTAGGATATAACAATAAGGAGCCTGAAAGTTTATTTCTAATAGTAACAAAACAACTCCTGTTAGCACTTACTGAGCACACATCATACATCAATGCATTTAAGCCTCAGAAAACCCCTTGTGTTAGGTACTGTTAACATCTCTATTTTACTGATGAGGAAACTTTCCCAAATTCTCATCATTACAGAACTTAGTTTTCCAGGGATCTAAATTACCACAAGTGTGCATCTTAGAATACTTGGATGTTCTTGAGCTTTCAACTGCTGATCTCAAAAACCCATTATCTCAAAGCTATGACAGGAGCTGGGAAGGAGTCAGGCAGAGCTTCTGAAATGCACAGTTGATATTTTGTTCCCAAAATGTGTGAGGCTGGTTTGGATCCTGGCCTAGGTAAGGGTCATGCTGACTCTGCATTTTTCATCAACCCCAATGCTATGACCAATGCTGAATGACAGTCACCCACTCACATCAATTTATCTCCAAATGTGCTCATCTTTCATGGAATATGATTCTCCTTGTTTTGGGCCCTTCTCAGCCTGAGATGAAATCACTAGTAATAGAATGATTGACTAATCCTACAAATATCCACTAGCTTTTAAATTGTGCCACTGAATTCAAATTAAAACAGTTCTCAGTTATTGGCAAATTCACAATTTATAGTGCAAAATAATAAAGACATAAATCAATAAATAATTTAACTCTAGAGTGTGTATCTGTGTGTGTGTGTGTGTGTGTGTTTAATTTGAAGAAAGGAACAGGCCCATTGTACATCTTTTAACACAAACTACTAGGTTAAATCATGTACTTTTAACTCTACTCCTCAAATCTTATCTACAAAAATTGAAATTTACATGGTCCAATCCAGTACCTACAAAAAACAGACTATTACTATTAACAGCAAAGTAGCAATAGAAATGTTAGCATAGTGAGGGTGCCTGGGTGACTCAGTTGGTTAAGCGTCTGACTCTTGATTTCGGCTCAGGTTATAATATCATGGAAATCAAGTCCTGCGTCGGGCTCTGCATGGATAATGGGGATCCTGCATGGGATTCTCTCTCTCCCTCTCTCTCTGCCCCTCCCCACTTGCTTTCCCTCCCTCTCTCTCAAAATAAATAAATAAACATTAAAAAAAAATGCTAGCATAGAAATTAGTCAGTGATACCTGGAAACCTTCCTTCCTTAAGAAGATGATTCCAGGGGTGCCTGGATGTCTCACTCAGAGAGCATCCAATTTCGGCTGAGGTCATGATCTCTCAGTTTGTGTGTTCAAGCCCAGCATCTGGCTCTGTGCTGACAACTCAGAGCCTGGAACCCACTTCATATTCTGTGTTTACCTCTCTCTCTGCCCCTCTCCCACTCGTTCTCTTTCTCTCTCTCTCAAATAATGAATAAACATTTTTTTAATTTTATAAAAAAAGATGATTCCAATAATGATCTGCCCTGAAAAACACCTACTTCTGGTTTTCAGAGACAGCACACGTTGTAGCATGTTTCTCTGTTTAATTAAGCAGGCAGAGTGTTTGTAATCATCTGACTCCAGTTTTACTTATCGTTCTCAGATCCTCAGAGATTTCTCTGTTTTTAAATATTTGGAGACGCACGTAATTTTAAAAACAAAGTAGATTACATTAAATAAGATAAATCAGAGAACATGACCTGTCTTTTATCAAGCATAAATAATAAGAGAATGAATCACTGACTCATTTTATCTATTATTTATCTGTTCATCTATCTAACATTGAATGATAAAGCACTTCTTTATGTAAGAAAATTGGAAGACACTGTCATGTCTTTAAATCATGCCTTGTGTGCTGATTAGTATATCTTGAGTAAGATAAATAAGAAACTCATATCACGGATTATTATCTTCTCTCAAAAGAGAGAAAATAGGAGTATTTAAAACCCAAGAGAATTTAAATTTTAACTTGGGCTAAACTGAATTAGTTTACGTTTAGAAACTTAACAATGCCAGAGAAAGCAATTTGACCTCAGAAGATTAATTTTAACAGATGGATATTTACCTATTTTAAGTACTTTCTAAATTCTTAGGTGCAAGATAATACATATAAGTTTTCATTGGGCATTATTTTCTAAGCTACCTAATGATGCAATTATAAACAAGTGTTCTCAACATAGAAGTTACTAAAAATCAACATTCCTTGGGTGCCTGGGTGGCTCAGTCGGTTGAGGGACCAACTCTTTAGCTTGGGTCATGATGTCACGATTCATGGGTTGGAGACTTGTATCAGGCTCTGCACTGACAGAGCAGAGATTGCTTGGGATTCTCTCTCTCTGACCCTTCCCCACTTGCTCTCTCTGTCTCTCTCTCAAAATAAGTAAACCTTAAAAAATAAATGAACATTCTTCTGAAAAAATAACTGCACTGCCATCTAAAGCATGAATCGAAACTAAGAATGACCATAGTGATTTTATAAGCTCTTTGCCAAATCCAGATACTGATTTTTCCACATAACAGATATAATGAAAGTATTCCTCATTAAAAAACATTCTTATTGATCGTCTTAAACAATATATTTCTTAAGTTATACATATAATATATATTTCATATAGTCACCTATACATTACATATATGTATATGTTATCCATATATGTTTATGTATACACACGAGTTTCTCATTGCTAATAGTATTGTGTGTCCACTGCTAGCAGTATGTGAGATAAAAGGTATTTAAATAATAACTTATTCATAATTTCACTATCCAGAGGTGACTGCCATTCTATGGGTAATTTCCTTTTATTCTCTACTCTGTATCTGTGATTACATTCTATATTATGTGGATACTCCCAGTGGATATCATGCTGCACATAGTACATTTTATCTTGGTTATAGTTTTATTTTTCTCATGGACAAATGAGACTTAGGTTTTCCACAGCTGATAGATGGCAAAACTAGGATTGCTTGTATGATTCCAAACACTATGCTCTTAACCACTCAGCTTGACGGTCTTCAAATGATCTCCTAGAGGCTAACTTTTTAGGCTCAAAGAGCACTCAAATTTTTAAAGTTATTGACACATATTCCCAAATAGCTTTCCAAGATTTTCTAAAGATATTTAACCAGAGCAAAATCAGAATACCCAACTATTTTCAAAACCAAGCATGAATCGAACTGATATGATATGTACATGTAGACGAAGTCTAACTTGATTTCAAAATAGAAACTACGCTCCAGCAAGGGATATAACAGGACTTTACCAAAGGTAGTGAGATACAGATACACATAAAAGCATGTGCGCACGTGCGCACGCGCACACACACACAAGACTTTTCTTAGGGAAGAACTCCCATTGTTAAAAAATTAAGGCCATGAAGACATGGTCTGTAAAGCGATGGTAATAAAAGATGGCTAACTTGCCTTGCATGTGAACTGAATAGAAATCTGGCTGCTGGGGTAAGTAGTAAGAGAAGAAATGAAGAGGAGGTGAAACAAAATAGGAGGAGGTAAAAGGTTACAGAGATAAGTGATGAGTGAGAAATCTACTTATAGTGGAAAGTTGGAGGAGGGCAGAGTGGAATCAAAGTATCCTGGAAAATAAGCACATTTTTACTTAATCTTATTTACACTTTAAGACCTGTATCCTCTCCCTAGTTGCAAATGTTAAGGGAAGCCCACTACATACACAATCCCTTGAATGAGTTCAGGGGAAGACATTTACAGAGAGGGAGCCCAGTTTCAGAATGCAATCAGTATGGAGCATAAGAAAGAGAAGATTCATGGAAAGTGAGGTGGAAATTGACACCTAAGATTGAGGGTTTTATTTTATTTTTAATTTTTTTAATGCTTATTTATTTTTGAGAGAGAAAGAGAGACAGAGTGTGAGTGGGGGAGGGGCAGGGAGAGGGAGACACAGAGTCTGAAGCAGACTCCAGGCTCTGAGCTGTCAGCACACAGTCCAATGCGGCCCTCGAACCCATGAATGGGGAGATCATGACCTGAGACAAAGTCAGATGCTTAACCGACTGAGCCACCAGATGCCCCTACATTGAGGGTTTTAGTACAAGCAAGTATTTAGAGCCAGAGGTAATGAAGAGAAGCAAAAGTCACCACCTCCCAGCATCCTCCCCAAGCAGGGTTGCCAAATAAAATACAGGACTTACAGTTAAATATGAATTTTCTTTACACCTCAGAGAGGGCAAACACTAATATGCATAGTTTCAGAATGATTATCAAATCTTTAGTGCCTGCTATAGTCTGAATGCCTGTGTCCTGTCAAGACACAAATGTTGAAATCTTAAATTCCAAAGATGATGGTATTAGTAGGCGGGTCCCGAAGGTGGAGTCCTCACAAATGGGATTAGTGCTCTTATAAAAGAGATTCAGAGAGCTCCCTTCTACCACATGAGAACATAAGAAGTCTGTAACCCAGAAATGAGCTCTTGCCCCCATCCCAGCACCCTATTCTCAGACTTTCAGCCTCCAGAACCACAAGCAACAAATTTCTGTTTATAAGCCACCCGGTCTGGTATTTGGTTACACCAGCTTAACCAGCCCAAGACAGTACCTTGTTTCTGTCCCCAACTTTGCTTCCATTATGACAGGGCTATTCCATTAGCAAGTTTTATTAGTGGTAATAATAAATAGCATTAATAAACAGAATTAATAAATTCTAAGTAAACAGAAAAATTTATACCTTAATAAAAATCAAATTACTAATTAAATCAATAAATTCCAAATTCTTATTGATTAAATTAATACAGAGTTAGATTGAGTTCTTACCAATTACATTAATAAATTCTAACTAATAAATTAATAAAAACATTTAATTTATTGATTAAATTAATAAATGTCAGATAGTGTTTAATAGAATTCCTAAATTCTAGATTAATTAATAAATTCTAAATAAATTAATAGTATTAATAGAGAAAATAGTTAATAATAAATAGTATAATACCTATACTTCATCCTACTATACTGCCATCTTACTATTGGTTTCATAAAAGAAAATTACACTTTTAACAACTCGTTGCTCGCTCACCTCTAAATGGACAACTCTTTAGAAAAGCTAAGACATTTCCTTAAAGAAAGGCTGCAGCCTAGCAGTGCCCTGGTAACTACTTCACCCATGGTTCAGCCAGAAGACAGGTAGAATTCTTGGGATCTTCTATTAACCATTCTCATATTTGTGAAGTATTTTCACTCAGGTTCTATTTACATTTTGTACCAAATAATGACAGCCTTAAGAAAAACGACATACTGCAGAATGGTTGTAGGGAAGACTCCTATATTTACCTTCTAAATTTAATAAAAATATGGCCCCAATATAAATAAATCTGATTTCCAGACACTAAAAGTAATTGCTCTGTAGAAGTAAAATGGAAGGAAAAAATCCTCCTTTGATGGGAACAATGAAAGTCTTGAGACAGAGACATTGGGTTCCATCCATCAGTACAATGGAATCCTACTAGAAGGTCATGAGCTGAGTTTAATTAACAATTACTGATGGAGCACTTACTCTGTGTTACAGATAGGACTTCTGCTCTGTGATAAGGTAACTAACATAAGTCACTGTCCCTGAAACTAAGTACAACATATTCATATAGCAATGAAAGCATGGGTAAGATATGAAAGGTATACAAAAAAGGGAGTGATTCTCAGCAAGAGAGAGGAAGATCTGCCATGGGTGAACCATCATACAGAGCATACCTTCAGGTTTTTGAAGGATCCATAAGGGTATAGTAAACATGAAAAGGAAGTATTGTTCAAGCCAGCCTGGGATGTGTGAACACTGCAAGCACTTCAGTATCGCCTGAGTGTAAGATAGGAGGTAAGGAAGACCAGCTGGGTAAAAGTCACCATATCATTAAGGGGTTCTCATGACAAACATCAATGTGTTTTGAGCAGTAGTGTATGACTTGGACACATATGTAACTCAAACCGATCATTTAGATGGTGACATGAAGGGGACAGTTAAGTGAGGCAGAAGTAGTTGTCAAGGGAAGATAAACCAGGGATTTTTATGACACAGGCCTAACTTCAGCAAGAAGCAGAAGGGATGGATTCATAATTCATTCATTTATCCATTTTTTCTTCACATATTTATTGCACCTGGGTCTGACTCCAAAGTCAACCCAATATCTCAGTTATTGAGTAGATGAAAAGGAGAAGTTACAAGAATAACCATATTACAAAGAGTGTCCAAAAGAATAAGAGAAAAACACAGAAAGTGTGATATCTCAGAATATAAGTGAGAAGTATGGAAGAACAGTTACTTCAAATGCCACTGCAAACGGCTTAGACAAGAAGGGATTATTGGAACTTGGCAACATGGGAATTGTTGCTGCCTAATGAAAGGGTGCCAAGTGGAAGCCAAGCTTTATTGAGCTGAGGAAGAGAATAAAAAGTGAGAAAATGGGGTTCTATAAATAACTTATGTTTTGCTGAGATAGAGAAAAAATGGAGAGAAACTTGGGAAAAACTTGAGGTCAAAGGTAGGTTGTTTTTCTCACCACTGTCAGAATGACTAAAATCAAAAAGATAAGAAACAACAAGTGTTGGCAAGAAACAGGAACCCTTGTGCACTGTTGGAGGGAATGCATACTGGTGCAGCCCATGTGGCAAATAGTACAGTTCCTTAAAAAGTTAAAAATAGAACCGCCCTATGATCCAGTAATCACACTAGTGGGTATTTACCTAAAGAATACAAAAACACTGGGGGTGCCTGGGTGGCTCAGTCGGTTAAGCGTCAGCATTCGGCTCAGGTCATGATCTCACAGTTCATGGGTTTGAGCCCTGTGTCAGGGTCCGTGCTGACAGCTCAGAGCCTGGAGCCTGCTTTGGATTCTGTATCTCCCTCTCTCTCTGTCCCTCTCTTGCTCGTGTTCTGTCTGTCTCTTGCTCTTAAGAATAAATATTTATTTTTTAAAAATTTTTTAAAGAATATGAAAACACTAATTCAAAAGGATAATATGCATCCTTATGTTTATTGCAGCATTATTTACAATAGCCAAATTATGGAAGCAGCCTAAGTGTCCACTGATAGATGAATGGATAAAGAAGAAGAAATATAGATATAGATATAGAGGTAGATACACACACACACATATACATACATACAATGGAATATTATTCAGCCATAAGAAAGAATGAAATCTTGCCATTAGCGACAACATGGATAGAGCCAGAAAGTATAATGCTAAGCAAAATAAGTCAAAGACAAATATCGTATAATTTCATTCATATGTGGAATTTAAGAAACAAAACAAATGAATAAAGGCGGGGGAAAAAAGAGAGACAAACCAAGAAACAGGCTCTTAACTATAGATAACAAACTGATGGTTACCAGAGGGGAGGTGGGTGGGGGGATGGAGTAAATAAGTGATGGGGATTAAGGAGTACACTTAATCATGAGCATTGAGCAATATATAGAATTGTTGAATCACTATACTGTACACCTGAAGTTAACATAACACTGTATGTTAACTCTACTGGAATTAATATTAAAAACAATAACATTTAAAAAAAAACACTTGATGTTAACTAACTTGGATTTAAATAAAATTAAAAAAAATAAAAAACTTGAAATCCAGGGGGAAAAAGGTAGGTTGTTTTTAGGATGAGAGATACTCAATCATATTGCAGAGAATGATCCTGTATTTGGGCTGAAATTGATAATGGTAATGGCCTTTTACTTGAGCAAAGATGAATGAATGGAATTTTAATAATAACAGGATTTTTATGTATTAATATTTTTATGAACAATAAAAAACATGGTTGAAATCTGACATCTTGGGAAATACAATCTTAGTTCAGTTTTATTTTACTTATTTTTTTCCCTAATGTATCTTCAAATCAAATCTCATTTTCTCATTCTATCATTATTTTTCTATAAAACAAACATTAGATTTCAGTAATGCCTAATCTTTTGGCATTTGAAGACCATTTTTTAGGTTAAGATATTTTGCAGACTTCCACGTGTAATCACTATAATTACATAATGATAAAAAGCTACTAAGAATGCTTTAAAATAAACTTTATCAGTTTGTCACTACAAAATATTCACATATATTTGAAAAAGAGTCTATATGCATGGGAAATGATGTTTTTTCAGGTGATAAGCGATGCATAATGTGGCCACTGATCATAGTAACTGAAATCCTTAAGGCATCCAAGGCCACAGACTGGAGGTCCACATACAATATGGAAAAAAAAGGGAGCCAGCAAGTAATTGTAATTACTACTGTAGCCTGAATCAGGGAAGTTGCTAGGACTATACAAATGCTTTTATACAAATTCAAAAACTTATTTTTCAAATGAAATCCTTTGAAAGTCCGAACACTTCCTTTCCTTTACTGACCCCTAGAAACCACTGACCCAGTACATACCATAAAATCAGAACAATGCTGAAACTGTTATTATTAGCAAATGTTTCACAGAAAATCATCTTGAAGGAATACTTGTACTCTCTCAATCCTAATTACTGGAAATACAAAATATTTATCCCTGGAAACAGAAGTGGGTCAGGGAGTTGGTAGGAAAAAAAATTGGTAAAACCCTAATTATGGTAAAAGGAAAAATTACTGCCCAGTTAGAACTCAGCTTAAATCTAGCATTTTTGCTGTGTTTAATTTAAACTTAGGGATCAAAACATTCATTGAATCTTTTAAAATTTTTCAAATGATATATCCTGTGGTTTTATAGCAACTTAGTGAAAACTACAATTGGTCGAAATGCTATTTTGCTAACAGCCTGTCTTGAATTGAACATGGTACTATCATCTGCCTGAAGGTATCCCCTTGCAGGTATAAAGTCTGCTTACGCCTCAACACTGGCCTGTGACAATGGACTGCATTGAAGTACTTGGGCTGGGAAAGGCGCTCTGCTCAGCCTTGGAGCAGAAACTTTGACTGCATTGTCAAGCACACCCTTCTCATTGTTCTCTAGGGATGTCCCTTTGTTTGCTCTGCCCAGATTTCTAACAGAAATCTTGTCCACTTGGCTTGTCCTCTTGGAACCTATGTCTGGATACATATCTGTCCACCTCTCTGGTTTCTTCATCGTCTCTTTTCCCTGAACTGTTTGCATGCAGGATTTTTTACTCTTCCAGAGTTACATGTGCAGACAACGCTAAACTCTACGGAGAAACACTCCCCAGCCTAAATTATTGAAATGTGTTAAAGTGTGTAGCTGTTTTTTTTGTTTTTTTTTTTTTTTTTTTTTTTGATGTATATAAGCTTTAATGTGGTGGGTAAAATTATCAAAAATTTTCATTTCCTTTATTCTAAGGGTTCTTTGGCTTCCTCCTCCTACCTGTGTTTTCCTAGAGTACTTGACCTAGAGCCGGCAATCAGTAATACTTTGAATAATGGATTCTGCTGTCTCCATAAAGCCTTCCGTAACTTTCCTAATCCAAAATCCTTGTTCCCTTGAACTTCTATTGAAGTTATTGTTTGTACTATTCATTTGGCAACATCTATATTTATAGATGGATTTGTGACATCTATAACTAGTATTTGTAAATGTTTCACAAATTGTATTGCCCCTTGACAGGATGTGCCTAACACAGTATTCAGTGAATTTTATTGGCTGAACTAAGAACAAGGTCTAGATGCTAGAGTGTGACTTGTACTTCGTGCAGTAAATAATGCATTTCATACTTGACAAGAGGTCACTGATTTGTCTGTGATGCTTATGAAGTTCGAATTTAAAGCTAAAAAATATGTTTTATGGAGGAGACAACTAAGGAATAAATAGCAATAGGTGGTACATACTGAAAATATAAATCTACTAGCTTCTAGATGGTACTTATTTCGCACATATAAAAGGAACAATGGAGTTATTAAGGGATACATACCTAGTTTTTAAAACTTATGTTAGAAAAGACAGAGCAACCTTCCCAGCTTTGCCTCTACCATCATTAAATGGTATTTATGTAAAGCCCACTGGATTAGTGAGAATATAGAACTAAATATATCCATTTTTTGTTGAACATTTTCCATGCATTAAATTATTTATTCCTTATATGAACCTTAGGAAGTAGGGTTGTTCAACATCACTTAAAATAATAAAAGGTAGAACTGGGTTCAGGTCTGTCTGATTTTAAATTATCCCATGATTTCTTCCCAGTCACTTCAGATCATCTACTGTGATGTTTCTGTTCTTACAATTAGGTCCTAAAATAATAGTGCTGAGCAATCCTGATAGTTGTCTAATTGATTTAGGTCTTCAAATAATGGGTGTAAAATCTCTTCTAAGACACTTCCCTTATCATGGGGGTGGTCTATAATGTGGACATTATAGAGCCTTTATTGTTTTGCTCAATGTCTTGGGTTGTAAAGTAACTTACCTACCTGTAAACTCATTTTATGTCCTTGTTTCCTTCCTTATTTCCTTCCTTCCTTCCTTCCTTCCTTCCTTCCTTCCTCTACCACCACCTCTCTTTCTTTCTTTCCTTCTTTCTATGTAAAATAATGAACCATATTATATTGGTCTTTCACTGTATTCAGTAAATCAGATCCATGACCTAATGAGGTAGAACTGAGTGATGTAGTTTTCTTTTAAATTCTTGCTCCTTTCTAACCAATTTTTATTTATACCAATATTTATTACATACATCAGCTTCCAAGAAGACATGGTCAATGATTCTGCATAATATAAATAGGAAGGAAGCAACTTCCATTAAAACTTTACACTATCATATGTATTAGAATATACACATTTATTGCCATTTATTTCATCTATAACTCAGGTGTAAGTTTCTCTCTGGAATCTAGATATCAGACAAACCCCAGAGATAGTGAAAAATAGGAACGAATAAAGAACTGATTAGAATAACTTCTTCTCTTATTAGACAGACAGTGATATCAATCAGATCATCACATAAATCCTTCCAAATTTAGGTGCTTCTCATGTTATTTTCTAGGACATTCATAAGGAGGTGGATTTTTTTCTTCTAGGGCTGATTCTACCTTTGAATTCATTTTTTTTTTTCTTTTTGGGTAAAGAAGAATACATAAAATTTTAATTCTCTTTTCTTTTTGAAATTCAAAATTTTTTGAATTTGCCCAAAGTGGTAGATTCTAAATCTTAGAAAGAGGAGTGTATATCAAAAACAGCTATTCCATCAGAGCCTAAATTCTCAAAAGGTATTCTCTTTAAAAATTTAATGTTTGCTGGGGCACCTGGGTGGCTCAGTTGGTTAAGTGTCCAACTTCTGTTCAGGTCATGGTCTCATGGTCCTGAGTTCAAGCCCCACATCGGGGTCTCTGCTGTCAGTGCAGAGCCTGCTTCGGATCCTCTATACCCCTCTCTCTCTACCCCTTCCCCCTCTCAAAAATAAATAATAAACATTTTTTTAAAAAGAAAAGAAAAATTTAATGTTTCCTAACACTCTTCAGACATAAAGTGAGAGGTGCAGGCTAGCAATCATTTATGTTAATATCCTCAGAATAATGAAAAGTAAAACTATCACACTGGAAAAAGACAATACCTATTGCCATCATTATAAAGAAATAATTAACCGTGTCCTGGAATTAACTGCTTCTTAAAGCCTGCATATGGCCATGTTCTTAAACTTTCAAACTTTTATTATGTCTCATAATGTTTTGTTATTAAGTCAGTGCTAAGTGTTTTTTTAAGAGTTAAAGGAAAGTATCAAGAAGCTAAAAAAGACAGACACTTTATGGGTACAAGGGTAGATTTCAAAGGTTTATGACTCTCACTCAAGTTTATAGCTCTTAGGCAGTTATTATAAGGGATTGGGAGAGAAGCAAGCCCAAGGATGTTACTCCTGTTCTTTGGACCACTTTCATTTCACCTTCCAAATTCTGTGTTGATATTCCCACTTCTTCCCTCCACCTACTATTTCAGCTTTTATATATTCCTCTCTTCTTTACTGCTACCTGTCCTTAACTGGCTAAAGTAGCAAATGCATGTGAAGTGGAAAAATTCATGGTCACTTTGGCAGTAGTAGCAATTGGTAAGAGGAAAAGATAATGACCATATTCTAAAATTCCTCATTCCTAGTCTTCCATAAATTCTGATTTCTTACCATTTTCTGTCCTATTAACCAAACAGTGAAGAAAGAAATTTAAAGTTAAGGGAAACGAATAAGGTTGCACTTAGCTTAAAGAGGTATATAAGAATGGAGACCCAAGTCTTCAGACGCAAGAGATGTTGATAGGAGCATAAAAAGAATGGGGGCAGATGGCCTGGAGTGGTAGTCCTTTGTTCAAGATAATAAAGAGCCTCAAGAAGGGGGAGAATTCAGTCAAAAGTGAGAAGGTGAGAAGCTGAAGAGCAAAGAGCAGAAAGTATAGATGTTAAAGATAGGGGTCAAATGGCAAGAGGAAAACTTTAAGAGGACACCGTTCAAAGAATCTCAAAGTGGAAAAAGAAGAAATAAGTGGAAATTTCTCAGCATGGGCCGAATAGGTCACTGTTTCACATACAGTGTGTTGATAGGAGGTTATAGGAGGTTATCACTGCATTTCAGATAATCAGCAAATATACAACATGAAAAAGTCTCTTGCTAGGGCAGAACGTAACTCATTCATATAAAGAAGGATAATTTCTCTTTACAGGATGCTTTATATTACATTTTTATTTTTACTAGTGTTCTTTTCTATTTTCCTCAACCCTACGTTTCTTTAATATATTTTAAGAACAGTAGTGTCATCTCTCCATTTAGAAGTTAAACATCAGTTAGGTTATGATATGCATAATATTTTTGAGGGGTAGGTTAATTTATACTTGCTTGAATGACTAATTCTAAAATGATTTAACTATTCTGATCATCACGTTGCAACACTTAGAACCTAAGAGGTACAGACTTCAGATAAAAATAAGTAAATAGAATTCTTAAATGTTCTTTGCGCTTGGGTTTAATTTCTGCTTTGAGACAGATTCAATATTTTAGAAGTTTTCAAAAAATACCCTCTTTAAATCATATTCATTGTTTGCTTTGATCACTTTTAGAAAAGAAAACAGTCAAAGGGAAGGCACTTGTTAAAATTAAATATACTTGGTGCTAAATGAACAGGAAATTTGATTCATTGATTTAGCTTTACATGAACCTCTATCCACATTCTAATTAATATTTGTAACACACCCTTTAAAGTCATTATTAAGTAGCTGGTTAGATAATCTCAATCTCAAAGTATAAAAATACCGTTTGCTATTCAAAATCAATTTTCCACTTTATAACATTCCTCACTGAAAAATAAGATGTCTCTATTTTTTGTTTTAGATCCTTGAAAAGAACACATATATCACAAAGGGCCAATGAAAATTAATAGAGTACTCAGCTGTTGGGACATTTCTGATAAAGTTACAGATAAACTTTACATTGGAAATCAAAACTAGGAGAGGCTTATTACAATTTAGTCACTTCATAATAAATGTTTCTTTGAACTTGTGCTGCAGTGAGGGAAGGCAAGGGGAAGCTGTGCTGATCTTTTAAACACATCAAAGCTTAGGAAGCCAAACATGCCGGACAGGTACTTTCGTCAACCTGGTTGGTATCTGTACCCATCTTCCTATGGGGATATGGCATTTATCTTCACTCAAAGGTGGACAGGAACTCCATCACTTCAGGAACTCTACACAGAACTTCAAAATTTCTATGTCTAATAGCATCTCTCCATTTTGATTATTAAGTCATCTTTTCTGACAATTTTGCACTCAGGAAAAAAATGTTCAAAATACTCAGTGTGGAAAATATAGAAGATTAAAAAGAAAAAGGAAAATCACCAATAAATCCATCATTCAGAAATAATCATGATTATTTTAGATTATCTTCCTCCTTTCTGATAATTATATGGGATATATAAGATATGTGCTGAATTGTAGCTTTTATAGGATTGCGATCATACGGCATCATATTTAAAGCTTATATTATTAGCAAATCCTCCTATCACTAAATAATGTTATTTTAAGATTTTTCTAACATATTTCATATGATTGCTAGTGGAAATATAATATGATAATAATAATTTCACATGTACATTTAGTTGGACCTTTAGATTGTTTTCCATTTGTTGGTATTACATGTAGTGATTTCAATGTACTTTTTAATATATAAATCTGTTTTTGCCATTCCTAACTTTTTTTTGCATAGATTTCTAAAAGTGAAATTATTTGGTTAAAGGGTTTAACAGATTTTTTAAAAATTTTTTAATGTTTATTTATTTTTGAGAGAGAGAAAGACAGAGCACGAATGGGGCAGGGGCAGAGAGAGGGGAAGACAGAGAGCCTCAGGCTCCAGGCTCTAGCTGTCAGCACAGAGCCCTACATGGGGCTCGAACTCACAAACCCTGAGATCATGACCTGAGCCAAAGTTAGCCACTCAACTGACTGAGCCACCCAGGCACCCCAGGGTTTAACAGTTTTAAGGCTATTTCAGCAAGTTGTTTAATTGTTCCAATCACCAATTTACTAAATCCATACTAACTTTGGCTATCATTGGTTCTTTTTATCTGAGCTAATTTGATAAGTAAAATATTTTATCTTGTTTTAATTTGGATTTCTTTTACTAATTAAGGGGTTAAATATTTTGTATGCCTCAAACCTGTAATTTTTTTCAGTTGTATTTTTAGGTCATTTGCCAATTTTTTGTTGAATTTTATTTGTTTTAAGTTTATTTATTTATTTTGAGAAAGAGAGAGAGAATTCCAAGCAGGCTTCATGCTGTCAGTGCAGAGCCCAACATGGGACTCAATCCCATAAACCGTGAGATCATGACCTGAGCTGAAATTGAGAGTCAGACACTTAACTGACTGAGCCACCCAGGCACCCCTCTTGTTGAATTTTAGTTCATTTTCATTGATTTATGTGAGCTCTTAATGGACTGGGGTTAGTTTCCTTGTCAAATTTGTGGTAGAAATGTTCCCTTTAACAATATTTTGGTTTATTATATATTTTGATATACAAAATCATTAATTTTTTATATCCAAATCTATCATTTTTACTTTGAGAGTATGTCCTTGTATTTTATTTTTTCTCATGCCCCAGACCAGATTATTTCTCTATATTTTTATGTCTGATTAAATGATGGTATTGTTTTTCAAAGTTAATGCTTTCATTAACATAGAGAATGTAATATTGGTTTGAGGACAGGATCCAATCACTCGCCCCCACCCCATTTTTTGCCCAAATAGGTAATTGCTCAGTATTTTATAATGAATCTTTTGATTTTTCATGCTATCTGAATCATAAACTGTTATTTGACATACTAATAATTTATTATTTATTTAAATTGTATCTAATTCTAAATTATTTAAGAAAGCATGTAAAGAAACGGATAAAACAAAGGTAAAATGAAGCAAAGAAAAAATGGAGTCAATAATGACAACACAAATTTTTTACCTTCAAACAGAATTATTCAAGGAATGGACCGTAAATAGCATACCTTAGGCTTTTAAGCAGCTAGTGAGAATAGACAAGTTTAGTGTGTTAACAAGATTCAAGACTCATAAGTATAAAAACCTAATGCTCTTAAAAATTACAAAGTACCTGTTCAATGAAACTATAATGAAGGACACTGTAATGGGGTAAAATATATTCCTTACTCTATTTTTGTAACAAGTAGAGCAACATTTTTACTAACATGATATTTTCAAGCCCATAGCTTTGGCTTTCCAATAAGTTTAATTTAACTACAATTTTAAAAATCGTACCTGTAAAAATGGAATCCATATCCCTCAACATTTTTGGTACCACTACACAATTTTTTTAAGACACTGTGTAGCCATAAATTAAGAAATCTTCAACCTGAGAAGGTCCTTGAAGTGCCTCAAATGCATGCAAACAGTTGAGGGCAATAGGAGGATGAACAATTCTAAGAGTTAGGATAGAATTCATTAGTCAGCCGAGAAGTGATAAAAGGCCATGTCCTATGTCTAACAGAAGTTCACACTCCATCTGCTTGAAGGAAATGTTGGTATGTAGGATGACCAGTGTCCCAGCCGTCTATTCCATCCATCAATCTTTGTGCCACTGTGACATTGTTGAAATTATTATATCTGTATAATGCATTTTACGATCTGGTAGAAAATATTTTCCTCAAAATTACGTATTTTTAAAGGTGAAATTTTGCTATTCTTAACTGTTTATTTTTGTCAATGGAAGTTAAGACCCCTTTACCAAGTTAAAACATTAAAATTGAATCAAGTGCATAATAAATGAAAAACTGAAATGCTTACAATATTCATAATTCTTTATACTCTTCTTTTATATCTCAACATTTTATGTTTTTCCAATAAGCCCTGCATATTTTGTTCATGATTATTTCTTACTTGTATTTCTTATGATTGATAAAGGAATTTCTTAAAAGATTTTTTAATGTTTTTATTTATTTTCAGAGAGAAAGAGCACACATATGAGTGGGGGAGGGACAGAGAGAGAGGGAGAGAGAGAGAGAATCCAAGCCGGCTCTGTGCTGCCAGCATAGACCCCGGTGCAGGGCTCAAACTCACAAACCATGAGATCATGACCTGAGCCAAGATCAAGAGTCAGGACACTTAACCAACTGAGCCACCCAGGTGCCCCAAAGGGATTATTTCCAAATAGTGGTTAGCATATAGGAAAACGATTAATTTTAAGTACCTTGTACTGAACCAACTTAAAGAACCGTTAAGGTTTTCAGTAGATCACACCAAGGTAATGACAGTATGGGTTCCTCTTTTCAATACTTATCCTTCTAAGTTCTATTTAATGTTGTATTTCATTGACCTCAACTTCTTGGTTAATATTAAATACTAGTTGTGTCACAGGGTCTAGTTACCTGATATTAAACCATGTTTGAATTGCTGGATAAGTCTCACTTGATCATAATGTCATCTTTCTATAGTATATTAATGAATTTGATTAATTAGTATTTTATTTAAGATGCAATGGTAGCTTTCTCTTTTTGTTACTTTTATTATATTTCAGGGTCAGTGGTATGCTTTTTTCTTCTCAAAAATAAAATTATGGGATCATTAATATAGCATGGGATTACCTGGGTTTGAAAATTAAATAACATAATAACAACCGTTAGATCCATTGTTAGGATTAGAGAAACTGTTTATAATAGTAGTAGTAGTAAAGGTGGTATTCCATCTTAAGAGATTCTTTTCTCACTTTGGGTCAGGTGATGAAGAACATACGGTAAAAGGATATTTGAAGGTCACCTCTGGTGTTCAAGTCATTATCATTATTAACATTCACTAATTATATTCTGATATTTTTAATATTCAAGAATATAAAGTTATAGGGGTTATTAAATTGGGTATGCATATGTAATATAGCATATTCTACAGTTTGTTTACAGAATTATTTTTTTCCATTTTTACAATCTGGACTTTTCCAACATGTATAGTTAACAGAGAGGAAAACAGTTAATTAAAGCTTGATATATAGGCAAAGTCTAAGCATATATAGCTTAACTACTCTGTAAATTTGTACAAAGGATTTGTTTTCCATGATTAGCTTCCATGTATTAAATAATACAATAATGCTAAATAAACAGAGTTTCAGTGATTCCTATTAATGATGCTTAAGTTGTAAATCACCAAATAAATTTAGCATGCCAAAAGTTGTATTTGGCAGGTAGCTTTGGGATCATAAAATCTGAATGTTTCCTCCCAGGAGAATTCCCAAGAAGACTTTTGTTTAAATTTTCTTTTGCTGAAGTGTACTTAATATGAAAGGTTTTTTTTTTTTTTTTTTTTTTTATATACCAAGATATATACTAAGCAGAAAATTAGCTGTGAACAGGACTGAAGATACAGCCAACCCGGAAGATTTTCAATTATCAAAATTATCAAAATTTCCTGATACACAAAGAAATCTGGAGACTTTTACAATCTATCAGCACTTGCTTAAGGGAAGGTGGAGCAGGTCATTCTCATGAGGATCCATGAGTGTCTCTTGGTGAGCCACCATTGTGGATAATCATTGTTTGGCTGTGACCCACATACTCCCACCTGTAGGCATAAGTCCCTATAACTGGTGGTTAGAAAAAGACAATCTATTCCAGTCTTTAACTGATTCTCTTGCTGTTATTCATCCTTCTTCATGTTGAAGTTAAATTCTGAGTCGGGCACTACGTGAAAGAGATTAGGCTACATACAATACCAGGATCTTTAAAAATCCTGTAACATTACTAGGGAAAACGTTCAGACGAGAATGAGTAGGAAGAGGAAGACGTGTTCTTAAGCTCAGTTATTTATGATCAGTTTCCACTGAGCCTCCTGAGGTTAGTTCATGGCCAGTATATTTGTTTTCCAGCTAATTGAGGCTCTCAGGCATCAGCTTTCTTGTTCTGTCCTTACCATCTCAGGTAGAAGCTACTTTGCATAGCATCATTTTTCTAGAACTAGTAGAAAGAACGTGAGGCAGGGGTTGAAAAAACCTGGACTAACCACTGCTGTATAAAGTGAGGTAATTCATTTAACTACTGTATACATCCAGTCTGTCCAATCCAAATTACTGACACCCTTTAATATTACCTCTAAAAGCACTGCTATTCATAAGCTTCTAAGGCATTTCTGAATGTAGTTTTTGTGTGAAGTGACTATATTCCCCTTCATAGCTGGGATGAGAATGTGGCAAGCATTTTTTTTAGTGAATTGAGATAAAATTTATGTTGGCATTGGGTTTCAAGAAATCTTTGCAGAAGATGCCTAGAAATATTCAAAACACACTTGAGGAACCGGCTAGAAGAAGCAGTATTTTTAAAGGGATTCTCAGTCTAGAGTGCAAGGATAATATGGCAAAATGGGAGAAGACAGAGAGCCTAAAGTAATGGACATAACAATAGGGCATTTATATGTTCATTCAGAATCATGATATGGGGGATCACAAAGTTTTAAGACCAAGGCTTACTGGAAGTAGAATGCTAGGAAGATAAATTTGGAGAAACACTTCCCATTAGTGTAAGGAAGTGTGCCGTTAGCTGTAGGAGCAAAAGAAGTGACAATCACCTTTTTGTACCATGAGACCATTTGCTTCTGAAAAGAAAGTGAGGCCCATAAGAGGTAGTGGAAAAGAATGAAAGCTCTGATGGAGAAGGAAGCCCTCTCTAAAAAGAGATGAGAGGGTCAGGCTCTGCCTTCTCTCTTCCTGCCAGCTCCTCCCACTTCCTACAGTCAACTCCCCACACATAAAATATAAATGTAGAGATAGTGGGATCCAGACACACGTCATTTATTATTCAACTGGCAGTATCAGCATCATCTCCCTCCAATGCACTACAGAGGTGGTTATTGAGAATATGGAAACAAAATCACACAAAGGGAAAGGACTCGCTTCATCTGTTAGTCAACCGGATTTAACATTTTGAAAACCAGTGAAATGCAACATAATCTAGCAGTTAAGAGCCTGATGTCTCATAAGAGATTGGATCTTGACTCTGAGCTTTTTCAATTTCAGCTCCCATATGTATATAATGGGGCCATCAAGGTGAGGACCGCAGTGTGCTTAGCATAGAGTCAAGTACATGGTGATATCCTATAAACTGGAGTGATTATTAATCTCCTATAAGTTTCATTACACTTTATCATAGTTTATGTTAATTTTCTCTCTTCCCCTTTGTGAAATGACTAAACACCACTGTTGTTTTCCTTGTGTAGGTCTACATCCAGCACAGTGCTTTGAACAGATATAATTTTTTGCTGCTAAACTTAGACTGCTCTTCTGTCTGGAAAGAAATCCCACGATGCAAGAGTTCAGTGCATCTGGACATATGTACTCATTGTTCCGTCAACACAGCTTCCTTCTGTAATAAATTACACAAATATGGGGAATATTTTCTGTCTAGACTGATTCCAATGTGTTTGGCCATAATTATAGAATTGTTTTCTAAATTTAGGTTCAATTAGTTCTAATTTTTTGGTAGGTCTGTTAACTAAAATTTACTAAAATACAATAAAATATTAGAGGGGCCCTAAGTCCTAATGCATATACTGTCATATTAAGCCTAGACTTAGAAACTTTCTAGAAATGGCCAGTGATCAAGAACAATGTGGTTTTGCCAAATGAGCCCTTTCAATCTGGTGCACTTATTTCTCTCTCTTCCTCCTCATCCTCATCCTCTTATACTTCTCTCTCCTCCTTTTTTCTCCTTCCTTTTCATCTTTTAGTAACTAGAAACTTATTTCTCAGCACATGCTGAATGGGTCTCCTTCCTTACTTGAACTAACTTTGTACCAAAGAACACTAATCATTTAAACTCTTGCTAGTCACAGTTTGGTTCTAGGACCAGCAGCAATGAAATCACCTGGGAATTCGTAATGCGGAAGCTGAGACCCCCACCTCATGTGATTAGTTTGAGAGCCCTACCTTATCCTATTTTGTGGGGGATCTAGGGAAGATATGGTTCTGCCCACTAGAGGGCAGTAGGACATGTACACCACTGAGCACCACATTTATTTCCCAAGTATGATTAAAAGTTCTTTTAAGAATCACCTGCAGTTGCCAAAGGGATAGTATACTTAGTTCCTTTAAAGGAAAAACCACAAAGTCAAACCAGGTTACGTAGAGAAGTTCAACATGTGAGATTAATGAAAGAAGCAGTTCCATGGCACTAGCATAGTATAAAATCAAGTGCCAAATCCTAAATTGTATTTTTGGCTCTTGCTTGTAAATTTGTAGAATTGTAAAGCTGGAAAAGACTTTGATAATCACCTCTGGGGCAATCTCTTTATTTTACAGATGAGGAAGGAGACTCTGAAAGGTTAACTGTCTCTTGCAAATTCATATAGCTCACTATCTGCCAAGCCAAAGCTGGAACTACTATCAACAGATTCCCTACCAAGAGTAAAAAGTTTTTAACTAAACATATCTCTCTAGTATTCCATGGTAAAATGGAGTTCATGCTTCTGCTTTACACATACTGTGGGTTTAACACTGTTAGTTCTTGTTTCTTTTAATAGGGAAGATAGAAAGGGAAGCATTTGTATTTTTTTTTCCTTCAGTTATTTATATGCAAAAGCACTACCATCAGAAACAAAGCCTAGATGTCTTCAGCTCCAGCCCAAAAGTGTCCACATGTAAATATCAACCAATCATTAGGTATTGAGTAACCATAATATTCATGGCACTGTTTCACATTCCTTTTAGCATGATGCTAGCATGACTTCTGCTCTTGGTGGTCTTTGGTTATGTATGTTATAATAGCTTGGCTGGTAACTGTTTTTAATTCGCAGTCCCATATGGCTTTTTGCATGCAAAATGGGATCAACAACATTATGTCAGACCCGAAGATACAGAAGGTGATGAAAACCGAGCTGGTAGATCCTCATTCATCTAAGAAGCTGGCAAGGCTTTACAGAGAAAGGAACCCTAATTGCACATACAACACCCTCAGTACAACTTGCTCATATGTCTTCAGAATGACCTTTTAAAGAATGTTTTAAATGTCACTGCTTTTTTAGAAAACATTGAACCAAACATGGAAATCGCATGAGAAAAATTTCGGAGCTTCCAATTAAAGGCACAAAGCTACATTTTTAATTTCCTCTTCCTTTTTCTCTTATAAATGCAATTTTTTAAGAAAAACTAAAATCACATAAAGTTAGCAGACATAAGCATTTGGATGTTGATGGATATAATGCAAGCAGATTCCTAGAGTCTCCGTTATTGAGCAAAGCTCCAAGATAAAAACTTAAGGTGAAACAATGTCTTAGTGGGGAGACCCCAGCAACAAAAAAGCCCAAAGTAAGTGCATATGTTTTTATTCTTATTATTTTTTAAATTTTTTAAATGTTTATTTATTTTTGAGACAGAGAGACACAGAGCATGAGCAGGGGAGGGGCAGAAAGAGAGGGAGACACAGAATCTGAAACAGGCTCCAGGCTCTGAGCTGTCAGCACAGAGCCCGACGCGGGGCTCAAAACCATCAACCGCAAGATCATGACCTGATCTCAGTTGGGACGCTCAAGTGACTGATCCACCCAGGCACCTGAGTGCATATGTTTTTAAAGAAATACCTAATCTTGCTTAATTTCTATCTTGACAAAAAATTTTTAATCTAGCTCCCAAATAAATTTTTCAGAGTCACTTTCCACCTACCCACCTCTGTTTTTACTTTTAGTTATCCTGTATAAATGATGTCATAACCAGTTATAACTGTTTACAGTGTTAGCCACAAAATCTTTTTTTAAATTTTTTTTATTTTTAAGTTTATTTATTTATTTTTAGAGACAGAAAGAGCAAGCAAGCAGGGAGTGGCAGAGAGAGAAGGAGAGAGAGAATCCCAAGCAGGCTCTGCACTGTCAGCACAGACCCTGATATCAGCCTCAAACTCACAAACCATGAGATCATGACCTGAGCCGAAACCAACAGTCAGACACAACTGACTGAGCCACCCAGGAGCCCCACAAGATCATTTTTAATTATCAGAATATGAATGTAAAATATGACTGCTATGATTGAGTCAGTCTGAATAAAAGATCCAAGTACTTCTTTTTTCTATTTTAAACTAAATAGGCAATAGTTTAGCAAAATAAATGACAATATCTAATCAATTGAGCAAATAATCCCTAACTTGTAAACAATTTACATTGTTAACTTTTTATATAGGGTGTTTTCCCTACGATAACAACAGTAAAATAACCATAAAGAAAACCGGTAGCATTTAATAAACTTCATTTTTAGCATTCATATAAAAATGTATATGCAGTTATCTTGGGAGAATATTACCATTTGGACTTATGCTGTTTATTTCATCTGAGAATATTCTTTTTTTCTCACTATAATAAAAAGAATAGCTCTTGATTATTACAGTAATATTAGTGGCATATTCATGTTTGTATCTCAAATATGCTTTTAATTTTCTGAAGCAGAGGCAAATTGCTGGTGATATCTTAATGTTTAGAGGTAGTTAATGCTAAAAGGCTTGGATCTGATCTTAAACTGAATATTTCCCAGATGCATGGTAGGGTGAAAGGTGGAACAGCTAACAGAAACCAACTTCCTATCCATGTTAGACTTCCTTAGGTGAGTTTTAAGTAAGAGTTAATTAGACAGTGAGACTTTATAAGCAGTCAACCTCACAGCTCCCACAGATAAAAGCTGAGGACCTGTTCAGTAGTAACATAAGCCATATGTTGAGAAAGAGCAGTATCAACTACAACTGTCTCCTTGCACCTTGTTTATAATGCCTTTTTAGTCAACTTTCTTTTTGAAAATCAAATACTTTTGGAAATGCTGAAAAGCTATTTACTGAAGGATTAAAGAACTTGCAGTTTTTGAGCAAGTATCAGCTATTGAAGTAGCAAAAATATATGCAAAACATTTAACTCATGCGGATGAGCTCATAAATATAAAAGGACAGCTTAAGAATGACAAGAGGAAACTGCTATTAATGTGACTTATCCTAGACCAGCTCTGTACTAGCAGATACCCTGGGGACACTAAGGCTCTAAAAACTCTATGTCTCCGTGAGAAGCCAGGCTGCCTATTTCAGGAAGAGGAATTTGGCACAAATTCACAGTTGTTTGTCCAGATTCAGTAGAGGCTAAAGATGAATTGGAACAAGATCTTGCCAGTTAGCCATTCTGAAGGGTTGACAAGAGTTTGCCACCTACAACAGCTGTTTTGCATTGGAGACTAGATGGTAATTTTGCCAGGACTACTTAGAAGGTCTGAGCCATAGATGTCAAAACAAATGTTTCTGATATTGAGTGTATGCTCATTTTGTGGTATTTTTCACTTAAGTTATCATGTAAATATGGGTGCTGGTTTAGGTTGGAGGTGTTGATGAAGAAGACAGTGGTGTCAGGTTAAAATCCTACCATCAAAATATGCCAACCAATTAGGAAGAGATCAGCTTCAACAAACATAATAAAAACTAGGCTTGGTAAAGTCAAAAGATCAGAGATGTACCTATTTGCTAAAAGTAAATGCAAAATCTTCATCTGAAATATCAGTTCTTCAAACATATCAACAAATTATTCTGGATAGGGATCTACTTGAAAAAATTTCCTTCTGTGGTTTTCTCCTTAATCTTTTTAAAAATATTTATTAACATAGGTGAGACTGTCAGGCAATGGTAAGAATTAAGGGAAACATGCAGAATCTGTCTGACAAAGTATCTTGCAAAATATCTTGCAAAGAAAATAACCATATATTTTTATGCCTCTAATATATTGGTCAAAAAATTTTGTCTTCTTAAAGATTTAGTGTGTCAATGATTTGCTTCAATTTAAAAGTCAAAATACCTCTGACTTTCCAACGTGATTACCTTACACAGCAATTAGCTAGTAAGGGCAACTGGAAAGAGAAAACGATCAGATTCCAGTATGTAGTACACTCTTCACTCTCCAGGGATGCCAGAATTTTTGGAAGAGCTGAATGAAGTTGAAAGGAAAAAAAAATGAAAACAATGGTCAGGTACAGGCATTTCACAGGATGTTGTGCACATCCCTTGAAGTCTGTGAGTGGGAAGACAACTAAAAAATGTCTCAGAAGCTCTGTTTTTGGAAATCAAGTTTGTGTAACTGGACAAGACATGTGCCACAAGTCTGTGCAATTAGATCACATAGCCTAGTACCACAAACATAATTATTAGCGGCTGTTTTTGTTGAATGGCAGGTCAGAGAAACAATAAAAGTAGGAGTTGATGATGATGAACGAGGAAAGGCGTGAAATGGCTGTGCTCTTCTAGGGAGCTTTTAAGTCTCAACATAAAGAAAAGACTCTGTCATCCTCTCCAGACTTAAAGTGTTGACTGAGAAAGCAAAGAGGGATGAGAAGGCTGTTTGTAGGCTAGAGGAATAAAGACAGAATCTCCCACTATGTTGGAAAGCTGTTAAGCACTCAAGGTGAAAACACCCATCAGGGTTTTAGAGTCAACAAGTAATTGTTTGTATTTGGACATTTGCAGCAAACCTCATTACCTTAACATTCTTGACCAAGTTTCTGAGTCAAAGGACATGCCTTTGGTGTGGACTGAGTCCATGGGAGTGGTGTGGACTGAAATACTAGACTTCACGGCTAGGGGACTTTTTTAAGGCTTTTCAAATAGGTTCTTATGACCGCACACCTATGTAAAGTGGTCCTTTTGTTGTGGCTGAAGCAGGTAGAATTTAGTAGGAAAAGACTGAGCAGAATAATTCTGCACTTAGTTTTGGTACTTCATTTTATTCTTTTTCTTCCAATACATGCAAGTCACGGTGGCACTTTTTATGCACAGTAGGTGGCTTTCATACACAGTAAACATCCAATGTTTTTTTACTGTTTTCATAGGATTGCGTAAGGTATTCAGTCCCTCAAGGTAACAACTCATTACTTTGAGTTGAATATATATACCCAAGATTAATGTGAGAGATCAGTCTCTGGGTCAGAGACCACGCTGAGAATGGAAGAAAATTGGGACAGTGGCGGGGGACAATGTTGTGTTCCTCTACATTCCTGTCTGCCCTAGAAGGTAAAAATGAATTGGCTTCTGATTTTACCCAAGTAATCAGGGTCGCACTGGCACCCTGAAATTAAGAAGGAATACCTGCCAATCTCTTTCCCTCCTTTCCTCTTTCCAGAGGAAAGTAAGTTGACCAAAGTTGAAACAGGTACTTTGAGCATTAATTTATTCAGATAAATTAATTAATTTGTTCCACAATTCTACATTGGGCATCAGCTATGGGCAAGATGCTGGTAATACAGATGTGGCCCATACAACAAACAAAAGAGTCATACTTTCAATAACCTAAGGGCAAATTGAGACTCTTTCTACCTCTAACCAAATTCATTCTCCTCATTCTTCACCATGGTTCGCACTTCTGCCAAATGATCCAAGATCAGAGTTTTGAAAGAATCTGAAATCGGCATACTGAACATTTCTCCTTGATAAGAAAATAGGCCTAGTTCTTTTATCATTGCATCAAGAATTAAGTTCAGCCACATGCAATGCAAAGGTAGCTATAACCTGTCCATAAATAAAAATTGCTTAATAGAGTTTTATTCCCCAGCCCCATTTCTATGGTCTGCCAATAGTTTAATCAAGCTTTTTGAGCTTTCTCAGAGCATGTCTATTTTTATTTATTTATTTGCTTAGTTTTTTTTTAATTTTTACAATTGTATTTTAACCAGTTTGTATAAGACAGATGTGCATGTTTCTATTCACGTTATCTATTTAATAACACTGACCAAAAATGTATACTGTATTATGAGTCCTGGATTTCTGGGTCTGTTTTGGTAAAATAAGGAGACTTTAAATATATCTCCTCCTAAAATTAAATTATGACACTAGATTTGACATCTCTTTGGACATCATTTGTAAAGATTCTTATACGAAAACAGAGTATACTTTGAATCTTACCCAAGAATAATCTACACTGAAATCTTTCAATGTTTGTACTAAATTAAATTATATTATAATTGGAGTTTTCTTATAGCCATCTAGAATTAGTAGGAGAGGAGGAAACATTTGCAATAGAAACCAAATAGTATGAAACTACTGAATGTTACTTGTTTTTTATAGGTATTTCAATTAATTTACTAACCTGACTTGCTAAAAAGCCAACCACTTTGCCTAGAACTGTATTTTGCCATTTCAGTGGCAGTGTGACAAGTTATTTTCAAGTTTCTAGCTTCCGTTTTTTCCTATCATATATCTATGCACCAAAATTTTAATCATCATAAATTATTATAAATTATCTTAGTTCGGTTGAATAGTTATTTGACAATACTGTATAAATAAATGTGTATACATATTTAATAATTATTTGACAATACTGTATATACTGAATTGAGCAAGTGAATTCAAATTCCTTCTTACAATTGATTATATGAATTAAATAATATTAATTGAGTCTTCTGGGGAGATTGTTTTCAGATTTTGATAAATAAACATAAATGGAAACATTTCTTCAAAATATAATATTGTGGAGTTTTACCCAGCATAACTAGTGTATCCTACAAAGAAGTTAAGACAACTTTTCTTTGAATATAATTTTTTCCCAAAATTTTTAAAGGTGTTAACAATTTTGGATAAAATTTTTAGCAAAGTGTAACATTTGCAGTTAGCATGAATTGGGTCAAGTCAGTCCAGTCATTTTATTTCTTGCAGTGTTTCTCCTCTATTAACTTTTCAGTTTTGGTTTTCTCTTCATCTCTTTTTTTCTATAATCTGGATCCCAGAAATATTTTACATGTTTAAGAACTCAGGTACATAGTAGTTGCAACCTATCTTCTAGTCTCAAATACTAAATTTTCAGCATGTTTTATTCAGAAAAGTTTACTAAGACTTCCACCAAGATGAGTATGAAATAACACTTGCCTAAAAGATACATATATATTTCTCCAAATTTTAATTGCCTCTCAGCATTTTTAAAGCTCTCCAAAGTATTCCTGTTCATTATTTGAGACTATCACCTACATATAATCTTCCCATATCCATCAGTTTTAAAATTCAAATTTGGATCACAGAGATCATGTTTTCTCTTAAGGGATATGTGCACTTTCTCAAGAACATCCTATTTTAAACCAAATTAAGCATTGGTTTTTAAGTAAGATGTGACATTGAGATAACTCTGGTCATCATCCACCATGGAGAAACAGATCTAATATGTCAAGTAAAAGTCTTCTTATTTAATATTTTCTTTACAGATAGATATTAAATGAAGATATAATGAAAACAGTAAAACTATTCAATGAGTTTAAAGACCATACATAGCATTCCATTTCTCATGTATAATTGCAAAGAGCAATAAAAGATATGTGTTGGGTTCTATTATCAATCTTTAGTTTCATTTCACTAAAGAAGGAATAATATTCTCTACCCCCCCCCCCCACCAATCCTACATGTAGTTAAGGTAACAGTATTTGTGCTTAGAACATCTTCTCCTAGCCCATGTTGCTTTTCCCTATGCTAGAATGTCAGGGAAGACATTCATGTTCAAAGTGAGCCTGAAATTGAATCCTGGGGCACCTGGTTGCTCAGTGGGTTAAGAGTCTAACTCTTGATTTCAGCTCAGGTCATGATCACAGTCGTGAGATAGAGCCCCATTTGGGATTCTCTCTTTCCCTCTCTCTCTCTACCCCCGCCCCTGTCTCTCAAAATAAATAAATAAACTTAAAAAAAAAAAATCTCCTCCTCACCCATGTTGCTTTTCCCACGTTGTTATGCTAGAATGTCAGCCTAGACATTCATGTTCAAAGTGAGCCTGAACTTGAATCCTAAAACTTTTTCTACGTTATTTTAAACTACCTAGGGCTGTCCATGCTTAGCTAATTTGTGAACACATCAATGCATCAAGTAAGACTTTTTCTTGCCAGAAACCCAACACCAAGATGTGCTCTACTGACCCATTTTATTCTTTTCATTAAATTGAGAAGAAAAGGTAGTCTATATTATATTTCATTGTATTAAAGAAATTCATAAAAACTTTAGCAAATATGGTAGACATTGTGTAGGAATGTCTTTAGGATAAGTATCTATACTGACATGGTGATCATTTAGTGAAATATGCCATGAAGTAATTTCTCTAACCCTTTTTGTGGGCTTTTAAGTTTTTCTTCTTTGATAGATAAAATGCAGTGGTTGAGATCAACTAGAATGAATTATTTCTGGGTAATGAACAAGATAAATTGGTCTATAAAACATTAAGTAGATATAACATTTTTGCCTGGCTGCCAATAGTTTGTAAATGTTTATAGAAGCCTCATGGTGTAGTAGAAAAAACATGGACTATTTCAGTCCTAAGTAATGTTCTAGAGGTGCTTGGTAAGTCCCTCGATGTCCTTGGGTCTCCTAGGGCCATCTACTATAGAAGAGAGTCAGAGATGAACCAGACAATTATTAGATTTTGTCAAACTCTTCTCTCAGTCTACAATTTGCTAAAACTTAACTTTTTCTTAAGCCTTAAATGATATAAATTTTTTATCACTAAACAATGAGACTATTCTTATTTAGTGATTTTAGTTGATTTTGAGGCTTTGAAATCTGTGCTTTAAATTAGACTGATGAGAAGTTTTGATTGAACACAGAACATTTCTCAAAATAAACTATAATGACTTAGTTTTTTTTTTTTTTGGAGGGGGGAGTTATACAACTGACATTCCTACCAATACCTCCTTATCACAGTAGAACTATTTAGAAAGTTGCTGGACTTTTACTAGAACATAAATTTCTAGTACTATTTCGTATTCTCTATGGAGTTTTCCAACAGCAAAAACATTGCAGTGACTGTCCCTTATTTTTACATGGGTGGTATTTAAAACTCTTCCTACAGAATAGACTTTCCTTCTATTCAAGGCTCAAGTGAGGAGACACAAGCCACATCAGGATTCCTTCAGGCTTATTCCCAAAATGTGAAATGCAAGAGGAATAATAAGAACAGGGCCAAAGTGGTAGCAAGAAACTAGGATTTCTAATTTTCTAAAACTTTTCCTGAAAAATTGGTTTTACCAAAAAAAATGGTGGAAAAAAGGCAAAACTATAAATAGCTTTATAAAACTTTATAGACAGGGGCGCCTGGGTGGCTCAGTCAGTTAAGCAGCCAGCTTCGGCTCAGGTCATGATCTCACAGTTTGTGGGTTCAAGCCCCGCGTCGGGCTCTGTGGACAGCTAGCTCAGAGCTTGGAGACTGCTTCAGATTCTGTATCTCCCTCTCTCTCTGACCCTCCCCTGCTCATGCTGTCTCTCTCTGTCTCTCAAAAATAAATTAAAAAACATAAAAATTTTTAGAAAATTAAAAAAACTTTATAGACATATATATTTTCTGATACAGAAATAAGTTTACTTTTCAGGAGGAAATATTTTTAGTAACTACTCTCAGCCTTACTCATGGCCTTATTACCATTCAAATGAATTGCACTGGGCTTTTCTAAGGGTAGCTTCAGCCTCCTTTTCTAAACTCTTCTGTTTTATGCTATTTTCTATCATTTATCCCATTGTAAAATGGAATCCGATGTCAATTATCCTGGGTAAATGGCAGCAAATGACTCAAACATGTAAGTATTCCAGTTTCTTTATTTGTTTGTTTGTTTTCAGATTAGTGGTGGTTGGGAGTGGGGGTAGAATTCCCATTTCTAGGGGCACACAAGCTCTTCTAAGTCTTTATTTCATGCAAAGTAAGCCATATAATCTTTTCTCATTTTGCAAGTTAATTAAATTTATTTCAACATTTCCTGTGGACAATTCTCAAAAATCCCAAATAAACTCTCATCCTTAGAAACATTTAATCTATATTTCATTGTGAAGATAGACTAAGAACACAGAAGGTAATGTTTGAAAACATGGCCCTACTAAAATGTTGATAAATAATTATTTCCTGACATAATTCAATAAGGTTAAATGGATAAAAAGCAATCTCTGGAGAAGGAAATAAAAAGAAAAATTGTTGCATTTACTAAATCTATTGATCTAGCACAGTGCCATGAAGAGACCTTAAATGACCACCTGCAACTATTTGTTGACTGATGATCAACAGGGAACACTCCAGAGTCACATTTCATTTGCAGTTAAAAATGCAGCAGAAAATTAATCTTTAACACACTTTAACAATTAATTTACAACTGGGAGTATTGTCCCTAAAATTGTGTTGTTAGTTTCTGGTACTTTTAATGGTAGTTCAATGACAATGGCTGAACTACAATACAGGTCAATTGAATATAGCCTTAAATTGAGAGATGATTTAGAATTTGCCACTATGTTGATCAGTAAGGCCAAGCTAATGATTATATTTGTCCAGGAAGCACCAGTTGAAAAGGTAAAAGGTCACTCTGGTCTTTAACAAATTAAGAAAAATATGTATCTTCTTATATAGAGAATTTTCTGCTAATGTAGGTCCTGTTTCTAGCTACAGTTCTAAATGAATGTCAGGGCATCTCAAAGAGCTGTAGATGACAGAGAAACTAAATCATTTGCCTTATGCTGAAAGGGCATCTAGAGTTTAAAATAGTACAAGGTGAACCAGAACTAGACTAATGAATAGCCCACTCCAGTGTTCCCTTTTTAAAGAAGGTGAGATCACTCCAGAGCAAGTATATCCCTTTAACTCTGGGTGGAGGATAGCAGATCAAGTGAATCTCTACTGTAGCAATTTCTTGGCCATTAGTATAACAATAAAGGGGTCATATGGTCCTTTAATTTTTAGACTATTGACACAATTAGCCCTGTGAGAATGCATGTAAAATACTTAAAGGAGTAACTGAAGGCACTTAAGTTTCAACCAACATTTCCACACTCTTATTTAGGGGAAAAAAAAGAGATTATGAAACATTGCCTACAGACAACAATGAGGTATATTTGTACACAAATTCCAAATCCACATGGTTAGTTATGCAGATGTTGAGTCCCACACCTATCAAAAATATACAAAAGAGGGGCATCTGGGTGGCTCAGGTGGCTGAGTGTTGGACTCTTGATTCTGGCTCATGTCATGATCCCAGGGTCATGGGATCAAGCTGTGTATCTGGCTCCATGCGGAGCCTGCTAAAGATTCTCTCTTTCTCTCTCTCTCTCAAAATACATAAATAAACATTAAGAAATACACAAAAGAAAAACCTAATACTTCTTTCCACATTTTTTAAAATTTTTTCATTGATGTTAGGCCGCTACCATTATGTGTATCTATTCCTGTTTGTGGTTCTGCTTCTGTTTCTGTCAATGCTTTTTTTTATATCAAAAACCTGCTCCATCTCTGAATTGTAGTGTATAGAACAGTGTGTGGTCCTTGGACCAGCAGAATCAGCATTCTTGGGAAATGGCTAAAAATTCAAATTCCCTGGCCCCTCCCCAGATCTACAAAATTAAAAAGCCCAGCAATCTGTGTTTAAACAAACCTTCCAGATAATTCTGATGCATGCTTAAGTTTGGGAACCACTGATATAAAAAATGAGCCAACTTCAGCAAACCGTAAATACCTATTCAATACCCACTTCTCCAGATTCTCTGTAATCCTATGAGCTGTACACAATTAGCTCCAATTTGCAAATGAGGAAACAAAGACTCAGGAATTATAAATGACTTATTTAAGGTCATATAGCTGGTTAACCTATAGATGTTAAGCCAAGTTCTTCTGTGCTTTTAGAGCTATTTCCCTCTCTACCTTAAACTCTTCCATTAATTTCATCACATAAAATAAGACTGTGATGGTCCCTTTAAAAATTTTGTGTGTATATATGTGTGAAATTACTAGCTGCCTCATTGTGTGTGTGTGTGTGTGATTGAGAGACAGACAGATGGTGGGGGTCAGAGTGTAAAGAAATGAAATGGGAATATAAATAGGCAATACAAAAAATAAAATTAGTATCACAAATGTTGCTGTCCAGTTACTCTCAATATACAGCAATTAGGAATATTTTGACATTCTTTCAAGACAGTCAAGCTAGAGTCTAGATGCACTTTTTGATATTATTGAATCAAGTGAGTATGCAATTCCAAACAGGGCTACTTAAGTTAAGAGATATTAACATAGTTATGTTACCCTTCATCTATGTGTTCTCCTTTCCCAGTCTTCAAAAACACATCCTCCTTCCTTTTGGCGTTCACCACTCATAGACAATTTTGCAGGAGATATGCTACCCACGAATTTGATAACAGTATTCTACTCATAATTTATGTGAAATTTTTTGAGCTCATGTAATTGTCAAGCAAACAAACAGCACCAGATGCTTGTTAAAGGTGATAAGACAGATCTTATTGAGACTACTGCAGTAAGGGAGAGAAACTACAATATTTACTGAGCTTAACTCCAACTAAGCCAAAGACAATTGAGGTTTCTAAGGGAGAACAAAGGATTATGGAGAAGTGGAAAAGATGAGAAAAAAAAGAGATGAGAATCTATGTGGAAATGAAAAATTATGAAAGGGAATAGGTGGAGAATTATTGAAAATAACTTGGGAAGGTCAGTTGGGACAATATATAATTTGCAGCTGGAGAGCATTGCATTTTCTTAAGTAAAGACTCAGCATGGGACCTGAGGTCACCTTTAGGGACAGAGCCTATTGCAGGTGGAAGTCAGGCTTAAGTTTGGTCAAGTCTCTTCGCATAGTGTTCAGGGAAGTTCCTTTGTGCTGTGTGAGAGTTCAGCAGTCACATAATGTGTTGAGACTTTAATTAATTTAACTGTTTCACATTAAAGAGAAATTAAAACATTGAAATATTTTTAATTATTATGATGGAAATTATTTAGCTTTGAAAACTGCTATGTATTTTTTCTGGATATACTCTTATGAACCTAGAATCTATTGGACTTCCTAGATGTAAAGTAGCATCTCACTGTCAAAAACCGTGAGTGGAATCAGGTTTTCAAGAAATTCAAGAGTGTAAATGAACTACCAGCTGAAATAATAATTGCTGTATAATTTTTGCAACACTGGTAATTATGAAGCAAAATTATACCCCATTAGATTGTTTGCAAATTATCATAATTTTTATAACATAGGAAAATTATATTTGTCTTACCATAAATATAAAATATAAAACTAACATAATTTATTATAAATATAAGCCTTAATATTATCATGTTTTCCCAGAATTTTTCACATTTGTATAGAACTTCTGTCTCTGGAACGTAAGGAAGAATGTATCAAAAAGAGATTCTAGGATTTCTATACAAGATCTCATATCCTGTACTCAGAAAAAAAAAATACCGCCAAACCCTGCCCATAATTTTGACTCAATTCTAACCAGACCTCATATTAATTTATCAGCTTATTTTAATGGAGGTACTCAGAAGCTCCTTAGAGCATTCTACTTTCACAGCAGAGAAAGTCATAGAGATAATGTCATCAAGAAAAACATTAAATTTTAATTAGTAATCTCCATATATGAACAAGAAAGTGAATGAACTTGAAGATGAAGGTGCCAAATTATTTTTTAATAAAGTCTAAGAAGCTATAAAACTTTAGTTACCTAGAAAACTAATCTATATAAAAATTAATCTCTTTGTGTTACCTAATTGGTATGCTTCTCTAAAATACTTTTGAAATCTAAAAATCAAGTGTCTGCTAGAATATGGAGAAAAGTTTTCAAAACAGGTAAAACAAACAGTCTTTATCACTGCCTTTTTTATTTTGCTATTTTCAACTTTATTCAACAAAACTGGATTTAGTGGAAAGAGAATGGGCCTTGAATCCAAACACTTGAACCTACCCTACCCCAGGTGAGTGTGTGTTCACCAATTGATTCAATTTATCCAAGGCCCGGTTTCAAGATGTACAGAACATAATGCTTAGCTGATATATTTTGTAAGACTGAGATATGAATATTAAAAGTATATGATACATGACAGTCACTCTGTATTAGTTCTTGACTTTTGTGCTATCACTGTCTTTCAATTCAACTTACCCCAAATTATGCTTTTCTTACCCAAGAAAGCTGCCTTGAAACCTCATGCTCTAGATAGCCTTTCTGATCCATGTTTGAGACTCCTTTTCTCACAATGTTAATAATGAAGAGTTGAAGAGCCATACATATATTATTAAGACAATTTTAAGGATTTTCAGATTTTTAATAATTCCCTATAAATAAATACTTATATTTTGCAATTCACTGACTTTTCCTATGAAGTATACGTATTTTGGCATTTCCTTTTATTTTCATTTTCATTTTATTTGGATGTAGAGTTATTAATTTATCTCAAGGATTTACAAATTTGACTTTACTATCAAAAGAAAAGAAATTCTGTATTTAATGAATACTGAGTTTTCCTTTACTCAGCTAGTTGCTGGACTGCCCACTCATTGATTCATTATAATTCGTTCAATAAAAATATATTGAGCACATATTATGAATTATGTATGTATGACCTGTTCTAATTTAAAAAATAAATGAACATCACTGCGATTTCTATGGTTCTTTGAGAAAGATACACAATTACGGAGATGTGACTCACAGGTGATTCTCAAGACTGCAGATGGAGCCATTTAGCCCCACATACTAGGGTATGGCTGCATAATCTCCAAGGTGTATAGTGTAAATGTGATAACAACTCTGGAAAGTCAGAGTTGGGAGTGTAGGCCTTTTAATATTAGGATATAATTATAAATTATAATTAGAATATATTATATTATATTATATTAATTTTATATTATTTGGGACACTTGACAACAATTCATGAGAAAGAGATGCAATTTAGAGAAGTTAGGATTTGTGTATTACACTATACTAATCATATATTTCAGTACATTGACTAAAACTATCAAACATTATAATTTTGAGTAAAATGTTCAGAGCGAAATAACAGATGTGACAGATTCTGAATTCGTGAGGCTCTGACATTTGTGGAACTGCTTCCAAGTTTCACAACAAAGTTTTTGAACAGTACATTCCTCGCCCAGGAGAGCACCTCTGCTACTCAATAAAATACAGTCTATACTTTTATCAAAAGTGGTCCTCACAAAGTACAACTGGTGGGGAGAGCCAACCATAGCTCAGATACACACTGAATCCTTCTCCCTCCGTCATGCCTTTCTTTACTCATTCACTTTTCTCTGGACAGACTACTCCTCTCAACTTTTCAAATTCTCACCTTCTAAAATCCTACCCCTGAAAGGTTCATCCCAAACATCAACCATCATCTTCAGGACAACAATTTTATTATTTAAAACCATGACAATGTATTTTCTCTCTCATATAGCACTTAAAATATTTTCTTTGTAATTACTTTAATTATTTATGTCCTTACTCTACCCAGTTTTAAAACTCCTTGATGTAAAGACTGTGCTTGCTTGTCTTTGCATCCTCCATACTAAAACCTAACATAAATCCTACACAGTGTTGCTTAATAGATATTAGCCAAATTAATTTACTCAAGTAATCTCTAGGATTCCTTTATATATTCATGTTCTGCTTATTTAGGAGAGAATAATGGAATTTTGCATTTATTTTTTTATATCTAGTTTTCCCCTTGTCTATATCAATTTTATTAAAGTTTTACTTGCCTTTTATTTATTTTCTCCTGTTGTATCCATGAAAAATTGTTGAAGGAGAAAGTTACCATGATCGCCAATAGCTTGTTTATTCTAATAGCCCAAAAAGAAAAGTATTCTTGGTCCAACATGATTGCTGGAGAAAAAATCAGTCAGATGCTTCTCTTCTGGAGAAGGATGAGAAGCATGAGCTGGGAAAGAAACTTGTGAATGGCGTTCCGCAGATTAACTACTCAATGATTCATCAAAACATAACTCATGCCTTGAAAGTTAAAAGAAAAGATGATTTACATGAAAGTTGTGACTTCTCTGTTATTTCCATTTGGACTTCATCAGTTTGCAAAATCCTTCCCATTACCATGGTGATGTTACATTCTTAGGTAGAATTCGCTCATTAACAAGAGTTGATTTATGTCACAATCACTTGTAATGTCAATAATCAAACTTTATTATTTAGGATTTTAAATATAATTCAAAATAAACTTTAGAGATTGCTATTATTTACTTACATAAATTTGCCAAACAATTGGCTTTTTCTAATATGGTTTTTAAGTAATATTATTTTTAGATAAAATACTTCCTATTTGCCAGAATGCAACATGGTTGATACCTTGAGCCTTATTAACTCCCTAATCTCACTTGTTCTGACTTCCTGCCTTGCTCCTTATTCTCTGGTTGGTAAATCAAACTTATTATTTTTCTGCAAAACACCATATTATTTTCACCTTAATGCCTATGTTCATGTCTTCCCACCTTTCCCCCGAATGCCTCGTGTTCAACCTTCAAAACTCAGTTCAAGTCGCACCTCCAAAGAGGAAGTCTGCCTTGGAACCACCACCAATATGAACTACTTTTATTTTTGCCTCTTTTGTCTTCCACCATAGCTTTTACTATCACTTAATATGTTTTATTGTAATTCTCTGTGTATATGATATGTCTTTTACTCCCAATACAGTACAGGTTTTGATTGAGGAGGGCCAGAACTTACTTGATTCATGTTCCCATTTCCTAAAAGAGTGCCCTTCTCTTCATAGGTCTTCCTATGTGTTTGAATTAAACTGTCCAAAAGCTCTTAAATAGATTTACAGTACCACTGGGGATATTCATCTGTTAAGAGACATCAAAACTGATGTTGTTACAACTTAATGTAAGTAATAGAATTTCACTACAAGAATATGTCTTTAAATTTAAAAAAGAGCTGACATATATGAATGGGAAATATAATTTATGTTCCCTTTCACTGATGATATAAATTTTAGGTTTTAGTTTCTTTGAGTAACAAAACAGTACTTTATAACTTTTGAGATAACTGTATGCTCATATAAGTTGTAACAAGTACAGAAAAATTTGTATCTCTTTCACTTACTTTCCCCTAGGAGATCGTCCTTTAATTGGCATTGAATTTTAAACCAAGATACACAAATATGCTAATAGTCTAACAACCATCAAGCAAAATTCTGGTTCTCCTTTGCAAAAATACTTTTTATAGGAAGACTTATCATCCTCACCAAAGAACAGAGAACACTGAAGAGATTCTTTATGAAAAATGGACAAGTCCTCTAGACTTGAGCCCCTCAGAAAGTCACTTTCACATTAACAGATGTTTATAATAAAGGCAGTCATTGTTCATTACCCCAAAATTATGAGATTATAATTTACTGGCATATGGTGTACCCAAAAAATTCTTCAGAATTTGAAAGATCCTTAAATCATCTAAGACTTCCTTCCCACTTTCTATTTTGAAACATAGTGAACCTTCACACACGAGTCTTAATTGGTTACAGAGTGGGGAAAACGATTCATTTACTGATGGGTTCTTTAAATATTGAGTTTCTATTTTGTGCAAAGCAGAAAAATCCAGGGGTTTCCAAGCTTAATATGATATATCATGTGCCGTACATGCTCAGAAATGATTGGTCAAGGATTTGGTAACATTTGTATCACAATGTTTTTCCTTTTGTCAACTCATTCTGTTGCTATAGCTTAACCCCACTACACCCTGTTCACCTTCAAAAATCCTTCTTTATTCTTTGCTTCAATCTTTCATTCTAACAATTTCCACTTACAAAAGCATATGTAGGGAACACCCTGCAATTTACCGACAGTGCTTACTTGTTTCTTAGGCAAAGTAAATACCAGCCTAAATATTTTGCGCCAGAATTCAACCTCTTGCCTTGCTCTGTATCTTCGGCTTGTGACATAAAGTATATTAGATTCCCTTCCCTGATACTTATATATTTTCCTCTGTGGTATGCCTATTAAAGACTATTATCTTGATGGTCATTTTGTCAGATGGCTTTCCAACAGCATTCCCTTGAGAGAATGTGAAAGAGTGGGGAGATATGATGGAGAGACAAATAGTCAGAGATGGAGAGTTAAATAGGCTGAAAGCCAGAAGCTTAGGTGTTGAATCCATCATTACTGACCTGTATCACTTTATCATCTTGTGTGAGTTATATACTCTCATATCCTGTTTTTTTTTTCATCTGTAATTAAGAATAGCAATACCCATCTTAGAGGACTGTTGTGAGAATTAAAGAAATAAACTATAAGAAAATATTTTAAAATATTCAAATAAGTGGGTGCATTTGTGTGTACCTTGAGGGCAACTAGCTGCATAAAGAAAAGCAATACTAAAAATATAGATATGGTCTCCTTCACCCTTTGTAATCTGCCCTTGGTTTGAGCTTGCCAAGTGAGATTTATCCCACTGTATTACTGAGGGAGTGTGCTGTGTTAGGTCAGAGGCTTCCTACAAGATACATGGACAGAATGATCCATAGCATGTAGTCTAGCTGTCTGGTTTTGTCAACTTTGCAGTGGGGGAACTCAAACATTTCTATTGGCCTCCGCATGGCTGGTCATCCTATGACAGATGAGGAGGAGAGAGGCATTCATGTCTTAAGAATAAGCCACTATCCCCCTATGGGAAGGTATACATATAAACACCCAATTTGTTGAGCACATTTAGAATGGCATTTCTTGGGACGCCTGGGTGGCTCAGTTGGTTAAGCGTCCAACATCAGCTCAGGTCATGATCTCATGGTTTGTGGGTCCGAGCCCCGTGTCGGGCTCTATGCTGACAGCTAGCTTAGAGCCTGGAGCCTGTCTTTGGATCCTGTGTCTCCCTCTCTCTCTATCCATCCCCTGCTCATGCTGTCTCTCTCTCTCTCTCTCTCTCTCTCTCTCTTTGCTAATCCTTTAAAGAAGCCTTTGCTAATCACCTGAGAAAGCTTTCCCAAGAATTCTAGAATAAGAAGTAGTTTTAGTACCTGAGGTCTTCTTAACCTAAAAAAAGATTTTGGGTAAAATATCAAATGCTCTCCCTTTAGTTACCTACAAACATTTCAGAGAAAATTACCTTTAGATGCACGAACCAAAACATGTGTATTAGGATAAAAGTTCTCTTGTCTATCAGTTACAGAAACCTTCAGTTTTCCATTCTTTCTGGGCAGAAAAAAGCCTTTAAAAGTGCTGATGAATATTGGATATTCTCCCAACTCAGAGTAGTGATTTTGCTATTTCACAGACAATGCAGATGTTGGGATCAGTCTTTCTGTATTTCTGACATTTCTCAGAATGTCAACACATTTTTTCAAACTGAATTTATCAGTTAAATGTAGCCAAGAGATTTAGTTTATCTGAGTGTCCTACAAAGAAGAAATAGTTTACCACTGTTTTTACAGATTGAGGTAAATCTGACATATTATTGACATATGCTATGGATTTAATTCAATACCATAGTACAGATGTGTGCTCTGATAAGTTTTTGTGAAATCTAGGCTAAGATAGAGTTGTTTCAATATTTATGGGGTTGAAAATGTAGAGTTAGCAAAGGAAGTATTTTAATTAAAACAATATTTTTCCTTATATGCTCAGAGTAAAATATAGGGGAATTCTTTTAAAGACTTACTATTGTTTCAATATTATTGCTAGGTTTTTAGGCACATCGAAAGAGGTTTGGGGTTTTTTTTCCCCAGTTTTTTAAATCTACTAATTTTAGAACTATCAAAAATTAAAACTTAGTAGTTCTTCTGATTTTCTTTCTTTCACCTAAATTTATGTGATGTTTTAAATTTAGCTTTTTTTTTTTCATTGTATGATTTAGGTATCCTGGAGATAACTTCAGTGGAAATCGGAGTTGTTGCCGTCAAAGCCATTAACAGCAACTATTATTTAGCCATGAACAAGAAGGGGAAACTCTATGGCTCAGTAAGTATTCTGCTTTAATTTTCCAAGTCCGCTGCAGTAAATCATTACCAGGGTTTTGGAATGTTTCCCTCAGACATTGAAGAGCTTTGTTATCATTCTATTGCTAGTAAATAGAGCCATAGTAGGCTGGTCACCAGAGTTTCAAGAGCTGGCAAAGCGGCTCTTGGAACTCTGTAATTTCCTCTGTTATTCACCCATCAGTCTACCACACAAGCTGTTGCTGGCATTCGTCAGTCTGTGCTCTGAACTGTTCAAACGGGTCAGACTCTCACGGAAGCATCTGGTCAGATTGGCATGGGTGCCGCAGACAACTTGGAGAAGAATCATTGAAAACAAAGATCTTAAATTGAGTAGAAATCATATACTGTGTGTGTTTTAGAGCTGAAGACAAAACAGGGGCTTCGTATTTTGTATTCTTTTAAAATATGAGATGGGGAGACAGATTAAGAGATTTACCATTTGCAGGGTGCCTGGGTGGCTCAGTCGGTTAAACATCTGACTTCGGCTCAGGTCATGATCTCACGGTTGTGGGTTCGAGCCCCACATCGGGCTCTGTTCAGATTCTGTGTCTCCCTCTCTCTCTCTGCCCCTCCCCTGATCACACTGTCTCTCTCTTTCTCTCAAAAATTAATAAAATGTTAAAAAAAGAAATTTACCATTTGTGTGCCATTCAATCAACTCCATACTTTTATTTACCTAGACAACAATCATCAATTTAGTGATAGAGCTGGTATTTAGCCAATGCTTTGGGTACATATATCTCTGGTGTTTCATAGGAAGTATTAAGGACTATCACTTCAAAATATGTAAATAACCTTATTTTGTTGATTAGCATAAGATAACTGCAGTGCCTGCGTAGATCTAGCAGGTCCCAAACTTCAGTATGCATCACAATCACTGGGAAGAGTAAATCACATTTCTTGATTTTCTGATACACTAAAGCTGTGGTAAGGTCTATGAATTTGCATTTCTTTTCCTTTTTTTCTTTTTGAGAGAGAGAGAAAGACAGAGAGAGACAGGGAGAGAGAGGGAGCGAGCACAAGCAGACAAACAGAAGAGGGGCAAAGGAAGAGGGAGAAAGAGAATCTCAAGCAGATTCCACACCCAATGCAGAGCATGGTACAGGGCTCAATCCCACAAACCGTGAGATCATGACCTAGCCAAAATCAAGAGTCATACACTTAACCGACTGAGCCACCCAGGCACCTCAAGAAATGGATAATTCTTAAATGAACAGTGTCATAAAAATATTTACCACTTCTCTCATTTCTCCACTTTTTTGTTCTGTCCCAACACAGCTCATGTACTGTGCCTATTCTGCTTCTTGAACTCTAAGATGTGTGAATTATTTTGTCCCATCTCTATATCTAAAGTAGATGGCTACTGCTTTCTAGCATAGCATCCCCTGTTGGTTATCTGCAGTAGGATTCATTGGAAAATCTCTCATTACTGTTTATTGTTGACTATCTTCCCCCAATTTATTGTAAACTTAAATTGGGCAGGGTCTACCTTGTCCTGCAGTGTATCCTCAGCATTCAGTCCCTCCAAAGCACAGAGTTATAAATGCATACTCCTAACCTCCTCTCCTAGCAGTTCAGCCCATCATAGCCTGTACCCTCCACTTTCAGTCCATTTCAGAAAGTAGCCCATTTTCTAACCACAGTGCATTGTTTTTGCAATTTTGCATTACCACCAGGAAGAATAAAATATGATGGCTTGCTCAAATTAAATGAAAAATCCACTCAAATTGAATGTCCCACTCAGGGTGGACTAGGACTAGGAATTTTGCATTAAACGGTATACCATCAAAATTCAGGAGGACATACTAATATAAGTCTGTACATCAGTGGCAATGCTTATAAATTCCTATCATCTTTTTTCAGGTGATTTCCATTGACATCCTAAGCCTTCTTGAAAACAGCAGGCCAACACCCAGAGTGATTAATTAAACCAGTTCTGTATTCTATTCTGTATTGAATATTTTCCTCTGTTCCCTTTTGGGAAATGTATCTCTCTCTTTTATTTTCATTATTCCTTCCCTTTTGGGAAATGTATATCTCTCTTTTATTTTCATTATTCCATATCTATGGTATTCTTGGTTTCCACATGACTAACAGCATTAAGTAAATTAGAAAATGGTATTTAAATAAAACAGACTCTCATACAGCCTGATTTAAGGAACAAAGAAATTTAGGAGTCATCCTGAGGAAGTTCAAAACCTTTCTTTAAACTACAAAACCCTACTTTTGAGCTCTTGCTCTAGCCTAGACTTTTTTTTTAACTTTAATACTGATGATTTGCCTAAATGCTATAAACACTTAAATTCCTAGGTTCCTCCTCCACGGATTCAGACACATTTGAGCTAAACTGTAAATATTAAAACACACACACACACACACACACACACACACACTTGAGATTAGGAGTCTGCTACAGGTATACCTCACTTTAAGAGACATTGCCCTATAAATTTATTTTGGGGAGACAAAATAACTAAACATCCACTGCTCCTTTCTAGACACAGCTCTGTTCCAACTATAAAGTCATCTTGGGGCACCTGGTGGTTCAGTCAGCTAAGTTCATCCAATTCTTGATTTCAGCTCAGGTCATGATTTTGCAGCTTCGTGAGTTTGAGCCCCGCACTGGGCTCTGCGCTGATGGCATGGAGCCTGCTTGGGATTCTCTCTCTCTTCCTCTCTCTATGCCCCTCCCCAACTTGCACTGTCTCTGTCTCTCTCAAAATTAATAAACTTAAAAATCTCAAAAACCTCAGTTCTCCCAGTCTCTAAACTGCCCCCCTTTATTAGAATGAATAAAGCTATGCATGTAAAACAATCATCTCTGCTTTGAAAGCCATATAGCTTTAGACAAACTAAAATGAATAAATAGGAAAAAAACAACATAGTAAGGACTTAAATTCCTTTCTAATTCAGAATTTTTGTCACATTAAAATCCTTCCCTTAAATAATTTACCTTTCCCTCTTTCAACCAAATGAACCATTTGATGTTAGACTTTAATATTACTTTATAGAAGCACATTGGATAAATAAATTCCAGGAAACAAAGCTTAAACTGGAAATATGAACATAAAATACACCTATTTGTGATAGTTCGGATAATGTTCAAAATTAGGTCTAGTTCGCAGAAACCTGAATATTTAAATATACACACATGCAGGAATTGAGAATTTAGTAACATTTTTTTTTTAATCCCGAGGTGAGAAAAACTGTTTGAACTGCCTGGTTGAGGCCAACGAAAGATGCCTATAATACCTTTGGCTTGGATTGGAAAAGGTAGAACCAGAAGAGAAAAAGCTCCAATTCTTTGGCTTCTTACCTGCTTTAGTATGGATATAAGGGAAGAGGGACATTCCCAAAGCCAGAGTTTTAAGATTAGTGAGGTACTTCCTCTACATTAGTAACTCCAGAGTGAGATACTGGATTTATGGAATGAAGGAAACATCAATTCTTGTCCCAAAGATCCCCTTAAAAACACATGGTCACTTGAAACAAAGCCAAAGGACTCTGACTATTGAGTGGAATTTCCGAGGATCAAAGTCTCAGGTTTATACAGTACACACAGTGATAGTCACCACGTTTGTAATTTCTTTGATATGGTAATTCACAAAGCAAGGCATTTCATGTTCTGGTTTTCAATCCTTCCTAGAGCTCAGAGTAAAATCTATTAAAATTCCAGGTTATGGAAAATCGTAAATAATTTACTAGATTACAGAATGAAGAAATCTAGTATTTTTAAGAGAGGAAGACATCCCTCCACCCCTCCCTCGCCTCTTGGTTATCTAGAACTGTTATGATTTTCCTATAAGATATGCTTTCTTACCAATGTGGATATATTTATTATGGATTTACAGGCAGGTTTGCAAACTTGAGAAACACAGGTTTTCCTCTAATTCTATTTCTCCCATAAGACCCATGGTCCTTATTCTGAAAAAAAGTATTATAACACTATTGTTTATCATTGGCTCATCACAAATACCGCTAGTAGAATGCTTGCTCTTGACAATCATTCTAGGCACTTAAACCATGCCATATTCAAAACATACCAGCTTTTTAAAGGGGCCCTAACATGTGTTTATGATGATCAATTAAAATGAATCATGAGCCTTCAAACACAGAATCTGCTTTGTGGTTATGAGTTTTACTCTTCTGTTGTTGACAACACGCCTTAAGTGCACAACTTAGGTACAAATGGTATCAGCAAACAAAGCTCTTGAACTGGAGTTCTCTGGATGGTTTGTGTCAAATGGAATTAAGTATCATCATCATAGAAGTAAAAGATTTTATTTTTCCCCTGCAGAAAGAATTTAACAATGACTGTAAGCTGAAGGAGAGGATAGAGGAAAATGGATACAATACGTATGCATCCTTTAACTGGCAGCACAATGGGAGGCAAATGTATGTGGCACTGAATGGAAAAGGAGCTCCCAGGAGAGGACAGAAAACACGAAGGAAAAACACCTCAGCTCATTTTCTTCCTATGGTGGTTCACTCCTAGAGGAAGGAATGTTTGTGGATATAGCAGAACCAAAGCCTCTTTCACCAGGACTAGTTGGTATTCTTCATGAAGACAGTAGCTCAAAAGGCAAAGACACATTGCAGATGTCTGCTTGCTAGCAAGAAAGGAAGTCTTTGAAGGTTTTGTACTCACTGCTGACATAACGATGTTCTTTTAATTAGTTCTGTGTCATGCCTTATAATCGAGATAATAGGCAGATTAAATGGGATGGAAGTTATTCCTAAGTGAACAACACTGTGGCTGGGTTTTTGGTTACATTTTTGTTTATGTTCTTGTTTTTGAACCTCTGAGATAGAACTTAAAGGACATGGAACAATCTGTTGAATGATCTTCGGGAAAGTTATTTATGGAATACGAACTCATATCAAAGACTTTCATTGCTCATTCAAGCCTAGTGATTCAATGAGCAGTAAGACACGCAAGCATTTACTGGAAAGCACTTGGGTCATATCATATGCACAACCAAAGGAGCTTTGGGCGTGGCATCATGGAAGAATTGGATAAGATTAAAAAAATGTAAACATGTTAGCGTAAAACTGTTCTAACAAAACAAATAGTATGGTATGCTTGTGCATTCTGCCTTCATCCCTTTCTATTTCTTTCTAAGTTATTTATTTAATAGGATGTTAAATATCTTTTGGGGTTTTAAAGAGTATCCACAGCAGCTGCCCTCTGATTTACCTTTTCTTTTTCTTCAGCACACCCCATGCATGTTCATGACAAGTGTTTTTAAAACTTGGCAAACACTTCAAGACTAGGAGAGGAGTTAGGGAAGCAGGGTGAGAGCCCCGTGTAATACCAGTTACTTTAATATCACTTCTGCAATAAGAAGAATCAACAGTAAATATGACAGTGCTGGGGCGTGGCTTGATGAGACATATCTGCCATCATTTAAAAACAGCTATCATTCCTAAGGCTTCCTTTCATAAGAAATAGACCAGAAGGCCAAATTCTTTTCTCTCAGTATATCAATGGGTCTCCAAAACTAAAAGAAGGAAAATTGTTAAATAAATTTTAGTAGCCTAGCCTCGTTATTTGCTAATGATTTTTTTGCCATGTCTCACAGTAGTCAGAAGAGGCTGTCTTGCATATATAAGAACCTTTTTATAAGTCCCACATAGCGCATCTCCCCCAAAGGAATTATCAAGGCATTTGAAGTGCAACCCTTCAAATTAAACTGAGCAAATAGATCGTGGTCTATGTCTAATCATATACGGAAACCTGTTCCAGCTATATGAGCTAGTCGTTACAAAACCAAATAAAACTTATCTTCTGTAAATTTAAAGAGCTTTGGAGGATTCCATAATGTAACCATATCAAAATTCATTTTGTTAGAGCAGGCATAGAAAACAATACATAGGGATATACCAGTCAGCGTCACATTGTATTCCACTAAATAAACACATAAGCCTTATTTGCAGTGTCTGTAGTGATTTTTAAAAAAAGTGTAGAAAAATACTATTTGTTTTAAATACTTTAAGTCATAACTATAAGATTATATTGATGCTGCGGTTTTATCTTCATATTTCTTGTTTTGAAAAGGTCTGTTTATTTTTGTTGTTCAGACACAGTATTTTGGTACAAGGGAAAGACTCACTAAATGTGTCTTTGCTAAAGTTTAACCTCTAGAAAGGCTGGTGTTTTGTGATCCTCTCTTATAACTTCATTGTGTTGTTACTTAACCAGCACTTCCAGTTAATCTGTTACTTAAAAATTAGTTTTATTAAGACATTTTCCCATAAAGTAATACCATAAAAGATTTCATTTTTTTTCTTTCCTTAAAGTTGGAATTTCAAAAGATACGCATTTGAGGCAGAGTATTTTGGCTTATGGCTAAAGTTGCATTTCATGGCATTTGGCTTCCAACTTGCTTCTTGACAAATCAGATTCTAAAAATGTTTAATTTTTGTGGTTGGAATCTGTATGTTAAAATGTAATTGGTAACTGAGTCTGAGAGCTATAATGTAATGCATTGCTATCAGAACTAGATTATCTTTGTTCTTTTATTTTAAAATAATAATTGCACCTGACACATGAACACGGACCACCCAAAACCAAAATTAAACGTTTGGTGAGACAAATACGGTATTAGATGACTACACTAACAGCAAACAGGGCACAAACTGGATTCGTATTTCACATAGCCATTTAGATTACCAAGGAGACTACGTGTAAACAGGCATCATTATTGTACTCGAAACACTAAAACAGCTTCTAGCAAAATGTATCAAAGCTTGCAGAAGCCAAAAATAGAAAACATCTCCCTCACCTCCCCCGCCCCCATACATACACACACACACACACAACACACATGGAGATAAGAACAGAAACAGTGTGGTAAGGAGTAAGGAGATTTTCCTGCTTTTAAAAATGGCATATTTGCTTGATAATTGAGATAGAAATCTGGTCCCCATTGCAGCTAGATTGTGCTACTGGAGAAAAAGCAGTTCCAGCCCAGAATACTGTATGTTTAAAAATAAAAATCATCATGATTTTGGAAGCTCAGCCTCTGTGGGAAGTGTGGCCCCTGGCCACAATGTCAAGGTGTGTCAGCCACAAATGTATGTCCCCATCTGAGTGTTGGTTCGGAGAAGACTCCTCATAAAGATATAGAATCCCTCCCTCCTCCTACCTCCCAAAAGGCTGAACAGTGTATAGTATGTTACATTTAAATAAATCAATAAAAACGCTGGGAAAAGAAAACAGAAATATTGTCCTTGTTTGTTTTATTAGCCTATACCTAACTATACCTGGGAATAAAAAGAGAGGCTCTAGTGTTCTATGCATGGCAGGATGTGGTTAAATGCCCCACAGTCCCAAACAACAACAAAAGAAAAACATCACTCAAACATTTGTTAAGTTTTCTTTAATGTTTTACATGTGTGAGTCAGCTATCCTTACCCTAATAACAACCAAATGCTTTGGATTTTTCCTAAGTATTCAGGTCCACCTAGTTTACACAGTGGATAAAGAAGGATGAATTGGAAACAAGGATGGCTTGTGAAACAAAGAAAGACTTTTGGAGGAAAGCCAGGAGGCTGCAAAATCTGATTTCAAGGGGAGACAGGAGGCCAACAAATTTGGTTTGAGAAGTAGAGAGAGAAAAGTATATAATTATGTAAGTTGTGTCCAGGGCCCAAGAAAGGTTATGGACACTATCTAAATTGGTCGGCATTATTACTGCACAGTTCCCATAATTCGGATGTTGTTAATTCAGGATTTATGATTATTCCGCAAAAATAAAATTTACCCTTTCCTTATCAGTGAAGGCGTAAGCTGGTCCAGACTTCGTTTAAAAAAAGATAACTGTAGGAAACCATGAAATACTTAACAATACCTCATGCATTAGAAGCAACCCATTTACATGCAAACAAATACCACGCTGAATAAGAATTCTTGTCTATTTCACTTGCCAGCACTTTTGCAACTTAAACAAAGCAGTAAGGAAAATAGAGGAGTATTTTGGAAGGATTCTGGAAAGAAAAGGACAAGTCTGAGTTCCACTGGAACTGGGACATGAAGCAACTAAGCTCTGCCTCCTCACAGGCACTCATTTCCTCTTACCTCTGATTGGCTTTATTTGCTGGGCTACTTACTGCTTTCCACCAGTTTCCATCTTTCCAACTCTAAAACCCAAAATCTTTTTCTCAGGATCTCCAAGTGCAAACATCCTAGGTGTGACTGGTACTGGCCAGGTTTGGATAGTATCCCAATCTCTAGAGCAAACAGTCTGGCAAGGCATATGGACATGGGGACTGGTGGAGTGTCACACATGACCACAGAGCTGCAAGGTGTGGATTTTGGCAGCCCACACCACTGGAAGTAATGAAGAACAGTGTACCAAGGAAAGGGCAGAGTGCTGGACAGATGCAAACCCCAAAACGGTTCTTAGTTACATCAGTGAGATGACTGACCTAATCATATATCTTTTGTAAAAACATAGATCTTTCAATCTTATTTTTTCACTAATTCTAATTAGTCTTCACCTAATTTGTTCAAATCAGAGACATCTCAAGATGTTTTTCTTTTATGCATCTTTTATAATGGAAAGATTGTATTTGTTTTACTTTGTTCTAAAGCCAAGAGAAAGACCCTGACTGTAGCCAGGATCACTGTAATTCTGCAAACTTTATGGAACAATAACTGAGATGAATGAAAGTTTTCACTAAATCAAAAGGTAATTCTCCTACTCAATATCAACCTTTATCATAACAACAAGAAAAGTATTTCTTTAACTCGAGAGCATATACTAGGATTTTCAAGTATATCAACATGTAGAAAAAATCTGCAACTCAAATACCATTCATGTTTTAAAATATGGAATAAAAAGGAAAGAAAAATAAAAACCCTGCTTTATGTCTTTACTATGTCTTTTATACATTCACTATGAGCCAAAAGAAAAACCTTATAACATGCATTTCTCTCTTTTGCTGATTAGAATAAAACACAAAATGTCCTTGCAAAGGACTAATCTACTGAAAAACACCTTTACAAACACTATGTATTCATTAACATGGAATAATCATGATCAAACTAATGAGATCAAAGGAACTGGTCTCATTCCTAAGTGGCTAATAATGAATATTTCCATGTGGCTGCTCTGTGATAGCAGCTAAGGGCAACAATTCCATACTCAAAGAGAAAAGCCATATGTCAACCATATATGCATGTGGCACATATTATCTTACACATTTTTATTATCCCCCACAAAAGAGCCTATGTTCATTTCTTAATACAGGCAATTGCATCCTCTGGAGATGAGCACAGCAAATGAAGAATCAAAACATTCCATGTTCCTCATTACAACTGTAAATTGAACATATGCCTTTGTACAACTTAGGCAGTGACCCCAGCTATAGAATAACCAACTACAGTGAGGCCTTAACCTTCCTAAAGTTTGTTTTTAATTACCGTATACACATCTTAAATAACTAAATAATCTTATAATTTTCTAAATTAGTTATCATTTCTGTGCTCAATTTAAGCTGCTGACAATGCAAATATTCCCAGGTCTTTCAAGGAGCAGTAAATTAAAATCAGTGTTTCATAGGTATTAAAAAAAAAAAAGACTGCTCTTTATGGTTACAGGAGACATTCAAGTGAGAAGTCACTTATCAATTCAACATTAAAAATGTTTTAACATCTGCTATTTAGACACCAGACTTCTCAATATCCATTTTTTTCAGTGACATGATCGATATGTTCAGTCATTAATAGCATTTCAGCCAATATCTATAAAATTGATATAAGAAAAAAATCTGATTTTAGGGAGCTTTACAACTAATAAAACAGTGAAAAATGGTATTGCAAATAAGCAGAAATAAAAAATTATTTTCTTTTCCTAATAAATTGATATTAAATGTAAAATGCATTATATAATGGAAGCTTACCCTCATGCAGGAAACAAATGAAATTTAATAATATTTTTTAAGTTAGATTACATAATGTTCCTTCTCGTTCTAGCCCAGGAAAGTTCTGCATTACATCCTCTAAAATCTCCTAAGAAATAGTCAAATCCCCACATTTCAACTGCAACATTTTCTCTTTTTCCTCATTTTTAACTCCAGGTGGTATCAAATAGCTTTGTGAAATCTACTTCCTTATTAGACTCGCATTAGACCTATACCTACCTTCAGCTGCTTCAAATGAGTAAAGACTCCGCAGTAATGTTAGTAGAGATTGTTGGAGGCATCTAATATTAATTGTTACATTCTCCTTTCTGATCGTTATTATTTCTATATCTCTCTATGGTTATGAATATTCCCTAGTGATAAAAATTAGTGGTTCCTAATCATTTAAATTATTCATCTCTGCTTTCAAGAAGAAAAGAAAAACAATTAAAACATAGGACCTACTAGGGGTTGTAGTCCTAACCGCCAGTATTTTAGGATGTAGTCTTATCAAATAGATGGGTGATGGGTACTAAGAAGGGCACTTGTGTTGAGCACTGAGTGTTATATGTTTAGTCATGAATCACTAAAACTAGAGTGGACCCCTAACCTAGCATAAGCTGTGTCCTGATAAAAACAGGAAACTTAGACACAAACATGCACTCAAGGAGAATACCATATGAACACAAAGACAGAGACTGGGATGATGAGTCTACAAGGCAGGCAACACCACCAATCACCAGCAAACCACAAAAGCTCTTCATTCTCACAGACCTTAGAAGGAACCAACCCTCCCAATACCTTGATTTCAGGCTTCTAGCATTCAGCCACGTAAGACAATGAAATTCTGCTGTTTAATCCACCAAGTTTGTAGTAATTTGTTATGGTAGCTCTAGGAAACTAATACAGAGTCCATAATTTAAGACCCACAGAAATCACAGTTAGGAGGATGTCTGACACATTGGGAATCATAATGCTTTCGTGTTAGTACACAGAATTGTTTGACACCAACCTTCATATCAAACAACCTTAACACACTCCTAAGCCATGTCCCTGCAAAGTCCAATGTACAGTTTTGCTCAATAAATCTCTACTTATGCCATTGATTTTTGGAGTGTCCCCACAATCATATCATATTTTCCCCATAAATTTTGTGGTTTGCTCAATAATCCCAAATATGATAGATTCAAAAAACTATACTTGACCAATGTCTCAATATGTTAGTTAGATGAATTTGATGTAACCAGAAATTTTAGTAAGAAATAGACATACTTTGGGGAGCTCTAATTTTTTTTTAATCTTGACCTTCATTGTTTACTAGAGGAATAACCAAAACAATCAAATTAGTACATACAAATATAAATCTATAGATGGTAGACTCCATTAATTTCTGGTAACTTATGACAATTTTATGAATTAACATCTCACTTATTTTATGAAAAATATTTACAATGAGACTATAAAGGAGACATGACTGTAACATAATGGAATTGGCTAACATATTAAAATGTATACATCTAATGAATATTGCTCACTTCAGAGAATATTAGGAGACCATGTTTATAATAGTCTTCATCCTAGAAATCAAATGTTCTCAACTCCTGCCTCCTTTCAAAGCACTGATTTGATGCCAGAGAATTTCTGTTCCATCCCATCCACAGTAGTTTATGCCAGAGATAGTGCTCACACTCATTTATAGTCGTAGCTTCCATCTTTTTAATCTTAATTTCCCCAGCAGGGTTACACAATTAGCTTTTGAGTCCAAATACATTACTGTACTGGTTCCTATGATCCTACTGTTATGCAACCTGAGATGGGTGGCTAATAAGGGCCCTCTTCAAAAACTTTAGTAAATCCATCCAGAACCAAAAATATATAAAACAATGAAATGCTTGTGTTATGTACCCAAAAACTATAAGGATCTTCTGTAAATACAGTCACATTTGCCAAACCGTTTCTCCTAATTTGTATATTCCTCCTCCTTTGATCATTTACCATCTGAACTTCCATCTTCTTTTGTACCACTAGTAATCAAATAAGCAAGAAGCTAGCAGGCCTTCAACAAAACAGACATCTGCTAGGGAAATAAAATAACTCCAGGATAATCCAATGCTGAGTCAGTGCTGCATTTAACCACAAGAGAACTCAACATTCAAAATATCACAGGTTGGTTCTGGGACACAACATAATCCCATCACTGGAAAACTTGTCCGAGATTTGTCTCCTATATCAAATACAGTAAATTAGCTGAAAGGTTGAGCTCCATCATTCGGCTTTTTCCCCTAATTTTATAAATGATACAACAGGTTCATTTTCCTTACCAGAACTCCATGCTAGGTAATGAATGCAGGTCTCCTGATGCCAAAATCACCCTTCCTTCCATTATATGGGCACTTTGCCAAAAATAAACAAATAAATACATACATACATATAACACCATTTAAAGCCCAATGTTTTGTTTTGTTTTGTTTTGTTTCAATGTACTTATAAGGATAATGAAGGTGTGTCCTTTAGTGACACATCTCCCTTTATGGATGCTTTTTTGAGAGAATAGTATATAATTTTTAATAGTATATACTTTTTAATGTTTATTTTTGAGAGAGAGAGAGAGAGAGAGAGAGAGAGAGAAAGCACACCTGAGTGGTGAAGGAGCAGAGAGAGAGGGAGACACAGAATCCAAAGCAGGCTCAAGGCTCTGAGCTGTCAGCACAGAGCCCACGTGGGGCTCGAGCTCATGGATCACGGGGGCATGACCTGAGCCAAAATCAGTTGCTTAACCGACTGACCCACCCAGGCGCCCCAGAGAGATACAATTTTTAATCTTAGCTTTGCCACTCTGTAGCAGGGTAAACTTTAAAAAGGTACCCCATTTACGATAAAAATGAATGAACAAAAAAACATGAATAATAATTCCTAATATTGGGAAATATCATATTTGTTAACTGTTTTGTGTAATGAATGGCAAGCAATAAGCACTCAACACGTTGATTTTTTGCCCTCTCGTTGGTCAATTATTAATATTTATAAAACATGTCCTAATGTTCTAAAATAATGACTGGGTCAAAATCTCCACATTTACTCAAGAGATTACTTCAATACACAGATTCCAGGTTTAACTTGTGTTTCTTTCTTTCTTCTCCAGAAAACCTTTTTCTGACCATTGAGCAAATCATTACTGTATATTAAAATCAGCTTCTGCAGCACCGTTGATTACTGGGCTCTGGGCCAGCTCATGAGGAGGTACTGTAGTTGTGAAGCACAATTTTCTCACCTGAAAAAAACGGGCTTTCTGAGGCACTGGAACGAAGGAGGCACAGATAATATGAAAAGAACATAAGCATGGACATAGCTTTCTTCAGATATAGAGGTGACACTGTCTGTGGAAAGTTTGGTTTGAGAACCAAGAGGGATCGATGTTTTAAAATATTCACTTGGAATAAAGAATAAACACTATGAGCATAAGGGTTTCGAGAGAAATTATAGAGGTTTTATAGTTTGGCAATGTTTTACAGTATTTCAGCTCCCCCCCCCCAACTAATATAAAGCCTCACTATCATAGAAAGTGAAAGTGATAACTATTCAGCCCACAGTAAATAGGGGGTACAAAAAACACATACAAAGATATTTTTCATATTCTCCACTGTGTGGCCAACTACCTTCTGTTACATTTTTCATCCTTTTGCAAATAAATTGGGAAATGAGGGAAAATATGCCTATCTACCACCTTTGTTTCCCAGCTTTTAGAACCCTGAATACTAATGGGGAAATACAAGGCCCAAATCACCTTTGCAGGACCTAGGCACTCAGTCCCTAGGTGCTAAAGGCAAGTTGCATGCTCCCCCTGCCGCCTGCTGTGGCAGTCACCCAAAGCTCATTGTCAGGTATAAAAGCCTTGTCCCCTTGCTCAGTTGGGAATAAGCTCATCCCTTATTTGACGGGTCATCCCCAAGGGATCAGTTGAGACATCTGTTGTGACTTCATCTCAGATCAACTTTTTTCCCTCTGCCCAGAGCTGTTTACTTCACCTCTCACAGGTGTTCCTTCCAAGAGTACTCCCCCATAAACTTCCTACATGCAAATCTCCAACACAGAGTCTGTTTCTTTTGGAACTAGATCTAAGACAGCCAGCCGTACCTGTAGTTTGTTTGTTTTTAAGGTAGGGACTATTTGATAAAACTGTAGCAAAATGACTACCCCTTCTTCTGAATGATGGGTGCCTCAGTTTTAACTTAAATAACATGTGAGTTTAGTAAGTCCACCAGAGAAACCTAAGGATACACAACACTTCCTAGGAATAAATTGATGCGAGAAGCAGCAATTTTGAGGACTAGCATGGAGAGAGCGAATAGCATAAGAGATTGAGAATGGGTTTACCAATCTAGTTGCAGGATATGAACTAGAGGCCAATGGGCAATAAGCTAATTGCAAAATCATGCAAAGGCAAAATGGCAATTGTCTAAAAATCTTTCCTTTTTATTTTTTGGAAGAAACAGCAGAGAGAACCTATGATAGATGCAGTTCTATTGTGGAAAACCTAAGAATTTAAGAAAGTATACTCGGGCATTTTAATCTTTTTTTAATGTTTATTTAGAGAGAGAGGGACAGAACGTGAGCGGGGCGGGGGCGGGGGGGGGATGGGGGAGGTGGGCAGGGGAGAAGTACAGAGAGAGAGAGAGACAGAATCTGAAGCAGGCTCCAGGCTCCCAGCTGTCAACATAGAGCCTGACATGGGGATCAAACCCATGAACGGTGAGATCATGACCTTAGCCAAAGTCAGATGCTTAACTGACTAAGCCATCCAGGTACCCCAAAAGTCTCCTGAATTATTTTAAAAGGAATATTCCTAAATGTTTCTTTACAGGAAAAATCAGTATAAAATGAGACATGTGTAGGTATATAAACTTCACTGTAAGAGAGTTCATTTTAGTTTACCAGGAGTCCAGAAAGCCAAGGATACTATTCTCAAAACTATGAAAAGTTCCAGGGCAGCCCCTCCAGTTTCTGGAACCTGTCTAAGTATTTGTATTTTGCTAAAGAAAATCACTGATAACAATTTGCTATTATTTTTTTCCCCAATGTACTATGTTGAAATTCCATTACAGAGAGCCTCAGACATCATTATCCAGGACAATTCCCTATTATTATGTTGGAAATGGAACTTAATTTTAGGTTTTCAATTCCAAGTCTTAGGCAGGAACTAAATGTCACAGAACAAAATGTCACGCAATGAGATCGGATACTAAAATATGTGACAGTAACCAGATGTTTCCCTAACAATTACCACATAGCAAAGGCCAGTCAAAGAAATGAGGTACAGTGTTTCTCTCAAGTCAGAGGGCCTCCACATTGTTGTGCAGTATGCCGGTATTTGCCAGTTTATATTCTGGTGAGCACACCCTAGATGCTTCTGAAGAAATACAAAATACAAAATATGATTATTTCTATGAAAGACATTTTAGAGATATTACTCAAAGAATTCTCAAACAGGGCAACTGTATCAACAATAACATCCAGGTTCTCATTAAAATATGAAGTAGACAGGAATAGGTCCTCAATCATTCAACTAAAATCCTTATCACCATCATCCCTGCCCTTACACCCTCCCGTTAACTGCTTCACCATTTGTGAGGCATGAGAAGAGGCAAAAAGAAATAGGATTTAGGAGACAGATGTTCAGCTCAGAGACGAAGAAGCAAAAATAGAGCTGACCAAAGAACAAGAACACGCTGCCTTCCACCTTGGATATTATTTATGACCAGATCCCTGAATCTCAGTCCTTGGACTGGTTCCTCAACATTAGCCAAAAATTGAAGTTTCAGGGAGCAAGCGACTTGTTTTTAGGACTCATATCCCTTTGGCCTCTTGATATACAGTTTTAACACTGTGGTAAAATGGTGGCCAGTAGTGAAACCAAAGATGAAAAGCAGAAACATTCTCCAAGCCCAATAGAGATAGATACCCAAACTTCGATGAGACAAGGGTAAATATTAGCTTAATGGATTTATTAGTTTAATGGATTAAAAAATGTTTCAATAACCCAAGTCAGAAATAGGATATAGGGAATACACAGCCTTCTGATGTAAAAACAAATTTAGGTTACAACAAATCTTAGAGATAGTCATGTGGTATAACAATTTGATCCAAGAAAACATAAAATATATTTAATTCACCTTACATGTGCAGTGTTTCTTTTCTGGAGGTTCTAAAGTATTATATGACCTAGTATATTTGTATTGACATGTATAAGTTTAACATAGGATAGGACAACAATTTTGGAAGTGTTTAAGTTCTAAAATGTATCCTTGAACTTTTTCAAAAACTTCACTCCTCATTGTATCTAAAAAAGATCTCCCTGAGCAGCTAAAACACAATATACAATATATTGGGTTTTTAAAAAATATTCTGAGTTTGTTAATAAATCTTAAAATATAAATGTATATAGTGTTCCTCTTTTTCCACTTTCACAAAAATAATGAGGTCTTTATGCTCATTAGTGCTGTCTTCAGCAGCCTTGGTTATGCAAAATACAAGAAAACAGGTGGCTCCATCAATCTGGAGAGAAAAAGGCCAACATCTTTCTCTCTACGATTTAGTGCAAGTCGTAACTTGGTATAAGTGTTTTAATTGCTGCCTAGCATTCCATTTTATGAAAATAACATTATTCATTTATTCATCTATCCTCAAATGGATGCACATATAGTTTGTTTCTAAATCTTTATAGCCACTGATGCAGTAAAACATCTCATACAAGTCCTTTGGTGTACAAGGTCAAAAGGCCTCTTTAGCGTGTAGTTAGAGATGGAGTCTAGGGTTTTGTCACCTTTCAACTTTCCCATATATTGTCAAGTTGCTCTCCAAAAGAAAAAAAATTAATTTTAAAATGGTTTGTGTTTTCACATCATTTTAAAGAAATTCTTCCCCATCTTAATGTTTTAAAGTTTTCTTACAAAATTTTTTCTAAAAGTTTTGAAGACTTCTTTCATATTTTGATTTTTAATTCCTGTGAAATTTACTTTTGTTATAATGTAGGATATGGATACAATTTTATTCTTTTCAATATAGACAGCCAATGGTATCCCTATTTTCTTTTAGGTCCAACCTTATCATATATATAAGATAACCATATTGTTTTTTCATCCAAAGCAAAATGCTTTTGAAATTAAAGGGGGAATTATTAATAATCATCCTCAAACAAGCATAAGCAAAAATTGTCCCAGGCAAACTGGGACATATAGTCATTTTACTCGTAAATTAAATTCAAATTTGTGTGTGGTTCTATTTTTTGACTATTTGGTTTCCTCTGTTAAAGCTCAGATTCTTGCAGTTGCAATCCACAATTTTAGTGATGAGTTTAAAATGCCAGATAGTGGGGTGCCTGGGTGGCTCAGTCGGTTAAGCTTCCAACTTCGGTTCTGGTCATGATCTCAAACCCAAATTGATTTGAGCCCCACATTGGGCTCTGGGCTGAACCCTCAGAGCCTGGAGCCTGCTTTGGGTTCTGTGTCTCCCTCTCTCTCTGCCCCTCCCCTGCTCGCTCTCTCTCTCTCTCTCTCTCTCTCTCATTCTGTCTCTCAAAAATAAATAAACATTAAAAAATTTAAAAATATATATATATAACACCAGATAGCTTCAGACCAGTTTTAACAAAATTTTAAGAAACACATGATCTTGCAGTAGAAAACTTTTTCATATAAAGTTCAGATTGGAAAATGATATTTGCAGCTCATAACACTAAGAAAGATTAATATGTAAATATATCAAGAACTGCAAACCTCTACGAAAATAAAGAGACCACTTCACATCCATCAAATTAGGAAAAACTAGAAATTCTGATAACACTAAGTGTTGGAGAAGATTTGGTAAAATGGAAAATCATAGATACTGCAGGGGTCTTGTCAAACAAAGAGGGAAAAAGAACAATCTACCCAGCTTCTTCATCAGAAATATTCCAAAATGCTTCATGGCCCTTTTGATTTTACATGAGTTTTCAAATCAACTCATCTTGCTCCACGGCAAATTGTTTTGCTTCATCTGAGTCACTTGCTTGCCTAGAGAGTACCAGTGATTTTGAATTATTGATAATGTTGCTTTTTTGCACCAAGGAATACATGTGCTTTTAGTACACTAGGGGATAAACATGCCATAGACCACGTGGTGCCAAGACAGCCTTAGTAGAAAGATGCCAGAGGAACTGTGATGTGAGTAAGAGTGTTCAGTTGCCTCAAGTTGTCCTCTAGTATCATGATGGTCATGAATTTTTAAACTCTTATACTTAGAGATACTTAGAGATTTCATATACGGTTATAAACAATAATAGAGCAAGATCCTGAGTCCTTTAGCTAATTTCCCCCAATGGTAACATCTTGCAAAGCTAATACAATAGCACAAACAGGATACTGGGAGGAAGAGTCAACATACAGAACATTCTTTTAAGTTATTTCTTTACTTTAAGAGAGAGTACAAGCTTGAGCCACCGAGGAGCAGAAAGAGGGGGAGAGAAAGAATTCCAAGCAGACCCCTCATTGTCAGTGCAGAGCCCGATGTGGGGGTTGAGCTCATATGCTGCGAGATCATGACCTGAACTGAAATCAAGAGTCAGACGCTTCTCCAACACTGCCACCCAGGCACCCCCACATAGAACATTTTCATTACCATGAGCACCCCTTTTACTGCCCTTTTATAGCCACACCCACTTCTCTCTCACCCCCTTGCTCTTAACATCTGGCAACTATTAATCTGTTTTCTATTTCTACAGTTTTGTCATTTCAAGAATGTTATATAATGAAATCATAAAGCATGCAACCTTTTGGAAGTAAAAGCAAGAGGAGGAGAGGGAAGGAAAAGAGGAAAGAGAAGCATCGTTTTGGGATTCTGACTAAATTGTTAAAAATGCATACCCTAATTAGGAGAAATTTTTTTCTCAATTATCTCCTTCCCTTGTTTCAACAGACTTTCCACCTCTTGTTGTGTATTTAGGTTTCCTCCTTTTTAATTGCATCCCTGCCAATGTTTTGACAAATTTGGCTAAGGAAAGAGTCTGAAATTCTAAACTCATGTGGCAGAGCCCTTTCCAACTGTACTCCTAATTCATGGTAGAACAGCAACTCTGTCAATGAACATGCCGGTTCCTTGTTCTCTCACATGCCACTGAGGATTCCTTTCTTGCCAACACTCTGAACATGCCTTTGACTATTTTCTTCCATGTTCATTCATTTCCAACACACTGTTCTCACTGCTTCTCAAATACACAGGTAGGAGGGCCCTCAGGAGCTTTTGTGCTTGCTCGTCCTCCTTTGTGGGACTCTGCCCCCAGGGAACCTATGTGGCTTACTCATTTCAATCAGGTCTCTGCCTAAAGATTACTTTTCAGAAAGGTATTTTCTAACTTTTCTACATAAAATATTTTTGTACATGGATTCATTTTTATGCATGGTCCTTAATACAATCTAATGTACCATGTATTCATTGGTGTGTTCTCCACTGGCATTTAAGGTCCAAAAGAACAGATTCTTTTTGTTTACTGTTATATCCCCAGAACTTACACTAGCTCCTGGCAGGTAGTTAGCAAGGAAAAATTTGTTGAGCAAATTAATAAGTAAGTGATAGAAGGAATTTTCACACCCTTAGGATGCTTGTATATCCCTAGGGATCAGGCATGGGGAGATCTTACTGCTGCATATTTTTAAGGTAGGAATTCAGAGAAAAAGTTTGAAGACAATCATAGAATTACTGGCAAAACAAAAACAAGAACCCAAGCTTCAGGATCCAAAGCTTAAATCAATCTCTTCCATGAATTCTGACAATTCTCTACTTCAACATTATTATCTAAATTTTATTATCTGAAATTCTTCCATCTGTTCAACCCACTAGAAATTTCACAGACAGAAGTTTTTTAATGTAAAATTTATAGCAGGAGTTGGCTTCCTCAAAACAGGTCTAAATTATCCCAAGGACAAGCCTTTCTTCATAGTATTTTGGCATTTGCCCTCCTGGCTCCAGTCAGATCCCAGAAGCCAAAAGGTGTTCCAAAGTGAAACGTAACAGGAAGGAAAAATTAACCAAACTCTTGAAGATTCCAAAACTATTGGTTTCAAGTTGCATTTGCATTTTGGTGTGGATCAATCATGAAAGATGAAGGGAAAGGGTCATTATTCAGTCTGATCACTCAGGTTAGAGATAATTTTTTGGTTAAGCTCTACTTGGGAGTTTCTTTGTTTAAATCCCTCCCGTTTCTTGCTGACAGTTCACTTTTAACAAGGTTCTCCTTCATGTATATTTAGATAATTTTCTTAACGGGAGCCAGAACACATTTAACATAATCAGGATGGACCTAATTAAATGGGGGACAGATGTCGATCCTTCCATAATACATGGAAAAGTTGTAAGATTTCTTTTTAACTGAGCATGAAATATGCAACAGATTTGTTGCCACCTATGTAGAATTACAGATTCAATAAATATATATGATAGTGTATACATACATATAAAATCATTTTCAAAGATAGAGGAAAATAAAAAATAAACTCTTGTAGAAAATATTTTACATGGAGTTGTTATGCAGGTCAGCCTAAAACCAAACTTACCAAGTTTGAGAAAGAACTACCTTCCATTCCTTTCAGTAATATGAAAGTATACTGTATAATGATGACAATCATTAGCATTTCTTGCCTCTCCTCATTATTGCCCCCCTCCATGCCCAAGGCAAAGTAACAACACATTTTTTCATAAACCATTTCACAGTCTTGTTAAAGAATTAGCCTCAACAATCTCAGTATGGTGGAGAGAATATGAATATTGGAGTATGACATAACCTGCATTCAAATTGTGGCTTAGTCATTTAGCTGAATGTAAAAGAAGTTTACTTAAGATAAAACAGAGTTTAGAATTCTCCCTGTGAAGGCTATTATAAAAACCTGAAACAGTGCATGCAAAGTTCCTAGCACAGCTTCTGGATTACAGAAAATGTTCAATAAATGCAAAACCAATTGAATTCTAAGAAGAAAGCCTTAAAGATTCTTACTGATATTTGTTTCAAATAAAAAACTGACTTGCCTCCTAAATTTTTCAGATACCTGATATAACATTAATATTGGAAGGGACTTAGAGATCAACCAGCTCAACCCACTCATTTCAGAGATGATGAAACAGAGAGCCTGAGAAATTAAGTGATGGAAGAGACAAGACTTCAGGTAGCCTGGCTTCACAGTAATGACCAAAAAAAAAATCATTAAAAAAAATGAAATTCACAATTCCATGACTGATCACTTTCATTTTCCTGTTGTTTTTCCTCTCACCTCTTTTCATATGAATATTTCTTATCATGTGCTGGAATTACAGCCTAAATACAATTTTATAGTTTTTTTTTTAAGCCTATGATTTAAGAAGTAAGAGAAGAAGTAGAGTTGAAGAAACACAGAAAAAGAATATCCTGTTTGGGGAATTACTGTTATTTGATGGTCTCAAATTCTGGATGGCCAATTGTCTTCACATTTATACTCACTCAGAATTTTCTTTTTCTCTCTATCTAAGTAAAATGACCACTGTGATGTAATACCATAGTCCTCAACCAGGGATAGTGGAGAGGAAAATCATATGTATGCAATGACAGTGTAAAGGTTTCTTTGTTATTTCTTCATCTCTTCATGCTGCATTGACAATCGATAGATTAATTTCAGGTTTTCTCAAAAGTGGAACAAATAAGCCACAAAATTATCTGTGTCATACGTGAAAATTTTTCTTGTATGTTTTAAGTGAAAAAATAAAACAGAAACTACACTTTCTTAAAGTCTAACAAATGCATGGACACTGCTGACCTCCTGTAGTCTTTTTGTCCAATGGCCATAATCACTCACTAGGTGAGATGCCCTAAGGGAAGAGGAAGGTGGACAGTGAGATCCTCAAGATTTGTTTCCCTTTGGCAGGTTAGCATATAATGGAGTTTACATGTGGCCAACGAAGTAGAGTTATTAGGTTATATGAGCCAGGGTTTTTTTAATGTTTTTGTTTGTTTGTTTGTTTGTTTGTTTGTATTTTTGAGAAAGAGAGCACAAGAGCAGAGGAGATGCAGAAAGAGAGGGAGACAGAGGATCCAAAGTTGGTCTGCGCTGATAGCAGAGAGCCGACCTGGGGCTCAAACTCACAAACTTTGAGATCATGACCTGAGATGATGTCGACGCTTAACTGACTGAGCCATCCAGGCGCCCTTATAAGAGCCAGTTTTAATTTAATTGGCCCCAACAAGACAATGAGATGGAAAACTGACTTTAAAAGATTTCTATAAATATTCAGAATAAAGATAACATTATTAACAGAAATACAAGCAAACAACTACAATACTAGAATTGGCACTTCTAATTCCTAGAATAAGCTTCAGCTTCATCACAAGGTTCAAAACTGTAACTGACACAGTAAAACTGTGCCTAATCTGACACAGTAATATTGCATGTAGTTGTTGAAAATATAAACAATCTATTTCTCCAAAGTAAAATTTTATCAATGAGCTTGAAAGTAAAGCTTTTCTAAAAAAATACATTCATTGTGTGGTGAGAGTAATTTGAAAATAAAGGCTTGGAAATGTTTCTACTGTTATATGATTTTATATTGAAAAATATATACATTTATTACTTAAAAAAACTCAAATATCTGTGCCTGTGCACACAAATGTGCATACATATACAGACCTACACACTGTGACTTCTTTTTCCTAATTCCATTTTCATAGCTTTGCCCCTGAAACAATCCTCTTTATATTTTGTTTAAAATTTGAAGATACAGAGCAAAGTGTTCTTCCTTTATATAATCTCATTATAAGGCTTTAAGGGTTTTATAATAAGTGAATTTTAATCAAAATACAATTCCATCAAAAATGTGATTACTCGTACATATTCTAGGCACTTTGCTAAAGGCTGTGAGGTTGTCAAAAATTAAGGACTTATTTATCTCTGTCTGAGATGGTAGCAATATAAAAGGAATCATGGACAAGTAGATAAATAATCTTGCACAAAATATAATGTGATGATTTAATAAATGCATATTACAGAAAAGACTAGGTAAATGCAGGATCATGGAGAAAAGGTATTCAAATTTGGCCATTCAAAACAGGGTAAGATTTGAACAGGTGATATTAGGTGAAGAGAAAGAGGAGAAGCACAAAGCCAAATAAGTAGTACCATTAAAGGGAGGAGAAGAGTACCAAGGGAAAAGGATGTTGGGATAATAAATGTTGGGATAATCAATGTCTGGTTTTTCATCATAGCTTTATCACATATGGATATACCCCTAACCAACTTACGATTTTTTTTTTTTACTTTTTTTTTTTTTAATGTTTATTTATTTTTGAGGCAGAGGGAGACAGAGCATGAGCCAGGGAGGGGCAGAGAGAAAGGGAGACACAGAATCTGAAAGAGGCTCTGAGCTGTCAGCACAGAGCCTGATGCAGGGCTCAAACCCACACAAACCGTAAGATCATGACCTGAGCTGAAGTCAGACGCTTAACCGACTTGAGCCACCCAGGCGCCTCAGCAACTTACTATTTAGTTTAACTTACTTTTGAACTTTATGTGAAATAAACCAACCATATATATTTTCTTACTTTTTTTCCCCAAGTTTGAGTTTGAGACTCATCCATGTTGAAAAACTGGCTGCAGTTAATTCATATTTTTTAAAGTTTTTTATATAAAGATATCACTCATTAATTATTCTAGTATTAAAGAATCTAGGTTTTGTTTGCTTGTTATTTTTTTAGTTTTTGCTGGTATAACATGTCTTCAAGTATGTGCATATACCTAGGAGCAGAATTGCTGGTATGTGTGCATTTATCACTTTATGAGGTAATATGAAATGGTTTTTCAAAGCAATGGTAATAGTTACACTTCTTTTGGAATGTTCCCATCCCACGAAATCCTTACCACCACATTGTATTTTTAGAACTTTAAAAAAATAGTTTAGTGACCTGGTGGTGTGAAATGGTAACTCTTTGTTACCATTAATAATCATGAAAATAAAATTTATCAATAAAGATGAGTATTTTATATGTTTATAGGTCATTCTTGGCATAAGGTATGTCCCCAGTAACGGTTTCTTAAATTAATGAAGAATAATCAAACAGCATTATGTGAATTCTATCAAACCATGAATAGAGGTATAGTAAGATCCTACTGTTTTTCTGAGGGTACAAAGAATTTTGAAAACCAAACCAATGAAATTTGGAGAATGTTGCTACATATCTTTTAGGATTGTAGTTGGTCTGTAGAAACAAAGTAGAATGGTATGTTTCTTATTTAACTCTAATTTTTCTTATCATTTGTACTGGATCTATAAGAATATTTGCTTCTAATTAGACTAATGCTCAGATAACACTGGTTTGCCCTTAAATTTCCCAAACTGTTTGATAGGCAGTTTAAAATTAGATTTACTAATCATTATTTAACAGATCTGTAGTTACAGATCACAGGAATATTTAAAAATCATGACCACAAATCAGTTGTAATTGCCGGCTCAGTATCCGCTATAGAAGCACCCCTAATGTTTTGTTAAATTAAACATAAGTTCAAGCCATGGCGAACTTATTTCAGGTTTCTAAATGTGCCTGACCTTTGTGCCTCAAGGTTTTTAAATACGCAGTTCTTTGTTATTAATTCCTCCACCTGTTTCTAGGTCCATGATTTCCTTAGACTCTACGTATCAAAAAATTATATTTTTAATATCGACACTAACCCACTGTGGCAGATGCTTACAGTCATTTCCTCCTTCCCTTTTTCACAGAATTATATTTTACTTTATCACCTTTCCTCCTTATTCTTTGAACAGATAAAAATCATGTAGAAAGCTATTATTTTAAGGTAATATTTTTCAAATAATCTTTATATATTTTAACAATATGCACAGAGTCCAAGAAGCTAATGGATATTTTTCTTATTAAAGACATATGTTAGAATAAAATTAATGGTGTAGTCATTGGAATCTTTTGTTCTTTATACCTTTAACATTTGTGAACAGCTACATTTTTGCCACTATAAATTTTATATATTTTAGGATGGCTATTTTCATAAATATATATTAACTATTTGAGTTAATCCCATTTGGTATTTTCTATCACACTTAATATATATAGTTTAAATAAGAAAGAATGTTTAATTCACCATTCCAATAAAGGTAATAAAATTAAATAATTTCCAGGAAAGAAATAAAAGAATCAAGTCAACAGAGTCATGCAGACACCAAATTAAGTATTTTTACTTAGGCAAGTATGATCATATCATTCTATATAAGAAAATAAAGCCTCCCTTCTGAGACAAAGCTACTTTCTTGGTGATCCTTCCCCTCCATAAAATGCAGAGTGTAAGATTATTTCTTAGAACTTCCCATTTTGTTTTGGTTTTCTATTTGCTTCCTCTTGAAATAGTGTGCCATTTCCCAGGTTTTAGACATTACTATACATTATGTCTATAGAGTTTAATATTAGAAATACACTATTTTGGAATGGTTTATATGTATATATATTTTTCCAGCTTTATCCTCTAAGCATTTTTATAGACACTAAAAATCAGTTCTCCACACTGGAGGCAGAAATGTTTCAAATTCCATCCTCTTACTCTCAACATTCAAATTCTTCCCTTAGACCATAACGAAGGCTGGAAAACCTTTGGGTACTTCAGTGCCTACCTTCCTCTTGCAGAGAATCTTTCCTATTACTTCTAGTAATTATTGAGGTTGCTTTTTCTAAGACACTAGTCATAAGGAGGTGAACTAGCATTTCAATTCTGGTTCAAGAACATCAGGGTTTACCTTCACCCCCACCCCCACCCTGAGTTCCTTCCATGGTGAATAATTTATGTATTTTCAAAACATGGTATGTTATCTCACGAGTAAAGATACATTAGAAGGAGACAGAGGAGAGATATAGCTCTCCCTTGCCTGGAGTACTTAATGTGAGGTGGGGATGTATTGCATTGAAAGTTCTTCAAATTGACCATCCTCACATCCTGTTTTCAAAATACTAATCTATTTGATAACTTCATTATGTTTAATATAGTGAAACAATCTTTTTAGTCTGAGTCTAGCCATTTTTTCAATTTTTGAATATTTTGTATTTCACCACAAATTACTAAATACTATCAATTAAAGCTAGATATGGAATTTCTGATTTTATTTAACACTTAATAAAGAGTATAGATATGGAAGAAAAAACAATATTCTTTGCAGTTTCTCATATTAGGTCAATATATCTTGTTAAAGGAAGTGTTTTGTTACTTCATTATGTGACCTTCCTTTGTGTGTGTGTGAATTAAAGCAACTTGCATACACATGCATACAGAAGCAAATCCTACTAGCTGGAGAAAACCTAATCTTCTGCATGTTCTTTAATTCCCACCTAAGTAATTTAATTACTTTTAAATTATTTCTTGGATTTTTAAGATTTTATTTTATTATACTGGTGTTTTTCCAATTCTGTAAGGAATTATGAATTTTATTATTTCAGGTTACCAAATAACTGATGATTAGCAAATAATTTTGTGTTTTTGTATCTGTTTTGGACAGCACTCTCAGCACAGATGAGTAGTCTATAAATGAATTCATAAATCTAACTATAAGCCATCCCACTATAACTTGGGCATGTGAATCCTAGAGGAAAAAATAATTCAGCTGCATCTCAATAGCTTGTAGAATAATTAGGACCCTGAGGTGTGGAATTTCACCTAACCAGTTCCATTCACTAGTCAGAATTCCAAAATGTTATTTTTCTTGTGACCTCTCTCACACTGTGCCATGTGGTGAATACAGTACAGTCCACCTCTAACCTATAATTAAGATAACCTGCTATCGGAGGCAGTGTCAATTGAGCACCTACTGTGGATTTGACAGTAAGCATTTTTGTCTGATGATTAACCACTTCTCTTTTAAGAGTTTCTCCATCCATTCCTATTTAGGAATATGCCCAAATAACCCATTTTTATTTCCTGAAATTGATCTAAGTGACACAAAGATTGGTAGGACTGAGAGCAGCAAATGGAGAGCCCATGGTCTCATCCCAGCCACTAGTTTTTGTTTTGTTTTGCCTTTTAGACATTTAACCCTAGCAAGGGTAATGCTATGAAAGAAGTGCATGACAATTTTTTTTAAGTTTGTTTATTTATTTTGAGAGTGACTAGGGGAGGAGCAGAGGGAAAGAGAGAATCCCAAGCAGGCTCCACACTATCAGCACAGAGCTCAATGCGGGGCTTGATCTCACAAACCATGAGATCATGATCTGAGTCTAAGTTGGACACTTAACTAACTGAGCCATCAAGTGCCCTGAAAATGTTCTATTTTAATGGAACTATTGGTCTTGATGGGAACAAAAGGGATAGAGACAAGGTTTCTACATGTGAAACAAAAATTAAAAAGTGCATCAGATCTCAGCCTAATGTTGGCACCCCAACTAGAATGTAAGTGATATTGGGGGCGCTTGGGTGGCTCAGTCGGTTAAGCGTCCGACTTCGGCTCAGGTCATGATCTCGCAGTTCGTGGGTTCAAGCCCCACATCGGGCTCTGTGCTGACAGCTAGCTCAGAGCCTGGAGCCTGTCTTCAGATTCTGTGTCTCCCTCTCTCCCTGACCCTCCCCTGCTCATGCTCTAGCTCTCTAGCTCTCTCTCTCTCTCTCTCTCTCTCTCTCAAAAATAAAAAAAATTTTAAAAATTTTAAAAAAGAATGTAAGTGACATTGGCAACAGGGATCTTGGCTGTCTTATTGAGCTCTATCCTCAGGGACTAAGACAGTACCTGGTACACAGTAATAATGAACTCTGTAGTCTGGACTGTCACTGACCATCAACTTTATTGTGAATGTGGCAGCACGTGAAAAAAAGGAGAGTTCATTTGATTTGGCACGCATGGAAAGCACTTACTCCTCGGAGCAAACAGGATATGAACAATCAAGTACATCTTTAATTCTTACAGAGTTGTTAACTAAGAACTAACATCTGTAGTTATTGATAAAGAACTCCCCTCAACCATATTTCACTGACTTCCAATCCTTCACCACATTTGAAAACCATTTCTTTTTCTACCAGCAGTATTACTACTATTGTACAACCAATAATGCTTAGGTAACTTTTAACATGCTTATTCTTGAAATATTTCCCCTCATAGACTTCCATACAGAAAAATTCAATTATTTCCATTTAATATTTTTGAACTCCATTATCACGGAGGGTATAAATATGAATAAGACAAAGTTCATTCCTCAAGGACCTCAAAATCCAGTATGCTTAAAATACAATTCCCATACTGAACAGTAAATGCAACAGTAGGAAACAGAGACGCCAGATATTATTGGGGACCAACTATATTCCAAGCTTAGGATCAAGCAATATTCTTTGGCTTTCCATGATCTTAAAAGTTAGTTTATATAATATGCAATGTCTAATGTTACATCTAACGATTCTATGTTAATGGACTTAGAATATCTTCCAAATCAAGAACTTGTACTCCTAGGATCCACAATTCATTCAGCTGACTACACTGTACTACAATTTGTACCTCTGAAATCCAAACTGCACCATACTGACTACTCCATAGTGTGTTGCTTCTTCCATTTGTCTCTTTGCTATTCTTCCTCTTCTGATTCCCTGGCATATCCTCTGGCATGAGGTAAAAGATATTAATAATAACCCAAGCTTAGATATTCTTTGGTAAGATGTTTTTAATGCCCTAAATTTTCTTCTCATTATCAATGAAACCATATAATTTGATATAGTTACCTCATATTCCGTGTTTTAATAAATGCAAAATTGCTATTGTGTTATGGGAAATCTAAAGCACAACTCTAGCAGATTCACATACTGTTTTACTGAAGATGCAAGGAACTCAACAAGAGTATGTTCCCATAGCTATTACAAGGCTTCAGGGGGTTTATATACATCCTCTTTGACCACATAAGAGCTTTCAGTCTAAAGTGACATTTTCCTTTAAATCTGCTACATGGTTCAAATACTTACATTCATCTGTAAAAACACATAAGGACTCACATGCATCTCTATTGGTTTTATCCAAATTGAAATCACCACATTGCAGGTTTTTAATAAGGCACTCTGCTAACTAGACCCCCAAACTTAAATTGTGAGTTCAAAACAAACTTGTAAAAACTAATGGATGCCATTTATGTGCCCTAAGTCTTGCCTCTGATTTTATAAAATTCTTTTTCCAATGGCATCATTCATATAAAAGAAGTATGTTTGTTTTAAGTTTTTCCCTCTCGTCTCCACATTTGTGGTAACATTTCACTCTTAGTTTATTAATATTATAATACAGAAAGTATACTTCTCTGAACAATGGTGTGGCTACTGTGGCTGGAAAAACAGGAGAATTTGCTTACAAAGAATTAGCCACCAAAGCAAATAAACTGGTTTTGAACTATACAAGCTGCCCACAAAATGTTTCTGGGCTTTCTGACCCTGTTTTTCCTTTGGGTAAACACAATTCAAGGACATGAATACCAACCATTGCTGACAAAAAGTTCTTAGACTTCACTACTGAATTCTCACTTTCTCTTGTTTCTGAAATGATGTTACCACTCCAGAGGGTAACCACCTTTAAAATCAATCTTTCTTTCAGCTCAAGTACATTTTAAAGTTATTTTGACAGAATAGCAGGAAATAACATATTCTTTAAACTTCCTGGCAACATGTCGTATTTTAAAAGTTTTACATATTTAAGTTGGCATTCTTATCTGAAACAAAAAAGTAGGAAATAAAATTGTGCAAGACATTCAAAGCCATAGAACAGTGATAGTCAGGCCATATGACACTGTCTTCTGTATAGATCTCTCTCAGACAGCAGAATGAAAAGATAACTTTACTCGTATGTATAGAGAACTAATCGAAGTATTTTATTGCCTCTGATTGAAGATTTTATTTCTTCTGGGCTGACTAATTCTTAGAAATAATTTCATATACTCTTATTTCACTTTGCTACCTACACAACTAAGTATCTTAATTCAGTGTCTAACATGTACTACCTTTGAAAAGTATTTGAGACAAATATTTGAACAAATGAATAATGTATATAGAGAAATATTTAGGGAAAACTTAAAATCATATCATTATGGAATATATAATGGCCCTCTAAAATAAATATTTAACCAGCAAATGAGTCACTTTTAGTGTGTCTACCTTTCTACTATACTGATGAAGAAATACCAGATGTTTTTACTTAGTTCATTGTGGTGGCCTGAACATAATTATTTCCTCTTTTGAGGGCCTTGCAGACATGTGGCAGAGAAAAAATTTTCAATGCCTTATACCTCTGGTGGAGACACATATAATGGTACATCTATCATCAAGGCACCTAGGAAGAAACACCTTGGCAGCTCATGAACATAGCACTGTCATATTATATAAGGTGCCTTGTAAAGCATAGGCTGAAAAATCTATTTTAAAGAGATAGGAACCTACCATGTTTCAAGTCAATGGTTTGAAGAAAATTTAACATTTAAATTAAAAGTAAATAAAAGCTGAACCATTAACCAGACCACATTTTGCTTCACTTGCAAGTTATTATCTATTAATAGGTTCATCCTGCAAGCAATTCAGAAAAACATTTTTTTTTTTAATGAAATGCACAGTGACACGTCAGGTTCCAAGAGATCTGAAGGTCTTTTCAACTGTCACCTTCAACAGGCTTGTTCAGGAAATCTTTCAATTTGTGTCCCTTCCTTATAACTCATTAAGTATATGTTTTTGGGCGATGAGACACCATGATGCAGATCACATGCCTTTTTCTGTCCACAAATTATTTGAACTCAGCCAAATCTATTTCAGATCTATTGTTGAAAACAACAGTTCTTGTCAATCTGTGTTGGATATAACAACTGCTGAGTTGTGACTGCATTATCAGAGATTTGAAATAACACCAAGAGTATGCTGAACTATGGGAAGTCCCAACCAATGAATAAATTATTTTCTTTAAAGGGCTCTGAAAATCCAAGTGAAATCCTGACCAAGCTTCTTAATGACATCCTATACATGGAAAAATAAGCTAACTTTACTAAATTAATAAGTGGCCAGTCATTAAACTCCTCTCTAGATTTTGGTTCAATTTTAAATTGTTCATTACCAGTATGTAGCAATACAAACTCTCTTTATATTTTGACCTAGTATCCTCTGGTCTTGCTAAATTCAATTTTTAAATCTATTACCTTTTTTGTAGGTTATGTGTTATGTATACTCTTCATAGACAATCATCTCATCTATTAATACAGTAAGTTTTATTCCTTTCTCTCCAATCTCTACGGCATTTATTTATTGTACTGCTTACGACCTCCAGCAAAATGTCAAATAGTAGTGAGATGAGAGTGAGCATACTTTCCTCTTTCCCAAACTTAAGGGTTAAAGAATTGAGCCTTTCACAATGAAGTGTTATATTAATTCTATTTGGAGGGAGGGGGATGGGAGGGGAGTAGATCCCTTCACTGGGTTGAGAAAGTAAAATTTCTAGTTTGTAAAGCGTTTTGTCATGAATGGATGCTGAATTTTGTCAACTGCTTCTTTTGTACAAATATGATCATATGGATTTTCTTCTTTAATTATTGACATGTTGACCTCATTGATTTTGAGTACTGAACCAGCCCTGCTTCTGCAGGATAAATCCCACTCAACCTCGGTGTCTTAACATTTTCTTAAAATTGCTGATTTTAATTTGATTATATCTTACTGAGGATTTTTGTATCTGTTGTCATGAGAAATACCAGTCTATGGTTTTCTCTTCTTGTAATGTCTTTGGTTTCGTTAAAAGGTTCTGACTTCATAAAATGAATCTAGAAGTTATCACTCCTCTTCTGTGGTCTGGAAAAGTTTGTGTAGAATTAACATTTCTTTCTTGAATGATTGTATATCAATTCCACTCCACTGAAAGTACTTTAAAATCAGCAATTTCAAGTAAACCATCTGCACCATAAGTAGGAATCCTCAATATTTTAAAGATATCACTTTAAAGATGTCTCAAACCGACTTTTAGATTTATTTAATTTTTATAAAAGGGTTTAACAAGGAATTTGATAAGCTCATTCTAAGTTTATGTGGAAGAACAAAAATAATCAATGTATTGCTGAAGAAAGATAAGAAGACAGTATGATAACCTCTCGTGAAATATCAATGTTTATTGTAAAGCTGTAATAATTAAGACAGTATGGCATGAGCATGGGATAGACAAATTGACTAATGTAACTAAATTGGAAGGCCAGAAACAAACCCACACATATAAGGATATGAGAATATGAGACAAATGAGAGAAATGAATTATAACTCCCTAAAGAAAGGTTGAGCCCTTAAAAAAAAAAAAGTCTGGGACCACCAATGATAAGACCACAAAGGAAAACTAAAATTTAATTAGTACCTTATGCTATTTATAAACATTTCTAATGGATTAAAGACAGGTGGAAGGAAAACTTTAAAATTTAAGAAACCAAGGTAGAATACCCATGACCTTGAGGAAGGACAGAATGTATTAAATTAGGTACAAGAAAAAACTGATGACAAAAAAGTTGATTAATTAGATTACATTAAAATTAAGAATTTCTATTAATAAAGCAAAAGAAATCATCAACAAAATGAAAACAACCTAAGGACTGGGTGGTTGCCAGGAATTTGTTGTTTTAACTCCTCCAAATGATATAATGTGTAGTCAGTATTAACAGCCACTTCCTTAGGTTTTTGTATCTTAAAATATTTCTAAATTATGTCACTATTTAAATTGCTTATTAACAGATAATGTGAGATATCCTATTTGCAATTTTCTTTCTGATAAATGTTACATGGCATATTCATTTAATAGCATTTTTCTATGATGATTATTGTACAACGTGAGAGCATAACCGTGGCACCTCAGGGCTTCACCCTGCATGTCAGATTCTTTGTGAATCCCATGTCATGGGATTTCCAGAAGTCCCAAAAACTTCACTTCTACTCCTCTTAGATAGCCAACCATATGTCTGCCCTCCTAATCTTACCTGACCTCAACAACACTTAGCAATATTACTCAATCCTTGCTAACACATTTCCCCCACCCCTGTCAGCTTTTGGCATCTCTTCTCTTTGGCTATTCCTTCTTATTCTCCTTCATCAGCTTTTCTTCTTCCATTCTCCCCTAATTGTTTGTGTCTTTCAGTGAGGCTCTTCTTCAATTCTTGTTTTCTAAAACACTTCCCATGGGTAGCTTTACCAATGTTTTTGGCTAAAATTGTCATCCATCAGTGAAACCAAAGAACTGTGCCTCCACTGCCTCTAAGAAAACATGGTGAAAAGTGGGTATTTGTACTATTTTGGTTATATATATTTTATATATATCATAATTTGAAGGTATATAGTTGGATTCTTTTTTTCTCATTTTTAAATTACCTATGTAATTTAAAACATATTCTTTGGCAAAAGTGTCAAATAGCCATCAAATTTAAAAAGAGCCTACCATGAAGAAAAATTGAAAATGTCATTTCTAACTGATCAACTGAATTTTAATCATCATCATACTGCTCCAGTGCAAATGTAGGAGGTAATATTTGTTGTCCGAGGAGAATCACAATTGTCACCAATTACTTGCTGCTTTTATTTTCTGTGTAAAGGTCTAGTCTCCTAAACTATACATAATCCCCTCCCACCTCTGCAGAGAGACTTAGGTATTTTACTTCTTTAGGATAAATGCTTCCAGAATGATGAACCTCAAACTGGATTAGGAACAAGTTTCTGGTGCCCTAGCACCATCTGCATTTAAAAACTGCCTAGATGATTCTGTTACAAATCACAGTAGCTCAGTCTGCTCCAATGTTGAAGACCTAGTAGTGATAGACAGGTACTTGTTAATTGATTGATATCTATCCAAAACAGTTGGAAACTTGACACCATATTTAATATATAGAAAATGATGACAGTTTTCTCATAGGCAAAAATGTTTTGTTACTTTGCTTTTGCTTTTATTCCCTCTTTAGCAATTTGACTTTGGATGCAAATAGGGTAAATTTCTTGCATTAATGGAATCATTATCCCTCAATCTTCTTTGACACAAGAAGCTTAGAGTTATCATATGAACATATAATCTATAAAACCCCCTCTCAAAATTCTCATTAGTTTGTAGGATATTTCCCTTTGTATAAAATAAAAATGTATTCAAAGTTACTCAACATAAACCATGATTATCTGTCATCTATGACTTCTAATCCTTTCCATTTTTTCAAGTAAGCAGTCACACTTCTATCGTTAAACATCATTTAAATCATGATTTTATCTAGAGAAAATAATTTCAAATATGGGAGAACATAAAACCTAGATCCCAGCACCAATCACAAACCATGTTTAACCACAGGACACACAGTTTGAGAAGTGAGATGTGACACAGACTTAAATTTAGTCCCTAAGCACCATAAGATGTGTAGTGGGCCATTATTTTCACAGTTCATCACAATGAGTAGCTTTGTCACATTTACTCTATAGGGAACATTTTATCCACCCCATAAAAATCATTTTCCCCCTCTCCAATCAGGAGATGTAAATTCAATGTAAAATTCAATACACATTGAATTTTAATGTGTAAAAATATTCCAGTTCACTGAGATTAGAAGCTTTCGTTTTCAAGATTTCATTCTAGCTTCAGAAAAACTTCTCTAACACTCTCCACCATAATATATTGCTACTGCTTTGACTTTCATTCACCAAATAACTCCATTAATTACCAGCAACCAGACTTCACTTCCTTACGATGTTTTGCGCACCTGGTTTGCAGACGGGATGTAGTAACAGAAGCCGACACAGCACACCCAGACCGCAGCACAGGCCAGAATGTTGGCTACTCTAAACTAATTTTATGTGTCTGTGGAAAACAGAGCTTTGGATTTCGACCAGCTGAAATTACTGTTTGCCACTTCTCTATTCAGCATGAATGTCATTCTGTACAAAGTCAAAACATGAAAAGTGTATTTTCAAGATGGTGATCAAGTCATCATTTACTTGCAGATCCATTCAAATAACTATGGATTCACGTGTTGAAATAGAAACCACATGAATCAAACCCTCCCCATAATTTGGACCTTTGTCATTGACTTTGCATATTAACAGCATATCTTTCTAGTAGTAATTTCACAATAAAGTCTGAGGGCTCCTCTGGAAATACAAACAAAAAAATGCTTTAATAGTCTGCATTCTTATTTACCATTTGCATCTGTATTCAGAGACTTGAAATGTTTACTTAAAATAAGTCTTAAAATGCCTTCTCTGCATGTGGCATAAGCTCCATGCCTGTAATATGCCCAATAAATAATTGGGGGAAAGAAAAATGCTTTGTTTTTATCGTGAAATCAGACTTTCTTCACTCCTATTTCTCTCACGTTAACATGTTTTGTCATATTCTGGGAAGGTTTTCTGATAAGAAACTAGCCATAGGAGCTGCCTTTGGATCTTGAGTCTCTGAGATCTTTTTAATAAAACCTCCAAATAAAAGTGTTAATGATGTTCTAGTGAACTGTCCCAAGACCGGGAATGTAGGGCGTGAGGAGCAAGCTGTCTACGAGCATGTGAGAAGAGTACATTCCACACTTTGACTTGGGGGTTATACTGAGCTAAGATACAGATGGGGTAAAGACCACAGTATAATTCTTCAAAGATCTCCAGCACAGCTGAATTAAAGTTGATAACTACAGACCACTTTTAGGGATATTACAAAAATCCTTACACTATCTGCAGCATTCTAAAATAAAATGCAAAAAGATGTATTCTTGGGCTTTATATGCTGTCTCTGGACCCTATGGACTTCGCTTTATGGAGGTCTAGGATCATAAAAACTAACCCAGGACTGCCTTTAGGGCCACTGTGTGGCACCCCAGGAAACAACAAGAATCTTTCGATAAAAACAACACACTATTTGAACCAAATTTATTTTACTTCTCGTAACTTATCAAGAAAAATGGAATGAGGTGATTGATTTTGTGGGAGAACCAGGGTGAAGCAGGCATGATAGAAATATTTCAAGTTACAGAAAACTGGAAATTTTAATTTTTTCTCTCTTAGGGATAGGGCTACTCCATTTAAAATTAAATGGTTTGGCTTAGAAAATATTTAATATGCTAATTTTTTTCTAAAGTAAGAACAGATATAAAGGTAGAAAAGTTGCTGGACTATACAACAAAATGAAATCTACAACAGCATTTCCTCTAATATTGATTTCATCACTGAAGAAATAATTGCAATTTTTCTTCTAAAGAACAGAGCTTGATAGAAATGTCAAAAGATTTTTGCTAACTTTATCTTTTAATCTTAGTCTTTGTGGCAATTATTCCCAGACCTTATTGTGGTTTACTGCACAAAATTATACCCTTAAGCTTAGCAGCCTCGCATTTACTACAGGCCCAGGACAATAAAATGTCAACAGCAGGAGAAAATATGTTTTATATGTTCAGTTAACTTTACACAGAACTGGAAAATATTGGCAAGTGGCACTTAATTATGTTATTCTAGTTTCTTTACTATATATAAAAATTGCCAACCTGAATGGAGATTATTAATTTCTGGTTATTTGGAGGTAGAATAACTATCTATTATTATTTAAAGCATTCAAATAATAGCCTCTGTATTTATGATTTTGAAATTCTTCCCCTCTTCAATTTATAGTCTTGTCATTTATTTTTAAATTATCTTCAAATATAAAATGAAGAAAAAGTGATTTTATTTAAGACACATAAAAATACAAACAACTTAATTTCTTTAGCAGGTTGACTTGGGGCTTATATTAGTTTAATATTCTTTGGATCAGAGATCTTTCCATCAGTGGTAGGGTATGTATGCATTAGTTATATATTGTTATATAATGAATGACTCCAAAACTTGGCTGCTTTAAACAATAGACATTTATTTTCTTATGGTTTTGGTGGGCCAGAAATTTAGGGGGTGCTTCACTGAGTGGTTCTGGCTCAGGTTCTCCCATGAGACTGCAGGCAAGATGACAGCCAGGGCAGCAGTCATCTGACTGCTTGGCTAGGCCTGGGGATCTGCTTCCAAAAGGGCTCACTCTTTCATGCCTACAGGCAAGGGACTTCAGTTCCCCACTGGTTGTTGGCAGGAAGCATCAGGTCCTTCCACGTAGGTTTTTCAACAGTCATCTTGAGTGTCTTTACAAAATGGCAGCCAAAGTTCCCAAAAGGAAGTCATATAAGGGGCACTTGGGTGGCTTGGTCGGTTAAGAGTTCAACTTTGGCTCAGGCCACGATCACACAGTTTGTGAGTTCAAGCCCTGCATCAGTCTCACTGCTGTCAGCTCAGTGCCCACTTCAGATCCTCTGTCCCCTTCTCTCTCTTCCCCTCCCCCGATTGCGCGTGCGCTCTCTCTCTCTCTCTCTCTCTCTCAAAAATAGATAAAATACATTTTAAAAAAAGGAAGTCATAAGAAAGCAAGAAAGCAAGAGAAAGCCTCAATGTGTTATCACTTAGCTTCAGAAGTCACATTCAATTATTTCCACAATATTCTATAGGTTACACAAGATATCTCTGTTTCACAGGGGAGGAAACTATACCAGGATGTGAATACCAGGAGACAGAGATTGTTGAGTTGAGCTACACCAATCTAGGCCAGAGGAGGAGGAAGAGAAGGTGAAGAAGGAGGAGAAGGGGGAGTGGGAGAGATAGGGAAATGGAAAGGAGGAGGGGGAGGGGGATGATGAAGAAAAAAAAGGAGAGGAGGAGGAGGAGGAGGAGAGAAACACAACAGAAAGAAAAAAATCCCCATACACATGAAAGATGGACTGCAAGGTCACTGACAGTAAGCATTTGAGTATGAGTAGTTGGCACATTTTTAGTATTAAAATATTTCTGGAAAATATCTGCACAAAAGCTACTCACACTCTTCAAAATAAAATGTAAATGCAAGTGACCAAAACCTTGTGGGAATCTAGGCATGTACCTGCCTTTTATTCATTTATTTGAATTTAAATTCTCAAATCTTTCAATAATTGATACTTATCATGATTGCTGCTTAGATTTCTACTCCCTCTAAACACTAAGGCAACAGAGAATAACATGTATAAGAAGGACCTTATGAAAGTTTTCCAACAGAAATTTAAATCAAATGATATAAATAATAATTTGTCATTTGAGTTGCAAGCTAACACTGTTGATTACTATCAGCCCATGGTTACATAACTAAAAAGTGGTATTTGTAAACTACAATCTGAGTTTGTACATATATAAATGAAACCTCTGCTAGAAATGCCTTATGTGTATCCTACATGTAACAGAGAACATACAGAGGTATAAACACACATTTCTGCAGTTTCTCAAAGTCCTATTGGGTGAACGACTCATTGGTCCACTTTCTTGACAAGAAATTTTCAAAGAAAACATCATTTACCCTGGATTGGTTTTATTTCCTCATTACTGACTTTCTAGTTGCACTCAGAGGACCTATACCCTCCAGAATGACAATGTCCCATAATGGAGTTAAATAGTGTCCCCCACCATCCAGGAAATGATAGTGAGAAAGGCATCAATAGTGAAGTCAAATACTTTATTTGCCTAATGTCTTTCCGTAGTAAAAGATGGCCAGAAAATACACAGCCTTAAAGATAGACATTAGCCTGAGGGGAAACACAGTGAATCTAAGTGCAAAAGATGGTAACTGAGCCCAGTAGAATAAAAAATAAAATTAAAATTAAAAAAGGACTTAGAAGGGAATGAGCTGAAAGGCAGGGAGGAACAGCAAAAAGGATAAGCTGAGTTTCCATAGAGCAATGAATGTACTATACAACTGGGGAAAATGCAAAGCAAAAACAAAACAAAACAAAAACAAAACAAAATATCGGGGGGTAGGGGGAGAGAAAAAAGATACAAAAAGAGCTTTATTAGAACTAGCATCCAGCGCAGCAGGTTCCAAGAAACATACTTCAGAACATCAACTACCAGCAGCAAGATACTCTTACCCACACACAGACATAATACAAGAGGCAGAAGAGAGTCTTGGGGTTACAGCTGGCTCACTAGTCAGAAATGAGGAGTGGAGTCAGAGACAAATCCAGGCGTGTATTTAGGGAGTGCTAAACCTCACAGCAAAGGACACCTTATAGATGTGTATTGCAGGTAAGGGAAGGAAGAAGTTGGGAGGAGCTGGGGGTTAAAAAAAAGATGTCGCACAAAAAGGAGATTCCAAACAGCATCAGGTGTCACAATGGAGCAAAGAAGGTTGGAGAACAGGACCCAGGCAAGTTCTGAAGATTATACTCTTCTAGTTATTTTCCCAGACACAAATGACAGAGCTCTAGTACTAAAATCTCCTAATGGCACAGAGCAACTTATCACAAAAAGATGATCCATTAATCAAGAAACCATGAACCAGGCATTAATTATCCAAGACAAAAGAGACTACAAGACTCATAATGTCAAGGTGGGCTTTACTGAAATCCTTAATTTGCAAAGTTCCACATATGGAGTTACATTCATGGATGCAGCATATTACCAGAGACTCCATGGGTACCAAATGAGCTATTCTTTTGCTTGAATTTCTTACTTCCCTATGACTTAAAAATGTAAGAAAAAAGTAATACTACCTTTGGGCATTTTTAGTAGGAGGCTAAATGAATGTGAGTGGGGGTTAACCATGAAGCAATCAAGGATGTGGCTCAAAATATAGAGGTGGAATAAATTGAAGAGCCAAGTGGCTCTACAAATCTGTGGTTCTATTGACCACATTAGAGTATCAATTTATATAAACAGTGCACTTTTAATCTTTTGAAGTACTTCCATATATTTTCCATATTCCATCTCATAGCCTTACAACCGTCCTAGGGTAAGTTGGGTAGGTATAATTAGATCTGTTCCTTTAGCTGGAGCAATAGATTCACAGAGGATAAATGACTTATATAAGCTGCTAAGTTTCAGAGCTATGGCATACACCTACCCTGAATGCCAGTATGGTTTGTCTCCCTGAGACCAGTGCTTCTAGAACTTGAAAACAAATCACCAGGAATCGTGCCGAACTACAGATTCGATGCTACTGGTCTGTAGTTCTAAACCAGACTGCATCTAATCCAGTAATCTTTTAATTCAGTAGCTGTAGATCAATTATTTTATTAAATACGGATTCAAGAGCTTTAGCCCAGGGGATTCAGTGCATCTAGTACAGAACCCTGACCTCTGCACTTTCTTAAGTTCCATGAGTGATTCTGATTAATAACAAGGTTTGAGAATGTTTTCACACTTACTTGGTACCTGTACTGTACATTTAAAAATCTTGAAGCAAGTCTTTTCACTGCAATTATTAGGAACTCTAGTTTCATCCTAACTCATCAGAAGAGAACTTTTTCATATATTTGTAGAATATTGAATTCTTTCCATTTTCTATCCCTCATCTTTTGATCTTGAGATTTTCATTTCTCTAGTTCCCAAAGTACAAAATATCCCACCACTCTATAATGTCACAAGATGTCAGTTTCACTCGTTTTTGTTTTAAGTAACGTCACTTACAGATTTCAATCCCTATTTTCTTTGACCTTTAGAGATTTCTATGGTTCTTGGATAATTTATTGTCAGGTGTAATTTTCCTTATGAGGCACATTTTAGAGGTCTGTGTAGAGAGATAAGGATGAAGTGTTCAAGATATAAAAATCATTTCTAGAATTACATTTTGGAAGGGGAAAAAAAAACTAATATCTGAGGGACAATTAAAGAGATGGCAACCTTACTGCTGCAGTTAAGCTTCCCAAGTGAGCACACAGCAAAGACTGGTTGAGATAAGAGCAAGTGCTGATAGAAGGCGTTAGAAATGATGTGCCATACTGGTCTTGCATTAGGTCTTTGAGGGTTTGACAAACCAGCAAGTTATCTTCCAGAATTTCCACTCATCGATTTGAGGCACAACTTAAGAGCTAAGGACGTATATAGCTTTCTTTTCTTTATAAGGATGACCTTGGCTTTCAATTGCTAAACTCTACTGTATCCCATGTTACTCTTGGTATAAAAGCAACCAAAGGTGGTAGTCATAAGGCTGTAGGATTTTGGTAGAACAGTCCAGGCAATTTTGAGTTCTCCCCACCCCTAAGAGCCTCGAACCCACAATCTCAATTTATTAATGTCACTGCCTTTGTGTACTAATAGGGTAATGTCACCAGGGCAGAGAGGTTTCCTCAGTTTACTGTGTTCTTAATATCACAGTAATTATTTCATAGCACATCCTAAGGTAAAAGAAATACCTAAAGGCTCTATTTATTCAATAGTTAGAGTCTAACCATTTGTAAGTACTTATATCCTAACAACTCAGCACCTGTTGAGCACTGAGTACAGTATCTCAAACCTTGCAATCAGAGGGAACATGGTACTTCCATGTCCTATTTCAAAATGATTTTCACATGGTCCTTGCTTTTTATCATAGAAAACCCAGCCTCACAAAACATGACATGAAAAAATAGAACATAGCAACCTAATGTTTAAACTATTAGCTCATGTAGTGTTCAAAAGAAGTTACTATATTTCTTGAAAATTTAAAATATTTAGCTATCTCTATAAATCTGCTGCAGCACTCCAATATGACTTTGTACACAATTGAGAGATGGTGGCTTTAGCAAATTTGAAGCCCAAGACTCAGATTTCTCGTCCTGGATGCTGAACCTTCTAGCCATGTCATATGGAGGATGTCTAGTAATTACTCTGAGCTTCAAATTCATTTAAAATATAAACAATTTCATCATCCTAAGAAGGAACACAACCAGAAGTACTTTGTACATAGAAATGCTATACTAGAGATGTAGACTATTTCCTTAAAAGTGAGTTGGTCTTGTATCATGAATTTTAAACTTTTGTCTTTTGGAATATAGAATCCTTTCTTCAATAAAATATCCTTAAGATACAGAGGGCACATATGAGATTAAACACAGGAATACTCCATTGGAAAAGGCATGCTGGTCACTTTCCTCAGACCCAGCCCTTAATCTCTTCATGCTCTGTTGTGTTCCAAAGAGGATGGACTCCTGCTGTTTGCCACTTTCTTGCAGACTGGCTTACCACTGGGCTCCTCTTATAGGATACTGGATGGAGAATCTAATATCCCCCTACTCTGCCTTCCAGAAACATCTTCAGTAGTCCTGTTTTCAGTACCCCATTCAAGCTCCCCTCTTCCCCTTCCTATCACATGGCCACAGCTCCTCCATCTGTCTCCCCTCCAGCCCTTTGGGTAAGGGTGGATTGCTACAGTTGCTTGTCTTGGAGTTTCCTCAACTTCCCCAGGTTGCTCTTTCAAACTCTTATAATCTATAGCTAATTTTCTATATTAAATTTCCTATATCAATTTTTTTGCTGTTGGTTTTATGTATAGGTGGTCCCTAACTGATTCTAAGGTGTGAATGGCCCAGAGCCCTACCTCTAGGCCCCAGATCTCTTGACATGGTGTTCCTTAGTCACATCTGAAAACCTTAAGGCTCGTTCCCCACTCTATCACTAAAAAGCTGAGCAATCTTAGGTAAGTCACAGAATTTCTCTGAGCCCCATTTTCCTCACCTTACTTACCTTGACCTCTCCTGATAAAGGAAAAGTATTTGGAATGACTTAAAGTTTAGATTGACCTTTTATTACATCCCAAGATGTTGCATATTTGGATAAAGCATTTATATTAAAAAATAAAGATGTTGGTTTCCAAGAAACCCAAAAAATATACTTCTCCTTCACCCCACCCCCATCATAAACCAGGTCTAGCTTAAAGATAGACAATTCTAAACTGTTCTTTCAAACAATAGATTAAATGAGAATTAATGGGCTTCCATCAATTGTAACAAAGTTAAAACAGAACTTGTTTACAGCTACTGATTCATGTTTCTATTCTGATCCTGGTGTTTATGCCTAACAACCCACACTGGTATTGTGCTCATTCCTTCTTGTATTGTGGCTTCGGCACTTCCAGAGTGGTTTTAGGCACTCCTAATCCAAATTTTAGGTTCATGTACTCAGAGATAATTACCTTTGGTTGCAAGGAGGATGCATACATGACAGAAGATGGAATTAGACAATTATGGTTTGAGAACTGCTGCTCCAAATAGAAAAGTTGAAATATATATGTTTGTAAATAACTGTGGCCTGGGGTAGATTATAGGTTTTGCTTTTTTCTCAATAAAAATTGTTTTCTTTAAGTTTCACTTTCTGAGTTGCCATAGTATCAACTCTGTCTGATGGAAAGAAGACATTTGGGTCCATGTTGCTACCACACATAGTCGGATCCATGACTGAGTACTCACGTAAGAGACTCTAGCAATACGAATACACTGTATTATGATTCCTCTTATCAGCCTGGCCCTTAGGTTCTTATAAACTTGGACAGGAGAAAGATTGAATCTTTTACAACATGTATTCCCAGTGCCAGCAGAGGTGCCTGGCACATAGGTGGTTTTCAAAACACCTGAGATGAATTAATTAATACAAGGCTTGATTAAGACCAACTGATGCCCTCAGCACAGGGTGAGAAAATGAAGAGCTTAGGATCGTATACACAAATCAGGAGGTAAGTTAAATGCTAACCAGACTCAGCAGCTATGTTTCCCATTGGATAGCAGTGAAACTCTCAAGCCAAGAGATAGAAACAAGTGTGGTGTCTGATAACAGCTTCAACCCCAAATTTTAGCCACTCACTATGACAAAGAAAATGTTAAATAATAACAGACTAAAGTAAAATATGGCAAACAAAGGTAACAAAAAATGTACTAAAGTCAAGAGAAGCAGTGAAAGAGTTAAAGGCATAATAGATGATATGGGGAGGGACTCTAGTGTCCCCCTTTCCCTTGGTCCACCTGCTCATTTTCCTTAATGATTAATCCAAGGCTGAATGGAAGGCATAAAATGCAGAGCTAATATTAGAGAAAGTCTCTCTTAACCGTCTCCCATCTGATTTTCCTAAAATGCTTTAGGCCTCAGGTCACAGTTCCATTGCATGACTCTTCCTTCTTCATATACACTCCTCCTTTCCCCAATCCTATGACACCATGCTTGACTTGGGGTTTTCCTCTTGTAGCACCCTGCTCTCACTGCCTAAGCTTTCAACTCTCAGAACTGGTCCTCCTAGCCACCTAGTCAACCATTTTTGTTATATAATGTGCACAACACTGTGGAAAGTATGAGAAGCCTAGAATATAAAGGAAAGAAAAAAACAACAGCAATTTCCTCATTCTGAAAATAGTTATTATCTAGCTCAATGGTCAATGCACAGATACATGAAAATATTCTGGGTCTCAATCTCATTGTTATTTCAATAGCAAAAAGCAGGTTTTTCTACCACTACTATTCTTTGACTAAGAGACTTACCAGAAATCACCAAGTACAAATTGATACAGAATTTGTAAATTGACACAGCATAATTGGAGAGTTACTAAGTCATACAAAGTTATGCAAGAATCATAGTTAAATGGGTTAGATTTCAGAGAAGAGGGTACAGTCTGAATGACATTGGATAACTAAGATCTCAGGAATGGGAAACCCTCAAGAAGTTTCTCATCCCACATCCTATTATCCAGCTTTATCAAATCTTAACATTATTTCATACTTTTCTCAAATCCTTTATTTTTAAGCAATAATGGTAAAACAATGGTGATTCCTGTGATTTTGATCCTATTAAAGGATCAAGAATGGACAAATTAATTGAGGTACATGCATACTGTGGAATATTCTATAATAGTAAAAAAATAAATATCAATATGGATAAAATTTTAAAACAATGAAGAAACCATTAGGTTGATTTAAGTTGTTCACCAATACAAGCATTGTTGCAATGAACATCCCTGTCCATATTTCCTTATATATAAGTGCAAGAGTTTCTTTTTTTAATATAATTTATTGTCAAATTGGCTTCCATACAACACCCATTGCTCATCCCAACAAGTGCCCTCCTCAATGCCCATCACCCACTTTCCCCTCTCTCCTACCCCCCATGAACCCTCACTTTGTTCTCTGTATTTAAGAGTCTTAAGTGCAACAGTTTCTCAAGACCACCTAAGAAGTGAAATATGTGGTTTTCAAAGGATATGAACATTTTCGGTATCGATGGATATGGTCAAAATCTCTCCAAATGTTTTTTGTTTGTTTGTTTGTTTTTTACCACTTAGTAACATATGACAGTTCCCATTGCTCCAATCCTCAGTGGTACTTGGTCAAAAATTTTTCTTTAATTTTGGGACACCTGGGTGGCTCACTCGGTTAAGTTGTTGACTTCAGCTCAGGTCATGATCTCTCAGTTTATGGGTTCAAGCCCCACATCGGGCTCTGTGCTGACAGCTCAGAGCCTGGCGCTTGCTTTGGACTATGTGTCATCCCTCTCACTCTGTCTCTCTCCTGTTCACACTCTGTTTCTATCTCAAAAATAAATAAACATTTAAAAAATTTTAATTTTTGATGATCTAATAGTTTTAGAACAGTATCTCATTTGTTTTTATGTATACTCTAATTATTTGTGAAGTAGCACATTAGTTCTCTAAGTTTATTGCTTCTTCTTCTCCTATGAATTGCCTATTATATCCTTGTTATTTTTGTGTTGATTTGTAGGAATTATTTACATATCCTAGGTAATAACATCTCATTGGCTATATGCATTTAAAATAATTCAGAAAAATAATAACTTCATGTGGCTTGTGGGGTTTTTTTTTAGAATTTGCCTACTTGGATACAGTCAAATTTGGCATTTTACATAATGATTTTGGAGCCTTATGCATTCTCTAAAATACCCTCCCCTATATCTAAAAACTTTTAGAAAAAAAATCTAGATCTTCCTTTGTATGATGTGACATAGGAATCTGATTTTTTTCCCTATGTGAACAACTAACTTTGACAACACTATTTATTGTCACTGCTTTATAATTCTGTCCTTAATCTATTCCTAAAAGTAATCTTTCCAGAACATTCCAGAATGCATCACATTCTATAAATGACTGTCTCTCTTTTAAGTCATTTCAGGACAGAAGCAGCTACAGGAAATGTAATGGATTACTGGGTGACTGGAGGTGTATGTGTGTGTATTCCAGAAGCACTGAACTACTGGAAATCTTGTATTTAAAATACTCACTATGAGACAGTACTGGGCTGGAAAGCAGAGGAAGAAAAGAATATTAATGATTCTGGGGACCCTTACGTATAACTCACCTATAGAGGTCATCCCCAGCCATATCCTAAAGCTGAGGACCACTCTGGCATATCTAGAGTCTCAAGATCATGCCATGGATAGACCTTAGGCTTCTAGTGAGTCTCTGAACTGTACCTCTAGGACCTCACCTTGAGCCTGAATTTATCTATAGTCCACATCCTGAGTCTATGACAGTCTCTAGATCAGTACTTCTTTGGGAGCAAAATCGGGAGGGGCATTTTTAAGTTGTTTTTAACACGGCATCATCTTCAGAGTGACATGTCCTCTACCAGCGCATTGCCCTCAGGATGGCACTTCACTCTTGTGTTTCCTGAGGGAGGGTGACCGTGTGCTGAATGGAATACTCTCTTCTGGGAGACCCAGGCCATCTATCAGGGAAAGAAAATTAATCCATTCAAACTACTCAACAAACCATCTCCAGAAAGCATCTCCGAGGAAGCCAGTGGACAAGGTACATATGGACATTACTGAATTATCGCAGATAAAGGAGGGACTGTTAATATATTCAGAGGGGGCCTGCAGCTGTTCAAAAAAAATTCTGAGCCCAGGTAGTAAAGAGACACATATGAAAGCAGTAATTTCTGGGGTGGTTTTTTTTTCACTTTAACACTCCCATAATTTAAAAAGAATTTAATGGATTTTCATTTTCAAGACCTGGAAAAACAAAAGTCCTCCTAAGCTGAGAGCAAATGCTTCCAGTCTTTGCCTGAAGCCATTCTTTTTATTGGGGGAGTTACAGCCCCTTGAGAAGAAGGGGTTTATAATGGAAAAAATGAGACAGCATCAACCATAATGAAGCTCAGAAAATAAATAATAAAAACCCCGTTAATGCCTGACACTTTATGTTTCTAAAGAAACCCCCTGCCTTTTATCTAAAATAAGACAGTTGCTGAGGAAGTGGATAAAGACCAGGCCAACTTGCCCACAGTGGTTCATTCCCTTTAGAACATTCCTCAGACAAAAGACCAAACCTTTTAAGAGAAAAGCAAGCATATATTTAACACGATTCTTTTACTCTACCTTTATTATCCTTCAGGGAAAATGGCCCCTTGATGTATGTCAGATATCCCTTCATTTTCAGACTCCCATCTAATGCAACAGAAACCCTTTCAACAAAGTCTCCACTGAGGAGAGGATTATGCTTTTCAGTTAAACCCTGCGGTGTCTTAATGTAGAAGGAAGAATAACAGAAATCCCAGGGCCCAGTTCTTCCTGCAGTATAGATTTCGTGTGTAGAATTCCTCCATGAAGATGTATGTGATTTCGTGAAGCAATAGTACTTTTCTAAACAGTATATAGAAATATGAACTCAATTCACAGGCTCCTGGAGTTGGGTACCACACACGGAAGTGTATGTGATACTGTCCCTGTCCTCAAAGAACTATTCTAGGAAGCAGAGTCACATATTAAACCTAATTGTGGAAAATTTTTAAACACTTTACGTGTGCTTTCCACTAGACTTAACTCTTTGCATGCACTATGTCCTATAATCTGCACATCAATCCCGGTGAGGTAGGGACTATTATTACCACTTTTTGAGATGCTGAAACAGTCTTTCAGGGATTAATGAGCCTCCAACACAGGCACTGGGCAGGAACCTAGGGCTTATGCCACCTCCCTATTTGTGCATACAGCAAGCAAGAGTTTATACATATGCCCAGGTCACAGACTGGACAGTGTACTGGTGGAAACAGACCCTTGTTTTTTAACTTACATGTGATCATCCCAACAGCTACATCAGTTCTGAAACATTCACTCCCTCCCAATAAAATGTAGCAAGTAATATAAAGACTGCAGCCTCCTGCGGCACTGCCATTAGGACTCATGCCAGGGCCCCCTAAGAGAGTTTCCATAGGACATATTCAGTAGTAGTTTTCCTTAGCAAGGTCTAAGACAAGGTGATATCATTCTAATTTTTACTTAGATGAATTCATAGTAATAAGATGATTTACTCATCTGTGAAAGGAAATTGTTAATAGTATATACTTCATAGAGTTGTTATGAGAATTATAAATTAAAATATTTAAATATTTTAAATCAACACCATGTGGGGCACATAGTAATCACTCAATACTTTTTATTTTTAATTGATATACTGTCACAAATATGTTCATGAGAATACACAGATAAGGGGGTGTAAATTTGTAGTATCAGTTATCTTGGAGGAAAGGAATAGGAGCAGAGATAGAAGAGAAGACTTCTTGCTATTTTATATTTTTAGTCACAATGAGAATATTGTTGAACTACTTGTGCAATAATTTTAAGACTGCTAAATAATCTCATGACAAAAAAGACTTTCCTAAACAATTACACTGAAAATCTTTATTTTAATTTAATTTTTATTTTTTTTACATTTAAAAATTTTAGTTGGTACTTGCCTGGTACCCAGCCACTGTTCAAAACTCAGCAATGTATTAAACATCTTGCCCACCTTCAAGGAGCCTAAAATCTAAGAAGAATAAGATAAATACAAAAGGTAACTACATGCAGGTGGGAATGTGATATATTTCCTGAAACAATGTATAAACAGAGCGACACCAGGTTCAGAGTGTGTAGGACCAAATTCTACTAAAAAAAAAAAAAGATCAAAAGACTAACTCAATTTATGTAAAAAGCATATTGTGATAAAACAGTATTATAGTAAAGAGATACCTGGGGGTGTGAAAGAGCATGAGAAAGAATAGAAATTCACTTCATGAGTGATAGGATGGGTTATTATCAATAGTACACAGATTGAGTGATTACTATGTGCCCCACATGTTGTTGATCACTTTACATATTTTAATTTATAATTCTCATAACAACTCTATGAAGTGCATACTATTAACCATTTCCGGGGTGCCTGAGTGGTTCAGTTGGTTAAGTGTCCAACTTCGGCTCAGGTCATGATCTCATGGTTGGTGGGTTCGAGCCCCACGTCGGGCTCTGTGCTGAATGCTTTCTAAGAGCCTGGAGCCTGCTTCAGATTCTGTGTCTCCTTCTCTCTCTGACCCTCCCCGCTCATGCTCTGTCTCACTCTATCTCTCAAAAAATAAATAAATGTATAAAAATTTAAAAAAAAACAATTTCCTTCCACAGATGAGTGAATCGAGGCACTGAGAAGTCAGGTCACTTGCATATGGTCTCTCAGGTAGTAAGTAAAGGAAAGAGGATTCAAGTCTATGCAGTTTGTTGGCCAAGTTCAAATTCTCAATCACAGCAGACTATTTTTAACTATTGCATATTCCTACACCTTTGGAAAACATTATAATGGAATAGGGTTTTAAAAATCTTTTAAAAAGAAAGAACTTAAACATATAACAAGAATAGAGAAAACAGTATAACGAATCCTGATGTATCCATCACCTAACTGCAAGAATTGCCAACCCACAGCCTATCGATCAGGGTCCAGCCCCATCCTGCTTCACTCTTCCAACCCTGGACTATTATGAAGGAAACCCTCAATATCATATCATTCCACATATTCTATGTATATTGCACATATCTCTAGAATATAAGTTTTTTTTAACAACCAAGTTACCATTACACTGCTTTAAAATTTAGCAATAATCCCTTCACATCAGCAAATATGTAATAGGTGTTCAAATTTCTCTTGTTTTCTTATAGTATTTTATATGTCATTTAAATCTGGATCTTAGTGAGATCCATATAGTTCACCTGTTGGGTATTCCTTGAAATCTCTTTAATCTACAAGTCTTTCCTTCTTCTTATTCTTGTTTTCCTTCCTACGCATTTGTTTGAAGAAACCAACTTCTTGGTCCTTAGTCCTGTAATATCTCCCAGTGGATTTTGCTGACTAAATTCCTGTGGTGTTGCTTCATATTTTTACCTGTCCTGTTTTTTCAATCAGGAGTACTTCACATGTGTTGTTTCTTATTTCTCTCAAGAGGCACTCTGTAGATGTTTGGAATCACTATTCTTATGCTCAAAATCTTCCAAATTTGACAGGGAACCTCCTCAAGTTGTCTTCTTTTTTTTTTTTTTTTTTTTTTTTTTTTTTTTTTTTTTTTTTTGATGTGGGACCAGTAGTCTTTGATAACTTTCCTACTATCTGAGGTGACAAGATGTTCTAGGCTCATCTTGTACATTTCCTGAAATCAGCCATTTATCCAAGGAATTCTGGTTTATTTTACTTTAAAATGTTATTTAAAGACCACAGTATGGATGCTAGTGGTGCTTAGAAGTTGGTAATTCTTTCTAGACTTTAGTGGACAGAGCTAGGTTTGATATTTGTTTTAAAGCTAAAATACATTTCAAGTTTACACTTGTACTTCAAATTCAAATTCAGGACAATAGTTATTTACTTAATCTGTTTGATATTATATATATTTCTCCTTTCTCACATCCTAAAAACTCTAGATTATATAAACATCTGCATAATATCATCTTTGTTTTATCCTACATCACATACAAAACAATCTCAGAACAACACTACTATGGTACATTGCTGTCATTTATAGCCTCAATTCTTCACCATCTCTCATATCTACACACTTTGCCATGTAAACCTGTAGTGTTTTTTTCAGTCTCACTCTGAGCTCATCCAATGACTTTCAGTGGCCAACAGGATCTCAGCAACCATGAAAAAAGGGAGGCTGGAAAAAATGCTTGCATGTTTCTGCTTTCTCTCATGCACTTCTGTGATTGCTATAAGAACATGCCTGGGCCAGACTGGTGGAGTTACCAGGAGCCAAAAGACTTGAAAAGCATGAGAATAGGGCCATAGTGACCCAGTTGTCTGTCCTAGCCAAGTCATTCCAGATTAGTCAATAGTCAACTCCCAGGCTGAGCTCACCAAGATCAACAGAACCATCTAGCCAATCTAAAACTGATCACATACTCATGAACCAGCCAGAACGTATCAGCTGAACTCTGCGGACTTCTGAGCCAAATAAATATTATTTTTGTTATGTGTTTGTTTGTTATTAAATATTTTGTGCTGAGGCATAGCTTCTATAAACAACACAATGCTATTAGTGAAGAGTTTTTAAAAGAATTTTGCAAATCTTTTTGCAATAGAGCATATACCATTAGATGTGTGCAGTCCAATTATGTGTTTTTAAGATATATGAGGCAGTCCCACTTTTTGAGATTAGGTGCCAAGTGGATACAGAGTAAGTTCATTAATTTCATCATACCTTCAATTGCCAAGGATTATTTTCATTAAATTTTTTCCTAATAAAATATTTACATGATTCCAAGGCAATCTACAGAGCAATATGTATCCAGAGAATGTAGCTTATATCTCTTTCCCTCCCCCCAGCCCCACAATGTTTTCTCCCACTCCTATTCATAACCATTAATTTTGGCTTGTTTTAAACTGGCATGTTTTTAAAACAACAGATAAATCAACTCAGATGTACATGTCACTCCCCATTCTAATGAAAAGTAGTAGAGGCGCCTTGGTGGCTCAGTCAGGCCTCCAACTCTTGATTTCCGCTCAGGTCATGATCTCATAGTTTGTGGTTCGAGTCTCACATCAGGCTCTGCGCTGACCGAGCAAGGCCTGCTTGGGATTCTCTCTCTCTCTTTCTTTCTCTGCCCCTCCCCTGCTCATGCTCTCTCTCTCCCTCTCAAAATAAATAAACTTTTTAAAAAGGTAGGAAAATGTAGAGAAAGCCCACACCGATATTATTTTATGCCTTCTGTTCAGTAAAGTGTTAACTATGCCCCTTGATTATAATCATAATGTTAAAAAGGAACATTTTTGACAATAATTGTAACATTAGGGAGCCTGGGTGGCTCAGTCGGTTAAGCATCTGACTTCAGCTCAGGTTATGATCTCACAGTTCATGAGTTGAAGCCCTGTGTCAGGCTCTGTGCTGACAGCTCAGAGCCTGGAGACTACTTCAGATTCTGTGTCTCCCTCTCTCTGCCCTTTCCTCACTCATGCTCTCTCTCTCAAAAATAAACATTAAAAAAAATTTTATTGTTTTTATTTTCAAGCTTGAAAATTCTGTGATTCTATAACAATGTTTTAAATTTTAAAAAATGGAAGGAAAAATTACTATAAAGATGACACTCTTAGCATGCACACATTACAGATTGCAGAAAATTTCCAACTAGCTCATGGATAAACATCATAAGACTCATATTGGTATTTTTTAATATTATACTAAACATTAGTGCTTTTGGAATATAATGTAGAGAAGAATTCTTTTGGTCTAAATGAAATTCAACTCAAAGTGAATTAAGCGAAATAAATAGGTTAACAAAAGTATTTAAAACTAAAGGTCAAGGACTAGTTCTCGCCAAGTATTGTTGAATACAGGTAGTCACATGATATAATCAGCAATTATTCCTTTACATGTATCTCTACAGTTAGTTGCCTTCACTGTCAGGTAATTTTTCCCCAAGTGAGAGGATCTTCCTAAAGCTTAGCAATTATGATGGAAAGAACTTTTTTTAAAAAAATCAATATTTCTAACAGGAGTCCTATAACTGAGTACTATTACCCTAATTTGGATATCATTGCAATCAGAGGAGTAGAATGTTCTGATGGGTAAATGAAGATCAAATAGCCACCCATGGCTCTAAGTAGAGAAAGTAATCCCAACTACACCACATGGATTGAGGATGGCAGAAAGGGATTCCTCAAATGAAAATCAGAGAGTTTTTGCCAAAAAAAAAAAAAAAGTGGCTAGATTCTGTACAAGGAAACACAAGTAATGTCCTTCCCAAAAAGGATAAAGAACTTAAAAGCTGGGCATGATCAGGATTGGTGATCCAGTAGAGTGACAGAGAACAACTCTAATCCTCTTTTCCATAATTCTGTGATGTTTCTGAAAAGAAAGTTAGGTAAAAAAAAAAAAAATAGGGAAAAAAAAAAAGTATCAAGAAATTAACTAGACCAGTTAAGTCACCAATCCCTTCAAGCTCCTAGCTCCTCTCAAAGGTGGAGAAGTACTCATTGAACCACTGAATGGAAGTCAAAGAATCCATCTCAGGGGCGCCTGGGTGGCTCAGTCAGTTAAGCATCCGACTTTGGCTCAGGGCATGATCTCATGGTTCGTGGGTTCAAGCCCCGCATCAGGTTCTTTGCTGACAGCTCAGAGCCTGAAGCCTGTTTCAGATTCTGTGTGTGTGTGTGTCTTCTCTCTCTCTGCCCCTCCCCCACTCATGCTCTGTCTCTCTCTGTGTCAAAAATAAATAAACTACATAAAATTTTTTTTTTAATCCATCTCAGTTTAGTGCTGGGCAGAGCAGTTATTAACCGAGCAAAAACACTTTTCCTACTGTTTCTTAATTCCAAAAAGCATAGAGATGCTCACTATTAATACTGAGGAAGAAAAAAAGTTAGAGTAAGTTGTTGATTTGAAAAGATTCTATTTTTCTTAAAGGAGAAATCTCTTAGCTTATCCTCCCATATGTTTCTCCCAAAATTCCCTACTTTAGAAATTGTTGGAAGTGACACTAATCAAAGAGCTTTGAATTCTTTCAACTAGTGTCTGTCTGTCTTTCTTTCTTTCTTTCTTTTTTTTTTTTTGAGAGAGAGAGAGAGAGAGAGAGAGAGAGAGAGAGAGAAGTGGGGCTTACCCGGGGCTCATGTTTTATCTGAAGTGGGGTTTGTGTTCACCCAAAGCGGGGCATGAGCTCAGTTGAAGCAGGACTTGGGCTCATCTGATGTGGGGCCCAAACTCATGAACTGTGAGATCATGTCCTGAGCCAAAGTCAAATGTTTAACAACTGATCCTCCTAGGTGCCTGCAGAAAAAAGTTTCTGAGGATGAAAATCAATGTTGAAAATATTAGAACTTGGAAACAGACAACTATTTGGCTATTGCACACCGCAACAAAAAAAGAGTTTCTCAGTCACATTTAACAGATTAAACTCATTGATTATTTTAAGGTCAACGACCCCTTTGTGATTGGCATTTTATCAAATTAAAATGTATTTTAGTTTACACATTCAGTTTTGTATATACTTTGAACATCAGAGCATAAATAATATACATACCAAATGTTGACTTTAGAGCTTCATGTAGGCAGAAGAGTTTTTACAACTAAGGAGGCATGTTTCCAAATCTTATATGAAACTATCTGAAGCTTCTGCCAAAAATTCCAGTAGAAATTTAGATTTTTTTTGCAGTCTCTTAAAACAAGAGATAGCTGAATAAACATCTTGTTTACTAAAGACTTGTTTTCTATAAAATATTCTTCATGGACAACGCTTGTGAATCATATATTCTACAAACTTCCAGGACCCTTCAGCTTTCACAGTGATCAAGTATAAAAATCAATCCCAGTGATGGTGCCTCAGAAGAGCAATTTTACTCACTGGAATTGAGTAATGGGCATTTAATACTATTGATTCACACCTTTTAACCCTTCAGAGCCAAGATGAGGACATCAATTTATCCTTCCCAACTTTTCTTACTGTTGCATAACTCCCTTATTCTTTAAACTTGCTTACCACATGAAACTATGGTAAGATCTGAACTCTGCGCCGGATGAAAACAGAACAAATTATTTCCATATAGGTTCAATTCAGATATGTATGTATCCTACTTTATGTTCATCAATCTCACTTTCAGCTCTAGAATTCAAGAAGGTCAGAGTTCCAGTTCCTACTAAAGGAACTGGCCTTTTATGGAATAAAATAAAAGGTATATATATATTGCTTGATATACCTTAAAATAATATTCTTGTGTAAGAGCCTGGAAAGATACTGTGTGTACGTTTGAGTGTGTTATACATACATACACATACATACATATGTGAACATTTTTATATGCAAGTATATATATGAAGAACAAGTTAGTAATTATGTTTTTTTGCATTTAGATCTCACACCACTCACATAAGCACTTTAGAGTGGAAAATATTTATAATTCAACTTCTCAAAGGAGGTACAAGATTATTCATGATGAGAACTTATTCAAAATATTTTTTTAATTTTTTAATGTTTATTTATTTATTTTGAGGGAGAGAGAGAGAGCACAGGGGAAGAGCAGAAAGAAGGGGGGAGAGAATCCCAAGGTGGCTCCACGCTGTCAGCACTGAGCCCAATGGAAAGCTTGATCTCACGAATGTGAGATCATGACCTTAGCTGAAATCAAGAGTCAGACTCTCAACCAACTGAGCCACCCATGGCCCCTCACTCAAAATACTTTTAAATGTCAAAATAATGGATCTTTCACTACTTTCATTTAGACTTCTTTCCAGAATGTTTAGTGAATTGAATGTTTCCACTAGATATTTTCTCGAGATATTAAGTCTAAATACAGGTTTTTCTCATTTCCCCTCCCCAACTGTTTAGATTTATGCCCATCACGTTCTTGGTCTTCGGTGGACAGTCATACTCTAGCCAACAGTTGTTCTGTGTTTCAGTCAATTAGACTTAGTTACTAAAGAAACTCATGGCCAAATCCTACTACAGATAGCTTCTTCTGATGCTGAAGTCGGAACTGAGTTCTGTGCAGGCAACAGGGAAAAGCACAAGGACAGGAGGGCCTTTCATCTGTCTTTAGAAGATAATAGCTCCAGGCCTCTTATTGCTTAGTTCCTCTCCTCTGAAATTCCTGAATTGTTTTCCACTGAAAGGCCAAGCTACTGCTCCCTTAGCTAATGTCAAATACAAGAACACCATAGCCGCCAAAAAACAAACCAGAGAATCGTAAACTAGCCAACACTGAATTCTCAACAGTATCCATTAGCTTGCTGATTCACATGTTGCTTATTCCCACTTTAAAATACAAAAAAAGTTATGCAATAGGAAACCACAGCACATTTAACCTGAAGCTTTGAAATGTGCACTGATGACAGCAATACATGAAGTCAACACAGGAAATATAAGTTTAGAGCTACGGCAAGCTTGGAGAGTTTCTGGAACCACAGATCTTACTTTGATGTTCATTGCTATTTCAATCAGCAAAAGCAGCAGTCATAGAGGAGAGAAAGCAATCAAACAACTTAGACTAGCATTTCTCTGGAGGACTTTTCTTTCCTTTGAGGAATTCTTTTCAATTTATTAAGTTATCTATCTCCTTTTTAGCAAAGTGTTTTAGAATGTAACAATTTACCGAAATGACAAGTAACCTACCGGGAATTAAACCAAAATGCAAACTTAGCTGTTGTCTTTAAAACCACATGTCTTTAAATCCCTTGATTGTTAACTTTTATCCCAAAGAGAAGAGGTCTTAACTTTCATTGACTTTCACTAGGTAATAACTGGACTATTTTGAGTTATATTTCCCCCTACCCTAACAACTTAATTGACCTGTTAGATGTATAATTTACCATTTAAAAATTCTCCAAAAGTATGAAATAAATTCTTATATAAAAATCACAATAGTATATTTTTAAAAATAGTATGGAATAAAAATTAGAAAAAAAATGATTTTAGGAAACCCAAATGTAAAAATATGATGCTATAATTCTATTCAGAAACATTTACTCCAAAGCCTTAACCCAAGTGTCTACCTCAGATGTATCATGGCCATCCACACAGCAACTTTTTTGGAATTAAACTTTGGAATTACTTGTTTACACAAGAAAACTCATCTCAGATGTAGCATCTGTTTCTCACTAAGGCTTAGCTTTCACCTAATTCTCCAAATGGGTTGACTGAGGTTCAAGAATGTGAGGTGACTCACTCAAGATCATACAGTGAATCCAGGGCAGGCAGCCTCTCTCCCTTGAGTAGTAGATGTATATCTTGGTACAAAGCACGATTGATGCTGTTCTCAGGCCTGTACACATACTGACATCCACTTGAAAACCTTAGTTCATTGAATAAATCACCTGAGGTCTTTATATTTTTAAGTGTATCAGAAGGAAGGGAAAAGCACCATGGAGTCTGAATACATTCACCAGGTCTTCTTTATTCAATTATATGTCTTGAGTCCAGAAGCAGCCTAACCTAAAATATTTAAGTATTAGACCCGTAGGTAATATTATATACCTTGTATAATGCAGCAAGAATGTAGTAAAAGGAAAAGAATATATGTGGAGTATATTAAAAGGAAAAAAAGTCAGCAAAAATCTGTTTACATAGCCCTATGCACTTATTCCATATGAAACATTTTGCTATCTTTATATACTATAAATGACTACTTATACATACTAATTCTTGCTTGGATAATTTACTGTTTTACAACACTCATTTCAAGGAAGCCAAATAATACTTAAGTTTAAAATAAATCCAAATGATTATATTTCAAGGAAATTAGCTGTGCCATAATAGAAGTACAAATCTACACATCCTCAGATAAATTAAAATGAATGCTCTTACAAATTGCCACTGTGTGAACTTATATATTTCCCTATTGATAAGCCTATATATTTCAATAGTTTTTTTCATTTAAATCATGATCTTTAGTTAAATGTGTATGGATATACAGATATAGAGACCATTGCTTCCATTCTTTTCTAAAGTATAGTGAATAGAATTGTTCAAAATTTCTTCAGCATTTTCTCAAGAGTAATATCTATTATATCCATTATTCTAATAGCTTTGAATCCAGCAAACATATCCACAGATGTTACTTTCAGACTTGTTATTTTTCTATAAAGTTCTAAGTTCAGATGTTTCTACATGAGTAATTACCTACGATTGACTCAGTGATACCTAAGTCTGGCACTGCAACTAAAATGTTCTCTTCTATAACTTCCAGTGGGTATCATATAATTCTTCAGACACTCCCACAGAAGACTTGCTCAAATTACCACTTCTACTTCATTTTTAAAGAAAAAAATAAGTTGGTTATGTCAGATGTTAACATTAGGGAAGCATAACATAGGGTGAGGTATGTATGAAATCTCTTTGTACTCTATCTTTGCAACTTTCTATAAAACATAAAATTTTCCCTAAAAAAGTTTAATTTAAAAAAAAAGTATGAGCTATTTCATTGTAAAGAGGAATGAAGCGATGGTGAATATTTAAATAATCAGGTTCCGAAGGCAGAAAAAGGGAATTCTTAGGAGTAACTTCTTGTTCTTTCATTAATTTGATTAACCCTTAACTATTTGTCTTCCTCTTCTTTTAGTTCTCTGAAACGTTGTTAATTACACCAGTCAAGGAGCGTCTGGGTGGCTCAGTCGGTTAAGTGTCCAACTCTGAGTTTCAGCTCAGGTCACATATGTCAGGCTCTTTGCTGTCAGCACAGAGCCTGTTTGGGATTCTCTCTCTCTCCTCTCTCTCTGCTCCTTCCCCCATTTGTACACTCTCAGTGTGTAAGGTGTGGTCCCTATGCCTAGAGAGCTAACACTGCAGTGGGGAGAGATGTAGACAACACATAATGAGAAATTCTATCCCAAAGACACTGTACTGCTGGTGAGCGTTCAGGAGAAAGCTCCACCAAAGAATGTATCTTTTAACCTAACGGTCACAGATCTTACATGTGATACCACTGTGTAGTGTACAAAACAGCCTCATATAATTTTCCTCATCCCCTCACCCCAGCCTCATTACAGGCATGTGAAGCTAGACAGGCAGCTTTTTCGTCCCCATGTTACTGATGAGAGTTACAGCCAGCTGCACCTGACATGCAGAGTTTAATTCGTGCCCTGTGAACTCCTGATTTGTGCTTGTTCTACTACTTCCTACCTTCCTAGGTGGAGATCTTGCCAGACTCCTTCTATAAAGATTCCATTCTTTCCTGATAGTCATGTGAATGTCCAATGTATTTCGTTTTCCTTGGCCTTTCTTCTCTTACCACCTATTTCTCAAAACAAGGTAAATTAATGATAATGATTCTAGCTGTAAATCGAAGTAAATCTCCCTTCCCAGGATAGGAAGTTTACTTTTGAAAATAAGGGATTTTCTTAGAATCAAAAGTCCTATAAGTAAATTAGACACGTTTTGGAAGTCAGTCTCTTCAAGTCATTCATTACTTTTTAATGTACTGAAGAAGCTCACAACATGAAAAACATCCTGTACTATAGCGCTTCACACAACATATTAGTTTGCCTCTTTTACGTGCCAGGTATGATGCTGAGCCCTAGAGATATAAAGATGAATAAGAAATACGGTCTTCCCTAAAGGAGGTCCTGGTCTAATGTAGCTAGGAAGATGGAAGATGATAATGCACATGAGAATTGCTTTTCTATTTGTGTGCCCAGGACCTTAAGAGGACTTGCAAGGAGTTCCTAAAGCAGAGGGTTGAGGACAGCACTCTAAGCCGAGTTAGAAGCAAAAGTTTGGAGTTGGGAGTGTAGCTGCTCAAGGAATTGGTAGTAATTTAGAAAGGCTAGGTACAGAGGGGGGTGAGGAAATGAAGAGAGATGAGATTACAGGTAAGTGGCTTTTTGTGTCAGGCTAAGAATCACAGGCTTTTTTCTGAAAACAGAGAGCCCCAGAAGGATTCTAAGAAAGATGTGATGAGAGACAGTGTGAAAGATCTAACAATTCCTCTAGCTGCTGTGTAGAGAATAGATAGGAGTAGAGGAAAACTGGAATCAGAAATAAGAGAGAAATAAGAGAAGGACATAACAACAGCCAGGAACACACTGCTGAGAACTCACCTGTTTGACCAGGTAATGACAGCTAGTCCTGAGAAAAGTGGCAGGAGTCCAGGATTACCAAGGTGGCCAGTATGATTCAGTGGACAATTAATGGACATGGTGGCGGAGAAAAGAAGATCATGGGGTCTTGCAGGTTGCCAGCTTAAGTCAATTGAGGGAGGCTGTTCATGGAGAAGAAAAGGGAGATTGCCAGGAGGTCAGACTCACTTCCAGGAGGGTAGGGGTGAGCAAGTATGAGAAGATGAGGTGTGTAGTTCAGGACACATCGAAGTAAATGCCTGCTCATCTGCTGTGGGTCTACGACTCAGGGAAAGTCTGTGATCATATCTGGGACTTATTTGCCACACTACTCCCTGTGTTTCTGAAAACTGGGTGTATTCTGAAGTCAAAGGCTCAGGTTTCAGAGAGGCAGGCTAGAGTCTGCATCACAGATTTGCCCCTGATTATCAAAGCCAAGGTTTTCCCACCTGTTATCTATAGCATAGATAGATGTGCCAGGATAAAACCATGGGCAAAATAAGAAGCATGGCATTTAGCACAGACAAGGAAAATAATTGTGCATTATCATGATCTTTCAAAAATGCTCCAAGCAAGCCTTCAAATGCATTTTATAAAGGCCTTTTTTTTTTTCCTGAGAAGGGTACGTACCTCTCATTCCAATAATTTGATAATTTTGTATAATTACACTGTGATTCCTCAAGGTTTTTAAAAAGCAGATTTTACTGCTTTCTTGCTCAATATATGTTAAAATTACTTTTGACATTTAATCTACAATAAAAAAATTAGTTCTATCTAAGAAAATGAAGGCCTCTCACTTTATAAAAAGTTAATATTTTGTGCTATTATGAACTATTAGGGGTTTCATCACTTGTATATACTAATGATTAAGGTGACTGAGAAAAAATGTGGAAGTATCCCAGCTTTGAATTGCCTACTTGTAATTTTTTCCTGGTAATTTCCCTTTTTTAAAAAAGACAGAGATGATAGTCCAAAAATTTCAGCTGGACTTAATAAGCTCACACTCTAAAATATAACAGAGTAGAACATCCTCCCATCCTACTTGAGAGTCCATCCTTAAGAATTCCCTTCAGTCATTCTTCCTACTAAAGGTCATTGGAAGGAAACGGGAAGGTCTAGTGGCTTTTTTTATTTAAGCAACTTTCTGTGCTACAATTTTAAAAGTCTGGATGCAGCACAATCAGAACTCCTCAACTACAGAACATAAATTTTTAGTACTTGTTGTTCTGGAATCCAACAGAAGAAATATTTGGCTTTCACTTGGCCCCATCCCATTAGCATTAATAGGTTGTTTTCATTGGAGTTGTCTTCAAAAAAGATATGGATATGAGAAATGATATATTTAAACACCAGTTTTCAAGCTAAGGTTGTGAAATGTAGCTTTTACAAATGAAATGCAATTAAATGGAATACAGTAAAGTAGAATAGAAAATACCAGACCGCACCTACTATACCCACTATAGAAAAGGTAAATACTGTTTTAGGAGACCTTTTATTTATACATCATATGAGGTACTGACATACATACAGGGATAGAGAGAGATACAGATAATCTGAGTGTGTGGTTACTGGGTCACAATATATGTTAATTGCAGTTAAATGATTGAAGGCCACCGTGTGAATTATATACTATAAAACAAGCTAACTAGAAAAGAGATAATACTTGCCCAAAAACTCGTTTCCTTGCCAAGTTATGCCCATCTTGCATTCAAAATCTGTCCCAAAATTCATTTTTTAAATAGAAATATCTTCTGCTTAAATACAATGCTATACAGTTACATACTACATATGTATACAATATTATATACAGATATAACATACCCAATGTATGTGAATGATATAAACAATGTACATTAATGATGCTGAAGATGATAATGGTAACCTCACTCTATATTAAACTCTGCAAGAGGATTTCAAATCAACTATCTAATTTTACTGCAAAACCAATAGGAGAAGTAGTAACAGCTCTGTTTACACTGAAGCACAGAGAGGCCAAGTGATTTGTCTCAGGTAACTCGGTAGCAAAACTACATCCATAAACCTGGTCATTTAAATTATAATTATGCTTTTTCACTGGATTATGTTGCTGCTTCATGCTACACAGCTGCAGTAAGTTTGCCACTGTTTATCTCATGAGTCTTTGTCATTTGTTTTGTGTTTAAAGCTATGTCTACAAAAGAGTCCAAAATATTTGGGAAAAGGCAAGAAGAAGGAACATACAGAGATGACTTCATGATTTCGGAGTTTATAAGTTGTCAACTGTATTTCCACCCAAGACTGAGGCTTTCACTGTAACTAGCTAGCAGCAATCTGCTTTGTAGATGTCTTTTCATTTCGAACACTATCACGGGGCCTGGGATGTAGCAGACCACTCAATTAATATTGCTTCGCTGGAATGAAAATTGCAACTTGCCAGGTCATTTTTAATATGGGAATTCATGCTTATAGGAGACAGATTACAAATTAAAAGACAGAGATGTGAGCTGGGGCAAGGGGTGAAGGGAAAAGGGAGGAATCTTTTGAGGAAGCATGCAATATAGCCACATAAAATGAACTAGAGAGGTTCCCCCTGCTTTTCCAGTCTCTGGAATAGAGACAAGGAACCATCTGACCTATGTATGTCTAAAACACTCTGGGTAGGATAGTTTTTTGGATAACAGGTTTGAAAACTACTGCTCTGATTACTTTAATGAGGTCGTGTTTGTTATATTGTAACATCATGTATTGTTTAGAAAATTGCCTGTTTTAGTAAAATTTTCTGTAAGGTTTTCCACAGAATTCACTTATTTGTTCAGTCTCTTTGGTCTGAAATTTTCCTCTTTTCATTCCTAACAATGCTTTGGGTTGTTTTTTAATCTTTATTTCTTCATCATTCTTGTATAGCAAATATATTTTATCAATAAATTTAAAGAACTACCTCTGGATTATTCTATTATTTTTGTGCTTTGTATTTCACTAAAATAGGCCTATAATTTCATTATTTTAATATATTTGGGTTTATTCTATTAGATATCTCTTAGCTCTTAAATTCAAGAATAGTTATTAAATTTTGAAATGTTTTCTTCTTAACATATGATTTTTGAGGCTATAAAGTGATCTGTAAGCATTCTCATTTACATCCTATGGATTTTGATACCGCTATTCCCTTCTAAATATCTACTGAAAGATGAACTATTTACAAATGTGTCTATTGGAGATATATATTATTGGTTTGGTTATTAATTCCACCTTATATAGCATTGATATAAAATGTGATCAATATATTTTTATTTGTGGTTATTGAGCCCATTTTGCAGCCAACAAAGTGTCAATTTTTGTAAAGTTTCCATATATGTTTGAAATAATGTAAATTCTCTAATTTGAAAGTTGAGACTTCTATAAATGTTCATTATAAATATCCATTAAAGTTAGGGGCACCTGGGTGGCTCAGTCGGTTAAGCACCTGACTTTGGCTCAGGTCAGGATCTCACGGTTCATGAGTTAAGCCCTGTGCAGGGCTCTGTGCTGATAGCTCAGAGCCTAGGGCCTGCTTCAGGTTCTGTGTCTGCTCCTTTCCCGCTCGCACTCTGTCTCTGTCTGTCTGTCTGCCTGTCTCTCTCTCAAAAATAAACATTAAAAAATAAAATAAGTAAATAAATATCCATTAAAGTCAGCTGGCTAATCATGCGTTAAAATCTGTATCTTGATTCAGTCTTTTTCTCTCTCAAATACAAAGTGTGTACTTCATATTCCAATATAACTGAGAAACCAAAACTTTCTCCTTGTAATACTATCGACGTGTACTTGACAGTTGTGCTTTAAGACACACATGCCTTCAGAATTGTTATGCATTCCTTGTGAATGCTGTCCTTTACCATTATATTGTGGTCTGCCTTATCCCTACTACGATTTTGTCCCATGAAGTCTGCATTATATAACAGAAATGTTGCTACATCAGATTTCTTTTGATTAGAATTTTCTGAGTAAATTTTTCCTCTATTCTACTACATGAATTCGTTAAGCATATGCCTAGGGTTTTATGTACTTTTTTTGAAATATTTTAAAATTTTCACAGAAAATTTAGAATCACAGCCCAAGAACATTTCCTTTGTGAATGATCTGAGAGTAAGCTGGAAGCATTATGCCCCATAACTCCGGAATACTTTAGTGTGCAGTTCTTGCAAAGAGCATTTGCCTACATAAACACAATATGACTTTCAAAATCAGGAAATCTGCACTGATACACTGATATAATCCACAGACCTCATTAATATTTCAACAATTGCCCTACTGACATTCTTTATGGGAACATTATCCAATCCAGGGCCATATACTGTATCAAGAAATGTCTTTTGTTTCTCTCTCTCTCTCTTAATTGAAATACTTGACTCTCCTTGATATTTATGACCTTGACACTTTCAAAAGTTAAAACTAATCATTTTGTAGAATGTCCCCAAATTTAGATTTATCTGATGTTCCCAGATTATATGTTTTAGGCAGTCAGAGTACAGAAGTAGTGCAGTATGCTCTGTATCATATCCTACTAGATGGTACATTGGTTCAATTTGTCCCTTAATAGAGGTGGTGTTCTCCAAGTCTCTCCACTCTAAAGCTTTGTTCCTTTGTAATAAACAAATCTTTGAGACCAAGTCAATATTACATTCCTCTTCAACTTTTCACCCACTAGTTTTAGCATCTGTTGATATTTGGTGACTGAACTGTCAGGATGATGGTTGCCAAATGACTCTTAATTCCATCATTCCACCTACATTTTTTAGTGGACATTCTACTGTAACAAAGAGCTTTCTCTTCTCCCCATTTATTTATGCATTTGTTTATTTATATTTATATAGACAAACGGCTTCCTATTTTATTCCGTGGATTAGAATCCATTACTAGCATTCTTTCGATGCTTGTGTCATTCCAATATTTGGCTAATGGGGGCCTCTTCACGTTGCTTCTATCTATATCATTTTCTGAGCAATTCCTCACTTTTTGACATAAGATTTTCCATGTTCATCTTATACTTTTCTTGCCCCAGCCCTGGAACCAAGCATTTTTCCAAGAACCCTTTGTTCATTATAGGTGAGAGTTATATTTAGAAATGAAGATCTGTGTGCTAGATATGTACATGACCATTGGTATCTCACCACTGGAGCCTCCCAGTAGACAGAACTTGAGGGATATGTATAAGAATATCCATCTACATTTATATCTATTTTTCTGTCCATCTCTGTATGTCACACCACATCTCCAACCCCAGTCCAATAGCACAGAATTAATTCTAGCTTTTTTCCTTTCCATATTTGTAACCCCTACTCCCAGAGTGAGAAATCTGACTCCCATTGTATTCGTCTGTTTGGGCTACTATCATATAGACTGGGTAACATAAACAACAGAAATTTATTTCTTATAGTTCTGAAAGCCAGAAGTTCAAGATCAAGGTTCCTGCTGAGAGCTCTCTTCCTGGCTTGTGGTAATTGTTACATAGCAATAGAAATATAATGAACCTTCCTAACACACTTACCACAGAATTCACTTCAAAGCAATTTCCATCTCCTCAGCTCTACTACATTTGTGCCTTCTGGATGGGCTTGTCTCCCACTTTCTGATAAGGTGGCTACATGATTTCTTCAAATCCCTTCCCCTCCACAAACATTTCTTTATTATTATTTTGTCTTCACTTTTTGTCTTTTCCTCCTCCTACCCATCAGAGAACAAAATGTCTCTTCAGGGCCAACTCTTACACTACACCTTTATTCTCTTTTCTTCCTGTCTCCTCTGGACATTTTTCCTAGAAAAAAATCCTTTTATTTTCAATGATGTATTTTCAACACAATCTCATCACTCATGTGTGCTCATGCTTATCTTTTACCTGTCTCCTCCTGGCTCAATCTGAAAATACTGGTAGGCCTAAAAATTCTAAGCTCATGTCTGCTACCCTTTCAAGCTATTATCAGATCACTTCTTACTTTCACTTTCAATGATCAACTTTTTCTAAATACACTGTACTTGTAATACTTGTAATATAAAACCATTGTTAAGCCCTTAAAATCTGGCTTTGGCCTTCATCAATCTGTGAAACTGCTCTTTCAAAGATACCTTTACTACAAACTGCTAAATCTAATTTCCATCTTTCTCAGCCTCTCAGTGGCATCAAGGATGGTTGCCTAACTACCTGGACAACATGTTCTTCTTCTGTCCATGTGATCACTCCTTACGTCTCTGGCTCCTGCCATTCCCTACCCATAGATTTTGCACAAAGACGTATAGCTTTTGCTTTTCTTTTTGTGGAAAGGGAGGGCAGGGAAGGGAAACAAAGAAAAGGGAAAGGGGGATGATGAGGGGGAAGGAAGAGGGGAAGGAAAGAAGGAAGGAAGGAAGGAAGCCAACAATGGCTTTGATTACAACCAAAATAAAATACAAACGCTTAACTTGCTTTCCAAAACTCTTCCTCTGTTGTGCATGTCTTACCTATCCAACGTTACCGAAACCTAGTGAATGTGAACTATTTTCCAATTTCTGAACGTTCCCTGAACTTTTAGTCTCTGAGCTCAGTTTTCACTCCATATACCTTATAAACAGCTTAAAATTTTGTCACGTGTGTAAAATGTTTTTCATCACTGTAGACATTCAAGTCCTATATATCTTTCAATAATAATTTAATGATTATCAACACTTACAACATATGAAATATTGCCCTAAGCACTGTATATTTATTAATTCTCTTAATCTCCAAAACAACTTCATGACCCAGCTCAAATGCTATCTCCTCAATGAAGTCCTTCACATACACACACACACACACACACACACACACACACACACCATGTATGTTCTACTTTTTATAGTTCTAGGTGCTTTATCTCATAGTGATATGCCTTTATCTTATTTATGCTTACTCGGCAATTAGGTCTTGAGAGCAGGAATCTTGCTAATAACCCTTTGCTGCACAATTAAATCACATCTTTCTTTTTTTTTTTTTACGCCAAAGCTCTGAAATCACTTGTTTTAAGAAACCTCCTGATTCCTGAACTCTGTATTAGCTGTATTAGGTGTTCCCCATTGTGCCCCCCCAGATCTCTGCATCTTTATCATCTGTTTCCAATCATCTTCCAACTGCCTATCTACTTATGTGTGTCCCCTTGAGGCAAGCACAAGGTGTTTTCCCTTTTCCTTTCCATAGCATTTGTCACAATATGCTGCAGAGTAGGTACTCCATAGATGTTTGTGGGATGAATAAATGATTATCCCAAGCAAGACCATCTGATCTCCCAAGTCACAGGAGGTTGCATCTGAAAGGAGATCATAACTGTTGGAGAAAATACATCAGGTTACTGAGGAAGAAACAGTGAGATTTTTAGCACACAGTATAGTATACGATCATCAATTTTGAGCCTAAATCAGTATGAACACATTAAATGTAATGGGGGCCCTGTGTCTCCAAACACAAAAATTAATTCAAGATGGATCCTAAACCCAAACATAAAAGCTAAAACCATAAAGCTTTAAGAAAGAAACATAAGAGACTCTCTTGGGGGCTTGGTCTACAAGTTTCTTAGGCCACAGAAAACAATAACCATTCATAAAATAAATAAATAAATTTGACTTGATATCTTAAAATGACTACTTATTGAGGCATCTGGGTGGCTTAGCAGGTTAAGTGTCTGACTCTGGATTTCAGCTCAGGTGATGATCTCATGGTTCGTGAGATAGAGCCCCACATCAGGCTGTGCCCTGACAGCCTTAGCCTACTTAGGATTCTCTCTCTGCCCCTTCCCCGCGAGAATGCGTGCTCTCTCTCTAAACAAATAAACTTAAAAAAAAATTCATAAAAATAAATAAAATGACTTCTCATTAGAATACATTGTTAAGGAAATGTGTAGGTGAACCACAAATTAGGAGAAAATATCTGACAAAGCACTATCTACAGTATTAGTAAATAACTCTTCCTGCTCAAAAATAAACAGACAACTCAAAATAACAAAAAAAAAAAAAATGGCCAGCAAGCCCATGAAAAACTGCTCAGCATTGTTAGTCATTAGGAATATGCTAATTAAAGTAAAAATGCCACTACACACTTTGATCAGAGTGATTAAAATGAAAGGCTCTAACAGCAGCAGGTATTGTCATCAGCACCTAGGCTGCTCATATATCTTCTGAAGGCATTAGAAACCAGTACAACCACTCTGGATAAGGTATGACAGTTTCTCATAAAACCCAATGACACAGCAATTCCATTCCTAGGTATTTACCTAAAGGAAATGAAAACATAAGTTCACCAAAGAAATGAAAATACAGAAGCTTTACTGACAATGGCCAAAAACAGCAAAAAGCTGTGTGTCCACCAACACAAGAATGGATGAAAAAATGGTGCTATATTGAGTACTCTGAGCAATAAAAAAAGAAAAAATGCTGATGGATTAAACTAAAATATGCCATGCTGACAGAAAGAGAAAAAAAAAGTCATATATAAAAGACAACATTCCGTTTGATTCCATTTCCATGGAAATTATAGAATGACAAAATTAGATTGGCAGAAAGAAAGTCAGTGGTTTCCTCTAAGAAGGTGGGAGTGAAGACTGACTAGAAAGTGCCATGAGAAAACTTTCTGGCTGATGATAATATTCTGTTTCTGGAAATGGATTTGGATTATATATATATATGCATTTGTGAAAACCCAGCAAACATACACTAATAATAGTGTATTTCATTGTATATAAATTATTCATCAAAAGTAAAAGCTAGTAAAGTCTGATACTAGTAAGTCTAATACTACTAAGTATCAAAATCTAGTTAAAAATGCTAAAATATTTAGGAGGAAATATATGTGTAATTTACTTTGAAATGCATCCAACATAAGTTAGATGAAAAGGTACAGAGATGGATACATTTGTGTTTACAAAAGGATAGTAAAACATTAATGACAGACTGTGTGGTAAGTTCATAAGCACCCAATGTAAAAGTCTTTCAATTTTACTGTTGGTAAAAATACAATAGGCAACCAAAGTATTGTGCTGTGGGGAGACTCCTTTTAATTATACATCTTTAAGGACCGGTTTTGAAATGTTAGCCATCAGCAAAAAAGGAAAATCTAAAAATAAATATAAACCACCATCATATTTACATAACTAATTTATTTGTGAAGTTGAACTAATAGCACCAAACATTATATTCTGAAAATTCAGAAGCATGGTTGACTAATAAGATGTCTCTTTATTCATTTAGAGAAAATGAGGGGCAATTATTCCAAACTGAACCTGGAACTGTTCAATATTTGGAGCCGGGAGCTCCAAGAGGAGAGGGAAAAAGGAGAGTAAAAGTAGCTTTCACGAGTTCTTAGCTTTTTCTTTTTAATGGTTTTAATCTCTTACTTACACTTACACTTACTTACACTTATACTTACTTACACTTCTTGGGTGTCTCTACACACATTAATACTTGAGATTTTCTAAAATTCCACTTAAAACTAGACAGAAAGTACATCCCTCAAACAGAAAGCCATTTATTTATTTCTTACAGTTCCTTTCTTTTCCATCTGTGTCCGCTCGCACCATTTCCTTACCCCTCTTTCTGTAGCCTATTCAATTTCATCCAGTTATCCCTTGTTTTTGAAACATTTTCTTTGTGTGAAGACTAAATCCCCATTTCCTCCTTTTTGATCTCCATTTAGTCTTGATTACAAACCTAACTGAATTATGGTCAGTATTACTAAGCTCCTTCCTCCACCCACTCACCTTATTAGACCAGTCACATCATCTCCTTTAAAAAAATTTTTACAATGTCCCACTTCTCATGATGACTTTAGCATGGCTTAAAAAGAAAATCCATCATATAATATCTATCTTCCCAGAGTAAACAAATGCTAAGAGAGGAAACCCAGGGATCCCTAAAAGTTTTAGTAATTTGGGGCTTAGTTAAATATCTAAAACACTCTAGAATAGCATTCAAAAAGAGTTATAACTCTTGTCTTCTTACAGAAGGAGACTGGCCAATGGTTGGTCAAATAAGGTAATATTAAGCCTTAATTACTCTCTGATTCAAAATCAATTCTCTAATTGGTAATAATATTGTTTAATATCTTCAAGATTCAGGAAACACAGGAAGATAAATAGAAGGATGTTGACTCTTCCTATCTTGGTTAGCCAAAAGCCCACTCCTGAAATCCCTTTTCCTATATCCATTTACAGAAGTTTTATAAATAGTAAAGGTGCCTACACTGAAACAATATGAAATTTTTTACTTTAGCTGTTATGTAAAAGCATGACACCATAAATATTAAAGTGAAACAGAGTGACCATCTATTCCTACATTTCCTAAATAGCTCGGTGAAGACCTCTTGTTCTAAGGGATGTTATTCAGTGTGGCTCCCCAAGTAAGTTGGGTGGGAGGTGGTAGATTCTATTCGGTTCAAGTCATTTTATTTGCAAAGAGGTGAGGTGATTAGCCTAGATTATGAGTAGCAAACTAGGGCCACAATACAGGTCTAATTCCAAGCACAGGGCTATTTACAGGACAGCCTAATATATCCCATTAATTTAAGAATACGACATGAAATATAATATCCATAAAGGCTTGTGGAATATATCCTGCTAACACATCTGACATCTTTTTTTTTCTCGGAAAACAAATCAGGTATTTTATCTTTTAGGGTCTTCCGGTACTTATCTACCAAAACATGAACACTTTCAGGAAAATGTTAACACAAAGATCATAGGTCCCCAGTGTTTCTCCTCCTATCAAAACCGAAAACAAACCAAACAAAAAATCTCAAAGAAAGCATCACAAAAAGCTTCTGCAAGTAGAAAAGATCCTTCTTTTATCAAAAATAAAAATTTTAATTAGAAGGAAGCCTTCAGAATAAAGACTGACCAAAAGGTAAGTAAAAGTTGGTATAATTTCTCCGTATCCACATCATATGAAAAATAATCTGGTTGTTTTCTTAATAAGTGGTCAGCAAAAAGATCACACTTCAGCAGGCTCTCCAGTGAAGATCTGAACAGGTAAATCCAAAAGGAGTTGTCCTCGTCAGGCTGGCAGATGTCATTCCTAAAGAGCTCAAGGAGGCAAAGCCAAACCAATGAGAGTAGATGAAGGAAATGGTATACAGGAAAGTAACTACTTTAAAAGGTTCTCTAGTCCATGTCTTCTGATAGTGAAATGAATAGCATTTCTCAAATTATTTTATTTATTAAGAGACATTTTCATAATCTAGATCATTTCAACTCTTTGGCAAGTAAATTATTAGCAGAAAAGATTACTCTCTCAAATATATCACTAAAATGAACCCTCATTTATTTATTCTGGTCCCCTTTCTAACCTCTGAAAGCTGCCTTCCAATATTGGCCCAATGCCCCCAACACCAAGAGTAAACAGCACAATCCCTTTTTCATGACTCAAATGAATTCAGATCCCTTCTGACTCTAAAAACGATTCAAGGGACACCTGAATGGCTCAGCTGGTTAAGTTTCTGACTCTTGATTTCAGCTCAGGTCATGATCTCGTGGTGACAAGCCCCACGTCAGACTCTCCACTGACAGCACAGAACCTGTTTAGGATTCTCTGTCTCCCTCTCTCTCTGCCCCTCTCCTGCTCATGCTCTCTCTCCCTCAAAATAAATAAGTAAACATTTAAAAAATAAAAATAAAATAAAAATGATTCAGTAACAGTCTATCATTTGATCAAAAGTGAAGGCTGTACCACTGCAAAACTAATGAAAAAATAAGGAAGAAGATAATGGTATTCCCCTCTTACTGTTACTCTATTTTTTAAAAACTAATACTCAAGTCCATATTTACTCCTGTGATATGGTCCTCCAGGTAACCCACTAAAGTTAAGATTTTTGCTTAATCAACCAGCCTAATTAAGGCTTCTGTTCTGATCTTTGGATGACAAGGCAGAGTGTGGCTTCAATCAAATTGCTGGTTGACTCTTCCATGGGCCTAAATCATACCCAGTAATGTAATCAAACCAGTTTGGCTAAATTACACACCATATATCAGGAAATGGCTTTTCTAGGTCACTAGCCTACACCCAATCTGGCATTAAAGTATAGCAGATAAAAAGAAATGCTTTAACATTTCCAAGAAACTCACATGCATTACTTAAGGTTTTAACTAATAAGAAACTATTAGAAGAAAAAAAGAGACACATGAAAGCATAGCAACATTGTGTCCATCCCAAATGTCATTAGCTACAATCTTTAATCAGGCGCTCACTCCAGTTACTGGGCGGTATTGCCAACCTCCCAGAGGGAAGTCAGCCGCAGACCAAGAATGAGAAAACCAATTTGAAAAAAAAAGAAAAGAAAAGAAAAGAAAAGGAACCTGAATGATAACTGAGCCCAGATGGGGAGAAGAAAGGTTAACTCTGGAACTGGTCTTATTTAAAGGCCACCAGTAAATTTAAGCCACAGAAAAACTTGCCTAAACAGGGAAAATACTGTGTTTTCTTCCCTATAGTAAAAAGGGAAATGAACATACTCAGTTTGACCCACCAGCAGTCTTTTCCCAAGGTTTAGTGTGGAACATAAGGTCCATGCGCAGGAGTTACAGGCTAAATACCGCAGTGGGGCAGTGTAGAAAAGAAGCAGCTGTTTCTTATTATTTCCGTGTATTTCTCTTATGGGTAAAAACGTGGGCGGAGTGCCATGGTGCACTGCTGCGCAGACCTCCCAAAATGGCAAGGGCAGAGCACTGGCTTTCCTCTGCTACCACCAAAGCATGTGACCAACAAGAGATCTAGCCAAAGAAACCCCAGTAGAAAACAGACCTGTTGCATAGCCAGGGGTGTGCAGCTCTATAAAAGAAGGAATGAATTGAGGGACAGCTTTTAAAAAGTACATTTAAAAATCTGATTACAAATAATACCAAGAGGATTCGGACCTTAATATAATCAAACATGAGACATCAGTAAGTCTTTAGAAGCCTATGTTACTTAAATTTTTAAATGGCATGAACTATGGCAAAATGGACACTACCAAAACCATGATTTGGCAGTGAGGGCAGAAGAGAGAAATACCCAAAGCTCGCTCCCATCCTCCCACAGATCTCCTACAAATACCTCCCTCTGCACACACCCACAGGCACAGAGACAAAGGCCGGAGAATGACTCTAGAGGGGCAATGAAGAATATTCTGCATGCCTCTGCAGGATCGGTTCGCAACACGGCTTTGAGAGTGACCTTTAAAACTTACGCCAAAAATGCCAACCACTCTTCTGTTCAAAACCCTTCAGTGATTTCTCATGGCATCAAGAGGAAGACTAAAATCTTCACAAGGTTTGCCCTCATCTCTGCTGGGCCTCTGCTCAAAGGCCCCTTTTCAGGGTGGCACACCAGGATCACCCTACTAAATACTCCAGCCCCCACTCCTGAGTAACCTGGGTCAGAGAGAGAGGGAGACACAGAATCTGAAGCAGGCTCCAGGCTCTGAGCTGTCAGCACAAAGTCCGACGCGGGGCTTGAACCTACGAACCGTGAGATCATGACCTGGGCTGAAGACAGGCGCTTAACCAACTGAGCCACCCAGGTGCCCCAATGATTTACTTTTCTTGATAGCACTATCATTAGTAGCCCGACTGAATGTTTTACTTTTTTGTTTATTGTCTATCTTTTCCCTACAAGCATAAAAACCCCAGAAGTACATGCTGTTTGTTTTGTTCTCAGATGTAATCCCAGATCACCGAACTCAATGCCTGGCACGCATTAGCCTTTCAATATTTGTTGAATGGGTAAATGAAACAATGCATTATTGAATATTTAGGATATTTAATTTTAACAGGCTTTTTGATCAAGTATTATTTGTTAAAGGACCTCAATCAGTATCTCCTATAAATTGACTTGATAAAATAAATTATTTCAAAGTTTAATTATGTGATTACATTTAATTTAGGTTAAGGGATAAAACCAATTCTCAACACCCTTCACATTATCAAGCAGCATTAAAACTGAACAAATTGCTTTAGACAAGGGAGAAATGACATCTCTTTGATTCTAGGAACAAACTTTCCCCCTTTTTAATGCGGAGTTGTAAAGGTCACCGTGATTGACTTACTAATTACCAAATCCCACAAACACTTCTCAGTATTTATCTTTCCTGACTTCTCTGAGTTATCTGACACATCTGAGCATCTTGTCCTTCAAAAAATTACTTGGTGATTTGACATACTATGGTTTACTAAATAGGTGGGAGACTGTTTCTTTAGTAAAATTATATGTACATATAAGTATATATGTATATATGTATGTCATTTGTTAACTCTTTTTGTTACTATTAAGGTAGTAAAACCTACCATTTAAAAATAGAATGTAAAGTGTCATTGTCTAACAAAATAGGCATTACCTATTCCGTGTAGGAAATATAGCAGAAAAATAAAGAAAATTCAAATCTCACCACTAGAAATAAGGAATTTTTTAATTTTTTAAATTTTTATTTATTTTTGAGAGAGACAAGAGTGTGAGTGGGGGCTGGAGAGGGGGGCAGAGAGAGACTGAGACACAGAATCCAAAGCAGGCTCCAGGCTCCAAGCTGTCAGCACAGAGCCTGATGAGGGGCTTGAACCCACGAGCTGTGAGATCAGGACCTGAGCTGAAGTCAGATGCTCAACTGACTGAGCCATCCAGGCTCCCCAGAAATAACCAATTTAAAAGCTTGATGTGTATTATAATATTTATAAAATAATTTTCACTTTAAAATGTTATATTCATTATTAAGATATATGCATAAACATCTATATTGTATTTTAATGTAATGCATCAAATTTTTTTAACTCATGCATCATTTTTGTGTATTTAGATTATTTCTATTTTCTCTAGTATATCTAAATAAGTTTCTTGAATACATATTTTTGTACAATTAACCCACTATCTCCTCAAGAATAACTCTTGGAAAGTGAATCACTGGTTACAACATCTGTAAAAAGGAAGAATATTGACTGACTTTTCATTACGTATTGTTCATTTACTTATTTATGTCTTTATTTATTGCTTTGGTTTTTGAATGTTGCTTTGGCTAGAATCTCTAGAGTAACAACATAGTGAGCAGATATCTTGCTTTATTTCTGACTTTATGAGAAATCCCTCTTGAAACTATTTTTTATGCATGTTTAGTCATTTTTGATAGAGAGGATGAGCAGGGAAGGGGCAGAGAGAGAGGGTGTGAAATAGGCTCTGCATTTGCAGCAGCAAGCCCAATACAGGGCTGAAACTCACGAACTGTGAGATATAACTTGAGCTGAAGTCAGATGCTTTACCCATTGAGCCACCCAGGCACCCAAAACTATTTTTAAATAGCTTTCTCAAACTTAGAAACAGACAGTAAATGTACTGAACACACAACAATTAAAGTGAATATTTTTCTCTTTTTTAAAATGTATTTTAATGTTTATTTGTTTTTGAGAAAGAGAGAGAGAGAGAGAGAACAGGGGGAGCGGCAGAGACAGAGGGAGACACAGAATCTGAAACACACTCCATACTTGGGGCTCGAACTCGGGCACCATGACATCATGACCTGAGCCGTAGTCGGACACTTAACTGACTGAGCCACCCAAGTGCCCCGAAAGTATTTTTCTAAACAGAAATTACAAACTGTTGACCTCTTTGTTGAATGTAGCATACCATTTGGATTTACTAGCCACAAATATTTTCACATTTAAAATGAACTTAAATTTTCATCTCTTGGAAAATCAAAAGACCAAGCCATACTCAGTCTGCATCCTTGGGGGACAAAAATAACTGGAACTGTATAACTACTCACTCTTTAGATAGAACACAAACATTCTAGCTGATGCTGGTTCTCACAATCCATATACTATATGTATATACACTTGACTCAAATTATTTCACTCATTTATATTTCCTGCCTGATCCATAGAGGCATGGGATATTTGGTCCCTATTCCAAAACATAAATTATAAAGACTCCACAGAAATCTATTATATCAAGGTACCATACTTTCTTTAACCAATGATCTATTTTTCAACATTTTCTATTATTTCAATTTTAAACATGTTCTTATGTAGAACATTATTTACTTAGAAGAAAAATTTTAGTTGTAGATTTATTGGTATGTCTATTTTGAAAGTTTTAGGTACGCATTGCCTACACATAAATTTATGGGTAAAGGGCCTTGATTTGTCTGGCTTAAGAAAGATGCCCATCTATTGCTGGTACATAAAAACACTGTTGGGAGAAAACTCTAAGGGGAGTCTGAAAATAGGAATGAAGGCAACCAAAACAATTTCTTCCATATGAGATCGACCAGGTTTCTGTGTTATCATTTGCCATTTGAATTTCTACTTTTTAGAATTGCCAGTTTGGGAGTGCCTAGGTGGCTCAGATTCTTAATTTCGGCTCAGGTCATGATCTCTCAGTTCCTGAGTTCTGACAGTGCAGAGTCCGCTTGGGATTCTCTCTCCCTCTCTCTCTACCCCTCCCTCTCTCTCAAAAGTAAATAAACATTAAAAGAAAGAATTGCTGGCTTATATAATTCTTTGCCCATTTTACAAATGGTGTGTTCATCTATTTCTTATTAACTTGAAAGTACTATTGATTTATTAAATACATTATCCCGTCTCCACATACATTACAAATTCTGCACTGGTTGTCATATACATTTTCATTTGTTTACAGTACGATCAGTGCTGCTTCCCCCCTCCTCATCTGCAGGGTCCTTGTGAGGATTAAATAAATTTTTATACATAGAGCGCAATACTTGGAGCAAAGAAATACTTGGAACAATAAACAATAGTTAATATCTTTTGTTTTTATGCTAAAAAGAGCCTTCTACTTCCAACATTTTAAAAAATTTCATTTAGGTTATCTTCTCATTTTATTTTTTCATATTTTCTATTCATTTCTTCAATTCATGTCTAATTATTTCGGCATATGGTATCAGGCAGAGATTTCATCTCATTTTGTATGGTTGTCCAAATATCCCAGCACTACTTATAGAATAATTATTCCTGCTCCACTGATCTGGAATACCACTATTTTGACATTATAATTTATTATGTATATCTGAGTCTGTTTAGGGACAATTTATTATATTCCATTTTTTGATAAATATTACCCTATTATAAAACAATAGATAGAAGTATTTTCCTAAGTATTCTTTGTCATCTCATACAGCAAGTTTTCCCCCATTTTTTTCCCAATTCTTTGTTGACTATTCTAAGTTTACTTATTTGAGAGAGATAGCATGAGGGAGGGAGGGGCACAGAGAGAGAGAGAGAGAGAGAGAGAGAGAGAGAGAGAATCCCAAGCAGGCTTTGAGCTGTCAGTGCAGAGCCCAATGCAGGGCTTGATCCCATGAACTGTGAGATCATGACCTGAGCCAAAACCAAGAGTTGGACACTTAACCAACTGAGCCATACAGGCACCCCTCTCTGTTGACTATTCTTAGTTTATTTTTCTACACTTTCATCACTTTATCAAGTTTTTTTTCCTGCCCGCAAATATACCTAAGATATTTCATTACATAAAATCTATTCTGAAGATTTTATGTCCTTATGATATTGTGTTCTCATCCAAAAACATATTTTACTTATTGAAATTTTCTTTGTCTATGTTTATGACTGCAATTTCCTCTGGGGAAAAAAACAGTCTCTCCTTTTTTCCATCCTCCTAAACTCACCTGAGTGGCTCCCATTTGCAGATTCTAACCCAGATTCCTAGGAAGAAGGGATTCTGGGATTTGTTGTTCCCAACTTCTCTTTGACAAATGCAAAGGAGACCTCAGAAGGGAGTCAGGGTAGCTACCAAATTGTTACCAGACAATTTAGCATATAAGCCATCTCTCTGTGATTCCTGATTTAGAGAACTAAGTCAATTATTTCCCCTGAGTGTGAAGTCTGTTCACTGTTGGTTTCATATATAGATTACATTAGAGAAGCCTCAATCTAGTGTTCACTCTTCTAAGATACTTTTAAAAAGCGGGGGAGGCACCTGGGTGGCTCAGTTGATTAAGCATCCAACCTTAGCTCAGGTCGTGATCTCTCAGTTTGTGAGTTTGAGCCCCGTATTCAGATCCTCTGTCTCCTGCTCTCTCTGCCCCTCCCCTGTGCTTGCTTTCTCTCTCTCTCTCTCTCTTTCAAAAATAAACATTAAAGACACAGGGAATTAATGTTGAATTCACCAAATGCCTCCCTTCTTAAATCGCTCTCCTACTTTGTTTACTCTGACCTGATTCTCTATTTCTTATTTCTTAATCCATTATTTCTCGCTATATTTGCTTGATTTTTATTCTCCATTTTCCCTCACATAATCAGTGTTACCATTTGCTAATCAGTACCACAGTTTCTGTATCTAAACATACTTCCAACTTGCTACTGAACTCTGCATGAGAAAACACAGGTACTTATAAATATGTCACAAAATGGAGCCTTCATTTTTCTCTAGAAACCACTTATTTCTATGTTTCCAGAATCTGTTAACATCAAGAATTCACCTTTTCTGTAGCTCCATTAAGGACAAACCATATACCCAATGACTGGAAATGTCAGCATAATCTTCCTCCTCCTCTATATCCAATAAATCAAATTTCACGTAGAAATGTGGTCTGAATATGCCTTTTCTAACATCTTTGGGTTCAAAATCTCATTGTCTCCCTTTCAGGTTCTATTGCAGTCATGTCCTAAGAGCTCTCTCTCTTTATCTTCTCTGCAAATCACTCTCACCTACTCAACATGTATCTCATACCAGTGTTAATGTTCCCACCTGCAAAACTGATCCTGTCTTTCCCTTATACAAAAGCTTTCTTGGCTTGCTATCAATCAGTATCAGGATAAAATATAAGCTTATCCACTACATATAAAAGACCCTGAAGAATTTGAATCTTACCTTAGTTGACAATAGCTCCCTTTGGTCCCGGTCTAGAGCCAGTGCCCCACACTCATGCACATTCCATTTCACATTTCAGTAATGTACCTCTCTCCCTTTTTGCTCCTTTGGAAACTGCCCATTACATCTTCAAGACTCTGTTCATAAAACAACTCCTCTCTAAAGTCTTTCTGAGCCTCTGGGTATAGTCTTTCCAAAATTCCTTTTCCTAATTACCTGATTTTATTACAATCATTGGTTTACATGCTTGATTTCTTCGTTAGACTATGAGTTCCATGAGGCTGAGACCATGTCTGATGTTTTTTGTATCTCTGAGACATGGCAAACTTTAAGTTCTCAGTAAGTATCCAATGACTGAATATGCCCAATGCTTAGGTCTTGAAGATTCATGACGTATTTCAAACATTAAATTTAGCCAATAATGGGGTACATGGGTGGCTCAGTCAGTTAAGCATCTGACTTCAACTCAGGTCATGATCTCATGGTTCACGGGTTTGAGCCCCACTTAGGGCTCTGTGCTGATAGCTTGGAACCTGGAGCCTGCTTTGGATTCTGTGTCTCCCTCTCTCTCTGCTCCTCCCTCACTCATGCTCTGTCTCTATCTCTAAAAAATAAACCTTAAAAATATTTTATTAATAAATTTAGCCAATAAAATGGCTAGAAGAATAATTGTTGAAGATTCAGAAAGACTTCAATTTTTAGACCAAGGACTATCACCTCTGGCCAGATGACTTTTGTCAAGTCACAGAATAACTGAAATGGAATTGAAAGGCCCAAAGAATTACTCAGTCAATTCCATCCCTACCTGCTTTGCAACTTACAGTTTTTAGCTAGGTAACAAACATATTAACATTCTTTGCATATATTAGAATTGTTCTGACAATAAAATGAGGCTGTGTGTAAGAAATATTCTTTAAATCTGATTATCCACCATGATCAAGTGAGATTCATTCCTGGGTTGCTGGTTCAATATCCGCAAATCAATCAATGTGATACATCGCATTAACAAAAGAAAAGATAAGAACCATATGATCCTGTCAATAGATGCAGAAAAAGCATTTGACAAAATACAGCATGCTTTCTTAATAAAAACTCTCGAGAAAGTCGGGGTAGAAGGAACTTACTTAAACATTATAATAAAAGCCATTTATGAAAAGCCCACAGCTAATATCATCCTCAATGGGGAAAAACTGAGAGCTTTCCCCCTGAGATCAGGAACACGACAGGGATGTCCACTCACACCACTGCTGTTTAACATAGTGCTGGAAGTCCTAGCATAAGAAATCAGACAACAAAATGAAATAAAAGGCATCAGAATTGGCAAAGATGAAGTCATACTTTCACTTTTCACAGACCTCATGACACTACATGGAAAACTCAACAGACTCCACCAAAAGTCTGCTAGAACTGATCCATGAATTCAGCAAAGTCACAGGACACAAAATCAATGTACAGAAATCGGTTGCATTTTTATACACCAATAATGAAGGAAAAGAAAGAGAAATCAAGAAACTGCTCCCATTCACAACTGCACCAAAAACCATAAAATACCTAGGAATAAACCTAACCAAAGATGTAAAAGATCTGTATGATGAAAACTATAGAAAACTTATGAAGGAAATTGAAGAAGACACAAAGAAGTAGAAAAACATTCCATGCTCATGAATCAGAAAAATGAACACTGTTAAAATATCATTACTACCCAAAGCAATCTACACATTCAGTGCAATCCCAATCAAAATTGCACCAGCATTCTTCCCAAAGCTAGAACAAACTATCCTAAAATGTGTATGGAACCACAAAAGACCCCAAATAGCCAAGGTAATATTGAAGAAGAAAACCAAAACGGGAGGCATCACAATCCCAGACTTTAGCCTCTACTACAAAGCTGTCATCATCAAGACAGTATGGTATTGGCACAAAAACAGACACATAGACCAATGGAATAGATTAGAGAGCCCAGAACTGGACCCACAAATGTACGGCCAATTAATCTTTGACAAAGGAGGAAAGAGTATACAATGGAAAAAAGATAACCTCTTTAACAGCTGACGGTGGGAGAACTGGACAGTAACATGCAGAAGAATGAAAGTAGACCACTTTCTTACACCATACACAAAAATAAACTCAAAATGGATGAAGAACCTGAATGTGAGACAGGAAATTATCAAAACCCTAGAGGAGAAAGCAGGAAACAACCTCCTAGACCTCAGCCACAGCAATCTCTTATTCGACACATCTCCAAAGGTAAGAGAATCAAGAGCAAAAATGAACTATTGGGACCTCATCAAGATAAAAAGCTTTTGCACGGCAAAGGAAACAATCAACAAAACTAATAGGCAACCGACGGAATGGGAAAAGATAGTTGCAAATGACATATCGGATAAAGGACTAGTATCCAAAATCTATAAGGAACTCACCAAACTCCACACCCAAAAAACAAATAATCCAGTGAAGAAATGGGCAGAAGACATGAAGAGACACTTCTCCAAAGAGGACATCCAGATGGCCAACAGACACATGAAACGATGCTCCGCATCACTCATCATCAGGGAAAAACAAATCAAAACCACACTGAGATACCACCTCATGCCGGTCAGAGTGGTTAAAATGAGCAAATCAGGAGACTGTAGATGCTGGTGAGGATGTGGAGAAACGGGTACCCTCTTACACTGTTGGTGGCAATGTAAACTCGTGCAGCCACTCTGGAAAACAGTGTGGAGGTTCTTCAAAAAATTAACAGTAAAACTCCCCTATGACCCAGCAATAGCGCTGCTAGGAATTTATAGGTGTGCTGTAAGGGATACAGGAGTGCTGATGCATAGGGGCACATGTACCCCAATGTTCACAGCAGCACTTTCAACAATAGCCAAATCATGGAAAGAGCCTAAATGTCCATCAACAGACAAATGGATCAAGAAGATGTGGTTTATACATACAATGGAATACTACATGGCAATCAGAAAGAATGAAATCTGGTAATTTGTAGCAATGTGGATGGAACTGGAGGGTGTTATGCTAAGTGAAATAAGTCAGGCAGAGAAAGACAGATACCATATGTTTTCACTCATATGTGGAACAGGAGAAACTTAGCAGAGGACCATAGGGGAGGGGAAGGGGAAAAAAACAAACCATAAGAGACTCTTAAATAGTAATGACAAACTGAGGGTTGATGGGGGATGGGGGAGAGGGGAAAATGGGTAATGGGCATGGAGGAGGGCACTTGTTGGAATGAGCACTGGGTGTTATATGGAAACCAACTTGACAATAAACTGTAACAAAAATAAGTAAATAAAAGTTAAGAGCGCAAAAAAAATAAAATAAAAGATCTTTTCTATGAAAAAAGAAAAGAATCCTCTTTAAATTTGGAAAAGCTGCGGTACTGGGGTGGGTCAGTCAATTAAGCATCTGACTCTTGATTTCTGCTCAGTCATGATCTCATGGTGGTAAGATCGAGCCCTGCATTAGGCTCTGTGCTGACAGTGCTGAAGGAGACTGCTTGGGATTCTTTCTCTCCCTGTCCTTCTGCTCTTTGCCCATGCTTGCTTGCTCTCTCTCTCTCTCTCTCAAAAAAATTTAAAAATTTGGAAAGGCTATATAAAGCATTTTTATTACTTCATACTTAATCATATAAGTCAATCTTTTATGTTTAAAAATTCTTTAACTCAAGTAAGCCTTTTATATAAAAGTTACTGGCCCTTACCTATTGGCACTCCCTCAGCTCACAGCCTGATAAATAAGAAATAATCACATATTTATATGAAATTTTAAAAATAAGTATCCTCAATTTCAGCTTAATCAAATCATAATTCATTGGGAACGAGAATATCTATATTCTAAACCCTTTCCATGGGGAAAGAGCCTAAATGTCCATCAACGGATGAATGGATTAGGAAGATGTGGTTCATCTATACAATGGAATACTACATGGCCATGAGAAAGAATGAAATCTGGCCATTTGTAGCAAAGTGGATGGACCTCGAGGGTGTCATGCTCAGCGAAATAAGTCAGGCGGAGAAGGACAGATACCATATGTTCGCACTCATAGGTCT